>OZ012667.1:23666270-24326222 GCA_963942505.1 Lordithon lunulatus
CTAAGACTATCCCTATAACCTATAAAATTAAATAATACACTATAACTAATAAAATGCAAATAAAATACAATACACCAACTTAAATTTAAATACAAGAAATCCAATAAATTGACAATATTCTGCCCTTAACTTAAAAGAAAAAATTTCCTCTTGGACCCGCCCGAAACTGAAAACATGTCCTCATTTTGCTACCTTATAAAGACAGGGATGGCATACAAAAGCTATCTTTTTAACACTCCCTCCTGCACCCGTCCGAAAATAACCTGTCCTAATTTGTTTTCTGTTCCCTCACTTCTTTCATCCTCCTCAATACCGACAGACCACTGCCATCCTCGTGTATTGTAGACTGTTGCAATGATCCACTCCTCGTCACCTAATTGACCCCCGACTGCAACTATGTATTCCTTACTTTCTATAACATCCCAGGCTACTTTACTAGTAAATGTTTTTCTTGATTTCCATTTAATTGCTTCTTTTGCTCTGCCCCTAATATTATCTATCTTTATCGTTTCTTGGAAAATCCATTCAAAGTCCGTTGGCAGCTTTGATTTACATCCCGCCATGCTCTTGCTCTCTACCCAGGACTCTTGTAGCCCCACCATGTCATACCGTTTTAGGGCGGTAGCCGCTGCGTCATTAAAGCCCTCTATTTTTTTTCTTTAAACCTGCCACATTCCAGAAACCTATTTTTAATCCATTTTCCTCATTTCATTATCCCTCTTCATAGCCGTGTTTACCCCCTGTACTTCTCCTGTCCTATGCAATTTGTTTTTCGCTAGTATTTCTGCATCCATATACCATTTATCCTCTATTCTTATTTTCCTGTAGCCCACGTACACCGCCCTTCCGGCATTCCTATGCTGTTTCGCTACCTCCCGGAGCTTTTTTTGGGTCTCTCGCTTAAGGAAGCCTTAGGAGACCAAAAAGGTATTACGATAGAGGGGAAAACCATCCATAACATCCGTTTCGCTGACAATACTGCCATTCTAGATGAGTTCGCTGAAGATCTTCAGATATTGGTCGACACAGTAAACAGTGCAAGCGCATCCCTATCTGCCCTTCGTCGGTTCTCTGCCATTAACTCCCTCATGCCTTTTAAAAATTCTTCCAGCATGCCACCTTCTTCCTCATTGACATTCGCTCTTGGGCTTATTTCTTTCCTCTTTTTTGTGCAGGGGACCTTGCTGTTATACTGCTCTTGTTTAATTTGTATTTTCCATGAATAATATCTTTTTGCTTTTAAAGTCTATTATAGGATCTTTTAGTCCAATGTTTAAGTCTAAATTATTTATTTTTACAGTGATAGGAGTATTGGTTAATAAAACAAAATAGGGAGACATATATCATATAACATAATAAATCTTTTGTAATATCAAATCAAAATATTATACAAATTTAGCCCATTATTTGCTATTTATGAACATTCAACATAATTTTACACAGTGAGATTGAGTAGTACAATACATTTTTCTTCTTCTTTTCGGAAGCCATGGGGCTGCTCCTGTGTTATCGACGACCAGCTGTCCTATTTATAGTTATTCCCAGGTACTTTCTGAGACTTGCTCAATTGATAGAACTATGTTATATAGCTTCGTCGCCAGCTGCCCTGCGAGTGGTTGTGCCCCGTGTTTCAGCAGTTCGTTTTTGATGTTATTAGGGCCGGGCGCTTTGCCGTTTTTCAATTTTGGTAGGATAGCTTCGACGTCCTCGGTATTGACTTCGATCGAGTGCAGGCTGATGTGATCTTGTTGTTATTGTCACTTTTTCAAGTTCTGTGTCTTCATGATCATATAGTTCGGTAAAGAAGGACTTTAGCTTGTACGAGCTAACGCTGTTTATTTATACTGTTTCGTTCATTTCTTTTCTCAGTCCCCTGAGAAACTTCCAGATTCATTTTTGTGTCCCATATAAGTCGTTGTCAATTTCCATGCTAAATTGTTTCCACTTCTCTCTTTTTATGGTGCGGATTCAGTTGTTAGTTCTTTTACTTTTCGTAGTCCCTATACTTTTCGTAGTCCCTATACTTTTCGTAGTCTTCTCTGGAGTTCGTCGATTTGTGAATAAGATGGGCTTGTTTCTTTTCTCGTGCCAGAGCTTTTACCTCCTGATTGAACCAGGGTTTTCATCTTCTTTGGTATGTTGGTGTATTGTTTATTATTCTCTTCCCAAGCGCTTCTGTGGCAGCTTGGTTTATGTTTTGTTTCAGTTTTTCCCATGCCGCTTGGGATGTATCACTGTCTTCGATGGGATTATGCCATATTTGAAGAGCCAGTCTTTGTTGGTAGATCGTTTTTGTGCTTTCGTTTCTAAATGATTCTTTTCGATTTTAGCTGCAATATGTGTTGTTCTGTACTGTGGTGTCTCTACTGCAAACTTACCTACAATCAGGTTGTCATCTGATCCAATGTTAGCAGATGTTAGTGCTCTAATGTCTAGTGTTTGCTCTTGTCTTATGTGTTTGTTGGTAATAATGTAATCAATCATGGATTGCCCTCTTGCACCTGTAAATGTTATCTTGTGCTGCAACTTGTGTTCAAAGAATGTGTTGCATATTCTTAATTCATTATGTGTGCAGAAGTCTATAGTGTTTCTCCCCTGCTATTTAGCTCATTGAATCTGTTATTTACACCAGGGATTATGTCATTTCCCACCCGGGCATTTAATTCCCCCAGTATTATAAGTTTATCTTCCTGTGGGATTGTGTCGTATCGCTTCCGCTTCATAGAAGGACGTTGCCTGTTCCTCTGGCAGTCCAGTATCTGGTGCGTATACAGATATTATGTGCAGATGTTACTTTTGATTCGTTTTCATTGATATTTGAAGTATTCTGTATTCCTGTATGTTATGTTCGTGATTAGTTGAGCCATTTGTTGGTTATGAGTACCCCCGTGCCAGATGGTGCTCGTTGGTTTTTGTTTTTACCTGAAAGGATCAGGACATAATTTGGGTATTGAGTTGTACCTTTACCTAGCTTCTTTGTCTCTGCGACTGCGAAAATGTCTATTTTATGTTCATGTAGTTCCATTAGGATTTCCTGGTCTTTGCCGCTGAGAGATCTTACATTCCAGCGTTCTATTCTAAGTTCGTTTTCCTCCTCTTTTTTCCGAGCTTGGGACCGGCAAAGACATCACCGAGCTACTCAGTTAACCCGGTTACTGTTCTTTGGCAGAGATATTTTTCTTTGACAATAGATTATATTACTTTTTCCATAGATTTCTTTGTGATTCTTTTTGAAACTGCAATAGTCCTATTAAGGGTTTTGATACGCCTTCTCGGCCGAGTTCGCCTTCCCTATTATGGCCTCGGATGCCACTGTGCCCTGGCACCCATCAGTCACTTTCTTGTCTACCTAGCTCGTAAAGGCTCTGCTGGCAGTCCCATACCGGCCGGGACGTAACCCTCTGTGGTAGCAATAGCTTTTATTGCCGCTTGGCTGTGTGTGTATATGGCAATTCGTGTATTAGTTATTTTACGTTTCGGCGCTTCCCTTATATAGTGTTGTATAGCCACTATTTCTACCTCCAACACTGTGGAACAATTCTCTAGCGTTGTTGAGAGGTTAAAAAACCTGTACACGTTTACTTTATCGATTTAGAGAAGGCCTTTGACCGTGTACAGCACTCCAAGCTAATTACAACTTTACAAAACATCCAACTAGATGATAGGCACATCCGTCTGATGGCAAATTTATACTGGAACCAAACGTGTTCGTATCACTATAAATAACAATATGTACTTTCAAAATAGTTGCAATCAAACGAGACGTAGGGCAAAGCTGCGTGCTCTCCCTCGCTCTATTCAATGCTTACTTGGAAAATATCTTTAAGGAAGCCTTAGGAGACCAAAAAGGTATTACGATAGAGGGGAAAACCATCCATAACACCCGTTTCGCTGACAATACTGCCATTCTAGATGAGTTCGCTGAAGATCTTCAGATATTGGTCGACACAGTAAACAGTGCATGCGAAAAATGAGGGCGGCTCATTGAAAAAAACTAAATACATGGTCACCATTAAGACAGGCGTAAGTCCAACAACACTGAGGCTAAACGATATCCCGTATACCGTAGATTGTTTAAAATAGGCCACGATAGAATAATATTGCAAACAATTAAACACGAGAAACTAGAATACCTTGGACATCTATGCAGGGGACCTAGATACAAACTTCCACGTCTGATCCTTAATGGATAAATAGAAAGGAATGGATGGATAGGCCGCAAAACACTCTCGTGGTTACGACAATGGACTAGAATAAACGCAGACAGACGAAAAATTTAGAACAGTTGTAGACAGGGTAGGTCTTTTCATCAACATTCCATAGGCAAATTAGTTGTCAAGCTGTCTCTGGACATTCCCATTATGGGGTATGCTCTAAGTCTGTTATAGAGCTCTAGGTATTTTTCCCTGTACTGTTTGACCTTGAGGTAATCTGTGGCTTACAGATCTTGCCTCTTTTTTAATGAGGATGTGTAGTGGTGATAAGTAGCAGGACATCCATTGTGACAGTGGGTTTTGTTGTCATGGCTCCTGTTGTTCTCAGACAGGCAAGCCTTTGGGTGCTGCTCATTAGCCTGGCCCCTTTGGCTTGCTCAGTCTTGGGCCACCATACTACTGACTCATATTATTGGTCTTAACACCCTGGTGTAAATGACCCTATGGCTATTATTTTGGGATTCAGGCCCCAGTTTTCATTATAAACAATCTTATATTGGCATGACCACAAAGTAGTTCTGGTATAAATAAAATGATATCCACTAAAATATCAGCATGTATTTAAGTGAAGCAAAAAAAAACAAGAGAATGCTGTGTCCATATTACTAAACACATGGAAAATACAGTTAAATTGCAGCACACATTAAACATTAAAATTTCACACGGCAATTCGATTTGTGATATTTAAAATAACTCATTCCGGCATAATATATATATATATATATATATATATATATATATATATATATTATGCCGGAATGAGTTATTTTAAATATCACAAATCGAATTGCCGCGGCAAAGTAGTGTTGCTTTTGACTATGTTCATACCAAATAAAATACAATTTTTATTCTATGTAGGTCATTCATAGTATTCATCTATGGATTCATCTATGATTCATAGAGTAGCCATTCATTACGCCCCATCGAAGTTTTTTATATTTCTATGGATCCATTGTCGGTTCCATTAAATCTGTGTGTGAATTTTAATAAAAATTGTGTTTAATCAAATTATTACGAATCTGTAACATATTCGCACATATTCGTCAAACTGCCACATAGTTAAGGATCCCTGATTGTGGTTATGTTCAGTAATATCAGTGTATATATATTAAACATAATTTATTATTCAATAGAGTAATACTTTTTACATTGTATAGAATGTAAGTTGGCACAAACAAATATTTAGTTATGAGTTGCTTATTCTGTTCATGGTATTGCCACTGTACCACATTTGTATCTTAAAAATATTAGTGTGACCTTTTTAAACAAAACAAGATAAAAGCCTCATTACAATACTTATCAATTCATGTTCGACATTTGAGCTTAAACTCCCGTTCCAGGATATTCACGTCGCTATATCTTACGAATTATAGATAAAAAAAATTAACTGAAATGGATACGTTACTTGCAACAATTAGTACGATTGAGATTGATGAGGTTACGAGAGGAAAGTGCAAAAAAATAAGTGCTAATAAAAAAACGAAAATAATCGAGTGCAATAGTGAAAATGTTGGTAAAAAGAAAGTGGTGAAGAATGTGATGTTTCATGACGGCAAAAGCGGCAACAAAAAGGAAGAAATAATAGAAAATTGTGGAAAGAATGAAAATACTTCTAGTGCAAACGCGGACAATATTGACGGTTATGAAATTGTAAGGTCCGAAATAGAAATTGCTTCAAGTGGTGCTATTATTATAACACGGACACCAGACAAACCTCTATCGGAAATTACTACACTTACAGGATTACAACCAAACAATCCAGAATTCGTGGATGTGATGAGAAGGTTTCAAAAAGGAAACTCAAGTCCCATCCGCAATGTAACAAAAATTCATAACAAACATTTATTAGCGCTCTATTTGCTTAAGAAGGCAGATTTGGAAAGAACACAGAAAGTCCATGAGTTCTATGCATTTCATGGAACTTCTCGGGAGGCGGCTGAGAAAATTATAAAGAGCAATTTTAATTATCGCTTTGGTGAACGAGGTTTATATGGCCGGGGAGTTTATTTCACGGCGAATTTGCCTTTCGCTTTGCGTAATATCAAACAAGACAAAGACAATAAAGTAGTATTTTTGTGCAAAATTCTCTTTGTCAAAGCACACATTGGCAACACAAACATTGTTATTCCTGACATTGGTTTCGATTCCACTTGCGACCCCCAGGGGTTGCGTATTGTGAAATATAATGATGACTTGTTTTATCCAGAATATCTAATAGATTTTCGTATTTAAAACATTTAATGTAGTTTATTTACGTTTAACGCGGGGAAATTAGAAAGTGTTCCGCTTTCGGAACCCTAAATTTCTAAACGAAACAACGGATCTTTATCAAATAAATTGCATTTTCTTACATATGAAATTACCCAAAAACGGGTCTCTACAATTTTTTAAATTCGTTTTGTATCAAAAAATATTTTTTATAACTTTTATCATACGTCATAAATTTAAAAAAAAAAGTCACAGTGTATAACGAGCAATACACTATTGGGGGTAATAAACCGACTTATATAAAATATTCCTTCGTATTGAAATGGGACGGTCCGAAAAAATATTGACCCAAATTGCAAACTTCAAATATTACGTGGTAATGATATAACCGGTAACTCATTCTACCAACCCAATTAAAACTTCACGATTTTCACGAGTGATGACACTAGTGAGATATTTTGGAACTAAAGCGTTATAATATGAAAATGGTCGGTGTAATACTATATAATAAGCGAGTGAAACGTTTCACAAATTATTGTAATGATAAAGTGTGGTTCATTCGGTAATTATAAATAATAATATATTTTTAAAATTATTATGTTGTGGACCTGACATACATAGTTGCCCAATATAATTACGTTTTGTTATTGTGTACATAACCTATAATTGATCCGCGCGGCTGAATATAACTTGTGACAGTGTTTTGCAACATCACACGCCAATGTAGTACAGTGCGTATCCCCTCTTATTAAGCGGGTGGCCCGGGTAGTCGATACCATTTGTTATTGGAATACAATCAACAAACTTGAGTACAAAGTAGTAAGTCCGCCATACCATACATACACCATTAGCACACGGCAGAAGAGCAAGGTTGATAGCTATTAGCTATCACAGTAACTACTACTAATCAACAAATATGCCCTTCCAGAATACTATGAGAACAAAGTATACCAGTTCATTCCGCACCAACACCACTCAATGCTGCAACTTTAATAGCACAATATATCCAGTCCCATGCATCACAAATGACTGTGGATTGAATAGTACAACTGATGTTGGTGATACATAGGGTTGGAATGATTGAGCTAAGGGTAGTCAAATCAAGAAATTGACATTGAGAGAAAGAATATGTATGTGTTCAGGATTTTCACAGGCTGACATGGCCAACCTAAAAGCTGCTGCAATAATATTAGACTAACACTAACTACATGAGCAGAAGAGTGCAATGTGAGATTTAGAGATTGTGATACTGTATATCATATTTATTTTATTTTATAACAACAGAATCTATGTCACATGTATGTGTATGTGTGAATTAAGTGTACCAAACTGTTTGACATCAACAGGTAGCTATAATTGAAGGGTGCAGCACCTATTGCAACATATTTAACAGTTTTAATGTAACAAATAAGGTATCAATGTTTATTCTAGCTGTTATATTTTAAATAAAAACAGTAACTTGCCTTTTGTTATACAAATTACATACATTTTCCCTAGAGAGTTAAAGTTCTTTCCAATTTGTAGATTTATACTGTGCCATACCTCCCCCAAATATGTGAAATTTCAGAAATAGATACAGACTATACTGTAGATGGTAATTTTAATTCCTTTTGATGAGTGCTAATTTAAAAACTAGCACTACATTAAAGTATATGGTGCTTCAATAACTAAATGCAGCTCTTCTGTGATCATAGTTATTTCACGTAAAGGAGCTTATTATACAGATAATCACATGGATAAGTCGGGCAAATAAATACCAAAAGCATAAAAAATAGTTTGGGTAAATAGTTCTTAATGTCTTGTCTGTAACAATTTCAAGATGAAGCCAATAATATCTCTGAATAAATACAAAGATTAAATACAAGGAAGGCAACAGTAGATTTACAAATTAAGATATTTTTTTTTGAAAAAAAACACTGAATTAAAAAAACTAAAGTTGAAATGAAGCAATCTAAATGAAACTTTGAACATTACTCTATAATATCATACTAAATGTATGTATTTAATTCGTGAGAATAGAAAATAAGTATTTGATAAGATGTATGTATTTCCTGGCTTTTTACAATTTGCTTGATTTCGCTTAATTATAGAAATTTATTGATCAAATATGTTTACTACATCTGAGAATTTAAAGCTTTTTAGAGCATTGTAATTCACTTGAAGGACACATTAGATTTTTTGCAAGTTTGTTGGGATGTATTTCCACTCTCGAACTATATGCAGCACTCATTCTGAATTTCTTCTTTCACTATAGGAAGGCACAGATATAAGTGTACCTGCGTGCAATAGTTATTATTCAAAGCATGTTTTGGATCAATTGCTGGAGAACCCAGAGCTGGATCCTGTAAGCCCATATTGGCTTAATTACTGTTTTGTTATCCAAATTAAGCTGAGATAGCTTTCCCAACATCCAGTATAAACTACTTTGTTTAAGTCCGAATTAAATTATTTTCTTTTATTAAATATATGCTTTTGCCAAGCCCATGATCAAGGTCTAAACCAAGATATTTAATGATGTCAGAATGATTTTTTGTATATAATATTACATCGGGGCAATTTTACTTTTTCACTGTAAGTCTGTCATGGATTGACTTGCTTACATTTGCTTTAATTTTCCATTTCATATGCCTCCGTTTGGAGCTTGTTCAATTGACTTTTAGATGCTATAGTTGCGTTGGTATGTGATGCGAATACAGTTGTACGTCCGCAAGGATTGCTACGGACGTTTATTGGGTTGTCGGTAAGTCGGCTGTAAAAATAGGTATAATACTGGTCCTAATGTACTTCTTTGGGGTACACCTGCTAGAATTCGATGCAAGTCTTTGATTTCGTTACCACGTTTCACAAAGAAGTGTCTGTTAGATAAGAATTTAGGATTGTATGAATGTCATATAGTAAGATTATAACTCAAGTGCCACTCTAAATCATTATTGATTATATTCACAATTATGTGTATTGGTTCAATTGTGCCGTGGTGATGATGAGTAAGAGCTCTGAATGCTTCAATTAGTAACTCCTGTGGTATTTGTTTCCCGTAATAAGGTCAAGTCCTATATATTTCTTTAATTTCTTTATTTGGATTATTTCTTTGAGTGCCTTTTTTGGGGTAAAATCACTTAGCCGATGTTTCACATCCCTGGGATTTGCAGATATCTATCAAGAATGCGGCGGCCTTATGGTTGTCTCTGGCCCAATTTCCTGGTTAAACTGGTGCGTTTACTAATTGTGGTCTCTTTATTTTTTGTTGCTCTTCATAATGAGTAGATTGTCGTCTCCTTTTGTAAGTACCTTTGAACTGTTTGATTTTTTAACTGTAACATTTTTTCAGGTCTTTTGATGCTTTGTTAAGTGATTTTTGTATTCTCTTCAGTTCTATTATTCTAATTTTGTTACCTGAACCATCTTTTTTTCGAATTTTATCTCTAATGTTAATGGACAAGTTAGTCATTGATTCATCTATATCTTATGGTGTATTTTGATCTCTATTAATTCTGTTAGATAACTTCTAAAAAGATCCAAATCTGTAAATCTATTATTAAGAACCTCGAAACAAGACTTATACTCTTAGTTACACGGAAATCAATAATATCTAGTTTTCTTCTTGACAGTGAGTAGACTTTCCTGTAGATAGATAGTTGTTAATAAGGAAGTGTCTTACTACTTGTGCGTGTTACTAAGCCATTAGTGTTCCATATTCCGATCCTTAGTGCCTGTGTCATTATGATATCTTGGTAACCAATGTTGTGATTCATCATTGTCCCTATTTGAGTTATTTCATCATGGTTTTCAGTTCCTCCGTGACGTTTCTTTGTTGTATGTTAGTTGTATTTTCTATTATACACCCGTATATATGACCAGAAACACATTATTATTATTTGTTGGCTTTTCCTGTGATATTTAAAGCCTCTTGTCTTTTGGACAAAGTTAGTCTCTAGCTCTACTGTTCATCGGTGTTCTGTTGTAAAATTACCTTCCGTAGGTTAGGGTAAGTTTTTCTTCAAAATTGTTTGTGGTATACACAACCTTTATAATTTGCAGGGTGGTTCTAGTTGCTATTTATTTAGTTGTCTTTTTATTTCCTAGGGCAGTCGGCCGCTGCATGCAGATTTGTACATTTCACATATCTTGGGATCCTTTGACATACAGTTTTGCTCATATTTTTGGAAACGTTTTAGTTCTATAAAGAACATTACCATCGGGTTTATATTATATTGTTTTTGGCATTCCATATACTGAAATATCCCAGTTAATGCACTGTTTGATTGCTTCAGTGTTTATTGAGTAGTGCAGGATTTAAAGGCCTACACTGAAATCATATTGAGTGTTTTTTTGGTAAGTACTACTTTATTAGTATTACTGTAAACTTTCCTAGTTTTGGGTAATTAGGTAATAATGATTTTGATAAGAAAGTAACCTCAATATGAAATGGGTTTCTGATTAAATTACTCCTTAGGACACTTCAGTCAGTTTCTTCTGTCTCAGTTTATATCATTCTATTGCCTTCATAAATATTTATTTATAATTTACTTAAGTTTTCTTGTTTGCTTTAGAAAATTTATAATTATACAGATAATTACTTTTTGATTACATGTTATCTCTTTCAGTAACATAATTCAAATAGTTTTTCTCATTAACAAAACAATATTTATATTGAATATTGGTTGTACTTGTGGTAGATCAGCATCAACTTCAATAGTATTTTTAGCATGATTTAAAAGTCCATAAAATATCTTTAATTTATAGCACAATATATATAAAATTAAATATCAAGCTCAAATAGCATACTAAATATACATATTAAAATGATGACGTTTGAAAATTGAATTTCTCGCCTACTTGAATTTGATTTTAAAAAACTATGTTATAAAATCAACGAAATTCATTTAATATATTAAATTAAACAGCACATTTCTAATGGCAACATGGCGCAACGTCAGAAACAGCTGTACTTGGCTGTCAACCAAGCATGCTTTCATCTTTGTCTAACATCGCTTCGTGTATTTCCGGTTTCAAATAAATACTATAAAATGCGATCCTAGTGCTATCTAAGAACTGGTAATCGTACTAACAAATAAATACATTTTCTAAATCTAGTAGGCCTTGAATTCCCCAGCCTTAAATAAAGTATGTATGTTTAAATAGATTATTTATGTAAAAAAATGATCCCCTTATTATATTTAACATGCCCGCACCACCCGCACGGTTTATACGTGACCGGTGTGAAGATATCCCCTATGATCCCAGCCTCTATACCGCGCAGTGCCGTGGGACCGCGCGCACGGCAGATTGTTTGCGGATTTGCACTGACCAATTGGGGTGACCAATAAAATCAAAATTTTGAGGAATTCTTTATTTATATCTTGCCGCCGATATATATATATAGGAACATTGCGCGTCATGGTCAAAAATAATAATTTACGTTACAACACATATATATATATATATATATATATATATATATATATATATATATGTGTTGTAACGTAAATTATTATTTTTGACCATGACGCGCAATGTTCCTGGATTTGAAAAAAATTGCTTAATGTTTATAACAATATGATAAACTAAAATGGAAAGTGTGTATCCCACCGTTTTTGTTTTTCTATTTTTTTTTAATTTTAAACTTTTACGTCATATCTGGATATTCCGATTTTAGAGGCTGAGTCGATAAAAAAATAATGCAACATATTTTGTAGCGTCTTCCAATCTTGCGTTCGCCGTCATTCACATTTCTTACCTGCTCTAAGCGATTTCTGGCAGTCATAGCATTTGTATGTTGATTTCTTAAAATTCATATCATAAGAAAATGATCGTATCTTGCTTGGTGACTCTCTGCGATCGGAACCACCACGCCACAAAAGCTACCAGTCTCTAAGAAGCGATGAAACTCTCCGAACTATTGTTCTGGGTATCAAGATTTTCCAATATATAAATTTGACTTCTACCAACTGACAGTAAAGCAATAATCCGAGCGGCATCGGTAGACGAGAATGGCGTAATTTGATTATGACAAGACTTTCTAATGTTGACAAACACAATTTGTCGTAAAACAACACTTGAGAAACCCTGTTTGAGGGTGAAACAACTAATGATTTAATTAATATATTAAATATTTCTAATTTATTATAATCTTTATAAAAAAAGAACCTTTATTAGGCATAAAATAAACAACGTCCCTTCTACAATACCCTGTAATAATAATAAACTATACTATACAAATAAATTAATTTAATTCAATAAGGTGCACATTCCGTTGCCTTAAATTGTATACCCTCCTCCTTCCCACTAATACCCCTTAACGAACTTTCTTTTCCGCGGGAGCCTTTTGCAGATTTTCACGCATTTCCCATCCTCTCCTAACCATTCACTCACCTTTCTGCAGTCCCCAATCCACTCTGCTTTCACTCCCTTACATTCCTTGTAAGGTGTCACCACGTGTCGTTGCCCTTACAATACAGCACACACTCAGTGTGCCCCAGCCCCATTCAGGGACCCACATCTCGCTTTTGCCATGCACACTTTGTCCTCCCTGCTCCGCTCGCCCTTAGATAAGTATCTCCGGATATTTCCCCACGCTTGCCATTCTACGTAGCCAGGGTTGTACGAGCTCTGAGCCATTCCCACCTGCCTTTGTTGCCACCAATATACCCCAATCTTTCCCTTACCTGAATTCCTAGGCTCCCCCTTTATCTCCTCTAGCCACACCTCGGACATACCCATTCTTTCATACATCCTTTCTCGATCCACTCTCCGGTCTACCTCTACACTTCTTCTATACCATCCGTCTTTCCTCACCCAAATCCTGCCAATCTTTCTTCAAACTTCACTACCCTCATACACGAATCCCACCACATGCTCATCCGATTCGTCTCCTGCAACAGCACTGCCCGAGGTGTCGACCTTTCGAGAACTAATAGACTCTTCAGGAACCATCCTTTCTCTCTCATTATATACCACTCACGCAATCCCTACACTTCTACTCCATATAACATTATAGGTTTTAAACACGGATCCCAGATCTTGAATGCCATTACGAGGTTACCGTTCTACAAACTCTCCCATTTTTCCTCGCTATCCCCCAAGTCACTCTCGCTTTCGTCTGCATACACTCCACATGCATCCTAAACCTTCCTGCATTATCAAATCCAAAGCCCAAATATTTAAAACCAATCACTCTCTCAGTCATACTCCCCTTCCATTTCAGCTCTTCTGCTCAACCTCCTCTACCCCTATTCCTAAACATCATCTATTTGGTCTTTCCCACATTCACCACTAGCCCCCTGTTATCCAGGTACGTTCCCATTCTTTCCAACCTCTTGCATCTCTTCCATTCTCTTGGCCACAAGCACTGTGTCATCCGCATACGCCAACATCCACACTTTGATTCTACCCACCACGTCTGTTCATTCCACAATACCTCCTCTAACTCGCTCGTGTACAGGTTATACAGGAGTTGGCGTAGCTTTCAAGTTTCCCCCTAAGAACTTAGTCATGCGCCGCTTTCAAATCCACAAACACCGCATACGCTTCCATTTGAATTCCAGCGCTTCCTCCACCATTTTTGCTTGCGTGAAAATCTCCTCCCTCGCCCCTCTTCCCTTTCTAAACCCACCCTAGCATTCCGTAAGCAGCCTTTTTCACTTCACTATCCAATCTGTTCTTCACCATTGTCATGATAACCTTACATCTCGGACTCATAACAGTGATCCCCCTATAGTTTACGTCTAACGGCGGTCCCCCTTTATGTACCGGTACCACCACTTCCACACGCCTCTCTTCCGGTACCTCCTCCTCTCCACTCCACACGCTATTCATATCCTGCAGTAACTTCTCTTTTCCTTCCTGCGGTAGTCTTATGCCTTCAGTCCATCTTCTCCCGCCGCCTTTCCCTGTTTTAGCTGCCTCAGGGTCCCTTACGCCTCTCCACGAGACCGCCTGCCTTGCTACCACCTGTCTGGAACTCCCCCCTCAGCTCCACCTCGGACCCTGGCAATTGACTGATCAAATAAAACTACAGCAAAAGGATATATTTATAGTCGTTTTTTAGCATTATTTAATTCATAAAATGTAGCGTAGAGGGGGGCCATTGATGAAGACCTGCCCAATTTATTTACGGCCCTGGTTGGTTCTGTTTTTATTTGTTGTTATTGTATTTAAAATGATTTGTGTCGTGGTATGCTCTTTTACTGCCACATACCACCATTTCTTTCATTTCCACTTCCCTTTATCATACTATATCTCCTCATTGCTTTGCCTATGTATATATAAAATATAAAAATGATTGATTCATAGAAAATTACTGAAAACATTAAATAGAATATTTAAACATAAGTTAACAGCAACAACAAGAAATTTATATTCAATTTTGTACAGTAGCGAAATCGCTAATAAAAAAAACTATTATTATTATTATATTAAATCAAAATTTAAGATAATTCACAAACATTTGATTTGATTTAATTTTTATTTCATTCTCAGTTTTATTACCTGAATACAACGCTGCTGTATAAGGACGGTATTGGTATCGCAAAAACATCGAATTACTAATTTTGACTTTTATTGACTAATATAGTCGAAATAGACTATTTTTGGAAAATGTCTGTGAGTATGTCTTTGAAGAAAATTCCGAGAAAATGGCCCATCGGATCGCGACGAAAATTGAATGAAATTGTCCTGAATCCAACCGAATAGTATCGTTCCGAATCGATTGAATTAATAATAATGAATTAACTCGGAAAGTCGGGAGAAATAGAGATTAGATTATTATTATTATGCTTCTAAAAGTTGCCGGATCCAGATTGAACTTATTCGATTATTTTGGAAACATTAATGATGGCGGGAAACATTATTAGTTTATTAAGCAATTATTATTCTTTATCAAACAATCAACATCCCCACTCACAATATTGTAATTGATTCATTTGAGCATATAATAAGCATTATTATTAATTTTTATTTATTTTAACATGATCAATACAAAATTATATTACAAAATTAAAATAATTATAAAAACCAGTAAGCTAATTTAAAAGTATACTTGTAAATTAACTTAAATAAATATATAATTATTTATAATGTTTCACATTAATAGCAAGACAAATATTAATAACTATGGTGTTGATCATAGACAACTGGTGTTGACTATGAAACTAACCATATATATTAATAATAAATAATATATGTTTAGAAATTATTAACCCTCCAGAATATTTGTATGTCTCCAGCCAGAGTATGAATTCCATCCTCACAAATATATCACACATGGTTATAGAGCAAATTTATTTTGCATGACAAAATTATGTGTTTAATTGATTGTAATCTGCCATATGAAAATCATTTACAACCGCATAAAATGTGGTTGCAAATGATCTTCAAACCCTTTGCATTCTTTGTTACAGGTCTGTCAACATTATTATAATACATTTTAGACTGAAACCCCAAAAATTCAATCTTTATGCGACTGCCAATCTCATCTTTCATGAGGAATTTATTCCAAAATGGATTTGGCTATAAAAAATTCTGTTCTAATAACTTTTAACATGCATATATATGCACATGCCCTTTACAAATATGTATGGGTTTTCAGCTGAACAAGAAATTGAATTCCACATTCTTTTACAGGTGCTGTAACACATGTGATGATGTGAGAGATGCTTATAGAGAAAGACGTTGGGCGTTTCCAGATAACCCTGAAAATATAACACAATGTAAAGATGAAAAGTTTAATGAAAGACTACAAACTGCTTTTAAGCAAGGCTGTCAAATTTATGGCACATTAATTGTAAACCGAGTTAGTGGAAGCTTCCACATAGCACCTGGTAAAAGTTTCAGTATTAATCATGTCCATGTCCACGATGTGCAACCTTTTTCTTCTACTGCTTTCAATATGACACATAAAATTAGACATTTATCTTTTGGAACCAGTATAGATAGTGACACACATAACCCATTAAAGGATACTACAAGTATAGCAGAAGAAGGTATTTAATAGTTTTATTTAAAAATTTAATCTACATTACATTATTAAATAGTTGATAAGAGTACGAGCAACTAATTATTGGCAGATCAAACACATAGCTTGTGTTAACACCGTAGGCCAGATCCTATTGCTAAGAATGTGCCAAATGATCCTCCACCTTGGACCATTACTTTTCCCACAGTATTTACCAATTCCCGGCCTCGCAGACCAGTCCTAAGAAACAATGATATTAACATTCAACATAGAATAGCTAATTAATATTCTAACCTCAATGCAGAGAAACCTCCAAATAAAGCGCCGCTGGCCATCCCAACGCAAAATCCCAGGAAAAATCCCATCTTCATTTTATCAAAGCAGGTAGGGCCCTGTTGTTGATATACTCCTCCAGGTACAGGCATTATGACTGCATTAACATCAAAGTAAATATTTCAAGAAACTTGTATTATTTTAATACGAAAATACTTACACGGTGTTTATTTAAATATTATCTGGTAAATAGTATTATGTGCCCGTTATTTTGTGTTAGCGGCTTTCTTTAATGCGTTTTCAACGTGTGAACATCGTACCTTATCAACTTGACAGGCAAATTTTCCAATGACAGCCAACACAATGCCGCGAAATTTAAATGTTGAAATCGTATGAACATCTCTGTCGGTTTATGATGAAATAAAATAAATGTATATCAATTTCAGACCGTCATTTTCAGTTATAGTGATAAACTAAGTGATCATAATGTATATATGTGTATAATAAGTATGTATTCATATTTGATGAAGATACACAGTCTAGATAATCTTTAATATATATAATAATATGTGTTCCATATTACTTGTTTTCTTATTTTATGTCAGCATAAACCCACCTTTTATTATCTACTGTTACTATAATAATTGCACCGTTCTTTTTATGAATTATCTTTTCACAAATCAATTATAATTTTATGTATGTTATTATTAAGATTTATCATACAATTTACATAACATTCTTGAGTCATGCCTTACATTTCTCTTATAACATTTTTGTACATTTTCAGGTGCTACAATGTTTCAATACCACATAAAAATAGTTCCAACTGCATATGTGAATAAGGATAGTTCAATAATACACTCGAATCAATTTTCAGTGACAAAACATAAAAAAACCATTTCCATTATGAGTGGAGAGTCTGGAATGCCTGGCGCATTTTTCCAGTATGAATTATCGCCACTTATGGTAAAATACACCGAGAGGGAAAGATCATTTGGTCATTTTATAACTAATGTGTGTGCAATAATTGGTGGCATTTACACAGTTGCTAGTCTTGTTGATGCTATTATTTATAGATCTGTGTGCCTTATTCAAAGCAAAATTGATTTGGGTAAACTGCACTAATAAATAAATTTTAATTGAGTTGTTTTATTTATGTACCTTCAACATTCTTCTCCTTTGTAATAGTTAAATTTTTTCATTATTATTGTTACTGATATATTAGAATACAAATGTAAGCAGAATATACATTCGTATTTTTTATAGTTATAGTCAAATGTATGAACAAAAATTATACAATTGTTCTGCATCTAATATGAACCTCAAGGAATTATGGTAATTAATAGGTTTTCACAAATGTCTTGTGCTTAGCAACAACAAAATAAAAGTTACTCCCCAGTCTGTTAAATATTATTTCTGGTCTATTATCTGTGGGAACAGGAAAAAGTATTTAGGGCCCTAAAAAGGTTAATCTTGCCTTGCCAGAGAGCAATTGTATTTCAGAGCATGTAATAATTAAAATCTGAGCATCTCATGTGTTTGAAAACTGGAGAATTAAGGTAGAGTTATGCATTATTGTTCAGCATAACTCTACCTTAATTCTCGTGTTTTCAAACACATGAGATGCTCAGATTTTAATTATTACGTGCTCTGAAATACAATTTTAAATTAATTTTAAAGAGATGTTTCCATTATTATTGTTTATTGAGAACATTATCAGATCTAAATAGATTATGTATATTTTGAACTATTTATATACACAAATTATGAAAATGCACTTAAAATTTACTTCTTATTATTTATTTTGTCACAATAAACAATATAATGTAACATATTCCTCTAAAAATTGTTTTTCCAGTAATTTTATATGACGATTGTTGCGCCATCTAGTTTTTAGAATCTTTTAAATTAGAAGTTATTTAATTATTCTTTTATTGGCATCACTGTCTGTCATATGTTTTCTCGTCATCAATGGTTTTTGGACCGGGTTTAATAATAAAGTGTGTCCAAAGTTCATTTTGTAGATTAGATTCAACTGTATCTACTGTCGGTTCCAGGTGAAAATTCAGCACCATTAGAACAGCAAGAATGTCCTCGTTGCGAATTTTCGGGACATTGAACCTCATTAAAAGTAATATAAGATGTGCAAGACACCGTGCAGGTAAATAAAAAGAATCTTAAAATGATTAAATTATTGTTCTAAGATATTATAAAATATATACAGCTAAACTTGAAAGAAAACATATCTGAAAAATGTACATTTCAAGTTTCATGTGTTGAACTATATAGTCATCAATATTTATGTGATATTTAAGTTAAGGATTTTCAATTTCAATTCATTCTTGTTATCAAAGATATCAATATCTTCAGTTAAATAGCAAAAAGGGCAATGTTCATTAAGAAAAAAAAAGAGTTTTTAGGCAACCACAATTTTTATTTTTTTGAAGAAACTAACTTAAAAATGTTCCAATCATATTATTACATAAGTATGTCACCTAACGATGATTAAACCAGATCAATTTATTTGTAGTTGAAGGGTATTGGGGATGTGATTCTAGCTGCATGTTTTAAATAAATATTTATTTGGATGCAATAGAATCACACCCAGTAGGTTAAATTCTTGGGTATTCTATGTTTAATTAATGCTTTTGTTTATTAAAAATATTAGTAATCACAAATTCTAATGTAGAAGATGTATGAAAGTTGTGAATTGTCTGAATTCTGGGTTGCAATTTTGACAGGACCAATTCAAAACATGGAGGAATCACATGCTTCCTGGGAGTGCACAGCTAGACATAATTAGATTATTTAATATCTTTTCTTTTAGCATATTCCAATGATAATGCTAGATAATCTGAAAAATAATCAAATAAGTTATTCAGTGAGATATCCTTATCAATTTCCTCAATTTTCAATATATATGTAGTTTTTTAATTTCATATAGTTTGCTATAAAAACTAGCTAGTTAAGTTCAAATTGATGTTACAATTAACATGGTTTTCACTACTGGATCATGCTCTCACAATGCACATTTTATAAAGCCAATTTTTGGTTCTGTTTATCACTCAGATATATTATGTTAGTAACCCCTTTATATCACAGTTCCTTAGAATGAGAAAAATACAAATTTACATTTAAATGATTATAAACAATGTATGAAACAAGATTAGTTTTCACTTTACAAAGCAGCAGTGCTGCATAATGAAAGTATTGTTGTTACAAAAATATTGAATGTAATGAAAATGAATATTTTTGTAAATTGTTTTTGTGTGTGTGTATATATTTCTATGAAATTGATTGAAGACAGCTGTATGGATCAGAATCAAATTTGGAATCCAATCTACATATTTTCTCTAGTTTAGTATCCTCCATGTTATTTGGCCTAGTTTTTACTGTTTCTTATTGTTCTATTTGAATTTTGTATTAATATAAGTATATTGTGTACAGTGTTGTATACCTTGCATGTCAAAGTATACAATAAATATGTCTCATAGTACAAATGTTAAATGTAAAAAACAAATGTATGTATACACAGTGGCTGTTTGGAATTGATATTATAATTTGAGGACTCTGGTATTTTTAGAGACATATTTGGAAATTATTTGAAGATCATAAATAGTTTATCATATTGAGTATATGTATGTTTAATATTTTTCTCGAACTTGTTATTTTTTAAATTTCACAACAATAATGACCACTGTTTACTTCTACTTTCCGAGAAGATATTTATTTTTGAAAAAATTTGGACATTCAATGTTTCAAATGGCACAATGTATTTTATTTATTTATTTGCATTAATTAGATTCTAGCAACAGAACAAGTTTATAGTTTGTTAAGTTTTGAGGTGTCTTTCATATTTTCACATACTAGGATATTTAATTAATTTCTTATATTATAGCAATGTAAAATTCAACATAACATAATATTTTTCTCATAGGTCAAGTTTTAAAAATCTTTCAAAACTTCTGAAAAATTTAACATATGCAGAAATTAACTCAACATCCAAATCAGAGGTTGTCAAACTATTACCACTACTGCCCCTTTTCAGATAAAATTTTATTCAACACCCCAGATTTCAGCACTGATTATATGTATTTATTTGAGAAATGTAGAAATACCTGACTACAACTTCCCATTTTCTTTTTAGACAGTAGATGAAACATGAATTAATGGGTTGTCCAATTTTTATTTCTTCTCTTTCTTTATATTCTTTATTGGATTTTAATAGTTTGTGTTTTAGTTACATAGATTGAAATCCAGTATAAGATAAACCTATATTTATTTATGACTTATAAAGTTGATTCTCAGATTTATTAGCTGGTGGCCTTTCTGCCTTCTACATACAATGTTCATAACAATTAATTACTAATGGATACAATACAATAATGTATAAATGAACTTAAACTAAATAAATTAAATTAAATGGTTTATTGTGTAATTGTTTCTAATAATGTAAAATTCGTAATGAATCACAATTTCTGATTTTAAAAATTATGTAACATTTTTTTACTCAAGTTTGATTTGATTGCAGACAAAAATTATATAATACTTTGGCTGTGTCATATCAATAATACACCTTTTATAATAATATTTTTATATACTATACTTTGGAATTAAATTATTTTTAGTTTTATAAATTTGGAGTTAAAAGACCTATAAAATGAGACCAAACACCATTACTTCTATCATGAAATAAAACGTTCCAATATTCCTTAATTTGCCGAGCCCATCTCGATATTTGTACATCTAGACTATATTTTCAATTAAATGAGTATCAGTATTTAGCCACTTCTGAGACTACCCCAATGTTGTCGCAACGGAGGCTATTTTTACTCATTTTTAACATCCATCACGTAACGGGTTTGTCTTTTGTTTCAGGGTAAAATTTTATTAAATTTTTTATTTGGTTTGTATTGTCTATCCAACAGACATTTTGATTGGACCGTTTTTATTTGATTTATCTTTACTTATTCGGCTTTACCGCCACAATGATACACTTTTTATCACATTCTTTTTGTGGACTTTTCTTTGGGATTAAAAGACCTACAAAATGAGACCAAACATAAATTTTGAGTATGAAATAACAATTTCCAAGTTTTTAAAATTTGCCAATCCCTCTAGCTTTTATGGTTTAATTCAATTTTAGTCCGAGGATATCAAATAGACAAGCGTATTTCTTATTAAAATGACATTACCATGAATAAATTTTATAATTGATTTTTTTTTATTAATTGTTTTTATTTTCATGACATCTTTAATGACTTATTTTATTATGTAATAAATAATAAAGAGCAGCACGATAATTGTGTAACTGCATTACCATTTTTAGGATGCATGTTTATTTTAATTTTAATGATCCTAACAGAATTTGATGAGCTCAGTGAAAGACATACCGCGTTATGGTTTGGAGTGATAGCCCGTCTCTAGTGTTTGTAGTAGTGATAAAGAGAATCGAGAATTTCGTTCTCGATAATATTCCGGTAGCGGGTACTGCAAAACGAGAACCAATAACATTTAAATAAAAGGTACCGAGAACTATGACCCGCGCACCGGGAACTTTATAATTATGTATTTATAACCCATGTACTTCTAACAATACATATGGTAAAGTACTAAATATGACTTCATTTTGAAAAGTTCTGGGTTCTCATAATCATATACCCAAAACTACTTCCGGTTCTTGGAAGCAGGAACGCGCTTTATTAATGTTCTGAATTCTTGAAATCCCCCATTACTAGTTTGCAGCGACAGGTTTAAACGCGATTCGGTACATTGAAAAGATGTTTCTGCTATTATTAGTGCCATATATAAATAGCTTGCAAAACCTCAGTTTAGGATCCGTCGACGTATTACTGAGTGTTTTGAAACTCTTACTCTACACACATATTATTGATTTTTGTTGATTGATTATTCTTCACCCGTATCACCGACTATGCGACTTGCGTCTTACACCGTGTAGAAACATATCCACCGAGCAGAGCAACAGAGAAGATTTGTGCAACTACAAAAGAGAATGCTAATAGTAGTGGAAAGGTGGACGAATTAAAGATGTTGAAAGAAATCATGCAACAAATGGAGGAAAACAAGGCATCAATAAAACAAGAAATAATAGGAATGAAGGAAAAAATTAAAAGAAGAGAAGAAATGTGGATTACAGAGAAACGCGATGTTATCAAGAGAATAGAAAAGTTTTAAAATAATACAGAAAGACAAGAAAGATTGGAAAAGAAGAACAATGTGATAATAAACGGAATACAAGATAATATACAACCAGAAAAAGAAATTCAAAATTAAATAAAAAATAAATATGTGAGGAAAACAGGGAAATCATGTAATATGTTTATGGTTGAAATGGCAAGACTAGCAGAAAGTTATGGGTGCAAACTTAAAACTACAGAGATGTATGTATACAGAACGATTTAACCTGGGAGGAGAGGAAAGTACAACAGGATATTAGCAGTGTAGTTAAATTAGAACGACAGGTAAAACAGTTAAAATAAGCTATCAAAAACTAATAATTACCCTATAAATCTTTGTTTGGGAAAAAAGGGAGAATGGGGTCACTTTGATGAAGGGACCTCATCAAACATATCCAAGAAACTAGCAATAAATAAGAAAAATCAGACGGATAAAAAGGAAACGGACAAGCTGAATTGGGGCTGGGTGAAGCATGGTGCGGCGAGAGAAGTGAGAGGGGGAGAGAAGGAGGAATCGTGTTGGGGTGCTGAAGTTAGTGGGGGAATGGAGCAGAGAGTCGTTGAGGGAAGCAACGGGATTAGTGATAGGGAAAGTGAATATAGATGAAGGGAGTTGTATGAACGTATGTGCAGGATATGCCTAATGAAGTCGTTTTTGGTTGAAGGCAATTAACTAATGATAAATAACAAAATTACGTGGGAACATCACTCTCAAACGTGTGAGAACCGCTACGTGTGATTTCATGGGAATAATCAAGAACTTGGTTCTCGAGAACATTTTGGAATCGAGTCCCGAAAAACGAGAACCGAGAACAGTTTTCTAAGGTATCGAGTACCGAGTGCCCAGTCCCGTGCATCGTGGACCGAGACCAGCGCACCGAGAACCCTATTCATATATAATTATAACCCATTCACTTCTAACAATACATGTGGTAATGATATACCCATAACTACTTCCAGATCTGGCATGTGGACTTTTTAATTTTTGTAACTTTAACTTTTAACATTTTATTCTATTCAATTACATACTGTATGTACGTGTCGTGTGCGCAAGTGTACTATTTTAATATATCTTGATAGGTTTATATATTTGTAATATCACGTCCACATACACCAATTGATGTCATCATGTAGTGTGGCATATGTGTTAATAAATACTTACTGAAAGTTCTCGATTTTCTGTTCTCAGTTCTCGCTCAATAGTCTCTTGATAAGAATCGAGAACAGCTGTTCTCGAAATCCTCCTATCACCCGTTTTCAGCTTAAGACCCCACCAAGGTGGACTCATTTTTTGTCATTTATAGCTTCTTATATTTTCATACCTTCTTTTTCGTCTGTGGTGGAATCTTCGAAAGACACCCATGTCTCCACTATCACCCTGTGGTGATAGGCATAAGTAGTGTCGGATTCGCCCCGCGTGCTGACCGGCGCCTACCGACTAAACCAAAACCCAGGTTCTGTCGACGAGGGGCTTGACCGCCTAGTAGGCATTCCTAAGCCCCCTGGACAGTCTTGCGTCGGTCTCTTGTGTATGAAATTGGGGTAGGGTGATCGTGGATGAGAAAAAAAGGGGGAGCGATGATGTCTGTCGTCCGTCCTCTGTCCGTCCGTCTATGGGTTTCGCAAGTCGTCATTGAACTTTCTCCCCATCACCTTCCGGGAGAAAGTCGTGAACGCGTCCCACTTGTCTTGGTCTTGCAGCATCTCCGCCCCGATGTCCTCGGGGGGACATATTTTCATACCTAACACAGTTAATACGTTGACTGGCAACTACGAACTTAACTCGAAGTTTGCGTTATTGCCTTGGATTGCAGAAAATATATTAATAAACGAACAAAAACTATAATCAAGGCTATTCAAAGACAACCAGCAAAATAATCTTTTGCTTTAAGATCTTTTTGTAAACACATACTATATCCTTTTTGAAGATTAGTATGTACTATAATTTGTTTTTAATAATATAATATGATTGAATGAAATTGGCTTTTTACACCGGAATCCTGAAAAGTACCGTGGCAGTTCACGTGTTTACACCTTGCGGTACTCAAGAATAGAGGAAATATTAACAGTAATAAATAGCGGAATAGTAAATTTATCAAAACAGATTCATTTTATATAAATTATTACATATTTTTATTATCATTTAATAGAATCATTGGAAATAAGTTTGAAAAATACTATTTAGTCTTTATTTTACTTTCACATATTTTGTAAATCATATTTATATAATAATATATGCTTGCATCCAGCTTTAATGAAAACCTTGCCATCAAACAACCAGTAGCCAATAAAGGCTTCATACTTTTTTTAAAATCTACTTTTTGCATACTTCACAAACATTTCAAATCAGTTTGGGAAACTAACACAATTTCCTGCAGGTGGGATCTGAAATTTAAAAAAAAACAGTAGAAAACCTAACATAATGCAAATTTTATGTTCCATTGTTTTCTGCTGGTTACTTTTTTTATTTCAGATCAAAACTACTGGAAATTAATAGTATTCTTTAATGAAAATATGCTTGATTTGCATTTTGAAATGTTTCATAATAGAATCCTGTGCAATATAGTAACACTATTGAAACATGTTTACATTTTCCACTTTGTCCTGCTTGGCAATTACATACAAAATGCTGGATAGGTGCATGTCACTGTTGTTAGGACTTCTTTAGTTGATTCCCTTTATTTAATATGGAGACGGATAAATTTGACGTTTGAAGACATAAAGCTACAATATCAAAATTAAGGTCATTGTGTCGATAAGACCACGTAATATTAGGTGGCCCGTATTTAAAACAACCTGTCCTAAAATGATGGCAATGTTAGGTATTATATACTTTTGCATGTCTTTAAATAATTATATCTCGCCTTCTGAAACATTTCTGCTATCGCAATTAGAACTGAAATACTCAGAAATAGATACATTTGCACGATCCATCCTCCAAAATGGTCAGTATTATCCAAAACAAAGTACACAACACATACACTGCATTGAAAATCAATGTAAACAGCTGATCGTGGTCGCAATAGGGTTCTTCACTTACGAAATCCGAATTATAGCTGCTTTCGTTTAGCACCCTATGCTACTGTCGTCTATTGGGTCCTCATATCTATCAAGAATTCTTTTGTAAATTACTCGTATAAAATACATGAGACTCAAGGCTAATCATTCTATAGTCATCGCAGCTTCAGTTGGTTTTCTCCGGTATTGTGACGAAAGTTGATCTTAGCTAGTTAGAGGGTATCTTTCCAGTACTATATATTTTGTTGAAAAGCGATGTAAGAATGTCGATGTGGCCTCTTGTTCATCTATCACCTTGAGCACTTCTGCGTAGACTTTGTTCGGGCCCTCCGTTCATTTTTACTTTTAATGCGAGTAAAACCTTTCTCAATCAATGACTTCAGGATCTGATAACGATGGCGATGATGGCCTCCCGCTATGGAATTTCTACGTATTGCTTCCACCTTTTAAGTTTTTCGTCTATACCTGATATGATCATTTATTAAAACTGTGGTTTCTTATTTCTTACTTTCACTAGATCTTTTTCACTTTCTTGTGAATCTTGAAGGTTCCATACTTCGTTTGTACCTCTTCTATGTTCTCTCATTTCTGGGTTATCCATCGTTCTTTCGCCACTCTGAAATCTCTTCTTATTTCCCTGTTGAGCTCTTAGTATCGCTCCAGAATTGATATTTTGATGTTCCAGTATTCTTCTTGTGCCGTATCCGTTATCGGATGTTCATTCTGGTTATCATAATTTTGTTCACTGCTGTTCAGATGAGTCCCAATGACTAGAGAACCAAGTTCTTTAGTTCTTGATCTAAGATATTCTCCGCCTACATTGTTCTCTTCTTCCAAAGACTTACCCTTATAGTATTAATTTGAGGAGTTGGTAACGATCTTCATTTCTCATAACATGCCCTAGGTATTCTAGTGTCGTCATTTCACTTTGTTTATTCGACTTTCTTTCCCATCTGTTTTAATACGCTCTTGTTTGCTACTTGATCTATTCAGAGTATCCGTAGAATGCGTCTATATAGTCACATTTCAAACGCCGCTAGCTTTCTGCTTGATGCCTCGGCCATCGTCTATGATTCTACGCCATAAAAGAGTTTGGAAAAACGTAGCACCTAAATACTGGCATCTTGGTGCTGGTATTTAAGGGGTTATACACCTTTATTTTCTTCAAAAAAAATCGATTTTTTTTCTTTATCTGAAAGTAAAACTTTGAGAATATTTTACGAAATTTTCATGGAGATCCGAGTTATAGATCGAAAGTTGCAGCGTTTCGAAGCGGGGTGCGATGTTTCCTGGAACATTACTCCATTCTGGACCATTCAAATCGCGTATGTTTTGTGACAAATCCCTTATAATCAGTTGTATACGAGCTTCCGAAGCGTTAGCATCGATTATCGATTTTTTTTCTCTGCTGTTTGTTTTGCCGTCTTTTCACAAAATCAGTATGGATTCCCGAAACAAAATTACATGCTAAACTCGATTATCTCGAAATGGTGTTTTCCAAAAGTGCGTTTGCCGTGATCACGATTGCCGAAAAACTATTTGACCGATCTTCTTCATTTTTTTTTGAATTGTTTGTAATTAATGTTGTCAGTACTTGAACGATTCCTTTTTTATGTATAAATTTTTATTTTGCAAATACGAATTTTTTAATAAAATTTTTAGAGCTCAAAACATTGAGTTTTTGGGAGAAACGTTCCCGTATGCTGAAAAAACAAAATATTTATTTAAATAATCGTTCAAGTACTAGGAAGGTCCCTATACTAGTGACATTTTTTGGGTTTTATGATTTCAATTGACCTGCTTGACTTTCATGATGATCACCGCAAGCCTCATCAAAAAAATAGGGTTTCGGGGAAAGGGCCATAACTCCGCCAATTATGATTTTTTTTAATAAACTAATACTTTTTTTCACTAAAAAACGTACTATTAATAAATTATAATTTTGATGTAAAAAAAATTATTGCTACATACCTTTACAAAAATTCAAACTTTCCTCAATTTTTCCGCACAAAAAGGTATATAACCCCTTAAATCTTTTTGACTAGTTTAGATATCTGCATGAAAGCTGATCTGGCCTTTTCAATTCTGAACTTCATTTCAACTGATCTAATTGCTGCCAAGATATGTGAACTTATGCACTCTTTCAATTTTTTGTTGGTTAGTTAGTTTTTGTGGTGGTTGACTTTTGTTATAGATATGTATTAGATTTTCTTTGTGTTAACGTGTCATCAGCAAATATAAGATTGTTGTTTATTTCTATTGCTGCCGTTGACTCGTAAAGAGCTCGGCTGAATATGTCCTAGAGACGTCAGAGTCAGTTCCTTCTCACTCGTTTCTATATTCTTATTCCTAGTAACGAGCTTGTCCACAAACCTATTCATGTAGCTCATTTAGTTACACATACACGCATGAATATGGATGGAATAAGCGAAAACGAGCTGTGGTTGTATGTTAGGGCTTTTTTTATTTTATAATTATATAAATCGTATATTTTATATAAATAATAAAAAATTCTGATCAAAACTAATTTTGAAAACATTAACCATAACATTATTAACCCTCAGTTGGCATGGAGGCTACCTCAGCTGCTTAAGGTATGGTGGGTCACCACATTCTAGATTTTTTTGTTTCAAAAGTTTTGAGTGTAAACATTTTTGGGTGATGATTACTACATCTTTAGGGTGTTAATTAAGGATTACTAGTGAAAATATGCATATTAAAGTAGAAATCACAGAAATAAGAAACAAATCAGACAAGTCTGTAATATTGGTCACTGATTATGTAAAAAATATAAAATAATTTGTTTTTCAAAAAAATAATTGCACTTTGGTTTAATTTGAACACCCAAAGTCATTATAATATCTTAAAGAAAAACAAACTTTATATCTTTCCAAAAATGTGTGAAGTGCTCACCATATTTTTAGTCATTGCATTGAAGGCATTGAATCATATCATATATGTGTTGTGGACCTTACATACACCCTTATCACCCAAAGAGCATTTAAGAGGGTGTTTGTTGTCAAAGTGGCACATGTAACATCTTCGTCTCTTGCTAACTACTACATGCCATAACATTGAAAATGCATTCTATACATTATATTTAAAAATGCAGTCAACTAATTTCTACTTTATTTTTAGTTACTTTAAGGCCACTTTCAACTGTACAGAGGAAACACACTTCACTTAAAGTTGTAGATAATGTAGGCGTTATCGTACTAAATTCTCCAAATTCAAAGGTAAGGAGTATGTTGAATATGTGTTTTTAACTTTAGAATTTATTCTCATTTACATTTAAAAATTAAATTCCAAATACAACACCTTACAATAATCTAAAAAAATACTACTATTTAATAGCCCACCCTTACTCATAAGAGGTGCAATAGTATTTTATTACCGCAGTAACGGTCATTTTTAACCTAGGTCAATTTTATTAGGTGACGATCTTATTTAACGAGTCACCTTATCATTCATACAATAGGGGATCTGGAGGCGGCTCATAATTTTTCATTGTCTCGTATGAAATTAATTAAAATTTAAAACTAATTTAGTATCCAAATATATAATAAGAGTCCAGAAAATAGAGACAATTTCATATTTTTGCTGAATGAGAAACTGCAAATAAATCAAAAATTCTCTAGAAGTAATATTTTCGCCAAAACTAGTTTTGTAGAATTATTCTGTATACGTTGCTCAATATATAAGCAAAATATAGATAAAGTAGAAAAATAGTTTAAATAATGCCATTTTTCATTCTTTCAAATAGCTAAAAACTAACAATAACAGGTCAAATATCTTTTCAAATTATTATTCAGTACAAAAATACGAAACTTTGCCTTAATTTAACCGACCTTGTAACTCTTATGATAAGCAAGATCCCCATGCTTACGGTAGAAAAATGGGCACCTTGTATGTAATATTCATACGAGCAATTGAATAATAGGAAACGTTTAAAGAAAACTCCACATTTCGTATATAAATCATATTATTTTGTAGGTAAATTCACTTGGAGCTGAAGTATCTGCTGAATTCCAATCGATTATAAACGAAATTAGACAAAATTCGCAAATTCAAGCAGGTGTAATCATCTCTGGCAAGCCAGGATGTTTTATAGCTGGTGCCGATATTGGCATGCTAGAGCAATGCACATCCGTGGAGGGTGGTACGAAAATATCTCGGGAGGGACAAGAAATGTTGAATGAAATTGAGACGAGTACTAAACCGATTGTAGCCGCTATTCAAGGAACATGCTTGGGTGGTGGTTTCGAAGTCGCGTTAGCTTGTCACTACAGAATAGCAATCAAGGACAAGAAAACGGGGTTGGGTCTTCCAGAAGTTATGTTGGGGCTGCTGCCAGGCGCAGGTGGCACCCAAAGGTTACCCAGGCTGGCTGGCCTGCCAACTACTCTAGATATGGTTCTTACTGGAAAAACTGTTAAGGCTGATAAGGCTAAAAAATTAGGAATTGTGGATATGCTTGTAGATCCTTTAGGTCCTGGTTTGAATACCGCTGATGCAAATACGAGTAAATATTTGGAAGAAATTTCAATTGAAATTGCTAAACAACTTGCTTCTGGAAAATTAAAAGTCGATAGAAAGAAGAAAGCGCTACCTGAAAAACTTATGAATTATGCTTTGCAATTCGATTTTGTTAAAAATAAAATCTTTGAGAAGGCGAGAGCACAGGTTATGAAATTGTCAGGAGGTTTATATCCAGCACCTCTTAAGGTAACGAATACTATGAAATATATTGTATAGTAGTATGCAATCATGATTTTTACAGATATTAGATGTAGTACGTACTGGATTAGATAAAGGACAAATAGCTGGTTTTGAGGCTGAATGTAGGGGCTTTGGGGAGTTAGCTATGACACCACAATCAAAGGGACTTATAGGATTATTCCGGGGGCAAACAGAGTGCAAGAAGAATAGATTCGGTGTGCCTCAACAGAAGGTTAAAACGGTGGCTGTGTTGGGAGCTGGTTTGATGGGCGCTGGTATTGCTCACGTGTCTGTGGATAAAGGATACAATGTGATTTTGAAAGATTCAAATGCTGTAGGACTTGGTCGCGGTGTGGGTCAAGTTCAGACCGGTTTGGACGGTGCTGTGAAGAGGAAGCGTATGTCTGCGTAAGTATTATTACATAAATTGATAGAATTTGTAATAATATTATTACATAAATTTATAGAATTTGTAATAATAATTATTACATAAATTTATAGAATTTGTAATAATATTATTAAATTTTTAAATGAAAATTAAATTTTAAGCTTTTATCGCAGTTGTCCTAGATAACAATGTATTGAATACAGGTCAAATTACTTTACCATAGAATCTATAGGTTGCCATAAAACATACCAGATGTAGGCATGATGTCGGCTGAGAACTCGAGCTGGGGTGATCGGATGAAAATTCGAGCAAAATCTGAGATCTAACTTGAAAGTTATTTGCATCTGAAATTTTGATTTCCTATAACTTTGTAACGGTCACACACGGTAACATTTAATTTTTGGACAAGTTTTATTATAATATTTTTTGCGTCATGTGATCATAATGACGTGAACAAAATTCCGGAAAACGGCCGAAAGGATCACGACCAAATTTGTAATTCGGCTGAGTAAGCGAGCTGGGGTGGTGATTCCATGAAAATGTAAGCAAAATCACTTGGAGAAAAAAACTTGATATCTGGTGTGGGCTGTGTAGTGCCCACACCAGATATCTTTTTATCTTATTACTCTCCGAAATAATTAATTAATATTACATCAACATTTAAGATATTTCTTTAAAATTCTTTGAATTGATGTTTTCCCGGTATCAAACGTATTTTTTATGCTTTCCAGGTTTGACTTTGACGTTTTCATGTAACAATCGAATTTTTCATGTTGTCCATGATGTTGTTTATATTTCAAAGGATGATTTTCAATGTTTTTCATGCTACAAATGATTTTTTCATAATTCAAACGATGTTTCTCATGTTTTACTGTCATCGAAAAACACCGTTTGAAACACGAAAACATTAATAAAAACATGAAATACAGTTTGTGGTATGAAAACATCAATTTTCGTTTCGTTTTTTAATTCATGTTTTCAATCGATTTTTCATGTTTCAACTGGTGTTTTTCATGTATCAACGTGTTATCGTTTCAGTTTTAAAAACTGAAAAATATCGAAAAAAAATTCAAGAAACGGTTAATTGGCTAATAAGCATTGGCTGAACAGACATCAGAGTCTGATATGAAACAAAAACCTTACATAGCTCAATTGACCAAAATTTAGTATTTTGACAACTAATTAGAAATTAAATATACACTCTTATTTCCAGACTCCAGCGAGACAAGTATTTGGCTAACTTGGATGCTACTCTAAGTTATGATGCATTTAAAAATGCTGATATAGTAATTGAAGCAGTTTTTGAAGATATCAACATCAAACATAAAGTTATCAAAGAGGTTGAAGCAGTAATCAAACCAACCTGCATTTTTGCATCCAATACTAGTGCTATTCCAATTACCAAAATTGCAGAGGGATCAGCAAGACCAGAAAAAGTTGTTGGTATGTATATCAATGTATATTTAGGATTGTTATATTAAAGCTATTATTTTAGGCATGCATTATTTCTCTCCTGTTGACAAAATGCAATTGTTGGAAATTATTACAACAAGCAAAACTAGTAAAGATACAGCAGCTAGTGCTGTTGATGTTGGTTTAAAACAAGGAAAGGTGGTTATTACTGTTGGTGATGGCCCCGGTTTCTATACAACTCGTATTCTTTCCTTTATGTTGTCTGAGGCAATTCGACTACTACAAGAAGGTGTAGACCCCAAGGACCTTGATAAACTATCAAAAGCATATGGATTCCCAGTTGGTACTGCTACATTAGCAGATGAAGTTGGAATGGATGTAGGTCATCATATATCAGCTGATTTATCTAAAGTAAGTACTACATTATTAATGGGGAGAAAGAAGGAAAATGTATGAATGAAATAGTGTGTTATGAGATGTGGAGTAAAGCAAATGCATGTGCAAATGACGTTACAAATGGCCGCATTCCTAGGAATCCAGAACTTATGCATTGGAAGGGAGGTAAGAGAGAGCAGAATTAGAAAGTTGGGATCAGCATGTATAACCCCTGGATATGGTGATGGACAGGTGTGTGGGTTCAAAATAGCACGAGCAAACAGGATAAAACAACCTTGGCACAGGTTCAGGCCTGTAAAAAGGGGTAGGAAAAGTGTGAATGGGTGATGAGTATATGAATACAGTACACACTGTATGGGAAAGGGTGTGGGAAAGGTAGTTTTAGTTTGTTTTAATATTGGGATTTGTTTAATTAGATAATGTGTAAGATTTTGGTTGGGAATACAAACAAAGCTCAAAATTATATATACTACATTGTTAATGAACATTGTAATCATGTAATATGAAAATGTTTCTAAATTAATGTTTTTTTTATAGGCATTTGGTGAAAGAATGAGTGGAGGAAATATGGGCATTATGAAAGATCTTGTTCAAGCTGGATTCTTGGGTAGGAAGTCTGGAAAGGGTTTCTTCGAATATTCCACGAAAACTAAAAACCGAAGCGTTAACGATGCTGCCTTAGAAATTGTTAAAAAATATTCCTTAGAACCTAAAGGTGCATTTACTGATGAAGATAAGCAGTTGCGTATGGTTTCAAGATTTGTAAATGAAGCAGTTCTTTGTCTTGAAGAAAACATATTAGCAAGTCCACTGGAAGGTGATATTGGAGCTGTCTTTGGATTAGGCTTCCCTCCATTCAGTGGTGGCCCATTCCGTTGGGTTGATCATTATGGTGCTGATAACCTTGTAGCGAAAATGAGTCAATATCAAGAATTGTATGGTGTTGCATTCAAACCATGTGACACCTTAGTACAGATGGCTAAAAGTGGAGCTAAATTTTATCCTAAGTGAAAAACAAATCTTAAAATGTAATTTTAACATTGAAATACTTCAAGGAACACCAATGCCAAAATTTGTGTCTTATAGGTTTAACATGAACTGTTTTGTCATTTGTCTTTTATATTGTACTTTTATATGATATTCCATCATCTATTTTGTGTAAATAAAGTCTATTAGTCTTAGTTTCAATTTTAAGCAATCCTTTTTATAATTTCTTCCTTTTAGGTAATATCACTTCTGGCCTACACCTGCCTTATCATTTTAACATTTGTTGAAATAAGTATGACAAGAACTGTTCTAACTTGTTTTCATTAAAATTGTTTACAACATTTGCAGTCCCACCCCTACATAAACTCTTCATTTGCTGCAATATTCTAGAACTGTCAGATTTTAAAAGTTTTAAGTAGCCAATTCTTCAAACAATGTTTCCAAAAGTAGCTAAAAGTTCAAATAATTATTCATTTATTTTGAATTTTTATTGTGACTATGAAACAAGAAACAAACATATTTTATATATATTAAAATGCAATAAATACTAACAATTAAAAGATATTGCAAATACATTACACTATTTTTGGCAACCTAAAACTAATCAAGCGCCAAAATGGTAGTAGAAGTAACCAAAACTATAGAAAATCGCTAACGCCTTGATTGCCTAGGAAACGGCCGCTCTTGGCGCCATTTTTACGTGTATGTAAATAAATATAGTTTCCCGACTGCTTGTACGATACCTAGGAAACTCACAGATTAAGAGAAAACCAAGGCTTTACCTGCAGGATTATATTGGATTATATTTTCTTTGCTTGCAGCCCTCCACAAGTCAATATTTTTAAGTCTATACTCTCCTTTACTTTAGATGTTACCAACGTTAAATTTTCCAAATAGTAGGCAATGTTGGAAACTGTAAAGAAAAGCTATGATCAAAACTGACAGTTCAATGCAATTGTCTATGGTTCAATGCACTAAAGTTGACAGTTGTATTTAGCTATTGTTTTGATTTATATCAATACAAAGCTGTCGTTATAGTTTCCAATTATAACAATTCAGAACAATAAAAGGATATTTATTTGACTGAATTGTGTGAATGACACATACCAAATAGAAAGATATAATGCTATTCGAGAATAGCATTGAATAACAAACCGAAACCAAACTAGTACTGTCACAATAAACATCAAAATGATCTGCTAGAGTGTAGTTATGCCAGAGCATTTCATCAAAGTAAAACATAATGACATACAGCCATCAATATTTTGTGATACAAAGAAGGCTGAAATAGATCTAAATGCTTCAAACTCGAATATATCAAATTCGAATGGAGATATGTGTAGAATATGCCACTGTGAGGCAGATGTGGGCAATCCACTGTTGTCACCATGTTACTGTGCAGGCAGTCTGAAGTATGTACACCAATCTTGCCTGCAGCAATGGCTTGCAGCTTCTGATACAAGATCATGTGAACTGTGTAAATTTCTGTTTATTCTGCACACAAAAATTAAACCTATTTCAGAAGTATGTTCTTTTTATCTAATAACTTAGACTTTTAATGTTGTATTAAATTACTTTTAGTGGCGACGTTTAGAAATGAGCAGTATTGAAAGAAGAAGACTATTATGTGCCATCTTATTTCACTTTGTTGCTGCTGTTTGTGTAATTTGGTCACTTTTTGTTCTTATTGACCGAGCTGCAGAGGAGGTACATAAAGGAATGATAGGTACATACTATTTTAACTTTGTAGAATAACAATTTTTATTTATTTCTCTTTATAGTTTATAATTTAGTATAATTGCCATATTAAATAATGATTGCTTAGTCTGAGCAGTCAACAATGCATTCTCTGATTTAAAAAAATACATTCAACTTGTTCTACCATGAATCAGGCCATTTTTAAACATTATATATTTATATTCCTTCATTTCCTTTTAAGATCTTTTTTAATGACTACAAATTTTGACTATTCTTATATAAATACTAAACTAAAATACTAGTTTGTTATGCAGTTAGAAATAAATTGGAGTGTTAATATATCAATATTAAGAATGAAAAAAAAAAAAAACTTCTATCTTAATAGGGCTATTAGATGAAATGCTTTTCTGCTGGTAAATGGAGAAGCTCAGAGGAGCTAAATCATCTGGAAATTACCTTTACTTCACAGAAAACCTCTGAAAACTATGAAAGATGATTCACATGAATTTGAATGCCTTAACATGATTGATATCATGAATAAGTTATAAACATAGTGTCCATATATACTTTGTTGTATTGAATACAGAAGTATATTTATATCTTGCTCAATCTTTACACATATTAGTTGAAGGTCTTAATGAGAGGGCAAGCAGCTAGAGGGGTTTTGGTAGGAACAAACAAGGTATGGATGTTAGCATATGTAGATGTGGATGATGTAGTACTTGTGGCCAAGAAAGTAGAAGATATGCAAGAGATGTTGGAAAGAATGGGAATGTACTTGATAAAAGGAGGTTTGTAGTGAATGTGAAAAATACCCAATGGATAATGTTTAGAAATACAGACAGGAGGGGTAGAGCAGAAGAGTTGAAATGGAAGGTAGTAATGAGAGAGTGGATTTGTTTTAAGTATTTACGATTTTGCTTTGTCAACCAGCCCCAGTTTAGGAGGTATTTAGAGTGAGTGCAAGTAAAGGCGAGAACGGCATGGAGTGGAAGAAGTTGTGGGATGGTAATTTAGGAATAGCTTGTAAGACCTGGGATGCGGATGTGGTGCCGATATTGTTGTGTGGGGCGAGAGTGTGATGTAATAGAAAGTATTAATCGTTTCAGCATATGATGGGAGTCGTGTGGGAGAGTAGTAGTAGTATGTTTGAAGAGAGACTGGTGCGGGTGGTGTGGATGAGATGTAGGAGTAGCACATACAGCGAATGGCGGCAGGATGTATGAAAGAGTGGGTATGTTGAGGTGTGGGTGGATTAGAAGCTTGGAGTAGTGGTAAGTAGAGGAATTGAGGTAATGGAGAACACAAGGTCAGTTCAGTGGCATGAGTGGCAATAAATAATGAATGAGAGCTTATACAAATCAGAGTATGTATTTGTGGAAACCCCCAGGCTATATAAACCAGGTTAGGGTCAAGCAGAGAGGATAAACATATGGATGGGGCAAGGGTACTGTGTAGTAAGGGGAGTGACATGTGGTGGTGGTACCTGGGGAACGAATGTGTGGGAATGAAAGTGGAGTTGGTTGGGGATTCCAGAAAGGTGAGTGAATAGTGAAGAGAATGGACAAGGCACATATATCTGCATCAGACTGACGAGGGAGAGGATGTGGCTGAGGCACGAGGGAGGCATAAAGAAGAAATAATGCAAGTGATCAGTCCTCGAGGAGGAAGTATATGCTAGTAGACTTAATTTTTGTATTTGATATGAAATGTTTGTGATAGTTATGCCAAATAAAGGTTTCTTTTGTATTCTGCTGGGATAACACCGGAGTCGGTGGCACGTATGTCCTTTATCAGTGAAGGTCTATGTTATTATTGATTGGGGTTTCATCTGAAGAGTCGTCTAATGTAGAATTGCCAAGTTTTTCTTTTGGTGTATACGGACGGTTTCTTGTAGCGTTAGATTGTTGTTGTTGTATCGAGTTGTTAGTTTTCTCGTCACATTTTCGCGTCAGTATTATTACTTTCCAAATAAAGCACTGATGCAAGGCATTGTCATCGCGAAAAACTAATTTTCGCTTTTCTTTATGTTTCATGAAAATGTTTGCCTGTGTGTCTGTATCTCTGGGAACAAAATTGCGGGAAATGGCTGAGAACGCCTGACGCCTGACTCCCAACAGTATCTTGAAAAACCTTTTCTATTGCGCATAAGTCACGTGATCCATCCAAAATACGTATTAACAAATTAAATGAAAACGGAACCGAATCGACCAAATCAAATGAAATAATTTTTTGGAGACATATCTTAAATTTAAATTTTATTTGAGAAAGTCGTGTGGTGTCCACACCAGATATTTTTCTTGTTATCTTTAATTTATGATGAAATAAAGAAATATTATTGTTAACTATCGATAGTCGAGGTACAATCGGACTATCGTTAGTTACAACTATAGAAACGAAAGATAATATTGATAGTGAGTATATCTGGAATAGTTAAAAGAAAACAAACTTTTTAAAGAAGAATTTTGTATTTATGTTAAATTTAAAAATCCCTAACCTTATTTAAAGCTCAACTGGGAAAGTAAAAGATATATAATCGAGCTGTGTGAGGTTAGCACTTCTAAGTTTGAATTTTCGAAAACTTATCGTCCCATTCGTTTGTCCACGATTTGCCCACGTTTGTCCAAAAAAAAGTTCTTTTGTGCATCCTTCAAAAAAAGTTATATCCAAAATAAAAATTCTTCAAATTTTAAATCAGCACCCCCTTAATTTTTTTTAAATATTAAAGCGAAATACGTTTGTCCCGGGTACATCACCCATGTCCATCAAAAAATTCCGAATTATGCACCCTACATCAATAAGTTATTAACAATTTAAACTTTAAATAAATTATTACGGCTCTGAATTTTTCTGTAGGTAATTTTCAACAAATTATCAATGGTGTTGTGTGACCATTTATAACTTTCTTTGTTCACCCGTCATCAAAAAGTTATTCACAATTTAAGATTTAAAATAAATTATTACTGCCCTGAATTTTTCTGTAGGTATTTTTCTACAAATTGTCATTGGAATCGTGAACGGTGGACAATAGTAAATTGTTGGTGGCCAAACGTGGACTTACCCGGGACAAACGTATTCCGCTTAAAAATTTAAAAAAGACGACTTAATTGTATATTGGATATAACTTTTTTTTAAGGGTGGATAAACGAAAATTGTTGTTGGACAAATGACTGGGACAATATTTTTTCCGAAATTCAATCTTGCGGGAGCTAATTTCATACAGCTATATAATCGATAGATATTATATATCAGATTACATATAGTTTCTAGTCGACTTTATGTCCACCACAAACCAATAGGTCTTCTTGTGCTTATAAATACATGTCACATATAAGCAAGAAGCTAACCAAATTATACCAAAAGACAACACATGAAATTGAATTCTCAACCGGCTTATACGAAAGGACAGGACGTTATATATCTATTCTAATTTTAAGTGAAAGGACACCTTTAGAAGTATTTTTTTTATGTTAAAATGTTACGGCAACCCTATGTATTTCCCTTCCCAACCAATTTTGGATAAATTATTTTTGTCGGGACATTTGGTTAATATTTTCACAATGTTCGTAATTTAACAATATAATAATTATCTCATTATTTCAGCATGGCCATTTTGGACAAAATTAGTTGTTGTAGCAGTTGGTTTCACAGGCGGCGCAGTGTTTATGTATATCCAATGCAGACAGTACTTACATTTATTTTCTCGCTGGAAAGCCCATAACAGGTAAATGTATAACAGTACAAATTTTAGTTCAATTTCATAATGAGAAATTTGTTTAAAGAATCATCATAGTGCAAAATGCTCCTGAAAAAATAGTGCATCCACCTTCACCAACAATAAATATGACAATTAGTAATATCAACATGGGAGGAGAGTATTCATCACAAGTGGTCGCAAATATTGAGCATAATGTTCATCCAGAATATTCACAAAATAATCCGATGGAGTCGTGCTATGTGTTTGATGAGACTGCCTCTAAGACAAACTATGATTCAACAAAAAATAGTGTATCCAGTTCCCAAAAGTCTGAATTAACCGAAGATGTTCTGCAAAAAGACTCTAGTGATCAAAATAGTGTTGGTGCAAATTCATGTGATGCATTAGAATTGAATATCCAAGAGATTTTGGCGTTGGATATTGAATATAGTAAACGGTGCACACATAGTTCTGGTGATGGATACAGATCAAAGAATGAAAATCTAAAAGCTAAAAATGTGTTTAAGAGTATGCCTAATCTCAATGCCAGCAGTGAAAACTTACTTATGTAAATATGTATATATTATTACACCGTGAAAAATATTGTGTCACTATTAAAATAACCACAACTAACAACATAGAAGTATTTGTGATTAACTATAACAACTATATTGCCTTTGCTATCATAATAACTGATTTTAAAGATCTAATTTGATGATTCCAGTGGTATACTTTAATTTAATGTATGTCATGCTTTCAGTTACTTTGGAGTATCTTCTATACTGTCCAAATGATAGCATAGCCAAAAAGTGTTATTTTTAATTTACTTCCATATTAATGTAAATTAAAAACAACATTTTTTGATTATGCTATAAAATAAAATTATGTATGTATCAAATTTCAAAATTATAGTAATATTTTTTAACTTAAATTGACTGTAGTTCATATGCTTTCCACTGGAGTGTCTGGATTATGAAGTTTTAATAATGACTCACTATTCTATTTCGGTTGTGTATATTAACGCTGAAGGAATCACAAAGGTTGTTTTCACAAATGTATTTTCCGAGTGTTTTGTGATTCTTTATGGCACGTAAAATAAGTATCTGTCACAGAAAAAACAGAATCCTGAGAGCCTTATGAGAATTTTTTTTATTCATTTAATGTAATTTGGCGTTTTTTGTGATTGAACGTTTAAAATATTACTGTGTATGCTTTACTTTTTGTGGATCCACCTCTATTTTCGTTATTTTTGGGTGTATCATTTTGTAATTGATTCATAAAACTATATTACTATTATATAGTGTCATCTTAAGAGTCCTGGGCACCAGCCAGTTTGGGGCTGCAACACTTTTATTTTTGTTGACAAAACATATTTTGCTCGATGAAATGTGACTATTAAATTAAATACAATTATTTAAATTAAAACGTTACTATATATTTTTTTAAAATCATCAATTTTAAAGCAACTCTAGTTGTTATCTATCCAGATTAATTTAAGAAACCATCTAAATTTACCAATTGCTTTTACTATCATTAGTAACATTCCTGCATTGTCCCTGGTGCTATCATGTTCCCTGTTTTCACATCTATTTATCTCTATACTGATTTTTATCCTAAAATAACGAATATATTGAGGTGAGGTGCATGGTAAGTGAAACATAGTGTGTATATGTGTATATAATTTGTGTCACATTATATTGTAATAATTTACTATTGTACATATTTATAAACAAAATATAAAATACATAAACATGATTCTTAGTTTTCAAGGTAAATAAAAAAAAAAATTAGTATACACATGTGCAAGCGAGGCTTAAGGCACAGATGAGAGTGACCAGTAGTGATTTAAAAGATCAGTTTTTGATGGAATAGTGCCCCTCACCGTGAGTAATAAGTGCGCGAAAGTGGGTTGAGAAGTTGTTGGAGACATGTGTGACGGAAGAAGAGTGGGGGTAGATGAGAGGAAACATGCCGGCAAGTTGGGATTAGGTGACGCAGGAGGCAAGGAAGGAGGACAAGATGGGGAGGGCCAAAGGGGGAATTGTGGAGAGTAAGGCGATCCAAAGCACGGCCACCAACCAGAAAGGAAGATAGTGGATGCAATGGGTGAGAATAGTGGAATGGGGTGTGTTAAATAGATGTAGATACTGAGGGGGATTGGGAAATTGTCGAGAAACTATAGGGGAATCTCTATAATGACTGCGGGCAACAAACTTGGTATCTATGATGAAGAATAGGTTGGAATAAAAAGTGGACAGCAAAGAGCTGTTGTCAAAAAGCCTGGTTAGGTTTAGAAAGGGAACAAATTTTCACGCTTGCGAGAATAGAGGAGTAAGTACTGGAATGCAAAGGAAGAATGTACGCGGTGTTTGTGGAGATGGAGGCGGTAAACGACTCAGTTCCGAGAGGCAAGCTTGAGGAATGTATGGAAAGCTTAGGGATGGAAGAGGATGCTGTGAAATGGGTGAGAACGATGTAAAATGAAGAATTGTTCGAGAAGTTTAGAATGAATGTGGGTGTGTGATGTCTTTATAACAGGTGTTAGACAGGGATGCCCACCAAGTCCTCTCCTGTTCAATATCTTCACAAGTACATTGAAAGAGGTGTTAAGGAGAAGGCAAGCAGGAGCGGTTGTGGTAGGAAGAACAAAGGTGTGGATACTGGCGTATGCGGATGATAGAGTGCTTGTGGCCCAGAGCGGGGAAGAGATGTTGGTAAGAATGGGAAAGTACCTGGATAAGAGGAGGTTGGTAATGAATGTGGAGAAAACTAAATGGATTTTGTTTAGGGATAGAGGGAGGATAGGTAGAGTGGTAGAGATTAAATGGAAGGGTGTAACGATTGAGAGAGTGGATGGTTTTATATATCTAGATTTTTGGCGTGACTGCAGAGGTGGGTATAGGTAACACTTGGAGTGGGTGCAAGGCAAAGGCGAGATTCGCGTGGGGCATAGTGAGGAGAAAATGAGACGTAAATATAGGAATCGCAAGTAAAATCTAGGATGCGTGCGTGAAGCCTATACAACTATAGAGTAGAAGTGGGGGTGCGAAAGAGTGCGATTTAGTAGAAAGAGGGCAGGGATGATTTTGTAGAATCTGCTGGGTCTTACAGGTCGACCTCTTTACCGATCCTCCTGCAAGAGACGAATCGATTGAGTATGTAGTGTTAGACGAGTGGTTACTTGCTCTGAAACGATGTTTAGGAACTTAGGCTTACAGCCTCAGACTAACAAATAAAGATTTATTTAGTAGTCTGAGCTTACTGCCATAGAGAAATAGTTTCAACTTTTAGGTAGAGGCTTCACTTGTACGAAAAGTATGCTATGAATTAAAATTGAAGAGGAGATAAGAATCTATACTGGAATTTCCAGATACATCTCTAGATACGAAAGCTCTCAACACTCAAAATCTCAAAAAACAAACGGTTATTGCAGCTGTAAAGATCAACGAGAAAGGAAAGAATATATTATAAAGAATGATTCGTAAGCTAAAAATAAGATTGAACTGTAAATGTTATGCAATTTTAAAATATCATATTTTTGTCTTTTTTTGTACATATATTCCAGCCTAATCTAAAAAACTATTATATCATTTTGGGGTAATTTAGGCAGTAAGTTCAGAATTTCGGAATGCATCCAAAATAACTTACCTTAACATTGTGCGACAGTTCTACGCACTTGTGTTGTCTATGGTTCTACCAGTTCTACGTTCACGCTTGTTCGCGCACAATAGGTCCGTGATAAGCCGCTGTGCACACTGCGCAGGACGGTGGCTGTACACTGATAAAAAAATTCAATCACTTTTGGTTCATTTTGGCCGGACCCGGAATCAGACGGAGACCGTTGTATTTAATTTAAGGTTAACCAAAAATCTATCAAGCCCTTCGTCCATCAAAAGCATTTTTAAAGACTATTCTGTGATCAGATGGAGGATACTTCGGTTGCTTGCATACTAACTAACAACTCGTCTAGGGTCCAATCACAACATCTAGGTTGTTTAAAGCGGGAGGAAGACGGCACATACGCGTCTATCTATACCTTCTGAAACTGTGGAAGTGCTATTCGAATTCGATACACACTGCCCGCCGGATTTCGCTGGTTATCCGGAGTGGTATTCGAGAGTTGCTGACTTTGGAAACGGCTCCAAATCTGTGCTGTACAATCTGGTCTGAGTCAGTCCCTCAACGAAATTGTCAGATTGATAGAGAGACTTTTGGAAATAGACGTATTCATATACATCAGAGAAGCTTCAGATAAAATTGATTATTTTACATCCACCGCTTATAATTAAGCATGTTCCAAGGTGGAGAAAACCAGAGGGGAGAAGCAGAGTTGGGTGGAAATATTAAGATCAGAAAGAGAAGAATCAAACCGAGAGCAAGATGAGGTAAAAAAGTGGATACAGATGATCGATGGGTGCAAGAAGATGCAGAGCGAATGAAAGATGGAGAGGAAGGAGCTAATGGACCAGCTATTGAAGTTGGGGAAGAAGAGGAGGCAAGAGCCAGGGCAGAAAGTCGGACCGGAGTGGGTGAGGGTAGTAGAAAAAAGGAGATCATAAAAAAAGAGAGTGTGTGTGAAAAGAAGAAAGTGGAGAAGTTTATGAAGGTAGGACGCGAGTACTCCTAAAACGAGTTGGGCCAGTTGAAATTAGGAAAGGCGGCGGGACGAGACTGGGTGAAGGCTGCAGCATAAGTACGGGGTACAAGTTAACGATATCAATAGTCAAAAAGAAGTGGGCAGAAGAGGGTCGCTGCCCAGAAAGTCAGGGTGGGTTTACAACGGGAAGAGAGACGAGGGAGCAGATTTTCACGTTCGCGAGAATGATGGAGGAAATACTGTGCAAAGGAAGAATGTATGCGGTATTTGTGGATCTGAAAGCAGCATATGACTGTGTTTCTAGGGGTAAGCTAATGTAGTGCATGCAAAGGTTAGGGATGGAAGAGGAAGCACTGGAATGGGTGTGAAGTATATACAAAGAATCATGGGCAAAACTGAAAGTTAATGGAGAAGTTTTAGAATGAATGTGGGAGTAAGGCAGCAATGCCCGCGTTCTCTCCCATTTAATCTGTGCACAATGAATTGGAGGTGTTAATGAGAGGGCAAGCGGGGTGGTGGTAGGAATGACGAAGATGGATGCCAGCACATGCGGATGATGTAGTGCTTGTAGCCTAGAGAGTAGACAAGATGCAAGAGATATTAGAAAAATGGGAAGGTATGTTAATAAGAGGGGGTTAGTAGTGAATGTGGAAAAAATCAAATGGGCGATGTTTAGAAATAAGGGTAGGTAAAGCGAAAAGAAGTGGATGGAAAGAGTGATTGAGAGTGAAATTTTTCAAGCATATAGGCTTTTGTTTTGAAGCAGAGGTTTGAGTGTGTGAAGCCAATATTATTGTAAGGAGTGGAACTGTGGGGATTGCAAGAGCGGGATATCATTGGAAGGGATCAAGGTTAGTTTCTGAAGAATCTAACCGGACCCAAAAGACGCCTATAATAGTGCTCCTGCAGGAAATCGGATGAGCATGTGGTGGGAGTCGTGTGGGAGGGTACTGAAGTTTAATTAAAAAAATAAACTTATTGTATAAAATTATGAAGAGTAATTAATTACAAACTTTCAAGTGATAAAAGATTTTTTTTAGCAAATGTTTCAAATTCAATAATACTATACGATGCACGTATTTGGCAACATGTAATTATAAATTATAAGAAATATATATATGATAATTAAATGCCACAGAAAAAATGATTAAGAGTAATTTCCGCATACAGAATTATTTCGATCGATGCTCTTAGAATTATGGGTGGTTTCATTCCTCAACTAATAAATAAACATTATTTATTAGTTTAGTTTAATTCCATTAGAATTGCTAATTTTAGAACGATCACAAACTAGAAATAATCTTTGCAGCATGCAGCAAAAATTTAGCGCGTGATAAAACATTAGATTTGGCAACAAAATTAGAATAGTTCATTCAAAGGAATTTAGACAAAGAAATTAATACCAGATATTAGGATATGGTTATCAAAAGAGGCTAAAAATTTAGATCATTATACTACCCAATTTCTCTCCCATCATGGGTGTTTCAACACTATCAAACTAGAGAACATTCTTTAGCATGGCTAATAACCATAGCAGGTATAAATAAAGTAGCTTTGGTATCGATTAAAAAATAATAAAATATAAATAATCAAAATTATAAAACATATGGGGGTGCAAGATCGAAGAACTGCTATTAGAAGAAGCACAGTTGTGCCCACAATGCTTATCTAAACATGGACATAATTATTAACTACAAAAATACGATTTTTATACAACATATATAAATTCCATTTAATCTAACTATTTACATTATTATAATTGTAAACAACCGAGAGTACGGAACAGCGTTATAAAAAGCAGTGTGTCACTTCCAACTGAGCCACCTAATTGATTTTAATGTACAATTTAGTTCGTAATGAAAACCACAAACTGTATAAGCCAACTCTCATTAAAATGATCCCACTCTATTGAATTTGGTAAAAATTATAATAATATATAGAGAAAATAGATTTTCAGCTTGCACACCAGCTTATTTCTTATATCTTCAACATCAAAGACCCCACATGTAAATTTTCAGGAATTAAATTTAACACAACCTTAACAAATTATGTGCATAATTTCATATATTTACCTGGTTGATTGCTTAAATATGTAAAATGCGATTTTCATGGATTTGATTTCTGGCAACTATGCTGCTACTGGATTTTTTTACCACTATCATGATAAAATTTAATTACAAAATTGGGCCAGAGTAAAATTGTCAATAATGGGTGTAATCAAAATTTGCATGTGTCACGTATTTACCGCTTCTACGAAAGTAATATGTGAAATAAAACAGCTAAAAGCTTGCTATTCAGTGTATATTGTGTCAAAACTGGCTATGCATAATTGGAGTTTGGCTGGATATGTAATAGTGACTTATTCAAATTTATTACTATATTATCGGGAAATTATATTTATTGTTACTTACTATAAGTGCAACTTCAATATCCATTGATTGTTAATATACATGGGGACATTATATGACACTGGTGCACATGTTTACTCATTCAAGATGACTATTGTGCATTTGTCTTCTTTTAAAATGTCATTTTCATTGCTAAAATATAACTTGAATGATTTTTTAGTAACAATTGTTATTATTTATATGTTTTATAATACAAATTCGGTTTTAATTTGATTTTCTAATTATATTTGATTCTATATTCTTAATATACTAAAAATATTTGAGAACAATATTGATTATAAATTTAATCATGATTTTTACAAAATTACTATTTATGATATTCTGGATTTTTTAAATGCTAGTTACAGCCTCTTATTACTCATTTAGTGCCATTTGAGAATAAACTTAAAAAGTAGGGTGTGTTTTGGTGTATGCATTCGTTTTATTAGTGCTTTAAAATCAATTAGATGTCGCCAATGGTTCTGAAACAAGAGCTGTGAAACTGGTACCTAAAAGAGCAAAAATGAGCAATTATGTGACCGAGAATAAAAATAATTACATGTCAATTTCAAAAATTGGTCTGCTTAATGTATTGCATATTATAGACTCAAAAGGATGAGTACCCTAAGATACATAGCTATTCCCAAATGTAGTTTTCAAATGAATTTTATATGCTATAGTGAGCAATAAGCAATATTTTGATAAGTTTATATTTAAAATAATATTAGTGAAATCTCTTAATACATGATTATTTCTTAGTAGTACAATTAAAGCAATTTTACAATGTACATTGAGATATCATAATAAAAAATAAAGCATATCAATTATTGTATTGGTATTTTTTTGGTACCCAAAACAAACAGTAAATACCTTGGACCTTACTTAATTAACAATTGCTCAAATTATTCAGCTCGTAGCCTAGCAAGACGTTGTGATAATTCATCTTGCTCTTGTGACATTTGTGTTGATGTACCCATACCCACTTGAGTATTTTGCACACCCTCTGGTAGCTCCATATTCAGTTCCAAACTGAAAATTAAAATGTTATTTCTATGTAATAATTATTCCTGTCGAATTGTTGAATACATACCCTGCTTCATCTGCTACTTGCTGCATAAGTGATTCCACATCGTTTTGAGGCACCATTGTCGTAACATTTTGAGACATTGCATTTTCCATTACACCACTTTGAACATCCAGATCCTCAAATTGTTGTTCAAATTTATCCATTAAATTTGATATTTTTTCTAAATTCATACTTTTCATTGCAGCATCCATGGCCTTAACAACACCTGTAAAAATGGAAAGAAATATACAGGACAAACTAATTAGGTAAAGCAAGAAAACAGATAAAATTATGCATTGAATGGGTTTAAAGGGGTAACATAGGGAAATTCTGATCCCAGAAAAAGATGAACAGCTAATTTGATATTTCTTTAGCCCTTCATTAGCATCATACTAATGACCCCAGAGCCACTAAAAAACTTTTATTTTGTATAACCATTACATAAAAATCAACTAATTTGTATGTTGTGAATGAGATGGTGAATGTGTGTGTTAAGAATTTGCAGTGAAAATATCGTAATATCTAGTGCAAGTAATTTGGTGATTTTCCCGATGTTGGTTGCTCGATTTAAGATACCAACGTGTGATGAAAAACTTTAACAAGTGTCTAGTTATTATAGTAAGCTAGAGCTATCCGCAATGCAACGTTTACTTGTGACGGGAAAACCAATGGAAACGAGTATTGCAAAATATAAACTGTTTTTATACGAACTATTTGATTTGATATATTGTGTGACCGCTTGGACATGGATAGCAGCGGCGAGCATAAAGAGCGTGATCCGTTTAAGCCGATAGCGGGAAAGTTCGCGCGGACGCCAGATCAAGCAAGGGCCCTTATTTTCTTTTTCTTGATCTGACGCCTGAGTAGGTGAAGGAATGGAGTATGGAGGCCCTAAAAATAATGTGTGGGATGGTAATGTAACTGGAAGAGGAGATGAAGAAAACCAGAGGGTAGATGCAGAGTTGGGTGGAACTATTAAGATCAGAAAGAGAAGAATCAAAATGGGAGTGAGCGGAGATAAGGAAGAAAGAAAGGAGTGGATACAGATGATGAATGGATGGAAGCAGATGCAGAGCAAATGGAAGAGGGACAGAAAGTAGTTGATGGGCAAGTTGGATCAGCTAGTGAAGTTGGGGGAGAAGAGGGAAGGGCCAGTGCGGGTAGTAGAAAAATGTCTGAAATAATAGAAAAGAGAGAAGAAGGGCAGGCAGGGAGCTGAAGGAATGAACAATGTAGGTGGTGTCTGGGATTGCAGGAGAAGGCGTGATATCGATGATGCAGAGACGTGAGAGGACAATTAAACTGGGGAAGCGGAACGATGGTGTTGTAAAGAGTAGGTTGATGCAAGCAAAGATAAACTAAACTTAATACATATATTGACGACGACCTGACTATGGAGGAGAAAGGTCAATAGAAAAAGGCCGAAAGGGATATAAGCAAGGGTGGGCTACCAAAAAGATTGTGAATGAGTGGTGAATATGGCAGGACTGCCTGATAAAAAAGACAGAGGGGGTCGAGGCGGTGAAGCAGGAGGCAGTGGTGTATAGAAGAGGGAGAGGAGAAGCATGGCGAGTTCAGGGTGGGATTTTGGAATATAGTTGAACTGAGAAATAATATTGGATTATCAATGTGGAGGAAAGAACTGAAAGAGTTAATAGGCATGAATGGTGTAGTGGGTTTGCTGAAGACAAGCAATATGCCGGCAGAAGCGAGCTGTATGATACAGGGGACAAAGAGAGAAATGAGGTTGGGAAGGCCTAATGAGGAATTGTGATGGGAGTATGGATGGAAAGTAGAAATGGGTAAAATGACTATGTGGGTGGGAACAGTATACTGCAATAAAAACCTGAATGAGCTGAGAGGGGTGCTGGGTTCAGATGGATGGAGAGGAATAGATCATTGGGAGTGGAGAGGAATCAAGAAGAGTTCGGATGCAGGGGTGGGATGCTCTGAATGGATGTATAGACTGTGGCCTAGGATGAGGTTCAGTCATAGACTATGTATTAGTCAGTATCACAATTTCCTACTCTATAATCCACTATTTACTACTCTATAATCCACTATTTACTACTCTATAATCCAAAGATCAACATTTGCCTTTAAATCAGAATTAGCAATTCGAATTTTATATCCCGTATCCCGGGTATTGGATAGGGAGAAGACCAGAGTGATAAAAAGCACCGTTAAATGGAAATAACCATGGAAGTATCTGTAGGCAGGGGTTACCCACCAGATGGCGTACTTTCATCTCTTCTGTGGTGCATAGTTATAGACGATCTTTTCGTGAAAGCGTTCTGGGCATGCCGGCGAATGTTCGGAAAACCCTGGGAACTAATACCAAAAATATTGTATTAGCTCTACACTCGAGTAATAGACCCCATTATGACTAACCCACTAACAATCTGGTGGCACAAAACTTCAGACGGAGTAAGCAGGAGATTACTAGGCAAAGTGCAAACAATGGCCTGCCTAGGAATAACAGGGACAATGGCCACAACCACCACCGCCGCAATTGAGGTTATATTGGACCTGTCTTCATTTCACATTAAGGAGGAGGCAGAGGTAGCAATCTACAGACTTAACGCCATGGGGAAGTCATACGAATCGCCCAGACCACGACTAACTAGCCTTAGGAAAAACCAGAACAATACATTCTAAGCATGCGTCCCGACAACACATGACGAAACCCTACAACAGGGCAGAATAGAAAACAAGTGGATACATGCAAAAACTTAACGGATCAATCTAGTTTACCAATGGATCTATAACCAATAAAGGAACAGGAATAGGAGAATGGCTCGACCAGAGGCACAAGTCTCAAGCTGGGCGAATATACCTCCGTGTTTCAGCTTTAAAACTTATTGGAAAGAAATTATAGAAAGAAGGAAATCAATATTGTGACAGATAGTCAGGTAGTGCTCAGAGCTTTATACTCCAGCGTGAATAACTGTTGAGTTGTTATAGAATGCATTGAAGACCTGATGATACTGGGAGCTCGAAACAAAGTAACACTTGTGTGGGTAATGGGCCATCAGGGAATCAAAGGCAATGAAAAGGCGGATTGGTAAAATAGGCAAGTGAATTAATATTCACTGACCCCCCGAATCAACTAGATGTGAGATACCATATAAGAGCGCAAGGAATAGCTTGAGAATACATCAAATAAACTGCCACCGCCACCTGGGAAGCCCAAACTGGAATGGATTACTCGAAAAGGTTCATTAAGGCTCCCAATAAAGAGGCGACCAATTAAGAAATGTCGTAAAACTTCTAATAGGTCACTGCACATTAAACAAACACCTGCACACTATGGGGATAGACAAATCACCGACGTGCAGATGCTGTGATGAAGAAGAGGAAACTCCACATGTAATCACTAGCTGTGAAGCATTCAACGCATACAGGAAAAATCTCTTTAGTTCAACGAGAATAAACCTAAAAGAGCCCCAAGCCCACCCATTCATGAGACTTCTGGACTTCATTGAAGATCATCATAAATGAGGAATACTTAATGGGAGCAGAAAAGGTCAGCCGTGGCTGCAGTGCAGTGGGATGCGAAACCAGACTCCAACCAGGAAAAAAAATGGTATTGTATTGATTAATAGGTTTAACTCCAACTTATTATTAAAATAAATCTAACGAAAAATGTACCTAAAAATTGGTTTCGGCAAATAGTTTGTATCAGTCCATTTTTTTTGAAGAATTTATTCCTCAACTTTTATTTTAATATATCTTTGAATGACAGTGATGGAAATTTTATAAAAAGTTAAAAATTTCATTATGCTCAATTTATATTTAAAACAAATTAATTTTGAAGTATGATTTAAGTCAAATTAAATATTAATTTGTTTGGACAGTCCAAATATTTTAGTTTATAATAGGGAGTATGAAAGTATTATATTATAATATTTTCCTGCCAGTAACCATTTCTTTAGGAATGATATTAGAACAAAATGTCATGATTATTTGACAAAAGGCAAAATTCATTTTTGGAGAATTTGCAATTTTTGTACCAGAATCCCAAAGAGTTGTCTTTCTAGAAATAGTATAACATATAATCATAAAACTATAGCTTACCTGCCATGGAATTTGTGACTTTCCTTGTTGTTAGTGCTGACTGAACTCTAGATGATACTGCATCTACTCTAGCAGACATTCGTAAATAATTAATAGCTTGATTTTTTTGTCGTATAGCATTTTCAGCATGTATCCTTGCTACTTCCATATTTCCTTTTTGTATAGCTTGTTTGGTTTTTGCTTTTTCTTGCTTCTCTTCTTTTTCACATCGTTTTGAATTCCGTTCTAATTCTTTTACAGCAAACTTCAAGTTGAAAAGATGCTCTAATTTTTAAATGTAAGGAATATGCAAACAAAAAAGAATTCTGAAAAATACTTGTTTATAATCTTATCAGAATATATGTATAATATTCTGATCAAAATCTATCTGCTGTAAAGGCACATCTGTTGAATATTGTATATCAGCTTGATAACAAAATGAGTGATAATTAAATAAATTTGCAATTTATTGGGGATTGAAAATAAATTATATGTTGCAAGTGATTTGGGAGTAGTTGGTGGAGAAATAATTTATATTTGTGATAAGACTAGCCCAATTTTAATAGAAAATTTATATTTTATTAATTTTCAGCCAGAAATTTCAACCTACATTTTTGAATTCTAATATTCTGCATTAATTGTTACCAATTCTCTTCCATTTGATGATAATTATTACTATTGCTTTTAGAAAAAAATTAAAATGAAATTTTTTTTCTGAGGGATACTGTAGGTTCTTTCATCTCAATAGTTTGCTGATCCCTGAACTAGTCCATGACTGAGCAAATGTAAAGCATTTCTATACTTTCTCTTTTGAAAAATCAACATATGTAATACAGTAAATTTGCGATAATCTGAGCTAATTGGAGCTGATGGTACCTCAGATTAAAAGAAATACAGATTACATTGAAAATATATAACGGAATTGCCAACTATAATGTAAAATAAAGTCAAATCTATTGTGCAGGTACTATTAAAGTTACAGATACATACATACATTAATAGTATTAGAAGAAAGATTCCATAAGCATTTACTACTTTAAAAAACTAGAGATATCTCTAGATTATCACTGCATGTTTATGTGACACAACAGGAGTGCATCTTCGATTGCACAGAATCTTTTTATCAATTAAATTTAATTTTAATACCATTCTGTGGCTATTTGCCAAAAGCTGATGTGTCAACTCAATTATTCTACTTATTTCTTAAATTTCCACATTTTGTGTTACAAAATTTACATACAGAAGTGAAAGTTGATGGTTATTACAAATCCAAATTAATAATAAATCTTCTCATTTATTAATGCATACATTTATCAATATTTATGGTAAAAGTTAGTAAAATTCTCATATCAGATTCTGCTAAATAGCCCTAGAATTATATCTTCAGGGGTGCACTTTGTAACAAAAAGTTATTAGTTGAATAATTATTACACAGGCCAAGTAATAAGCCCTTAAGAGATTGATATGCAGTAGAGTAACAGCCACTATAACATAAAATACTGAGACAAATGATTAAAATCCTAATTTCAGCCACTAAATTGAGGCAAACTGCCTTGGCCCTGATGTGTCCTAATCTGCCAGAACCTACTGCATACATGAAAACTAGTACTCATATTATTATCATGTAGAATCAGTTATTAATTATTGTTGGCCTCAACAAGTATATTATTGACCATTTTTGATTTATAAATTAACTTGTAACAAATAAAAATGTTACTTTAAAATGTACTTATAGTGTTTACTATACTAATGTATGACTCATATTTTATAACACTCATCAACTTCATTAAATAAAAAGGATACTTTCCATAACAGATGATGACATTTCATTCCCCATCTTGTATAACAAATATCACTAATATCCAGATGTAATTAACTTTAAATAATACTTTTCTTATTAAATAATAAATAAATATCTGACATTAATTTTGCAATACTTAACAGATGTTTGACATTGACAGTTGTATTTGACAGTTCAGTTAGTGTTATATGTTTTGTAGGTTTGGTACCACAAATAAAATAATATAAAATCATATTTCTCTATTATTTAAATGTTCAAGGCAGTTATAAAACGTTGTAGGTAAACACATTTGGAAAATATGGATAACATGCAAGATTTTGAAGCTCCGACCGTCGGAAATATAACACTTTGCGAAGTTAATGGTCGTATTCAAACGATGCCATATGATAAAGCAAATGTTTCTATGTTTACAACTAGTGTGAGTATAATTTTAAGAGGTTATTAAACATGTAAGATGTTTTCTTGAGATAAAAACTGTATTTTTTAGGTCAACAGGCATCCTAAAATTCATATAACTAGAGATTTATTACATCCAAGCAGTAAATGTATGGAGGAAGGAAAAGACTTATTTATACCAGTCAATGTGCCTCTTTTAAAACAACTTATACATATTTACCATGAGCATGGATTTATTGATGTTTTAGATACATTATCAAGGCACAGGCATTTAGTGCTTTCTACTGGAGCACAGATTGTGCTAAAAACATTTTCCCGGTTTCAAGCAATAAAGTCATTATTCAGCCCAAGTTTATCGGAGAGTAGTGAATGTGTGATTAGTCAATTCTCAACTACAAGAAACTGGGTACAAAGTGCTGTGAGATGTATTGCATGGCATCCAGATATTTTGAAAATAGCAGTTGCTGCATTGGATGATACAGTTAGAATTTATATGGCTAATTCTAATATTATTCCTCTGCTAAAATGTAAGAATCAGAAGAACATTACATGTATTGCTTGGAGGCCTGTTTCTAATTCAGATATTGCTGTTGCTTGTGAATATGGAATTATTATTTGGAATATTGATCCAAATTCTGTGGTCAGTATATGTTTTTTTTCTATTTTACCTGTTATCACACACACATACACTCTTTCTCACTAGTTTGCAGTTCATACCCAACTAGTAAGAGTACTAGTATAAAGGAGGCAAAAAAAACTTAATTTAGGCATGCAAGTTTGGTGATGAAGAATGATTGATCCTGATTTTTGTTTATGAAACTGCAGTATTAGTTTTATGTTTGTTTTGTGAAATATGTGCTATGGTTTATAACTGTTCTTGAGTGCACCATAAGAATTTTAAGATTTCAAAATATTTGCTTCCTTTGTTATTTTATTGTAAATCATATTTTTTAGAAAATGATATATTTAATCTAAAGTAACTATATTTGATAGATATTTGTTTACAAAACTGATTGAATTAAAGATTTTAAATTCAAAATTGTGATAAAAAATATGGCATGTCAATGGTTTTTTTAACAATTACTGTATGTATCCTTATATATAAAAGCAAAGTCAACATTTTGAAGAGGACTGACCTGTCATTTATGTGTTTTGCCATTGAAAGAGTCATGGGTTCTAATTATAATCGGGGGGCATTACATACTTTCAAACTCATAATTTAATAGGTGTAGCCATTTTCAACGTATTCGTTTTATTCCGGTATTTCACAAATTATTTTTGAAAATTGTAAGCCTGAATTTAGAATATTCAACAAAAAAATTATTTTTAGGGCAACTGTTTCTAATCTAGTTATTATATAAATGTATGTATTTTGTAGAAGTTTGGCCATATTCATCATATTCGCTTTATTATAATTCGAATTATAGCAGTATTACACAAATAATGTTCTATCACAACTATCACAAATTTGTGAACACAATGATGTGTGGCCTGGTTCCTTAAAATTGTGAGGCACTGGGCAACAGTCCTCTCTTGTTATCTTTGATATGCCCTGGTTATCTGTGTTTGGTTAAGGTTTGCAAGATATTGTGGATTATGTTATGTTTCAGTTCAGTTGGTTATAGTTCTCAGTTTTAACCGTTTTAACCCTTTCAGGCCCAAAATAAATATCGAAAATAATAATAATATTCAAATTTCCGAATATTAGCTTTTTTTTTGCCGACAAAGATTAACGTAATTTACAGTTAGAGCCTACAAATAACCCTCTAAGAATGTGAGAGAGTTACTTTTGAATTTTTGTGATAAGGAGAAGAATTAGCGTTTGGTATTTATGTAAATTGACATATGCAGTTACATTTTTACTCATGAATAAATTGATTTCAAGTCTGTAAGTACGCTTTACATAAATACCAAACACAAAATCTTCTCCTTTTCACAAAAATTCAGAAGTGACTCACCACTCTCACATTCTCACAGGGTCATTTGTTGGCTCTAACTGTAAATTACGTTAATCTTTACCACATTCTCATAGGGTGAAATGGCACCACATTTAAAATGTTGCGTGTTCGTTTTCTAAATGCTACCACTAGATAATTTATTAACAATGTGGTTTCTTTGTGAAACCACTAGGAATGAAAGGGTTAATTTATAAATAAAATTATAATTCATTATAATTTAAAAATAAAATAATATCCTAATAATAATATAACTGTTTTTGTATAATAATAATTTTCTTTAACTTTAACAGGTGACTCGTCCCTCTACAAATCATGCAATAATCTTGCATAGAATTCCACATAAACCTGTATTAAGTATTAGCTGGTCTCCACGAGGTGATATTTTGGCATCTGTTGCTATGTTTGATATGAATATTTTATTATGGGATGTAGAAATGGACAGAACAAGTTCAGTAAAACGAACAGGCATTACTGGATATAATTTAGTAAAATGGTCACCTAGTGGAGCTAATTTATTCACTTCATCAACTTCATCAATTTTCAGGTATGTAGTAATACTTTCTATTGCATTATGTTCATAATTATAACAATATAACACAATATTAATAATAATAAATATAATATACACAACTATGTGATAATCCGTATTTATAATACAGAATTAATTTGCTACAATAAATTTATTTCAAACAAACATATAAACAAATAAATAATTTTTTTTTTAGTTCACTAGAAATTTTATTATAAAAAAAATATTGGCACAATTGTTGTGTGTTATTCTATAATTTTTCTACATATACTGTTATTCAAAGAAAAATATACAGAGGTTGTTAATCAATTTTAATAAATTTGTCACTAATTGCTTATTGTGATCAAACAAACAAATAATTCAAATTTGAGAACAAAAGAAGAGAAATAAAAAATGTTTTTTTTTTCAATAATGGGTTGCTCCACCATGAATTTCTTATTTAAATATAATATACTGTCAATCAATTTATAATTGTTTTCCTTCGGTTTATCATTCCAAGCTTTCTGAATACCTTCTATGTGTTGCGTTTTGTTTTATGAAAATAAGTATATATTCTAGATTTAAAATTAATTTTGTTCTAGTATCATGATTAATCACTGTCATAATATATAGTATTTTACTTCATCATATGAAGTATGGATAAAGTATAGTCATCGCGCGGAAAAATGTATTTTTGCGCAAATCCTCTTTAATAGGTCCTCTAATTTTTATAAGACCATTTCTGGAAAATGTCTGTATGTTCTTCGTCTGTCTGTCAGTTATCTGTCATTGCATGTGGCTATTATCTCAAGTAACTCCGTCTTGATTAGTTTTTTTTTTGTGGAAATCGGTCGTGGGATGATCAATGTTTACCTACGGAGATTTTTAAGCATAATTTAATGCACCATTTTTTGAATAAACAACAGTTCATTAATTATCTTATCTTCAAAATATTATACCATAACAAATTGCTGCTTCAATAGTTCGCAAAGTGAAACAGTTAAATTCGAGGTATTTCACAGTTGACTTTTAGCTTTAGTGAGTTTTAGCTTTATGTACTCAATGTGGTTTTCCAGATCGAAAATCCTGTCTATATATAGTACTAATAGTTTTACATAATCAGTAAATTGTATAATATCAGATTGTACAAAAATATTATTTATTCGTAGATTACTGGTGGCCATTACTTCTTCTTCTGCTGTCGTGTATGCTTTTGCATACCCGTAGGTACAATGCCGCCTCCACGGATGTTGACGTCCTACATTTTCTCCATCTTTTCATTGGTCTTCCGGGTGATCTTTGTCTGGCAGGTTTGCTGTTCTTTGCCTTCTTTGGTAGTCGATGTTCATCCATTTTTTCTATATGTTTGTGCAGTGCTTTCGCCTTTGGCTTATTATTTTAGAGATGGCCTGGATTCCGCTTTGTTGTCGCAGATCTACACTTCTCACTCTGTCCCATAGTGTCTTACCATATATGGCTCCTATTTTCCTCATCTCTGATATTCTCAACATTTAGGTTGTTTTGGCGTTGTCGTTGTCAGGATAGTGACAGAAAAACTGTAAATACAGACATAAAAGTATAAGTACAAATATTAAAATCAATTCCGTAAGACAGTAGCCAAAATAGGTTATAAATAGCTTAATACAAAAACAGTATTATTGGATGCAAGTAAGGATAGATTGAAACCTTCTAGGAAGAATCCTCAACAGAAATGGATAACAGAAATTTCTGGTCCTAGTGGACGAAAGATGGAAAAGTAAAACCAATACGAATAAATATAAAGAAGTACAAAGAAAGATAACAAGAAAACTATTCGAGAAGAAATATGCATTTCAGGAAAGTGTGATATATAGAAGATCTAAAAATAAAATACGATAACCGTAATCTGCATAAAGACATCAAATAGCTACCAGGAAGAAATAGAAAAACCCTCTATGATGAAAGATAGAAACGGCATAATATTAATAGAAGCAGCACAAAAACTTCGACTATGGAATGAATATATAGAAGAACATTTTCAAGAATCCAAATCAAATTCCATGTGAACTCCTAAAACTAATGAACGAAGACCAGCTCGATGTTATTGCAGACCTCTTTAACGAAGTATCCAGAACTAACGGGTTAAAAAAATCAATGGATTAAATCTACCGTTATAACTTTACCCATTGCAATTATCCATTGTACGGAAGGGCCCATTGCCCGAAAAAATCGAAGATACAAGGATATGTATTTGCACGGACAGCAGAGCGTCACTGCAAGCACTAGAATTAGACTTCTAGGCTAACATTCGAATGCTACTACGCCTTGGAGAAAGTTGTCATCCGCAACAGGTTGGCTCTCCAATAGGTCAGGGGCGCAGTGAAAATGAGGACAATGCAATTGCCTATGAACTCGCAGGGGCAGATTCTGCTTGTACCTACCACGGGTCATTGTACGCTAAAAAAGCACCTCAACAGAATGGGATGCACTGTCTAGGCACTGTACAGAGGATATAACCTATAATAGGGGACACCCGTATCTGTGAATACGGTTACCGTTGCGGTTATGGTTACGGCACCCCTAGCCTAGAACTACGCACGCTATGAGTCTTCCTAAAGGACATTTTGCAGTTTTAGACAACTGTGGGTTGCATGGAGGACTGACAGCTAGAATGCTAACGGGAAGATGCACAAAGGCAAGTGTACAAGTGCAGTCTGCAGAATTTTCTGTTATTTTAACTGTTGGAAATTTATGATAAAAAAATCACAATGGAAAGGATCTAGTCAACTAGAAGCAGACTATATTGATAAAGACTCCTCCCTACCATGGATGAAACATATGCGGAAACGGAGAAATTTATGCGTGAAATTCAGGATCAGATAATAGCAAATACCAAGATTGGGAAACTATCGAACCAACTTTGACGTAAAGCGTGAATTACATTGTACTAGATTTGTCAAGTAACTTAATTATTTTAATTATTCATGTGCTATGTTCAACTCGTGCTATGACCAATCACATACAAGTCTTTTATTCAAGACGGTCAAAGTTTGAGCGGAACATGGCACATGAATAATTGAAACTAGAATAATGTTCAAGTTTCTTGACGATCTAGTACAATGTAATTCACGCTTAAGAAAAAATACCTTGAGTTGACATTTCTAGATTATAGCTGTAATAACAAAGTATACATAAATATATAAATTGAATTTGCCAGAATTACGCTCGAAGTTCGATAGCCAGTTATAAATTATAACAAATACAGTAACTACCACTATAAATTGAAGAAAATGATGAGGTCCTAACGAAATTATATACAATCATGGACAAAATTATCGCATATGTGATTTTATTTTATCAGTTGACTTAAACTATTAAGTTGGATAAACAATATTCGGCAAAATAGTTAATAAATATAAACGAATATGAATTTGAAACCAGGTATTAAATTACTTAATCCTTAAGCAATTTTATAGGAGTATGAGTGTCAATATCGTGTATTCCCTCGAACTCGCATCCTTCTAGGCACGCTACCAAAAGTTTTGAATAATTTCTTAAGGAATGGGATGTACATTTCTCTTGTACTGAATTTCATAATTCGTTTTTTGAATTTGGAACGGAATTTCTTGCTAGTATGCGACGTTTTAAAACATCCCAACTGTGTTCTATCGGATTTGAATTTGAACCTCTTCCAGATAATCTGTCACTATTCGAGCTGCGCGAATACGCGCATATACGTGCATTAAAACAAATCTATCGTGCCCGATATTGCAGATATATGCCAAAACATGGTCTGCCAATAGGTTTACGATATACTGGTCCGCTGCCATCCGTCCAATTAGTTTGGTGCATCCCTCTAACCTAATCGCACCCAAAACATTATTCCGCCACCTTCAAAACGAATGCTCTTAACAAGGTTACAAGGAGCGTACCTTGCTCGTTCTCTTCTGTGGACGTAGTTTCGAGTTTCGTCCATCTGACTGCCATAATTAAATTCTGGTCTTATTTATTTGTGAATAAAACATTTTTCCATTTCTCGATAATTCAATCAACATGAAGTCTCGCAAATTCTAATCGAATATTATGATTTTGCATGAGTCGAGGAACTACGGCAGGACGTCTTGGGGTCAAATTAGCTTCTTTCAGTATTCATCGTGACTGTTTTCGAACTAATAGTAGCTTGCCTTATGTTTAGGAGCTCATTTCTGCGATACGTAGCCGTCAACGTGCGATTTAGTGAACATTGTCGCAAAAAACCTTACTCTGTGCAAAAAAAACAGTCATCAATGGGTGTACACCTTTTATGTCCTTGGCCGGATCTTCTTTTGTAACATCGTGTCTCTCGGTACCTTTTTAATATTCTTCAAACTGTAGATTGATTAAACGAAGACGTCTTGCAATGATTTTTGTTTTTTCCTTCGTTAGATAAGTTGCAATTTGTACAGCTTCTGTGTCATTTCAACGTCTACCAGCTGACATATTTTACGCTTATATAGAGAAAACACCTTAATACAGATCACTACGACTTGCGAAGTACCAGTAAGAACAATTTAACACCAATATTTTTTAACTTAATACGAACAATTTTGACCAGCAACATTTAGAACTAACTAATAATCTTTACGCAATGCAATGATTTAACGTTTAAATCTGTGAGCGTGAACCATTTTTTTTCCAGGGAGTTTTTGATATATTATCGCAGCAACTATTACCGTTTAGCGCCGCATTTTAAAAATTGTCCTTTAAATAACTGTGATTGATAAAATATGCGATGTACCAATGAAACGGATTCTGAATATTTTAAAAAATACGGGATCCAACCCATAGGTAAAAGTAAAGACGTTTTGCGTCATCACCTTCTAACGTGTGAATTCTTACTGGTTTGTATGGATGATGTTGATGAGTTTTAAGGATTATACTCACTAAACTAGATAAATTCTCTGTTGCAGTGTTAACATTTTAACAGAACAATGTTTCATATGAAAACGTATCTGTTTAAAAAAGTCTAGCCTGTTGCAACATTCCAATATCATAATTTTGTGACAGAGCGATGAAGCTTTGTCACTTATTCAGATTATTTTTTTTAGAAATTTTAAAATTTCTCAATACTGCGAAGTTAAATCTGAAAACAGACAGTTGGAATCATATTTATAAATGAAGTGGAGAAGGTATTTCCTTTTGCGTTTTCTCGAAAATGACAAATAATGTTTTCCCTCTTTGCAACCGAATCCGGGAACACACGGTATACTATAAAATACGAAGCAAGACAAATAAACATAATTAAATTCATATACTCTACAAAATGATGCATTCGTGGTCCTCTGAAGTAATTATTACCTCCTCATAAAAACTGCTACTATTTGACAATAATCTATATACAATATAAATATCTCAAAATAATATATAGAAGTATTAACTAGATACATTTTGTTTCAGGATTTGGGCATGTAATAATGATTGGAAAGTAGAAAGATGGAATGTTTTGTCAGGTAGAATTCAAGCAATGTGTTGGTCACCTTGCAGTAACCATATATTATTTACAACAAATGAAGAACCAATCATATATGGGCTATCATTTAATCAAGTCGATTCAGTTTATACATCAGGTACAAGGAATGCAGAAAATCAGGCTGTGGAGTTGTATGATGTCAGCAAATTTGACATTGATGGAGTTATTGTTGGAGGAATAGTACAGAATATGGACTGGGATAGCAAGGGCAATTACTTAGCAGTTCTATTTCAAGATACTGTCTATGTTGCTATATTTTTGGTAGTAAAGGATCATGTGCTACAAATTAAACCTGGGTAATGTATTGATTTTAAGTTGATATTACTTTATTTTCCCAAATTGTAATGTTTTTACTACTGCATATGCTATTATAATTATATCCTTGAGCTATTATGTTTATATACAAAACATATACAAGAGTGTGTATTTAATGATATCTTTATTTTTTCTTCATTTGTAAGAGTGCAGAACTTCTCCAGCACTACATTTTTAATATATAGTTAAAAAAATTGCACACTAAAATGTTTAATATCAATTTAAAGTAATATTAAACGTTTTATTGTGTCTTATATTTGACTATCTACTAAAGGACTATAGGTGGGTTTATGCTGAATTAAAATAAGAATTAAAAATGTATTTATTACTTCTTATTTTATCGCAATAAACAATAGAAAATACTGAAGTTGAATTATTATTTTATATCAATCCACAAACAGTCTGAAAATTAAATATAAGCATTCTCAAACAAATTTTGTTTTACATAATCCATTGGATTGTTGTATTATATTTAAAATTTAATATTTTATTTAGTTATATTAGGGATATTGTATTCATGGATTAAATATATTGTCCTAGATTTTGTTATAGAACATGCTTTGAATTGAAATTAAACATCTTCGCAGAATGTTAAGGCAGGTTTAGGTTGACATAAAATAAGAAATCAACCTTAGTGGGTTATTTTCAATAATATTGTTTAATATGACAAAATATGTTACATAAACTAAATGGAAAATGAACATTCTTACTTTATGAGCATAAATGACTCAAAATAACTCTTATTTTCACTGATTTATTATAAACCCTCTATCTATTAGAAAATACTAATTGTAATAACCGATTTGTTAGCAAATATTGCCACAAATATTTATATAATATATTTAACAAAGATTATTAAAAATATACATAATAATAATTAATTTTATTTTACAATATAAACAGAACATAAACACAGTATATAGCAATAATAAAATCAATATATAACTTCCTATAATGCAGGTTTTTATTATATAAGACTTTTAATTTTTATAAGATTATGTTTGTACGTTGCAAATAAGCTAAGTCAAACACATTTTTGTTTTACATTATCCTTTGAAGTAATATATTCAAACCTAAAACTGAAGATTTTGTTTAGTTAGTTCATCAAAATATAATGACTCAATATTAAATGAATTATGTGACTATTATTTAAGTTGAACCAACAAAGAAATACTGGTTTACTTAGAAATATTGCTTGCAATTTTGCAACCCTTGACTTACCACTATAACCATCCCATTAAGGGAAGAATTAACATATATGTATATTGATTCAATCTCCTGTTATGTATTTTGGTGTAATTTTATAGCCTTTAAAGTCATTTAAAGCAGTTTCAATAATTTTGGCAGGTGTTTAGTTACTAGAGTATGTGCTGACTAGAATTGATCATAGTATGATATATTATTCATTGTATTAATGTTTTATTTTACAGATTTTTAATATCAGGAACTCCAGAAGAAATACCAAATGCAATTGCATTCCAACCCAATTTCCAAGAAGGCACTTGTTTGACTGTGGCTTGGTCAAGTGGAAGAATTCAGTATGTTCCTATTGTATATCCAACACTTAATGCATTCAATAATACAAATATAAGTTAGCTTGTTTATGTATTATTTCTCAATGATTTTTTATCGTGTATTTTCGTAATTACAATATTTATTAATACCTCAGGTTCTCTTTCAATGCACATGTGTATTTTTTTGTTTTTAACCATGCTCCCTTTTCCCATATTGAATATTTATATGTGCTGACTATTATGTATTCTTGAACAAAATGTCAAAACATTTAGAACAATAATTGTCAGATAATTGAATAACCATGGTGCTTACACAAAGAGGTCATCCTGCCAATAAGTAAATATAATTTAAGTATAGTTAACAAAATATTATAAAGATTATAAAACCTAAGTTTTGAGGTATGTGTGAGAATATCTGACTTTTTTTAAAATAACGATGTAAATAAAGTGATATTTCTACAAAGCTACAACAAATCATTATGAAAGTAAATTGTTGTATAATGCAAAATAATGAGCTTATGTAAAATTTTATAAAAATATTAAATACGTTTTTTGAAAATAACCATGTATGTAAGATGATATTTCTACAAGATAATACAATAAAACATTATCACAATAAAATTAAAAGAAAATAAAAATATTTTTTATAATTTTAATAATATAAAGCTTTAAAACAATTATTTTTATTTATTCAACATTTTATATGAATAGAATATTCAGAATAAAAATTAATGGAGTTAGCCAACGTTTTATAAAATTATTCAATACGTTACGTAGTTCAATTTTTATAATAAATACAACAAAATTGTATTATAATAAATTGTTTAGAATGAGATATACACATATACATTTTATATAATAAATAAATTTTTTTGTGAATAACATTGTAGCCAACTAATTAATTTACTTTCCATATGTAACATATATGTGATCCCACTTCTCTCTCTCTCTCTCTCTCTCTCTCTCTCTCAAATTTAGTTACTGTTGGATAGAGTCCAAATTTCTATTAAAAGTAGTATTATTTCAATACAATTAATTGATGCAATAAAAAATGGATGTAAACACACTCTTAATCACTAGTTTCATCAAATAAATGGAAGATCCTGTTACAATAACACAATAAGTAGACATTAAAAATTTATTAATCTTCAAAGTAATAAATAATTGATTACAATAACATCTTATTGTATCATGTTGATATTTAGAACAAAATAAACAAATACATTACAATTATACACTAGCTTAGTCCCTGTTCTGTATAATACAATGTTAAATGGCAATTAAGATTAATTAAATTGTACAATACAAATCACATAAATATGATGACAATTAACTAAATTATAATTTATAAAACTTCTGTTATTATGAAATTATTTTTAATCAAATTATTAAAGTATTATCACCATCCCATTGTGCACGTTTGATGGCCTTACTGTTTATCAAATCACTCATAGATTTTGGTGGAGTATTTTCACATTGTTTAGTAATATTCGCCACTTTTTTGTCTTTAAAAACGGGTATTTTACTAACAGCATAATCACTTTTTCTTGGCTTATCACTTACTTTTAGTTTTGGCAAATTCTTTCGTGACTGTCCATTATGCTCACCCAAAGGTGTCCTGCTGCCTTCTTGAATTACGTTAATTCTTTGTACTACTGCAGCATCTTCATCAGTATAGATAAGAGTGTTTATTTTTTTGTCGAATTCTTGTATATTTGATATTATTTTATTTTTCTTCTCTGTTAGTTTTGGAGTTAGTTCAACAATTTTAGGGGTAATCTTTACTTCTATGTTGCTATCGATTTTTTCAGTGAGAGGTTGATCTTTGACATCTGTTCTGATTATTAAACCATCATCATCAATAGTTATGTCATCAGCCTGATTGATTTCATTCAAATCAATCTCACCTACTTTTCTTAAAATCTGTATTGGGGTTCGACAGAATTCAACAGTCGGTGATCTTGGATCAGAGTTTTCAGTCTTTACTATATTTATTGGAGTAGTTGTAGTAGATCCACTCTCTAAAAATTTGGCTCGAAGTTCAGTTGTGGAAGTTGATTCAGTGGTTTTGATCGTTTTAATTGGTGTTTTATTTTGTACCACCTCATCAAGATTCGTTTCTACATAATCTAGATTTGTCTCCAATAATCCAACAATAGATCGGCGTTTGTTGTCATTGGGTTTTATAACTAGTGGACTGCTTTCTAGTAGTTTGGGTGGAACATAGCTGGGCATATCAACAATTTTCTTTGGTGTTACATTTAGGATGGTTTTACGAACGTTGTCCAGATTTTTGTTGTGCAATTTGGATGGAAGTTTTGTGTTATCGGCTACAACAATAGGAGTTCTTGAAAAGTCTACAGTTGGCGAACGTGGATCAATATTGGCAGTCTTTAGAGCAGGTGAATTGATGTTGAAAGTGTCATATTCAGATATATCTTCCTGGACAATCTCAGAATTAGGTGATGATACCTAAAAAAGAAATAGGTTACATTATATTTAGCAGACAAGGCATATAATTAAGCATACATAATGAGCATACAATAATAGTGTTAACAGCATTTAGCTATATTTATCATCCATTTTTAAAAGTACCACACATAGCTAGAAGTAATGACATAGAAAAGAAAACAGGAGTATATATTTCACAAACAATCAAATGCCAAGACTCAAAAATCAAAACTCTTATATACAGGGTGTTTGGTAACTGGATTGCCAAAATGATCTGTGATATGTAAAACAAAAAGAATAACTTTTTTCAGGTATCAGGCTTCATAACAATAATTTATGCTAGTATGGTCAAGTTCAATACACACCATATCCACCCATGTTTACTTCTATTTTGCCTTTATGTTACGTTAAATATAATGGCAATCTGATTCATGTATTAAATTTAATGTTGATTTGATGTCAGTCTTTAATTCCATCAGCTATAAGTTATGTATGGGCTGGACAATTTTCATAATATTTACCAACTGGATATTTACTATAGCACATTCACGACACGACACGACACGACAAATAGAACAAGAGATAATAAGCCCAGAGCAGCACACAGTGATAAATGAAAACTTAAATGAACAGATTGTACAAAACATTTGGAGTGTTTTGTGGGTAGTACCCTTAATACAATTCCAGTAGTCATCATGACAACAATTATAAAACAATTTGCTTGCCGTCTACTATCGCGATTTAAACGTTAACTTACAACAATAATACGTGATTGTCAATGTACTTTTAAGGCATAAATAGTAAAACATTGGGTATATCATGAAAAACAAATGTTATGCAAGTCGCAACGCAGTGGTTACGAGTAGTAGAAAAAAAAGGTGGAGATAATACAAAAGAGAGGAGGGCAGATTGAAAGAACAATGTGGCTGTGTTTGGGATTGGAGCAGATACCGATGATGGAGAGACTGAATCTAAGGATCCAAGTGAGAAGGGTAGTTGAACTGAGGAAGCGGGGCGATATAGTCCTGCTAGAGTTTGCGACCTGGGAAGAGATGACGAGTTTGATGCAACCAAAAATAAACGTGAGGGCATTAACATATATATTAACAACCTGACCATAGAGGAAAGAGGTACAGAGGTAACTCAGAGAAAAGGCAAAGGAAGAGTGGCAGAAAAAAAATAGCAACAAGGGTAGGTTACCGAAAGTAAATATTACAGATGAATGCTTGATATGGCAGGGATTACCATTGAACTGAAGGGGGAGCGGACGGTGAGGCACGAGACAGGGGTGGCTAGAAGAGGGAAGGAGGAACACGACGAATTCAGGGTGAGTTTGCTGGAGACTTTGGTGGCAGAAAAGAAGTGGGGGCAAGTGAGAAGAAGTCGTTGAGGGAAACTATGAAGTTTGTAGTAAAGAAAGTAGAAAACGGTAAAGGACTATGTGGGTGGGGTAAGTATACTGCAATAAGATGGGAGATGCTGAACGAGTTGAAGACCGATGAAGACGAAAGGATCATAATTGGGCGACTAGAATGTGAGGTTGGGGTAGATGATAGTAGGAATCGGAGAGGAAGACGATAGCAGAACAAGTTTATGAATCAAGAAGGAAGAGAGTGGATGCAATGGGTGAGAAAGGCGGTATTAGTCAAAGCGACCGGAAGGGATGAGCTAGTACATACAGAGGAGGAAGTATGAGGAGAGCAGGGTTTGGATGGAGTGAACAGGAAATGTTATATGAGAAAAAGCCAAAGTAAGTATAGTGGGAGGAGATGCACTCGATACAGCAGTTGAAGATGGTGATGGGGGCTGCGTTGGCGAGGAAAAAGTACGGCAGCTGGTTTAATGAGTATAGAAGGAAGAAGGCGATATGGTGGACGATATACATGGAGATGGGAAGATGGGGGTGTGTTTCCGAGGAGGGGTTGTGGAAAATTTTTAAGGAAAGGGAATTTAGGAGTTAAATAAACATAGATCGGGAAGAGTGGGAAAAGAGTTACAGAGAGATGGCGGGGACTGGTGAGTCCGAAACGGTGGTAGGACGCGAGGAGTTCTTTGTAATAAGATGCACGTGGCGCTTGATGAGTTGAAATTAGGAAAGGCGGTGGCTGAAGCATACAAAAGTTTGCCGATCGAGGGAAGGGAGAAACTGCTACAGTGAATCAATAGGGTGCGGAATACAGCGGGGGAAGTGCCGGAAATGGATACCCTCTATTATTCTAAACAAGTGAATTGGAGGAGGTGTGAAGGAACGGAGGGTTTGTGGTAGAAAGAACCAAGGTATGGATGTTAGCATATGTGAATGATGTAGTGCTCGTAGCCAAGAGAGTGGAAGAGGTGCAAGACATTTTGGAAATAAGGTAACTTGATAATGGGTTAGCTGTGAACGTGAAAAAAAAAACAAATGGATGATGTTTAGAAATAAGGGTAGGATGGGCAAAGCGGAAGAGTTGAAATGGAAGGGATGAATGATTGAAAGAGTGAATTGCCTTAAGAATTTAGGCTTTTATTTTGACTGCAAGGGTGAATTTAGGACAAGGACTGTATACAAGGGAAAGTCGCTACACAAATGTTTGCCTTCATCGGATTGGTCGACGGAACGATCAACGTTCTAAGAAAGATAGCAGGAATTGAGGGAGTAGGCTGGTGTGGGAGGTGTGGATGCGGTATAAGAGTGGGGTAGAGAGGGGATGGAGAAAGGACAGAAGAAAGATGTATGAAATAGTAGGTATGTCTGAGGTGTGGGTGAAGGAAAAGCTGAGAGAAATGGGAAGTCTAGGAACTGAAGTCAGGGAGAGAATGAGGGAAGTTGAGTGACAAGAAAGGCAGGTTAGATTGACTGAGAGCTCGTTCAACCCTGATTATGCGGAGTAGCAAGTGCGGGGGAAATCCCGGAGTTACATAACCAGGGGATGGTGGAGCAGGGAGGACAAAGTATGTATGGCAAGAGCGAGGTGCGGTTCAGAAGAGAGAGTAAGGAAAGAGTGGATGGGACAAGGGTACACGTGTGAACTGTGTAGTAAGGGGAGTGACACGTGGTTGCATCTAGACAACAAATGTGATGGTGTGAAAGCAGAATGGTTGGGGGTTTGCAGAAAGCTGAGTGAATGGTTAAAAGATCTGAAATGGGCTGGTGTGGTAGAGGAAATGGGTGAGGCAAGAGAGGGAATAGTATAAAGGATGAGGTTAATATTTTTGGTTGTTATTATTCATTTTTGTGTAAGGTTTATACCAAATAAGTTCGAAAAGGTCGATTTAACTGTGAAAAACGTGATAGCCAAACCACATTTTGCACATTAGGTTATCAATACATTGCGCATGCTGTAGAGTGTATATGTCCAACTCAAAGGCTAAGTGGTGCTAAACTTAAACCTTTTTATTTAGACTTATTATCATAGAAGCGTAGGTTTATGTCGAAAAGTACAAAAATAAAAAAGGACAAGGTCAATTTAATGTTTTCTTGGCATCTCTTCTCTGCTACTAGCTTTCCTACTTCGGGGAATATTTCTTGCAGTGACTACTTTCAAAACTGACCTAATGTGGCCGTTATGAATTCTGGATATGAAAGAAAACGTATTTCCTTTCATAAGTTTAAATAACTGCTGGGTACGAGCAGTTAAGTACTTCCAAGCATGAAAATTATTTCACATGCAAATCTACGTGCATTTCCAAGCCTGGCCACCATGGAAGATAAATCTTGCAACCATGATGAATCACAAAACAAGCTTCAGTCTTAATATTCGTATTCTAAATAACTTAAGAAAGCAGATAATGGTCTACACTGATTTTTGCAAAGTAGATTCTTCTGAGTAGGCTTGGCTATTTAAGTTTAGGTAATAATGATGAGGTAAATTGGTAAGTTAGTGCTAGGAATGCACAGACAATTGGAGTATCACTACAGAGATACTTGTAACATGTGGACAGTCAAAGGTCCCATGTTGGGCTCTTTGACATTTTTATATATGACACAATTGAGGTTGACAATGATTACACTGTACAATCAATGTCAACCTCAATTGTGTTATGAATTTCATGACATGAAGCTATTCAATGTTATATTTAGTGCAGAGGACGTATAATATTGATGGTGTGTAACTTGAAAAGGATTTTGAAATTATGGCTCTGGGTGTGTTATTTGATAACAAAAATATTTTCTTTGTAGGCCATATCAAAAATATTATAAAGAAGATTTTGAAATTTATCTTTAGAGTTACCTTAAATTCCTTTGATATGTAATGTGTTTATATTGTGCATTAGTTCAGCTTGGAATCTACATTATGCATCCCTTATGGCAAGAGATACATAACAAAAAAAATCATCATCAAAACAGATGACACTAAATGAAAGATGGATACCCTGCCACCAGTCGAGGAATCTGATACCACACCTGAAGGCGAAGAAACAAATAAAACAGTCAAAAGTAATACCTGCTATATCAAAACTAAAGAAGAGAAAATCCCCTGGAATATATCTAATCACCAAGGAGATGATTAAGTGTGGAGGCGACGAACTGATTAAAGAACTGACGATCCTATTAAACATATAACAAATATTTTCAACTGGCGGATTAGCATTACCATACCTATAATTAAAAACTCAAAGAACCCTAATAACCACAGAGTGATTACGCTCCTAAAAAGTGCAAATAAACTATTCACAAAAATTATCGGGATTAGTGAAGAGCACGGTTGTCAGAATATTCATATTAAGACAACTGGTGGAAAAAGCTTTCGAATACAACAAACTCAATGTTGACTTTACTCGAGCATTTGATAGAGTAAAGCTGTACGATGTCGCAAGAATCCTAAAGAAAAATAAAGCCGACGGTAAAATAATCCGCGTTATTCACGAACTTAACACTAATAGTAGGACTAGAATAAAAGTGAATGCAACTTCCACTGAAGACGTCTCAATATCACTGTGAATTAAAAAAGACGACAGCCTCAGCCCAATGCTGTTCAGTGTATTTATGAACGAAATTATAAACAACGTAAAAGAAACTGGTCTAGGGTCCTGATGAGCAATAGCAGACTCAATCTAATATACTATACAGATGATGTAGTTCTAACAGCAGAAGATGAAGACGATTTACAACAACAATTGTTCAAGCTCAATACGAAAGCAAGATCACTAAATATGGCAATAGGATTTTCTTGTCTTCGGTCTCTGTGTTCTTTGAGAAGAGATAAACCTAGTTCCTTCAAAAAATTTCGGCGAAGAATTTTAGCTGTTGGGTCATTGGTATTACATTTCCATATAATGATGGAATTTATAGCCGCAGAGTTGAGAATTAAATAAAACAGGGTACGGGGCCATCTCCAACTGCTTCTAGACACACTGTACGTACCAGATAATTCATCCACAACGTGAACTCCACCTTTGGTTAAGTTATAAAAGGTAATAACTTCAGGTTTCTGAAATTCATTTGTGGCCTGATCTATCTTGTTATCATGGTGTAAAGTAGATAAAAGAAGAACTTTTCTGCCTTTGTTGGGAATGTAGGAAACAAGCATAATGTCGGACTGGAATCCAAACATAGAACTTCTTTCTTTTCTACCTCGAACTGCAAGTATCTCTGAAGGTATTTCACGATTATTTTTCTTCATAGTATAGACAGCGGTCAGTTTGTATTCTTTCAGAAGTTTCATCAGAAGTGGATAGCTTGCGAACCAATTATCAACAATAATATTTCTATTGTAACCTTCGATTGGTTCCACGAGTCGCAAAACTATATCGTCTGGCTTGTTGCTCAAGCAAAAAGGTCCATCTGGCTGCTTTCCAGCATAAAGGTCCAAGTTGAATACATGGACAGTTCTTGCGTGTACTATCGCGAATACTTTGAACCCACATTTAGCCGGTTTATTAGGAATGTATTGTCTACATTCGCAACGTCCGCGAAACACCTCCAATTTCTTATCAATCGTCATATATTCTGCTGGAGTGTAACATTCTTTCCAGTGGTCTACAAACCGGTCTAATATAGCTCTTATGGGTGCTAGTTTATCAATACAACGTCTCTCGTTTCTGGTATATGCACAATCAAATTGAAGACATACCAGTAAAAATCTTCTAGGGCACTGTAGATCTGATAATATCTACCCCAGTTCCATCATTGGCCCACAAGTCTTCCAGATTTTGTCTTGACGAACGAAACAGTCCACCACAGGTAGAGAAGCCCCAATACAGCTTTCAACTATGTCAATTTCCTTAACCATATGTTTATCGGTATAATTCCGTGATTTCAGTTTTATCTTTTCGTTCGTGTTTCTGACAATGTCGTGTAGCATCATATTGTCGAGAAAGAGGCTCCAACATTCCATCGGTGCTCTGGCTTCTTTTGCTATTCTCCTAGAATAAGGTAGATGCGTCACTATATTCACGCTCCTAATTCTTATGCTTTGATTTCTGGGAGACTGAACCCATTTCGTTTTTCCATCTTGTTGAACTCACGTTCACACACGTGGTCAGAGGAGTCTCCATCCGATTCAGATCCCAAGGGTTCCTCTTCATCAATATCGTCCAAAGTTAACCACAATATAGCCAACCGGTTTTGTTCTTCAAGTCAAGTCCAACACTACAGAACTGGAAAATCAAATGGTAGCTGCACAATTTTAGCAGACCTGACATCTCACCTTAAGGAATTGAATTTGAAGCTACAAGAAAAATAGCAGAATATTGCCAACTTATTTGGACACAAATGGATTTAAGAATAAAATTAAGCTTTTCAAGTCTTCATTAGAAAAAAAAATGTTTTCTTTTAAAGCTGTAAAGAGCATTTTGAAGAAATGCAGGATTTTGAGGAAGTGTCAAATTTACCTCACATAAAATACACAATTGTAGAAGAATTTGAAAATCAATATAGCATCCCAACAGAAATTGTGTGATTTGCAATCAGATGCTTTTTACCAAGGAAGAACTGAAACTGGATTGGACTTTTTCAAGTTGCTGCCAGAAGAAAACTCTGGGCTTACACTGGGCTCAATGGTAGGAAGCATGTATCTTTGCGAAATCAGCTTTTCCAACATGAAATTTAATTAAAAGTATATATATAGATGTTTGTCTCTGATAAGTCACTCAGTTGCTTCATGTATCAACAACAAATATTAAAGTTAATATTTATGCAGTAGTGAAAACCAACATCCTCAAATTTCCCACAATTGTTTTTGTAATTTTATATTTCTTAATAAATTAAAATAATACGAACGCGTTTTTTTTTTGTATACCATACATGTTAAAACTCACTGATAATGTTGCATACAAAGTATTTTATAATGTGGCCGTCCAAATGGCATTTAAAGCAGCCCTTAGGGCAGTTATACAGCCCTACCAACATATATGAGTGATGAGGTACAATGTAGGGACAAAATTAAGCAGAAAGAAATCAAAACATACATTTAAAATTATACAAAGAATATCACCATTATTGGACTCAAAATAAATATTACATAAGAACATGAAACAAAATATTCAATGACTTCAATGAAACAATAAACATCTATAACTCTATATAAAAGATCAAATAAAGTAAAGGACTGAAACTATTTTAGAATAATATAACATGAGAGCAGTTACTAGCAAAACAACAAAATGATACATAGCCCAGAAAACTAAAAAGTGAAAGAAATAAAAGAATAGCACTATCACAAGATAAACCTTCAACATCAGGAATCATATTGTGTGAGGAAATGGCCACTGAGACATCATGTTTTTTATTTTAGCTACTATACTGTTTTATTCATAATGTAAAACCCTGTATACGAGCCAAAATAAAACATTAAAAAATACATGTCTATTGTTACACAGCAGCCTTAAAATGTTCACTATTCAAAGAAAGACTGATATGTGTCTAGTTGCATTGGACATTGTTTATAAAAATAAACTTAAAAGTTTGATTTATTTGAATTGTTGATATATTTTGAATTATAATATTAATTTATTAAAAAAAAAACTATCGTTATAGCAATCAGTCCAAGAACTTTTCCACTGGTAAAGGGAAAAGCTCAGGTCAGGGAGAGTAATAGCAGGTGATTACACTCCTCTGAGCTTCTCCATTTTAGTTAACAGAAAACCTCTAAAAAATGTGAAACATGATCTACAAAATGTTGCCCACAATACAATTTCAACTCTTGGTCCCCAATGCTCAGTACAAGATGGTACTTCTAACCACTGAGATGGGTTAATTTATCATTTTACCATATATACTCAAATTATTTACTTAATTATTTTTGTGTATTTATAAATTTAACCTGTTTAAAGAAGTTGTATTATATTATCAATTTAAAACATGCATGCAGTATATGCATGTGTATAACATTAAGATTTCACAGTATTTATGTATTAAAAACTAAAAATAAACATTATATAAATAATACATATATTATTAAATACAATAATATTATACTTGGACCATTGTCGCTTTGGTAAAGTGACAATTAATAGTGATATTTATATTAAAACTGAAATAAAAAAGTTAAGGGATTTATCATAAGCCTAGATTTACCTGAATAGGAGTTCGTACAATGTTGATAGTTGGTGATCTAGGATCAAAATCTTGTGGTAGATTTCTCAACTTAGAGGTTAAAACCGGTGTTGACGGTGTTTCATCCGGCTTTACGTCCTCCATTTTACTGGACGGATTACCCATTTTTTAATAATGTAATTTATAACTCAAACAAATTAAACTATAAATTAAAACAGAATCTTGTAGGCAGACAGACGGGCAAGACCACTTTCAAAACAGTTGACACTAAAAACCGTTGGAAATAAAACACATTCAGAAATCCAACCAAACAACATGAAACTAGTAATCATACAATATATGTTAGATAGTTAGTAGTAAATAGTGTATTAAAATATGCGTAAAGTAAAAAATTAAAGTGTTCAGTTCAATTATTATATTTATTAACGAAACATTAATATTGCATTATAATTTCCAATTGCTATAAAAATTTAAACAAGCAACCAGATTGATAGTTATTAAGTTGGTAGTATTCAATACAAAGTTGAAATGGAAGTGTCACATAAGTCAAAATTAGAAACTGAAATCAAATCGATTTTGAAGGAACACAAGCTTGAATACTACAATTCAAATGTGGTATACTGTTTGAAAAGTGCTGTTGAAAGTGAGTTATTTTATTCAATAGTTATAAAAATATCATGTAGGCACACGCCCGCCCGCCGTAGCAGTATTTATTGTATTTGTTACAATGCTATAATTGGCCATGGACCTTTAAGACCTGCTGTCTGTTAGTGTATGTGGATGTGGGTGTTAGGACTTGTTACTACAGAAAATCGTCTCCGAGTTTTCTATCCTGGACTTCATATGTACATATTTCATTTGATTTTATTTTGTCAGAAAAAAAAACCCAAGCATTTAAACTTCTTGACTTGTTTCTCAATTACACCTTACCATTTGAATTATTCTGGCTTTTTTCTTTCCTGCATATTTCCACGCCATTCCCGTGTTAGCCTTTCTCTTTGCAAATTCTCTACAGCAACAACTGGAAGCGGCAATTTCTTTAATTACCCATGTTGAAGAGGAGAGCAACGCTATTACATTCTTGTAAAAAGATTTCATGCTTTTAACAAACATAAAAAGGACAGTTAATTATTATATATATATATATATTATTTAATGCACTTAAAACAAAAATTAGAACTTGAAACTATAATTTTTTTAATACGCATTTTTTAATAATGAAATAAATTTAAATTATATTAATTATTTCATGAATTATTTAATCGAATACCTATCTACCATATTTTGACGTAAGGTAGTTATTTACATTATATTACAATTTTACATGTTTGTCTATTTACATTGTTTGTGTATGTCCTTGCATTTCTTCCTGTCTTGTGGTAATTGTTTAATATCTTTCCACTGTATGTCTTTTTTTCTGCTTCTCTCATTCTGCCGTCCCATGTTTTCCTTGATCTCCTTATGTAGTTGCTTCCTGTTGCCCTGCTCTCGTATATCAGTCGTGGTAGGCTTTCTTTTGCATCGGCATATGTGTCCTAACCTCAGACTAATAAATAAATATTTATTTATTTTGTTTTCTATTTTTCTTAGGAATCTAATATCTATGGCATTTATTTTTGTTTTGTGTTTTTCTGGCATGTTCCACGATTCACTGCTATACATTATTGTTGGTCTTATAACTTTTTTGACTTTGTTCGTTTTGATGTTATTCGGTCTTTCCTACTAAATAACGTCTTTTTCAACATATTAAATATTTTCCCCGGTTTGCCTAATCTCTCGTCTATTTTTCCATTGCTTTCTATTATAGTTCCTAGGTATCTACTACTTGTTCGATGAGCCTTTCATTTAGGGTTATTTTGTGGGTTTTGTTTTCCTTGGATATTACTATGCTCTTGTTTTTTTCTATATTTATGTTTATGTTGATTTTTATTAGTTGTTTATTTATTGTTTTTATATTGTGTTTTTCTTCTCACTCCGCGAAAATCGCCATATCGTCTGCGAACATCATTTCCGTTACCTGTGTTTGTTTCATGTTCCAGAATCCCATCTTTATTGTCTTCAGATTTTTCCTGGCCTTCTTCATAGCTCCATCTAGAACTATGGTGAATATAGTGTATATTATATAGTGAACATATTGGGCTCAAGACGCATCTTTGTTTAAACCCTATTCTCGTTTTGAACTCTCCTGACTCTTCATTGTTTGTTCTTATTATATTTTTATTGTCCGTTTACATTTGTTTGATTAGTTCAATTGTTCCTCCATCTACTCCTCTCTCTTGTACTTCCATATCCATATCCAGTTCTTGTTTGTATTTTTCTTTTTGTTCCCCTTCCTTATTCATACTCCGTCTCGTCCCCGTCCTTGCGTATTGTGTCAGTCTCGCCTGTGTGTATGACGGTGTATATAATTAAAATACTTAAATTAAATACCATGAATATTGGATTCAACCTATTAATATCTTATTTTTTATCTCGATATCCGAATTTTCTGTATTCGATATTGGGATATTCATTAATGTCGGATAATTGGAAACCCTAATTATTAAGTAGCTAATTCATATTAGTTACTGATCTTGCAGCACTACCAGAATCGTGCATGCCACGATATAAACGATAAGTAATATATCAATAGATTAAGATATTAACATTACTTACCTTTATGCATTCCACCTTCTGCTAACTGTTGTGTTGGGACCGTTGCCATATCGTTTGCACAATCACTGAAAAAGGTTTGAGTTATGATAAAATGTAAATAAGTATTGATTTTCCATAATCTTGTCCTTACTGGTGGTATCGCACAGCATGTAATGTATGTACACTCGGTTTCGCTCGATAGCGTTTCGCGACTACACCCCCCTGGTATGGGATATTGAGACCACTTCACCATCCTCCAGGTTTAGTTTTGCGAGTTCATCGACAACACATCCGGTTTTTCTTTTCCTCCCGCTGGTCACTGCTCTGTACTTAATATCTATAACCTAACTGTTTCAATGCTCGGGGCCAGTTGTATACTCCTCATCACCTTGCTCTGAAAGGTGCCTTGCGGCCAGTGTTCGACTATAGTCTCGGCTGCTCTATTGCAACTGGAATACTTGTCAAAAGTGCCCCGTATTCTAACTAGTCTCTTCCGTTGTCTCCACTTCTTCTGGTGCAGGGGTTGGTGCCGTGGGGCATGCTTAGGTGGCCAATTGGTCCTGCCAAGCCGGGCCTGCATGTCCCTCATATGTATTTTCATTCCTTCATCTCCTTGTGCCACTGTGCTTTTCCGCCTTCGGGCCTCCAAATGGTATTTTAGAACTTTTGTTTCAGATCTTTTGGAGTTAGATTCCATCCGTGTATACCATGAATCATGTGCAATTTCTTCCTCTCTGCTCCTATCCTCCATAGAAAAGTGTCTGATATCCTATATTTGGTTCTCCCTTTCCTTCCTATTTTGTTTCTTGTAATGGTTTTTTTTGTATTTTTCCATTTCGTTTACCACTTATTTTGCTTTCGTAGTTTTCATCATCGTTCTTATATTCCATGTTCCAATTTTCATTGTTGGTTGTTTTCTTCTTCTTGCTTGTTTCTTCGTAATTGGATTTTTTTTTTCAGTCTAGATTTTTTCCTAGGAGGTTGTTGGTCGTTTTGTTTGTGTCAAATATATAATACACCAATTATTTGTTAATTTTCCCTTATCGCTATTTCTTTAATCGAATGATGATTATCTTTAACTTTTTTCAACTGGAGAGGTAGTAGACATTTTGAAGTTCAGAAATAAAACACCAAAGAAGTAAAATAATATGGTAAAATAAAAGAGGTAGTAGTGATTAAAGTTTTTAATAGTATATTAGCTATGGTTATTTCATGTAATCTCTTATTTTTGTGTGGATCAACAGCTGAATAAAAATTAAATAATGAATAATTAAACAATTCCGGTTTTTTTAAATTTATACCAAACGCTTTCGCAATGTCATCGTGTATTATACTACTTATGTTAAACAGTATATCTATTAAAATAATATTTTATTAACTAAATATTAATGCCACAATATTAGTTTGTATCTATATGTAATATAACATAATACAAATATTTAAGTATTTTCAACTTCAATATCTGTGGAATACCTCCATCAAAAAAAATAAAAAGCTAATAAAAATCCCAATTAGCATTATTACAAACGCTCCATACAAATGTTCAAGTCCTATTTTCTTATCAATCTCATCTTCAGCATCCTGCTGCTGCAGTTTAATATACTTATCCCATTTTTGCAGCAAACCAAACTGATCAAACAGCATATACATTTCATTCATTCTTTTAAAAATAGGCAGTCCTCTTCTAGCATACGTCGTTAAACCGTTAGAAAACAACGGTTTTAGTTTCATTAAATTAATATCAATTTTATCCCTATAACGTTCAATCCAATAATTCATTGTCTGCGAACTTTTAATAATAGCGAAGTTATTATTAGTGGCAGCTTTCAGAATGCATTCCTCGTCGACAAGGCACACTATAAATTTGTCTGCCATCCTTCGACTGATATAGGTATCTTGCTCATAAAACAAACGTTGTACCTCAAAAATCCCACCAACGTCCAAATTCGACTCCAAAAGCTCTTCAAAATTACGAATCGGTTTTTCATAAATCGGATTAAATATAGTTGATATCAAAACGGCTTCAAAGCAGGTTGTTATAATCAAACTGATTGCAACGGATGATATAAAAATTACTTTTAACGATACACATGTTGGAATTTTGTAAGGTGCTGTAAATTGTATCCTCCAAATATTCAAAGCCGCATACGATGTATTTCGGAAATGACTTTCTTCTGCCCGACGGAATTGGTAAAATATCGTCAATATAATCAATAGGTAAACTGCAATAACAAGGTCGGTTTTTAAAGGAAATATATAAAATAAATTCAACCACGCTGCTATTGGTTTTGGTTTTGGTAACCAAACTGTGAATTCCATTGTAAAGTATGATACAGTATAGTCAAAGGCATGCATAAAATGATGCGATAAAATCCAACATATAAAATCAATGTTGTTATCATAAAGTTCAGCAAACATGTTAGTAAATGAACCGTTGGGTAATTGGCCGCCCCAGGTAGTGAAATTATGGTATACATATATCATATCAAAACGCAATCGACGAACTAATTCTCTGTCCACAAGATATTTAGAACCAGGATTCTCTGTTGCATTATAATCTATTGTAAAGGGAATTGCTTTTAAACTCATTGTTTTAAAAGTACATCCATCGAAATATATGACTTTATCTTCCTGCAGAATATTTCCATGTAGCTCCGCATCAAACAGCCTGCAAGTATTTAGAAAAATTGGTTCTCCTAATTTACATCTATTTAGGCTCAGTGGATGATAAGTGTACACATCCAATGATTTAGTGAGTACGATGATATTTATTAGAAATAGTTCCCATGCTATTTCAAATATTAGTTTTAAATCATTTTCAGGTCCATTGTATATAATAAAAGAAATATCCTGAGTATGTATAGCTATAGTCGACCGTTGTAATTCGTATACGAATTTGCTAAAAATTGTAATACTGGATGTTGAAAATATGTAGAAATTATATTGTCGTAATTGGTTGCAATTAAGTGATGCATTTGATATGTTTAATTTTAATATGGAAACGTTCAATGTATCCAACATTTCTAAGTACTGGTCATTTTCGTATGCATACATTGTACATTTATCACCAAACTTTTCAATAATTTTAATTATACAATTAATATCTTCATTAGTTGCTGCACATGTTAGCATTATGTATATAATGATAATCTTTCGCATTTTCATTACGGAGTGATTTACGACTGAAAATTGATATCATTTTATTACATACAAATTATACAAACAAATATAATACTTAACATATAATATTTAATTAATATCTAGATATAATAATCGATAGTTATACATTCATTACACGATCGGTTTATTTGTTATAAGAGGAGGAAATAATTTGCTGTTTATTTTCTCGCCTTATGTCATCGACTGGACTATCTATAATGATAATTGAATACAAAGGGTATCAATTAAACAAAAACATGTTTTTCATATCATTGCTATCATATCTTTTTTACTGAATTTATAAATTTATTTCAGTTGATATTTATTGAATTTAGAAATATAGTAATCAATCATTGCATCGTTGAATTCTATATTTATTTCTTTACTGATGTTATGAATTTATAAATAGTAATATTGATTACCAATTTTGATTTGAGGCTTTTATATACTATAATCCATTTAATACTGGTAGTAAAGATTAATTTTTCTTTCTCTGTAATCAGGCGCATATATAAACAACCTATTTATAATTTACTTACTTATCGAGATATTATCAAATTTCACTTAGGGTTAAGCGAAAAAAAATTCTTACATCCATATTATATGTACAATAGTCGTTTTTGTGAGAATATTAAACAGAACTTTGAAACTTTGTTTGTGGTCACAATAAACAAAAATTAATCTAGTTTATGGTAAATTATTTACCTGGCTGCAAAATACAATGTTTTTAAATCATTAATATCAGGAATGGAATTATTAACATGATTTATGTACTTATTTCGCTTCCGCTGTTTGCTTTCTTCTACATACTATGAATTATTAAATTGTGGGTGTCCGCCCCATACCATTTCTATCATTTATTGTAATAGTTGGACTCGTGTTTGTATTTTTATAAATCTCTAATAAAATATATGATGTGGTCACCATACGCCTTCCGAATGAATGAATTAATTTAATTACGCGTGACTCGTGGCAATTACATCTATCTACCATGCCTCAAGAAAAATGCACACCTGGATGTGTGCGTATTAAATTATAAAAAAATTAATTATTGAACTTTTGAAAACAATATTCTAATAAAAGTTGTGTGGAATTAATATTTCGAATTATTCTGAATGTAAAATTCTCATGTTGATATATAATCAAAATTTCAGAAATTATTTTTATTTTCTAGATTTCGCAAAAAAAAGTTTGTGACAGTGGTATTTAGGCGTCGGAACACCATTCCGGTACCTTTTAGTGACGGAAGACGGAACGCGTTCCGGTATACTTTTATATTTGATTTACTCCTGAATTTTATTAATATTTATAATAATGAGTAATATATTTCATAAGCCGACTCAGTGATTAGCGCGGTCCATCTCGTACTGAGCATTGAAGAGCGAAGGTACATCGCGGGCAATATTTCACAGTTTTCTAGAGGTTCTCTGTGAACTTGAGTTAAATACAGGGTGAGTAACTTCTCTGAACGTCTCCCTTTACCCGCCGTTCGGCTGATAAAGGTAGAGGTTTAAAATGCCTATACGTACTACACCCGGCTCTTCTGGCCGGGCAGTGTAAGACCATTCTGGTATTTTGGTACAAGGAATACCCACTACACCCTAAACAGTGAGACTGAGACTCTATCCCACTGATCTCTCATTGACCTTCGGGCTAGGGCGTATAAACATGTAATCTTTCATGCTGTTTCTTTCCAAATAGACCAGCCTTTAGTGTTATGATACCACTTTGATCCTGTGTACCGGGAGAGGGTGCGTAACTATTAGACATAAGTGGAAATCCTCGTGTTCCACCCTTGATAGATAAATAAATAACTAAGTAGGTGAATAAATAAATAAATAAATAAGAAAAACTTTGGTCTAACTCTAGATTATATCGTATGAACCGTGCAAGCCATGATTAGGGGAGATCGTGGTTAAAAGTAAAAAATAAATAGAAATAAACAATAAGTAAGTAAAAAATTCGATGAATAGTTAATAAATATATAAATAAATAAAATCTTCCGTCTTCAGGGCATTCTAGGTAACGCATGCTTGAAACTCAAACATCTGGTGCTCGGTAGTTAATGGCCGAAACTATCAAGCATTCCAGATGACTCATGCTTTAGAACCCAAGTAATCCGGTTAATCAGGTTACCAGCCTGCCTTTGCTGTCTATCTCGCTCATCCCGGACCCGTTCATCCATGGCAGTGGCCACATGAAATGCACTTTATTCCGAGCCTGTCCTTCGATCATTATGCGAACCATCGCGGTTCCTAACTGTTTTTTTCAACTCCGCACGTGTAGGAGCCCAGCGCAGGTAGCTGAAAATAGCATGTTTGGCCAAATCAACTGGGGCTTCGCACAGGGGTACTCCTCAGACTGCTCCAGGCCCATACGTTTGAGGTATGCCCTGAAGCAGCCGTGCCCCATTAGCACCTTTGTTAATGCATAGCCTATCTCTCCGTGGGCTCTGTCTAACCACGGCGCGATTCTATGGATAAGCCTTCGGGTCCAGATGGCTTTATCCTCCAGCTCGTTCCATTTAGACTGTATTTTGGTCACGATTCGACCATAGGTCGTTCTTGTACCTCTCCTTATCGCTTATCGCTTATCCGGAGGACCGCCTCGGTCTTCTCCACGGCAAAATCACAAAAATTGTCGGTTATCTACTGCCGTAAGGTCTCCAGACTGATGTTCACTATGGCCCTCAGTTCGTCTTCCGGAGCGCCTCGTCGTCTCGTCGCCTCGAGGGCCACATCGTCTTCATACCGTATAACCTTCGTGCCCTCCGGAAGGGGCACTCTTATATTCCACTTCCCTACCCCTGTGGAACCCCGCAGCACAATTTCATATGCTTCTTCCCGTTTGCAGTTTTCACGATTAGCTTGCGGTTCTCTAAGTAACTGCTCATCATTCTTAGGGCATCCGCGAGGAGTCCCATAACCTCACATCTATCCATCCTCTTCCCTTAATGGGCCGTGTTAAAGGCGTTACGCCTTCCTTCTCTACTGGCTAGTTCGACACCTCTAGAACCGCGTACATAGCCTGGATAGTGGAGATTATAGCAACCGCTTTGGCGTGGGTGTGACTTTCTACCCATTGGGCCGCTCCCCGAAGTGTCTTCTCATTAATGTCTTGGATTGCCCTCGCAGTCTCTTTGGTCAAGGCCGCTACGACCTCCTCTTTAGTTGTAAGGAGGTCCGTTCTTTTAAGTAGACCACTGCCCCTACCTTTCTGACGACTGACATTGCCTCTTGTATCTTACCTGCCATGGTCTGAGGTGGTCGACCTGGGCATCCGAGCAGCTCAACTCTCCAGTCACAGTGTTAGTGCTTTTCGTGACCCTATCTTCACCTGTCTCGTCCGCTGCTTTTATCATGATGGTTTCCTTTCTCTCGCCTTTATTAGCTGCCCCTTCCTGTGGTTAACTAACCCCATTGGGTACTCAGCTGTTTCCTTTGGCCTTCCCCCTGCCCTGGTATGGGCGAACAGATACTCGGTTAGCTTCCTATCCACTACCATTCACGTTTCCGGTTTGCATGGTCGCATATTAGATAGAAAAAGTGCCTAACGTTCCTAGTGATCATCCTGTCGCGCCTACGAACCTCAGTGGTGTGGATGACACATCCACATCCCACAGATACGAGTTCTTGCTCTGAGAGATCTCTCACCTCTTCGTTCCCATTCCCGGTTTTTCTTGCCAGAGTCCTGCAGCCAGTCTGCCTGTCTATCAGTCTGACAGTATCCCAGTCTCTGGGGGCTATGACCACTGAACTCACCGCGAAGATGGAAGCGCTAGGAAGATCCTGCAGAATATCTATGTTGGACAGAATACGCAATACAAGGATAAAGGCATTCATTGGCTTAAAGGAAAATATCGTACACGTGGCAAGAAAAAGCCACTTGGTCTCTGGGAAAGGGTGACGGCATCCCGAAAGCAATGAATGAGAAAGTTCTACAAGGTGACTAATGGCAGAATAGGTTAGGATGGAGGAACATATAATAATAAATACATAATATGACATTTTTTGTCCTCATATGTTTCAATGAACACTAAAATACACCTAATTTTAGTGTTCATTGTTTCAATTTTGACTAGTTTCGTGACTATTTTAACTTTCCTATTCCAAGTATTGTTGTTCCAGATGTGTATATATGGATCGCTCATTGGATGTGATAGTGTTATATCATTTTGTGGTTATTAATTTTAAGACTTACACCATAAGTTACTTACACCATCCTTCGATGCTACGTTGTATTTATCACATATACCTTATAATTACTTTTCACTAATACTTTACTTATATTTTCTTAATGTCTGGTGTCTCAATCGCTTTCAAATTATTTGAAGATCCTGACTCCCCACAAACTGTAGAAATAGACCAACTGAATACGTTGATCCTGATCGGTGCAGAATCCTTCCGATTATGCCAGTGTTGGTTCTCTAAACTCTTTTTTGTCCTGTGAGGAGGAAATCTTCATAAGACACCCATGCCTCACTATCAGCTCCGGGTGTCAGATGCATGGGTGTCAGAATCGCCCGGGATGGCTACTGGCTAAAACTTAACCTCGCGTCCTGTCGTTCGGGCCTTGCTCACCTCGTAGGCATTCTAAGCCCCTCGCGCCGTCTCACGTCAGTTTGTAAGTATTGTCTCTTGTCTCGTCAATCCATTGTCTGGCGTGTGCCACGTTCCGTCACAATTGCAGGTCGTCACTATATTACTACTATTTTTGGCTGTCTAGCATTCAGGTTCCTATTTTTTCGAGGGTGGCTTCTCCTAGTTCAAGCCATAGCACAGCTCGCTCACGGTACCATCGATGGTACCAATGCCAAGGTGTGGTCTGCACCATCGGTACTATACAGTATCCAGTACATATATGTTTGAAAAACACCGTCCTCGGGTAGCAGCAGCAGGCCAATGGTCCAATTTCCCGTACTCACGTCCTACCCAAGGCTCCACCTAGGGTATGCATTTCTTGGTCCAACCACCCTTCGGGGTTTCGTTCCACCTGTGCTGTCATTTTGTCATTGTCTTTCGTCTTGCGTCTGTCTTAGCGTGTCTGGGGGTCATTCCGTTTCCTCTGTACTACCCGTAGGACTGCCCTTGTTAAGCTGGTTTCTGCTGCATCGGTCGAGATGGTGCGGTATGCGGTATGCGCTGGTGTGCAGCCTTCTCCTCAGTCGATACACGTTCCTCTAGGCCGATGTTGCAACGCCATCAACCTCCTCTTTTTCTCACCCGGACCACCGATGTTTGGAAGCAGCCTTGCCTCAGTCCTTAGGGCCTTCCTATCTGTCTCCAGCAATTTTGGCACGTGACTTTTGTGGCCTCCAGGGTTGTTCCTAGGTGCTTTCTAGCAATCAGGAACGTTGTCCCCAGCCTTCTCATTTCGATGGCATCCTGGATACCTGCTCTCTTAGTGGCCATAGCAAGGCCATTGCTAGTCATCCAGTCTGCCATCTTCTCTGTCGCTAGTCTCGCCTTGGTTGTTATCTGAGTAGGTTCAGGGGCCTTCCTTCCCGGTAGTTTATTTGAGACTGCCAGCACCTCTTCCTCATTCCATTCGTGCTGGTTTACTATTGTGCTATTGTCCTGGCACGCTTGTGCTCTCGCCTTTGGTCCTGTGATTGGTCCCGGAGGAAAGAGGGCAGTCACCACCTCTTTCACTTCACCAGGGACCGTGACTTCAGTGGTAGGCGGGCGAGCTCCCATTCTCTATATTACTAGCTTGTAGCGAAAATCACACGAGTCGTCCGCGACTTCCCTCCGAGCGGAGCCAGAAAGAATTCTGGAGAAAGCTGTGTATCTCCAGAATTCTTTCTGGCTCCGCTCGATCGCCTTGTGCGGTAGTGGTCATGGAGCAGGTCGGTGAGGGTTCCAGCCGCTCTTGCCATTTGTGCTATCGTGTCCGGTTCGCCTCTCTTCGTGCTTCTGCAACCTGGGGCACCACCACAACGTTTTACTTTTTTCCTGGATTGGGATTGCACATAGACATGCCTCTTGGAGTCGCTGGTTCAGTTCCTCCGCCATTTTGTTTGGGTTGTCGAATCTTTAGATCGTGGTTCTAGTCTGGGCTCAGCGACCACTCTGTTGGTTTGGATCGTGTATATTATATCTCTGTGGTCATGCAGTGACATTTCGTCCATCACTTTCCAGTCTCCGACTCTCCCTATCAGTGGCATTGACACGAGGGTTACGTAATGCCGACTCTCGTCTTACCCCATTTGCTTACCTACTACTCAGTAAAAATAGTCTGAATGTCGAATAATATATACTTTATTAATTTTAGAAATGGTTATTAAAACCTTAGAAACATCAGTGTACTATAAGGAGAGTAAAGAATGTGTAGATGTGAATGATGTTCATCTAGCAATGGCTTTGGAAGCGGAGAATGAGATCGAATTGAAGCCTCTGCATATTGAGGTACAGTACAATATATGAGAAAACATTTTATTCTAATTTAATTTTAGCATTTAATTGACATAGCGTACTCATACAACTTCAGAGCATTGCCCGAAAGAATTGTTGATGGACAAAGACTGCCCAAAGAAAATTTAACTGGATGTAATTATCAGATGTCAAGACACAACAAGGTATTTAGAGATTAGTGCCTTACTGGATAAAGACACAGTTCACAGCCTACATTGGCACACATTCATTAAAATGAAACATTTTCGGGGGGAAATTCTTGGCCAGTTTGCTTTTATATAGTAATTATTCGAAATATCGAAACCCCGGCTTTCAAAATTCCCACATTTAAAATCTTGATATTTAATATCTCGAAATGTCTACATTCTTTATCCCGACTTTTGGGTAATTTATCACCTTTATTAATGAGACTAATAATATTCATATAATATAACGAACACTGTTATAATTCGTCAAAATTCAAGAACGAGGAAGACTGCAATAATGCAAACCACCGCTACGTTTTTACGCAGAATGTTTAATTGTTTCTTAAATTTAAATTATGATTTTAACAATTTACATGTATGCATATACAGGGTGTATCATATTGCATGTTAATTTTTTACGCATATAATGATGACTACCTCTATACTTTTTCCCAAAGTGCATCACTGAGGGGATAATAAAAAGTAACGGTATAACTAAATGAAGTAATAACTTGAAATCAACAAATTACTCACACAGCAACAGTACTTCTATATGTTCATTTTTTAAAGTATTTATTTCATATTTAATTGAGCTTTCTCTTGAGCTGTTGATTCCACACAAAAATCATGTAGTATCACAAACTGTAATAACTTCTTTGATTTCTTTAGAAATAAATAACACACAGTACTTTATATAACATTATGCGAATAAAAATATGTTTCAGACTACGATCAGAAAACACTGGCAAAATACCTTACTATTATGTACCGAATATTATATTTCTATGATTCTATTGAAAAGTTCAAACGCCAATTAGGGTTTTTTAAATTTCTGACGCTGAGGACCTGTACACTTGCACCGACTGCGTTAGGCTGTAAATGTAAAACAACAAATCTGCAAGGAAATTATACACATATATTTATTTTGTAGACCATATTTGAAACACGAAACAGACAACTCCATGTGGATAAACGGATGGGAAATTATCTATCTTTCGTTATGCCGCAGAAGCAATTTCAAACAAATATAAATAACTATGCCCTCAAAAACATGGTACAAAATATGATAGATATGCCCATGAAAATTACAGTCAAGCCGAAGTTCAATATTCAACATGGAAAAGGTTTTGGAAGAGACGACATCTGAGATTAAGTTCTGTTTGTGTTTGTTATATTATTGTGTTTAATTACGAAATTATAATTTAACTATTTGAAATGTTACTATTAGTATTACTATTTATTGTTGTATTGTATTATCATGTATATTAAATAGATTATAATTGTATTGTGGAACATATTTTATGTTTATATAATAATTAAAATGTTACGTTAATCTAAAATTATTTATAAATAATAAGAAAAAACTATATAGCTCTATTTAGTTTGTTGTAATAATCAAAAAGTCAGAAAGAAAGAAAGGGAATTCAAGTCAAGACAATATTTATAAGAAGAAAGTAGAGGAAAATCCTGCGGATAAAGAAGAATACTTAAACAAGTCGCCACACCATTTCGACGAGTTATTGAACGGGGATAACGAGGGAAGAGAAGGAGAAAAGCTATATGGGAAAGTACTAAATAAGCAACAGACAACAGAGATGGCACCATGCAGGGGGGATCGGGTAAACTATATCGAAAATTAAAACTCACGCGCGGCAGCAGAATTTAAATGGAGGGTAGTTGATTATATGCAAGAGCTAATAAAAGAAATGTGGACAAGAGAATATATCCTGAGGGAGTGGAGAGAAGCTATAATTTGTCCACTGCACAAGAAGGTAGACAAACGAGAATGTCTAGTGAACTATAGTGGCATTTCACTACTAAATATACTATATAAAATAATAGCAACGCATTTAAACATTGAACAAGTGAGAGAAATAGGGAAATGCCAATGTGGGTGAGACATGGAAAGAAGTACCACAAATGCAATATTTTCCATGAATGAAATTCCAGCCGAAAGATACGAGTTTGAAATACCAACAAATGATTCAGTTTATAGACTTTAAACAAGGCTACGACAGAGTGAGACGAGAAGCTGTTACCAAGGCTCTATAAGATTTCGGGGTCCGCAGTATGTTGATAAGCATTATAGAAATGACACTACAGGACACGCATAGAGTGGTAAAAATAAAAAATACCAAAAAATAAAAATACGGACTAAGGTGAGGGAATTTGTTATCATCCATTATTTTTAATGTAGTACTGCAAAAAAACAATAAGGGAGACAGAAGTGGCTTGGTGTAACGAAAAAGGCACCAATGTAAGAAAGGAAGGCAATTAAGAGGTTGAAAGAAACGGCGCGGAAAATAGGTTTAATAATAAATCAGGATAAATCAAAATATATCAGAGTGGATAAACAAGGATTTTAGAAAAGGAATTTATTTAGTAGTAATCATAGTTATCAGGAAAGGGTACAGAGCTAAAGTTTGAAGAAGTTTGAAGAAGTTTGAAGAAGTATACAGATATGTGTATCTCGGTACGCTATTTATAAGAAAGCCTAATATTGGTAAAAACATTGACACAAGGATAAGGACAAGGTGTCTCGTAGGCATTAACAGAATATTAAGAAATAAAAACGTCTCCAGAAAAATAGTAGTACCTTCTCTTCTCATATCTTGAACCTTTTCTGCTCCCTTCCCGACCGACTGGGAAGGGAGCAGAAAAGGTTGAAGATATGAGAAGAGAAGGTACTACTATTTTTCTGGAGACGTTTTTATTTCTTAATATTCTGTTAATGCCTACGAGACACCTTGTCCTTATCCTTGAATAACTTCACTTTCGCTCAAGTGAAGTTGTACCAAACAGTAGTAGACTTTTAATAAACGCCAATACGACAGAATGCCCAATAGCAGTAAGGAAAAATCCAACAAAGCCACCTCAATCCTGATAAACACAACTTTAAATGAGTACATTTTAATGCTTAAATAAATCACATTATGCGTGTAGGAAAGAATTCAATCGGAAAATAGTTGCTACTATGCTGACATGAAACTATTCAAATCAAAAATCGTCACAAGTAATACCAAACAAAGAAGATACTAGTGAGACTAGTGGTAGCATGTGAATTAGAAATATGTAACATGTGGGACTCAAACAAATATTCCCTCCGAGTATTAGAAGCAAAAATACCAAGAAATATCTTCGACAAGATAACAGAGGAAAACGGAATAAGTAGAATGAATCATGAACTATGGGAGTTAATAAAGCGAGAGGACATTGTCAGATACATAAAAGCACAGAGGGTCAGATGGGCTGGACTCTTGATACGAATGCCCAAAGAAAGGGCTCCAAGAGAAATCACCAATGCATGTACTCGATGGTACATGATGAAGAGGAAGACCAATAGCCAGGCTGAAAGACAATATAGAAGGGGACATGAAAAATAAGAGATTTGATGGTAGCTGTTGAAAACAGATTCAATTGGAACAGAACAGTCAAGAAAGCCAAAGCACACCCTGAACTGTAGAGCTAAAACAAGAAGATTGTAAATATGGAGCAACAACCCATAGAGCCTATATACCTGCTTTCTGTTAGTACGTCAATGCTCACTCGAAGCCAATCCAAGACCAGGTTTGAAGTAACATATGAGAAAAGCTGATACAAACCTGGTCTATGATTGGCTGGACGCTAACGTAGTAACGGAATGCAGGAAATAGTCATAAGAAAGCATGACCATAGAATACTGGCATCACCAGTTAAGGCATCGGCTAGCTTATTTTTAACAACCTGTGTTATGATTACCTATTATTTTAAAATAATTACCATTACAGGCATAACTTTTTTATAATAAAGTGGAGTAAAATGTGTTCTTTATCGTTTTGTACGGAATGTATAAAAATCTAGTCTTATAAAATAAAAAAATTAATCCAGCACTATTTTTCGCCATTGCCTTGTATACCTTGTACGCCGCACTCATGAATGAGACTCCCCACAGTTTTTCAGCTCCGAGGCGACTCCCCCTTTATGCAATGGAACCACCACATCCACGCGCCACTCCACCTCTCCTTTCCCTCCACTGGCAAACGTTTGACGCTTCTGCCTTCAACCCGTCTTCTCCTGTCGCCATTTTTAATTTAAAAGTGACCAGCGTCACTTCTAGCTCATTACACGAGAACTCCTCCCGTCCTACCAACTATCTTTGTCTCTCCAGTAGTACCTGTATGGAGATGAAGAAAAAGGGGGATAGGAGAGCCGACATTTGACTGTGTGAACCACACTTGAAAGTCTATGAAGGAGAAGATGAAGGACATAAAGTGGGAGGAGATGAATTTGATTCAGCTGTTGGAGAGGGTGATGGTGGCAGCGTTAGTGAAGAAGAAGATTGTAAGCCGGAGGGATTGCTGGTTTATTGATGACTATAGTAAAAAGAAGGCAATATGACGGAAAGAGATTGCGGACTAGATAAAGAAGACTGGGTGTGTGAAAGCATACAAATGTAGGAGCTAGAGAACAGGCTAAAGGAGTGTGTATTGGAGAACAAGATGTGGGAAATTTTGAAGGAAAACGATGGTCGACTTGGCACAGAGGAGATGCACCGATAAGAACAGGGGAGATAGACGGCAGATGGTAGGTGGTTAGTTATTTAGAATGACCTGGAAGTCCACTGTCGGCTTACCCGGCCTTTCGCCGCCAACCCCACCTATCTATCACTCTAGGAATAAGTATACGTTGCCAATATTAGAAGTTATTTTATTTTGTTGTTATTGGGTTTTCGTGATTATCAATGACCGATTGAAAAACAGACTGGAAGGACATACAAGAGGATTGCTGCCGGAAAGTCTAGAAATGGAAGAGGATGGTGGAAAGTGAAAAGGGATAATGTATGCGGTATTTGTGAATTTTAAAGCGGCATATGACAGTTTCTAGGATCAAGTTAGTGGAATATATGGAAAGTTTAGAGATGGGAGAACATTCCCCACTTGAATCATCACAGGAGTGAGTTGCAGGAGGTATTCAGAACAATGCATGCGGTAGTGGCTGTGGTAGAAAGAACCACTGTATGGGAAGATACTATATATGAATATGGGAAGATACGATAAACGGTAATTGTATTAGTGAATGTGAGAAAATAAATAGATATATTTAGAAATAAGGGGCAGAGCAGAATAGTTGAAATGGAAGGGAATAATGATTGAGAGAGTAGATTGTTGTCAGTATTTAGTCTTTTGATTTAACCACAAAGGGCTGTTTAGAAAGCATTTGGAGTGGTGCCTGCTAAGTTGAGAATGGCGTGGGTGTTAGCGAAGAGAAAATTGGAGAAGTGGCGGGGTGGTAATTTAGCATACAAGTGTGTGGTGCCTATATTGCTATAGGGAGTGGAATTGTTTGGACTGCGGGAGTGGGAATAATGATTGAGAGAGTAGATTGTTGTCAGTATTTAGTCTTTTGGTTTAACCACAAAGGGCTGCTTAGAAAGCATTTGGAGTGGTGCCTGCTAATTTGAGAATGGCGTGGGTGTTAGCGAAGAGAAAATTGGAGAAGTGGCGGGGTGGTAATTTAGCATACAAGTGTGTGATGCCTATATTGCTATAGGGAGTGGAATTGTGGGGACTGTGGGAGTGGGATGATGAGATCTAGGAGTAGGACAGATATCGGATGGAGGTAAGATAGGAGAAGGATGTGAGTGGAGGAAAGCTGACACATGAGAAATTAATTAGATCTCGATATACGTAGAGTAGCATGTACCTAGGAAACAACCGAGCTACATGTTAAGGAGAGCAGTGAAGATAAAGTATACAAGGCACAAGTGGGATGTGGATCGAAAGAGGAAGGGATGACGACAGTATGGAAGAGGCAAGGGTACACCACAAGAATGATTATCTAGTAAAGGGAGTGACACGTGATAGCACATGGACAAAGCATGTGAAAGAGTTAAAGGGCAGTGAGTGGTGGATTGCAAAAAGGCGACTGAATGGTTAAGAAATGCGTGGAAATCTTCAAATAATTGGTGTTGTTGACTAAGTGGGTGAAGGAAGGAAGTCGTTTTTTTATATATTAGTTATACAGGAATAAATACATTAATTTTAGCTGTAAATGAATATCCTAGAAAGAATAAAACATAAAAGAAAATTAAATTATACTGGGGGAATGTAAACTTGAAGCAGCATGTTTTGTGCTTGAAACTGACCGCTATCATTACTGTTTTGTGTTGAACTCACCCAATCATGACACTCGCGTGTTTTGAAATGTCAGTGTCAATTTAAAAACCTAACCTTAAAACGTATAAATAACCATCAACAATGAAGAAGCTGGCAAAGACACAAATGTACAGATACAAAATTATGATAATTTCAATGATATCGTTCCTATTTGGATGCATGGTGGCAATTAATTTGTATCCTATTGAGAAGACATGTAAAATTGATGATACAGATAGAGAGTATAATATTATGAACAATGCAAAATTAAAGAATCCAGATCTGCTGATTTTAATATTATCAGCACCAAAGAATTTAGAAAAACGTAATACTGTGAGAGAAACATGGCTAAACTTGAAAATACACTACACTAATGTGGATGATGAAAATGTGAAATTTAAAATGAAGCATTACTTTATAATTGGTAGTCTAGGGTTAGGTGTGGACGATCTGTTCCATCTGAGTTCAGAGCAGTCAGAACACAATGATATGCTTATTTTACCCATACAAGACTCTTACAAGAATCTCACACTTAAAGTGTTGAATGCATTTAGTTGGTTAAATGACCAAATCGATTTTGGATTGGATTTTAAGTATGTCTTAAAATGTGATGATGATAGTTTTGTACGAATAGATAGTCTAGCACAGGAGATAACACAAATTGACTTACTATATTTTAAATCACAATTGGATATTAATAATTTAAATGAAAATATGTCTCCATATATAAAGTTAAATGCTCAAGTAAATGAAAATATAGGAAGTACACAAAATTTGAATCTTTATTGGGGATATTTTAAAGGAAATGCACACTTAAAATCTAGTGGAAAGTGGAAAGAAAGAAATTGGATATTGTGTGATAACTATTTACCATATGCACTTGGTGGAGGTTACATATTATCAAAAAACTTGATTAGATATCTTGCATCCAATGCAGAGCACTTAAGGTAATTATAGTATTTTATCAATTAAATTTCCAGTTCAGAGTTTGCTTTGAAGAATAATTATGTATTTTTATTACCTGTAATAATTATTAATAACTTAATTCGTCTCTTTAAACTACTTTATATGGGAAAGGTTTGTAAAGCTTGAATTACATTGCCAGTGTTACAAGTCTTTTTTTGTTTAATCATTTCTACTGTAAGGTGTAGGTGTTTTTATCTTGTGTGTGTATATTTTTCTTTCCATTTTTTTAACCTCTGTTTCTATTTCTTGCCATGATATATCTTTTCTTTCTGCTTCTTCTTGCATACTGTCCTACATTTGTTTGGTCATCCCTTATAGTTTGTTCTTCATACTCTGGTTTCATAAACTCTTTTTATCAATCATTCTTCATTCATTTGGCACACATGTCCAAACTACCTCAATTGGTCTGCTATTTTTTCATTTACATTATTCTATGTTTAAATTCTATCTATACCTTATTCTATCTCTTTTTGTCTTTCTCTCAATTTTCATTCGGAATCTCATTTCAATTGCTTTGATTTTGGATTTGTCTTTTTCCATCATTGTCCATGATTCACTGCTGTATGTAATTGTTGGTCTTATAACTTTTTCACTGTTTATGTTTTTATTTCTTTTGTAACAAAGTATCTTGCTTTCATCATGTTGAAGATTTTCCCTGTTTTTCCTACTCTCTCATTTATGTCTTGGTCAATCTTGCAAATATATATTCGATTATTGAAACTATGTAGGTATCTAAAACTTTCTACCCATCCAATCTTTTTTCCCAAGTTTTATTGTATGTTTTTTCTTTTCCCTAGAGATTATCATGGTTTTTGTTTATTTTCATATTTACTTTATCCACTTCCTTCTTCGACTCCTCTATGTTATCTTGTAGATCTCTTGCCATCTCTGCCACTATTGCCATTTCATCTGCATTATTTTCATTAATTGTGTCAATTTCATTTTCCAATATCCCAGTTTTAGCTGCTTCATATTTGTCTTTACTTCCCTCATGGCTTCATCTAGTACTAGAGAGAATAGTAATGGGTAATTCTTTCGACTCTACTACGTTGTTTGTCCTTACTATATTTTTGTTCTCTTTGTACATTTCTTATATTATCACTATAATTATTTCTCTGTTCCTATTTTTTTCAGTACTTTGCATATGTCTTTTTTTTTCACCCAATCAAACGCCTTTTCTAGGTCTACAAAACAGATGTGTATGTCTTTATTCTTCCTTTTCACTCATTTGTCGTATTATGATTATACCCTGCGTGCTTCTTCCTCTACTGAATACTCCCTGTGTCTTCGATTATCTTATCCTTGATTCTTTTTTCTATTATTCTTGTTAGAATTTTTCCCGGGATACTAGTAATCACTATCCCTTGATAATTACTGCACTTTCTCTTATATCCTTTCTTGAATATTGGCAATACTATTCCTGTATTCCATTCTTTTGATTTTTTATTTTCTGTACTTTTGTCATTCATAAGCACTGTTAGTTGTTTTGTTAATGTTTTGCCTATGTATTTCATCATCTCAGGTGCTTCTCCTAATTTTATCTTTTGTATGGCTTCCATTAGTTCTTTGTTTTGTATCTCCTCTATTTCTGTTACCTCTATCTTTTCGTCCAAATCTTCTGTTATCTCCTCCACTTCTTTTGTCATTTCTTTAAAGTATTGCCTCCATATTTCTATTATTTTGTCCTCTTCCCTAATTATGTCTTCTTCTTTGCTTTTTATATTCATCATGTTATATTACTTCTTTCTTCTCAGTTGTTTTAATGTTCCATAAAATAGTTTTTGATTGTCTCTAAAATTATCATCTTTTTCCCAAATTGTATCCATAATTCTTATTTTGCTTTCTTTATTTATATCCTCACTGCCTTTTTTTTTTGTACTTACTATATTCTACTTTATTTTTTGTACTCGTCCACCACTCGGTCTTTTTTATATCCCTATTCGCTATTTTTGTTGTTCCACAGCTTACTGTTGCTGCTTCTGTTATTATATTTTTAAACGTTTTCCACTTTTGTTTCTTTTGGCTTATAGCTTTTTATTTTATTTTTTTCTATCTTCCTCCTCTTTACCGTTTGCTCTTCTCTGTCGCTACTTAAGTTCATTTTGACTGGGTAGTGATCACTTCTGATTAGGATACTTTCACGGGTTTTGCATTCCTCCATTGATATCTGCTTATTAAAAAGTAGTCGATTATTGATTTTTCTTTTCGGTCCCGTTCTTATCTCGTACATTTGTGTCATCCTATGTCCTTTGTATTAGCTATTATTAGGTTGTTCTCAATATTTCAATTATTCTTTCTTCGTTATTTCTGGCTTTCTCCCCCTCTTTGCCCATATAATGTTCTATTTCTGTATACTGGTTTCCTACTCTTTCTATCCTTTTTTATCTCCCATGATAATTATATTGTCTACTCCTTCATCTATTTGTTTTTGCATTTTTTCGTAGAATGTGTCTATATCCGTCTTATTCGCGTCTTTGTTTTTCACGTAGGCTGTTATTAGGTCCATGCTTCGTCTTCAAATAAATTCATGCCTAGTGACATGATTCTTCCGCTTTCTACATTCACAACTAACCCCCTCTTATCAAGCCCACCCTGATTTTCTGGCAACAACTCTTTTCTCTCCACTTCACCTTCCAGTCTGGTTCCACCATTGTCGTCGTTAACGTGTTCCCCCTATAGTTTTTACCTCTCAGGTTAATTCTTCTGTATGCACTGCCACTACCAACTCCATGCTCCATTCCACTGACACCTCCACCGCTCCAATCCCTATTGATTGACTGCAGCCGTTCCTCTCTTCCCTCCACTGGTAACCTTTGATACGCCTCTGCCTTCAACCCGTTATCTCCCACTACCTTTCTCATTGTTAACTGCCCTAGTGCCACTTCTAACTCATTCCATCAGAATTCCCCCCTTCCTACCATCTGTCTCGAACTCCCCAGATCCTTTTTTTGTCCCCGCCATCTATCTACAACTCCTCTCCCACTCTAGCAATTCTATGTTTATTTAATCCTTCTTTTCCCTACCCTTCAGAATCTTCCACAGGCTCTTCTTCGTCACACTCCCTTAACCTAATTTTCATCTACTGCATCTCCTCCACTGTTTTTTTTTCACACACTCTCGAACTCCCTCTTCACCTGGTTGACCCTCTCCACCTCACGTTTTCCATATCTCCATTCTGACTAAAGAGTTATAAGTACACTTCTCAATCAATGGTATTACAGATGAATATATTTTTCTTTCTTTCCTTCTTGATCTTTATCCTCTGTACCCGTCTTGTGTGTCGAGGTTGGTTTCTATTAGCTTCTATTGCTTCTAGTATTTTATCCATTATTTCCTGTTTTCCGCATCTAGAAAGCGTTTTAGCAACTGTGGCATTCCAGGTCTCTCATTGTCTTCCTGTTGATCTCTTTCCTATGGCTCTTGCTTCTCAAGCATCCTTATTTTGTTTTTTCCGAAGATTTGAACCTGTGCCCTGGTCTAAAACCACTTTGTGTATCGTCTTGCTTAGATTTAATTATCTCTCCTACCTTCATTTCTATGATTCTCTCCTATATTTTTCCAGTGACACTGAGCAATGTTATTCCTCTGTAGTTTTTGCATTGTCTGCTATCTCCCTGCTTATATTGAAATAATCACAACTACTTCACAGTCTTTTGGTATTCTTTTGTGTTTCTATATCATATTACACAGGTTGAGCAGATATTTTTCTCTATATTATCCCATGAACTTGATTTCTTCTTGGGTCATTCCGTCCTGCCCAGCAAACTTACACCAAATTTAATTTTAGTTATTACCTATTTTAGTACGTTTTTTTTATTATTGGTTCATGTTTTCTCTATTTATCCTTCTCTTGTTCCACATCTGTCTTGCGTTCTTCTTCTTCTTTGAGTGTATCTTCTACTCCTAGCAATTCTTCGTGTGTTCCTTCTACCTGTCCGTTATCTCTTCATCCTTTACGATTATTATCTCGTGAGTGTTCTTATTTTGCTGCAGTTTGCATCTTTTTTCAGTACTTTTTTGAAGAAAAGTTTTTGATTACCTCGACTATCTTCATCTTCTTTCCAAACTCTTTCCACGTTTTTATTTTGGATTTCCTTGTTTGCCTTTTTCCTTTGTTTTCTGTACTCCTCATAAGTTTGTTGCATTCCCCTCTTATTCTCACATTTTTTTCTTTTTGTGACTTCTTCTTTTACTCCACCACTTCGTTTGTTTTCGGTTCCTGGTTTGATGCCACGTCCAGCATTAAGCAGTAGTCCAACATTCATATCTCGTTGTTATTTTCTTGTATCCTTCTGTTTGGTTCCCACTCTTATATTAAAGTCCCCGGCTGTGATTATATCTTCCGAAATCTCTTTTGTTATCATCTGTAGGTTTTCCCAGAACGCGTCTTTGTTAGCTTTGCTGTCGTCATTCGGTCCACATACTATCATCGATCGTCATGATTCTCTCTGATTTGTGCCTTTCCACACCCTTCATTTTTTTGCTCAGTCTTATGTCATTACTATTCCTTTCGCATTCTCTGTTTTCATGATGCCGCTATAGAACAGCACATATCCCCTATCTGTATTTTTGTAGCCCTTTCCTATCTTTTTCGTTTCTGTTATGGCTAGTTCTACTTTTGCTTTTTCCATTTCCTTTACTAATTGCTCTTCTTTCCCTCGTATTCTTATGTTCCATTTTCCTATTTTATACCTTTCTTGCTTGTGTTCCTCATTTGTGAATAAATTAATCTTTTTACTATTTCTAAACTGCTAAATTAAACATATATATTCTTTCAAAACATCTCTAGATGGAAATTTAATTCATATTATAATAATCATAGTTTTACAAAATATAATGTTTTCAAAATGTTTTAGATTATACAATTCAGAGGATGTGAGTGTTGGAGCATGGCTGGCATCAGTTAACAATATTATACGAATACATGATATTCGTTTCGACACAGAATGGAAAAGTAGAGGATGCCAAAATTACTATATTATAACTCATAATTTATCTAGGCATGAGATGCTAAGATTGTATCAAAATATTATTGAGTCTGGTAATTTGTGTGATGAAGAATTAATAGTAAGGCCTCATTTCCTATATAATTGGTTATTACCACCAAGTAAATGTTGCAAAAATAGCCATCCTAAGAATTAGTTTAGCATTTCCATAAGGCAAGGACCAATATAAAATCACATATTTTCACAATTTTAATATGCTATAAACAATAAATAATACACTAAAGTTACAGCCACTAAGACTAAGTTTAATAACTTATTTTATCAATAAACTATACTTGTAATCATGTTTACAATAATTAACTTTACTATGCCTTATAATGTACAATGCATTTTATGTTTTAATAAATTGCCAAGAATAAATAGGTTAACTGATTTGAGTGGGGTTGTATAAAGATGTATTAATAATATTAATAATATACACTGAAACATTTCATTATTTGTATGGCCTCTTAGATGTTGTATAAACTGTTGTTAACTTAGTATGTTATTGCATCAGGAACTGCATTGTTGTCAAGTCATGAAAACTGATTTTTGAAATTGATATTATGTACATGGGGTTATTACACTAATCTGTCATTATACAACCTATCTTTAAATGGCTTTTTTTGATATTTGTGGTGCTATCAAAGTTTACAAAATTATATTTATTAAACAAAGGAACATCATAATTTTGAAGCTCCACAAATAACAAAGTAGATATTTATTTTACACATCTTACATATTGTATAGGATATGTACTGAATTTTAATGCAAATTCGTGTTTTTAATTTATAATTCTGTGAATTGTTTTAGAATGAGCGTAATTTTGTTCTATAAAGTTATTTATCTTTTTTGTACCATTTATTATACCATATTTTTCTCCTAGATAATATCCTTAATTTATTGATGAAATTTGAAATAAAATAAGTACATAAGTGGAAATATTACCTGTTATGAAATCTTGTATATTTTAAATAAATGTGCTACTATTCCACCAGCAAATGTATCCTTTACTTTATAAATATTGAATTGATGAACATAAGTGCAGCAAAGTACTCTTAAGGGTAATACATACCTAATTAACACATATTTTGGTAACAATTGGCACTGACAAATGATCTGCAAGTTAAGTGAGCCAGGGCTGCTGGACTTGGCAATTTCCTACAATGGCTACTTTGAGAGCCCTACTAGTGTTATGTATTTACATTATTTGGTTTTGTGAGTCTTTTTCTCTGTTTAAAAATGATGTTGTAGGGGTCTGTTTAACCAGCAGGTGTGAATCTAATCCAATAGTTGTTGTCTATGATCTAATCTTTATATATACAAATTATCTATATAGGCCTATCAGCCGTGTGGCTTTTTCGCCACTAAATTGAGAAGCTCGGAGGAGTTTAATCATCACCTGTTATTTACATTAACTTCTTAGAAATCTCTGAAAAACTGTGAAAGGTGAAATTTCGCCCACAACGGGGTTTGAACTACTAAATATATCTTTATAATTGTTTATTTAATAATATTATCCTATTTTCATTTGTGTAATATCTATTTTTTATTTAAAATATGAAATCAATAAACTATTTTATAAGTGTATATATGAAGCTCATTTAAAAATTATATTTTCGTGATATGGTCTGAGATATATGTTTTGTGGCCGAGCTGTTTACTTTGTAGCTCCAGCCTAGATAAATTATACCAGCGCCTGATCGTTTTGGCACGCAACCATTCTTGAATGTTCACAACAAATTTAACCTGAAAAATATGAAATATTTTTTAAAGCATTATTTGTGTGTGCTCACTCTTCTTAAAGTCTATTAAATATATTTGGATAAAATGGATATCAATGCCTGGTAATAAGTCTTATAAATCAAATATTTTACGTGATTTAAATTTAATAATTTATTAGGGCTGGCAGATTAATTGAGGAACATATGAACCCCACAGTTAAATTGGTCATTGACAAATCAAAACCCATTGTGCCTGATCAATCTACAAATATACAGAATGGAAGAATCGAGGCATTTGTAAATGTTTTAAGTAAAGAACGTGTTGAAATTAGGTGAGTTTTAAATGTATACATGGATGTTTATTTTGAGTAATGCTCAATTTATGAAAAAATTAATAAAGAAAATGTTGACTGTCTGCAACTTTTTATTTGTGTTTTATGTACTACAATTGTCAGTGAGAAAGTTGTTTACACTTTCAAAAGTTAGAAGTAATGTTATGCTGCAGTTGTCTATGTATAGCTTGAGCAAATATGCATATAAATACAATAGTGTCTAGTTAAAAAATAAACATTTATCTTTATAGAGTGGTCAGCTGCGAGGTTAGGGAAAAAATCAGAGGCATTTAATCATCTGGTATTTATCTTAACTTTGCAGAAAACCTCTGAAAAACTGTGAAAGGTGATTATTAAAACTTTTCTCCAATGGGATTCAGAATGCTCTATAGGAGACAGGCGACTTCTCTAACCACTTGCCAGCCACTCTGCTGGGTTAGTTGAAACATTATACAACAGGTGTGGCCAACTTTTGTGTACATAAGATCTATATATGTGTGGTGATCAAGTTGATGACATAGGCATAGTCTAAGTGGGGAGGGAAGGTGTGAAATACATACCATGTTTATAAAGGCACCTTACACGATCAATAATACTGTCAATATTTTAATATAGTGACAGTATTACTGTACGTAAACATGATTAAAATGTTCTTTATTCTAAAATATTGAAAGTATTACTTATTGTAATGAGGTATTGTAATGATGGAATGAAGAGAATACTGATGTTTATCCAAATAATTGATAAAAAATAAATACTGATAGTAGTAGGACTGACAGTATTATTGACCATGTAAGGTGCCTTATAGACTGTGTCAGTAAGAGGTATATTCTTGTGACTTCTGGGTAGATAAACAAAATATATATATATATATATGTATATATATATATATATATCTACCTTAAGCAGTTAAGATATTGTGATCGATTGACTTGATGGGCACCCCTGTTCTACAATAATTATGTATTTCCATTTCTATGAATAGCAACAGCTGTCTGTAATGGTATCAACTCCATGATATATCTATTTTGAAAAACTATTTTCCTTTTATTGTTTTTGTTGACATGTATACAATAATTATATAGATTTATATTCAGTGAAATATTCAATTCTCCACAATATTTATTTGAATATTCATCATGTACTGATTGTTAGGGAGACAAGGTCAAACTCCATTGCAGTTCAGTGTTTTATTGTGTGAAGTTAATGTAAATATCTTATATTCTTTAACTCTTCTGAGCTTCTCCCTTTTTTAGCAGAAGAGCCGTTCAGCAAATAGCCCTAGAAAAAGTTTTATTATTTATTATTCTTTAAAATTAATAAATCTAAAGCTGGTTTCCTAGGACGCTTAAAAGCGGCCTCTTTTGACGTCATTTTTACGTCATAAAAATAACTTTACGTGAATATAAACGAATATGGTTTCCCATTAATACCTCAAATACTGCAAATATGCAATGAATTACGATGAAAAATTGTACAGTGTAAATGATGGTAATGATGTCAACAGCGGCCGCAACCGGTCTCCTAGCAAACCATGGCTTTAGAGTTATCTAAAAAAAAAAATTTGATATATCTTTTCAATTAATATTGAAAAACACTTTTTCGTTTAGAAAATATATTATACTTTTCAGAATAAGTAATAAATCATAATTAAAATCGTAATTAATAATTCTTATTGGGCAGAAGGACCTCAAGGTAGATAGTCTGTTACAGAATTGTAACAAACTTTACGTTGTATAACCTTTAAATAAATATCAACTCAGAATAATAACATCAAAAAATATCACCCTCAACCCTTGTACCATCACCCATTTACACTCCCACGCCAGCCTTTTGCATATTTCCACGGCCTTTCCGCCCTCTCTTAACCATTCACTCATCTTTCTGCAATCCTCCATCCATTATGCTTTCATACCGTCGTATTTGTTGCTTAGATGCCACCACATCACTTGTCACTTCTCTTAGTACACAGTACACACATGGTATGGATGTGGCAAGAATTATTCAGTTTCCTTCCTGTCACTTCTGATCTGCACCTTGCTCTTGCTATTCATACCTTGTCTTTGCTGCTCCACCCTCCCCATGTTATGTAACTCAGGCGATTCCCTTGCACTTGGCACTCCACATAACCAGAGTTGTACATGCTCTCGGTCATTCGCAGGTGCCATTTTTGCCACTCAGCATCCCTCATTCTCTCACACTCTGCCCTACACTTACATATGCTGTACCAGTCTCTCTTCCCCCATCTCTTGCAATCTTTCCTCACACTACTCTACCCTAATACTCACAGTTCCCACCACCTGCTCATACGATTAGTTTCCTGCAGAGCACCGTCATAGACGTCGAACGTTCGAGTTCTGGCAGATTCTTCAGAAAGCAGCCTTGCTCCCTTTGGATTGTATCCCAGTCTCTCAATCCCCAAGCTTCCATCCCATGCAATAATATTGGTTTCATACACGTATTCGAGATCTTACACGCGATTAGAAGGTTACCATCCCCGTCACCTCTCATGCCAGCGCCTTAGCTTCATCCCATCCAATTGCTTTGAGTAGCTTTCTCAGTTAGTTCAACTGCCCTTCTCACATTTTTATAAATGTTAAATTGTCTAGCTAATCAGGAAAATTTTAAAGCATGAAAGATCATTTTCAAAATTATCCGAAAATAAGTCACTGTACCAATAAACAATAATGAATTTTATTAAGACGAAAGAAAAGTATTTTACAGTTATTTGTATCATTTCTTCACCTATTTTTCTCTCTTTTTCATGCCACGGATGGATACAGTATTGTAATCGTGCGGAATTTTGATTTCAAAAAATCTATAGGGCTATCAGCCGTGGAACTTTTCCGTCGGTTAGAGGAGAAGCTCAGAAAAGTTTAATTAACCTTAACTTCACAAAAATCCCCTGAAAAACTTTAAAAGTTGATTCACGATAATAAGCCCGGATGCGGTTCGAATCCAGGCTCCCCAATGCTCAGTACGAGACTGACGACAACGACGCCACTGAGCTGGTTTTATTTCAATTTGCACAAATCCTCTTTATTAAGTCGCCTGATCATTTTAAGAGAATCTTTGGAATATGTTTGTGCGTCTGTCGTCAGTCTGTCGTTCGGTGTCTGTGATACATTTTTACTCCACGTTTTAAAAAACGAACATGTTTACGAAATTGTGTACAAAAATCTCTATTATTTCGAGTATTTTATTGGAAATAATAAAATTGTATCTCTTACTGAAATGACATCGTTGCCTAAGCGGCAACATCACACCTCTAAAATTGTTTTAAGTTGACAGGAGGGAGAAAAACTGATTATAAAATGTTTATTGGAGTAATTAAATTGCTCCTTGTTCAACTGCGAGTAAAATAACTTCAATAAACATTTAATAATCAGTTTTTCTCTCTCCTGTCAACTCCAAATAAAATTTTAAATGTGTGGTTGTATACATTTTATGTCCATAAAATAACAATAACTAGAAAATACACAAACTAACAAGAACATAACCTACAGCAGGCCCAACTAATAGTAATCTATGATTTATTAACAACAGTTATCAATGCATTAGTTTTAGCTTCATTTTAGGTCCAAAAGAAGTAAATTAAATTGGATGTGTGAAGAAAACATTGGCGAACTAATTCATAAAGTAGGATCCAAATTTCGATGTATGGGCTTTGAAAATAAAAATGGCAAATATATATTTCCTGAAGAAGCATTATTTTTGCTGGAAACTGTAAGTAAAACCCTATATACTACTTCAAACTGTTGTCCACAGGATCAATGCTTAGTACGAGACGGACTCCAACTACCAATATGGCTTTTATTTTGTTTTAAATGTCTAAATGTCCCTCGGTTTGCGATGAACTTATTATATGTGGATAATAGCCTTAATTACCTTTATATGGCATAACCATCACAAAAATCGTCACTTCAATACATTTTGAAAGTACAGAAATACATAATAATATCAAGTATAGAAACAATATACTCCATCTTCACTTACAATATTCCCTCACTACCTCCTTTCCTTCCTCCACCTCCTGTCCTACAAAAGTCTGTTGCAGATTTTCATGCCTTTCCCATCCTCTCTTAACCATTCACTCACCTTTATACAATCCCTCATCCACTGTTCTTTTACTCTATCACATTCGTTGGCTAGATGCCACCATGTCTACACATTACTACACAGTACACATACGGTGTACCCGTGCCCCATCCATACTTTCGTCCTGGTCCACCCTAACGTAGTTACCACATACCCGGGTTGTACTCCGGATCATTCTCTCCTCCCACTCAATATCCTTCATTCTCTCCATAAACTCAGTTCCTATACTTCCCAATCCTCCCAGCTTCTCATCCATCCACATCTCAGACATACCCACTCTTTCATTCATCCTTCCTGTATCCTTCCATCATCCACACCTTTCATCCATCTTCCCTTTCTAAACTCACCTTGTTCTCCGACCCTTTTCTGTCCACTTTCTAGCCTATTTTAAACTTATAGTCCACACTCATTATCGTGATCCCCCAATAGTTCTTCAGTTCTGAAGCTACCCTGCCGGCACCTCCTATTTTCTGTTTTGTAGCATTTTTCCCCCTTCCACAGGCGTGACCATTTATATTCTGCTTTTGCCCCGCCTTATCTCCCGCCCTTCCCACTTGCAGCTGACCCAGCGCCACTTGCAGCTCATTCCAAGAAAATTCTTCACGTCTTTCGACTTGTCTGGAACTCCACAATTCCTCTTCTGTCCGCGCCATCTCTCTGCATCTCCTCTCCCACTCTGCTAGATAGAATTATGATAGTTACATAATAACACTGATAGCCTCCAAGACCGCGGACGTTATTTAAACTTCGAGATAAAGTGTGAATTGGACTATATCCGCAAAGAAACTTTTCTTCAAGACTATTCCAACTGAAAATGTAACCGTGTAAATCAGAAAAAGTTTCCTTTGAGGCATGATATAATATAATACCTACCTTTCGATCAAGTTTTATTCAAGACATGCACAGTACCTACATGATTGGTTCTAGTACGTTCTGAATATAGCATATAGCAAATTGGTACGCCCTTCATATCTAATTTTATTTACTTGAATGCACTGTTAATTGAAACTAGAAACTTGTTTAAGTTTCTTGATAAATCTAGTATATGTAATTAAGGCTTAACGCTAGAATACAAGTCATATCGCTCGTTCAGAAGTCGGTAATATGGTGGGTTAAATATTCCTCTAAAATTTAGCATAACCATCTTAAATTATTTGATTTTATTATTTGAATCGTCTTCATTTTAAATTTGTTACTGTAACCTGCCGGTAAGAGATATAGAAATTAGTGTGATTCATTATTAAATATATATTATTAAATGTTGACAAATAATCCCACACTTGATATATCACACACATATATATATATATATATATATATATATATATATATATATATATATATATATATATATATATATTTGAATTGCTTTGAAAATGAGAAGATTTTGCATTTGGTATTTGTGTAAAGTTTCATTTTATTTATGAATAAATTGACGAGTCTGTAACTGCGCACGCCGAATTATATTTGATTTCATTCTCGTAGGCTCATATGGCACGAATTATAGAATTGTATTGTATTGTGTTTTGGCAATAACTATACAACGGAATGTCTTTTTTTAGTTGATTAATATTTTTTCTTGGCTGTGAAATTTTTTTTGTAAAAATGTATGACCATAATTCTTAGTTATAAAATGTAGTTGATCATCAAATCTTACAAAATAGATTTGATGATCTTCTATATTTTATAATGAAGAATTATGGTCATACATTTTTACAAAATAATTTTTATAGCGAACAAAAACGTGTTTTAATCAACTAGTAAATAGAGTATAATATTCCGCTGCATAGTTTTTGCTTTCCAATTCCAATCCTTTCAGTTGGGTTGCCATTCATGGGTATTGGTAACTACATTATTTCGGTGCTTCGTTGTTATCGTTGTATCCGTCGTAATTATGAAATTATTTTTAATTAAATTAATTAAGACCAGTTTTCTAACTCAGGTATATTAATATCTTTTCCAGAACAAAGTTGAAATTATATACAAAGCCATTCCAATGACTATAGAAGCAGCATATTCATTGTTAATAACCAACAAAGAATGTTTACGCAGATATAAATTATATCGCAAATTAGCATTGCCTGGCTTTGAGATAAAAAGAAGAGAAACTCTTACTGAGGATGAGGAACCCAATGAGCCGGCATATAAAAAAATTAAGTTGGACGCAACCATTACAAGTAATTGTAATAATCGCTTTCAAGAGCTATTTACTCGTCTGCAAGATGCAGGACCAAAACCTAATGATCATGTTATCGGTAGTACTCATGAATATAAAGTCGAAATAAGAGGTTCAAGTACGAAGGAATATCATGTACATTTCTTGTAAGTTGATTTTTAAATAACACTTTCTATTTTTTTCAATTATAAATTAAATTTAAATTAAATTATTTTCAGACATGACTGTAATCTTGATCCTTCTATTGGATGTATCAAAGGAAGCTGTAATATTTATAGTGCTCCAAGCAAAGAGGATATGTTGTTTACTTTTAATAGAGTCGAATTGCCAGTATTACTGTAATTTTTGTTTATAAATAAATTTTATTATAGAAATAGAGAGCCCTAGTATTATTTCCATCTCCATTTTCATGTATCTATATAATAGGATTATTATATATTTCGGTAGTGATAACAAACCTAATTTCCAATTTGGTCCCGATACTTAAGGCCGTTTTCCCGCAATGTTATACACACACAGAAACTTATTTAAAAAATAATCCATTTTTATTTGCACAACAATAATTTCCTTATATAGCACTGCTTTATTCGGAAAATAATAATGAGTTCGATATTATCGATTGAAAATCTTGAGCGACGATAGCATGATGTGAAAAGAGGTATTTTTGATCTCATTCAAATGGCATTTGGAACCTGGTACCAAGATAACACGAGGCGAACAAAATTATACACTCGCAAATGTGTCGTTTAGGTTTGTAAAAATGGGTTCGAAATTCAAAAATATACAAATCTCGGATAAGGATTAAATGAGTTGAAAAGCTGCTTTAGCATACATATCAAACTTTACAACATCAATGTAATAACCACTTGAAATAGTCTGTAAAATAGTATATATATATATATTATAAAACATATTAATTGTCTTAAATATAATTAACACCTTGATGTTTTTAAATGTATTGAATGATATATACAATAATAAAATATTACTTTCATTATCATTGATTACTTTATCATACAATGTATGGATAAAGTAAAAATTATACTTAGTTATCCGTACTATGTAGTATTCCATTAAAACGTGGGACAAGGAGAACTTCTTTGATTTCTACCACTGCTGTTTTATTGTTTAATATTTACACATTCGTACGAAAATAAGGACAAAAGTAAAAGAGGTGTACAAAAATAATAATGCTGGTGTACATAAAAATAAAATATCAGAACAATTCACGACACATATAGACAAGAGGGAGCACTTGGCCCGGGATTATTTATATTATTATACACAAATAGAAAAGAGTGGAGATAGCAGAGGGAGCATTTGCGCACGATGTAGTCCTTTTTGCAAATAGCGAAAAGGCACTATAAGAGAACATAAAAGTATGGAATATCACTTTAAAAATGCACTGAATGAGCATGAATAAAGACAAGACTAAGGTAATGGTAATGGGAGAAAACCAAGAGAAAATAAGTATAGAAATTGAGAGGGAAATTATAGAACAAGTGGGGGTATTTAAATACCTGGGAATACCGATAGAGACGGCGGGGAAACAAGACCTAAAGATCAACAGCAGGGTAGAAAATACAATGAAGATGTATCATACTATGAACAAAAAAATCATAAGCAAAAATTAAATAACAAGAGAAACGAAGATAAAAAATATATAAAGCTATAATAAGACCTATATTGGCATACGGATACGAGACATGGCCATTAAATAAAGCACAAAAGAGCAAAATACAAGCAGTTGAAATGAAGTATATGAGGAGAGTTAGAGGAGTGACACAAAAGAACAAAATGATGAATGAGGATATAAGAAGAGAATTGAATGTAACACCGACAATAAATTACACAGAGGAAAGACAATTAGGATGGTAGGGACACATAATTAGGATGACAGAGGCAACACCGGCCAAAATAATATGGAGAGCAAAAATGAAAAACAAAAACAAGACCAAGAAAAACATGGGATGAAGCTATATCGGAAGTATTAGAAAGGAAAGAAAAAAAACTGGAAGGAAGCAAAAGAACTGGCAACAAATAGAAGAGAATGGAAAAGAATTATAAAAGAATAGAGAATTATAACCTTTACACCACACTGTGGTAGAAAAGAACAACGGAAAAAAAAGTGGATGAATAGTTTGCATTTATTAATTTAATATATATTTTCTCTTAGGCGTGGCTGTATAAGTTCGGGCAAGATTTCCTGCATGTATCAATTGTTAAGTTTTTCTAACATATTAGTATTCCAGAAATGGACATCCCTTTTTATCTACAAAAAAAAACATTTTAGAATATATAAATATTTATTTTACACTTACGTACTTCAAGTATCCTCTTTTAGACCAGACGACAAACCAAAAGGTTTCCATATCAGTAATTTCCGATTGGCTCTGAATTTGAAAATGATAATTGTGGTTCTTTTTAAGATGGGTTTCTCCATCCCGAATGTGCAGGAAATCTAAAATGTTAACAAACTCCTCTATCGTGGAGTTTCTTGCCCTATAAGGGCAAAATAGCGTTGTTATTGATGATGCCATCGGGACTTGCTGCTAAGTAACTGAAAGTTTTGTGTAAAAATAGACCACAATTCTTTACTTGCAACCCAGAATTAGTTTGAAATTCTTGAATTGCAAACGGTTCATGATCAATTCCATATTGTGTTGCTACATTTCCCCGAAACGACCTATATAATAAACATTTTAAAATGTTATCAGCTTTAGTAGTTTTCTTTTTTTTAAATATTCTTCATACATTTGATGCTATCAATCTTTTCAGCCTTTCCTCTTTCCATGTTTGGTTGTTGCTCTGACCCCTGGTTTTTGTTTCCAAGCCAACGGGATCAACTTGTAATTCTTTTAAAAATATTTTTTTGCGTCTAATTCTGCATTTGACAAGGTAACGGTATCGTCAGATGCATCTGGTCCATAATCTTTATCCGCAGAAAATAATTGTCGACTTGTCCTTTTTGTCTTTACCCGGGATTGTATGTAATTGCGTCTTAAATTTCTTTTATTAGATAATTTTGTAGTATAGGCGTTAGGATTACGAGTCCTTCTTTTAGCGTCTCTCTGTTCCATTTTCCCAATATCTTCCTCACTCCCAATAGGATTTCTGCTTTGGCTCTACCCATTGTAGTTTCCTTCTTCGCTCCCTGAGTCACCCAGTCCCATCCTGTCGGCATACAGCACTCTACCTGCCCCCACTCCTCTTCTGTCAACCACGTCTCTACTAGCCCCACTATGTCCTTTGAGTCCAACCAATCCTCTACTTCTTTTACCCACACTCCTCCCAGCACTTTTTTCTTTAGACCCGCAGTATTCCAGAAGCCCACCCTGCAGTTGCCCTCGTCCCCTCTTCCATCCACCCCATACTCCTGCCTCGTCGTACGTGAGTACACTTTTTTCCCAGACCATTGCCCTGCCAGATCCACCACTCGCCCGCAACATTCATTTTCCGGTACCCCACTCTCACTTCTACACCTTTCGCTCTTTCCTCGTTGGCCTTCTCCCGTATTTCCTTCTGGACATCCCTGTCCGCTACGGTCAAATCATCATCGATATATATGTTTGTCCCCTTCAATTTGTGTTTAGACTGCATTAGCTTCATTGTCTCCTCCCAACTGGCCAGCTCTAGCAGCATTCTGTCTCCCTTTCTCCCCAGCTCCACCTCACTCCGCACCTGATCACTAACTTCCAGTTTCTGTATAACTTCCTCCACCCCTTCCTTTCCAATGCCCGACACCACTACGTTGTTTCTTCTCTCACTTTTTTGTCTCTCCTCCTCTCCATTTTCTATCGTGACCACTTTGCTCTCTACCTCCTTTACCCACTCCGGCGCTGCTTTCCCTTCCGGTTCATTTCTACTCTCCCCCATTTTTCCTTTTTCAACTCCTATCTCTCTATTCGTGACTCTTCCCTCTCCTCTCTTAAAAGTCTCCTTCATTTGTGGCTCTCCTCTCGAGATTTCTTAAGTTCTTCTTCCATCTCCTCTACCACTTCCCACATTTTTTTAAAGGTTCGACGTTGCCGTCCTTCACCTGATCAGGAGTCAACTTTTCCCACTTTCTTTTCTTCATATCTGGGGCCGCTGCACACTTTCCCGCCTGCGACCTGATCGGGTTGCGTTCCTCCGTTTCGTCGCCGCATTCCATACCCGCCAGGGCAAACCAGCGTATAAAAACCGACCACTACCGCGCGAATAAAAAACCCACAAATACCGAGACGAAATACAGTTCTGTTTATATTTGGGTATTGCCCGGTCCCTATAGCTTTTATATTCGTCAGCGTTTACGTAGCCAATAAGTATTTATTTTGTTTCAACTAACTGACCGAGTTTCTTGCGTTTTTTCAATTCACCGACACTTCACCGCACTTGGTTACTCCCAGAGCGGGGATATATATCACCAAACACCGATATTTTTCAGATCTCTACTGCTCACTAAAAAAGTTTTCACCCTCGCTTGCACGTGCACACTCCGCCATTTAATACAATGATTAAAAACTAAGCCAAAACTCGTCGTGTCGTTGTAATAACCAATAGAGCTGGTAGCTTGATTTCTGCAGACATATCTGCAATTAAACTGCAATAGGAAGGATACAAGTCCTTCTTTAATGTTAATTGTCTCAATTGCAGGCATTGATGCTTATCATAGCCACGGCTTCTGCATTCGTAGTTTTAAAAAATCTCGTTAGGGGTGTATAATGCTCTTTTTAATTTGTATGCTCGTTTAGGACTCTGCTCAATAACTTTCTTATCCATTAATGCAGCATGTCCTTTTCCTTTTTACCTCAAACCGATTTGTGTTGCATATGCATGTTCATTTATGCCACAATTTATGCTGTAGCTCCTCGGCAATTTTGACAGTTTGTTCCTCTTAAAAATTCTCTGAAAAAGGAAGAGCAACAAAATGTGAAAATTGCCGAGGAGCTCTATATGTATCTGTTTGGCTCACAGGGGGAACATACCGGCAACTTGTTGGTAATGACCTCGCAACCCCAGACGCAGCGGGAAGTCAGCTGAGACTATATGCAACCCGCAAAATTATGGACAATATTACAATGCGCACATATAAGAGATACATAGATTTTATTTATTTTTTAATAAAGACACATGAATTGAGTATTTTCTTGTCAGGCATCAGGTTGGGTGATTTAAACTGGACTAGAGCGGATATAATTAGTTCATTTTTGAGATTTATTTTACGTCTAATTTAATAGAGAAATTTTGCAGTTAAACCATAATCTCTTTGAAATATAAATAAAAAAGTGTATTACTTTTGTGTATACCAAAGAACCCTTTACATGCTAATTAAATTAATTATACTAGAAACCTTAATAAAAAATAAATACTGTTTAAAATACATCAAGTTTCTTGTTCAAAATAAAAAGTTTTGTTTTCCATTATTTTTAACAAATTCATACTAAGTTAAATGATAAACAATAAATACACTGTACTTAACTAATTTTAATTTAAAAAAAAAACAATACAGGTACAGTGTTTTTTCTGACAGAGATTATAATTTTTCATTATTATAAAATATCTAAATAATGAATTCGAATATTGTGGAAAAAAAATCATAAAAACTGCATGAAGTTTTGATTCAAATTCGGCAAACGAAGATGTTAACATAAACATTCGTTTGTAGGTTTCCACCAAACATTATTCAAGACTGAGTTAGATCAGATAATGGCCACATTTCTAAATTTGGTTGTAAGCTATACAGTCATTTGTTACGCCAATACGTATATTAGATGTAATTAAAAGATACAGACATGTATAAATTTTTAATTGTAAGATTCATAATCTATCATTAATGAATGTACAGTACTTTAAATGGGTAGTTTAATGCTAGATATTTGATGAAATGGTAATTATTATACTGTATAATAATTACCATTTGATCAAATATCTAGCATTAAACTACCCATTTAAAGTACTGTACATTCATTAATGATGATAGATTATGAATCTTACAATTAAAATTGAATTAATAAAATGCTGAAAGATTACATACGTAGCCTTATGGACATTTTAAACATTGTCCATTGTTCCTGAAGTTGCATATAACGTTTGTATTTCCCCTCTGGGACTACATGTCGAATGCGCTTATGCTCCTTCTGTCTTACTCTGTGGTTTGGCTAAACAAACAGATACATATAGAGCATAATTCGTTTTCAAACTGAGTAACTATTTTGAAACATTTTTTTTCAAAAATAACAAAATTGTACGTTTCACTAACATTTATAAACTTCAGTTTTTTTACTATGTAGTGGCCATAAACTCTCCCGAGATTCTGGCGACAAAATATTAGTTACTTACCAGCTAACGTTCGTACGCAGTACTTCGTACAGTTCTCGGGGCGTCACAAATCGATGATCTAAAAAAAATCATATCTCATAGTGATTGCAGCCAAAAAGGTCGCGGCTTATAACTTATCTCGATCCATAAAAGAGATTGAATATAATTTGTGTGTTAAAATTGTATATCTTATTATATCTTATATTTCACCTTTGGTCACATAATATTCACCTCTCAGATTGCATAATTGTTTTCCCAAAATTAATATTTATTAATGATTTTAAGTTTATCTTAGTTGGTTGTTATTAAATGTGAGGTTTTCAAAAATGGGTTTGATATTCAAACCTTAAACCAGGATTAAATGAGTTTAAGATAGGCCCTTATGGCCTATTTTCAACTCATTTAATCCTGAACCAAGGTTCTTTACCTACATACTTACCACTTTCTTCTTCAGTTGACTCCACAGCTTCGGGGGGTTTTAGTCATTCATTCCCGAACCTCTTTAATCCATTTTTGAGGAGATCAGCTATTGTAGTTCATTGCAAGGGCTAATAGCTGGGCTGGAACATATAAAAAAAATTATAATTGAATATATTTAAATGAGTAGAAATAAGTGGTGGCCGTACGTACCAGTACTCATTTTGTGCAGTATTTCGGACCTTCTTTTTTGGGATACTATGTTTGAAGGAAAGGAATAATAAGGATAAAATGGACGTAGATCTGGCATAGTTAGAGTGAGATGGCGGGGACAAGATAAAAGTTCGAGATAGGTTGTAGAACGTGTGGAATTCTTTTGGAATGTGCGGGAAGTGGGTCAGCTGAAAGTGGGAACTTCGGCGGGAGAAGACGGTGTAAAGACAAAGCATCTAGAAGGTTGCCAGTGGAGGGAAGGGAAAAACTGCCCATTGTATTAGTAGTTTGTGGTGTGGACAGTAGGAGGTTTCGGAAGAGGCACGTAGACATGATGGTGTCAGTTTACATGGAAATGGGGTAGCTTCAGAAGTATAGGAGGATCAAGATATTGAAGGGAAAGTGGACAGAAAAGTCAGGGTGGTTTAAAAAAGGAAAGAAAGACGCGAGAGCACATTTTCACGCTAGCGAGAATGATGGAGGAGGTGTTGGAGTGCAAAGGGAGAATGTATGCGGTATTTGTGGATCTGAGAGCGGCATATAACATTACGGGGAAAGCTAATGGAGGGTATGGAAAGAGTAGTGGTCCGATTGAGAAGAACTGCAGTAGAGCACGGTAACGGCCTGAAGCTCCTAAACGACGGGTCAACAACTGTCTGCAGGCACGGCACCATGCGGTCTTCGATTAGACCATGCTCTGGGGACATGGCAGCCAGAGTGGTGCAATGGAAGGTGATCTGGATAGTTGGCTGGAGGGTAGCATAGCTACAGACACTTAGTTTTCTAGTTTTCTATATTTAGTTAGCTCCTCCAGACTGTGTAGACTTGAATATAGCTCTTTCGACACAAATGTGTTGGCATTTAGTGCATTTAGAGCTGCTTTACTGTCGGTGAGTATTTGGATATGTTTATCCTTAATGTTCCGTTCAGCTAAAATTTGAACACTCTTTAGTATTCCTGTTAATTCAGCTTGGAAGACTTACGTGAGTCAAGTCAAGTGGTGCACCTATCTTGAGATCGAGTTCTGGTGAGGATACTCCATAGCCAGCTCTCGTCTTAGTTTTGGATCCATCAGTATACATGGGAATACCGTCCAGTTTGATGATGGTCTGAAAATGTTTGACAAACTTGTATTTGGGTAGAATTCTGTCGCACTTACCTTCTATGAGGGGGTCTAGTTTGATAGCTTCACTCGGTATACTCCTGTGCCCAATGATTCTACCTTTATCATGCCAAAGGTTGAATGAAGATAGCCTTAATGTTGTTTTTACTGTAGTCTCGCTTATAAGAAGGTCAAGTGGTTGTAGACATAACAGTGCTTCAAGAGCTGCTGTGGGCGTTGTTCTCATAGCGCCGGTGATGACAAGACTCGCCATCCGCTGATGTGTGATAGCTTTGAGATTGTTGTGACTTGTTTGGTTTTCGACCACCAGACTATTGCACCATATGCAATATTTGGTCTTATGATCGCGGTATATATCCATTGGGTGATCTTGGGAGACAGGCCCCATGTTTTACCAACCGTTCTGCGGCATTGCAAAAATGAGATGCAGGCTTTTCCAGCTCGGATGTTATATGCTCATTCCAGTTCAGTTTTGTATCCATGATTAATCCTAGATATTTTACTTTATTTGTGAGTGTCAGAGGGACCTTAAAGAGAGTTGCCATGTTCATGAGCTCGAGTTTCCTCTTCCTCGTAAACAATATCAGCTTTGTCTGAGATTGCAGAGTACACCTTCAAAGCTGCCATTTATCATGATCACTATGTCGTCTGCATAGCCAACGGCATAGTATCCTTAGTTGTTTATTTCCAAGAGGATGATATCAACTACAAGGTCCCACAAGAAGGATGAGAGGACTCCACCTTGACAGCCTCTTCCTGCAACTTTTTTTGATGTCACGTCATCTAGTGTTACATAGATTGTTCTTAGACCAAGCATATTTTTTATCCAGTGAATCCCGTGAGATGTTAGAGCATTATCAATACTGTTAAAGCATTTTTGTCAAAGGCACCTTTAATATCAATGAAGCTGGCAAGCAACGAACATTTATGCTCCAGTGTTTCCTGTATCCTAGAAGTCACCAGATGTAGGGCTGATTCGGTTGAGCGACCTGGTTGGTTGGTAGGCATGCTGTTTCGGATGTATGGGGTACGTTCTCAGCGGCCCGTCCCTGATCACGATCACATAGCCTTTGCAACGTCTTCAATAGAAATGAGGTTAGGCTGATGGGCCTGAATGACTTGTCAAGTGTGTAATCTACTTTGCCTGGTTTGGGTATGAAGGTCACTTTGATCTCTCTCCATGTATTGGGTATGTACCCAAAAGCAATGCAACCTTTAAACATATACATCAATGTGTTTATAATGTAGGTAAAACCCCATTGTAGCAGTGCTGGGAATATTCCATCTAGTCGTGGGGACTTAAAGGATGAAAAGCTAGATATTGCCCATTCTATTTTAGTTATATTTATCATTTGGTCAGCTAGCAACCAATCTTGCTCATCAGGTAGATGGGGATCAGTTGCTATGTTGGGACCTCCAGGTTGATTGCCAGGAAAGTGGGTGTCTAGGAGTATCTCTATAGTTTGGGAGGGTGTTACCGTGATGGTGCCATCCTCCTGTTTTAGCGAGTTGAGTTGTTGTACAGGGTCTTTAGAGATTACTCTCTTCAGACGAGCAGCTGCTGCTGTGGATTCAATGCCATGCAGTGTATGTATTTCTTCGCCGCTTCTGATTTCAGTTTGGAATTGTCTACGGGCATTCCTATAAGTTTCCTATAGAACTATATCATTACTGTTTTTGCCCTAGTTGAAGGTTTTCCTAGCCTTGGATCGAAGGCAGTTGATCTCAGCACTCCGCCAAGGGGGTGCAGAGGCTCTCATGCCCGCCTTTCTCATGGGACAGGAGTCCTCATATTCTTACTTCTTATTCTATACTTTGCAGGATCTCTCCTGCATGCTGCCTGCCACTTTGCAAACGTAGGGATGAAAATTGATGAACTAGTAATTCTTTTGTCCAGCTCCTCAGATAGCCAACCCTCCAGTTTTGTAGCCTGATCACTAGTCATTTTCCCCAGAAGATAAAGCGAGTCAATTATAGCTACTCTGACGTGGCTATTCAGCACAACTATGTAGCTTATTTTCGAATTTGTTGGGGTTGCGTCGTTGTGAGGAGGTGGCTGGATGGGTGGCCAAACGCGTTATGAGTGTTCCTTATTGGTAGAAAGACGCCACCAACGATATCGTTCCAAATCGGTCAAACTGAGGTGATGCCGAAAAAATGCCTAAGGTACCTGGGGGTGCGGTTGGGTGATGGAGGTCCGATAATATGCTAAGAGCGGATCTGCGCGCTGAGGGTGGCAAGGAGTTACCGGACGGTCTCCAGAGAAGCAGCCCTGGTCATCGCTGGTATAGCAAGGACCATGGCATCGAACCGTGGCCAAATCGAGCCCACGGGTGGGGTATATTACCTCGGAGTACGCGATATTATAGGGCGCGAGGTGGTCGGCACCGAGCGCAGCCTTACGCGATTGACGGCCAGGTTGACTCTGGACATCACGGTGGACCTTATGTTCGAAAGCCCAGGCTCATGGTCAGACATCGAGGGATTTGTTACGGAAATAATGGACGAAAGAAGCAGGGAGAAGGAGAGGGAACGATAAGGATAGCGCCATGTCTGTATTTCGGCTATGCTTTGTTGAAGTTTGAAATTTGAATGGATAATTCAAAGTGGTAAAGAAGCCAAGCCCGATATATAGCCTATTGGATGTTTTCTTTATTAATTCTTATCGTTTTTTCAAAAAATGCATTTTTTTTCTGTTTTCATGAATAACTTATTTATTTTTAGTCGTAAAGTTGTAGAGACTTACAAGCCTGCCAAATGGCACATTGTATGTTTTTAGCTCTCTCTTACCGTTTTCCCTCAGATGTAAAATAGTACGAAGCATTTTATTAAGATCAATTAGAGAAAATAAGTACATTGTCGGTAGATTATTTTTCTTTGCGATGATTGTTTCTAGGTTTCAATCCCAACCAAAAGTCTCCTTTCATATTAAGCGCAAAAGACGGCATGAGTTTCACCGGAACAACAGTTTTGTCCACCACTTCAATCTCATACTGGGCCATCATATAACAAAACAATGTTTTGATCTCCATTTGCGCAAATCTGGAGCTAATACAAAATCGGGGTCCATAACCAAACGGCAGATAGGTGCTTGGATTGACGGCCTTTTTGTTTTCCGCAGAGAAACGTTCCGGAATAAACTTATCCGGCTCTGGAAAATATTGTTCGTCATTTTGTAGGGCACAAATGGGTATCCAAAGTATATCCCCTTTTTTAAGATGAACCGGCCTTTCAGTGGGTGTTTCTGGCTTGATTGTGTATGAATTGCGAGAGACTCTATCTGTGACAACAATTGCGGGCCATTTCCGTAGGCATTCTGCAAACAGTGTTAGTTAGAAAGAGACACACATATTGCGTTTATAGCTTCTAGTACCTGATAGGACCATATTAAAATAGTCCATTCCTTGCATGGCCTCGAATGTTAGATTCCCATCACATTTAAGCCAAGTTTCATCAATTTCATCCCTTAAACGTGCCTGTACATCCGGATTAGTCGCCAACTCGTACGCCAAGAAACTCATTGTAGTAGATAGAGATTCGTATCCTGCAAATATGAAGATCACAGCCTGGGATGTCAATTCTATATCAGATAGAGTTGATCCATTATTTGCAGCTTTTTCTTTTCTGAGATCCATTAGCAGCTGTATCAAGTCGGGTCTAGTTACATTGTTTTCTTCTCGATATTTTATGGTGTCAATAACAATTTTAGTGTAGTAACGTGTATTTTCTTCACTAAATGCACGCAATCCTAAAAGCTAATTGAATATTTACATGACACTGTTAGTTAGAATCTAATTATCTATTCTTTGGAGTGCGATTACAACAATAAATAATACATTAATTAATATAAAATTAACATAGCAGTATTACTCATACCCTTCCATTGAAAATTAATTAGCACCACGTAGTAGAAGCCACAAGCATAGCATTTCTGAATTAATTTTGTATTTATTACTGTAATCCCCAAACAATCTCTCAATTGAAAACATAAATTGTAGTTATAATTCCGTGAAAGCGTATTCACGGAATTATAGCTTTTGCAATTATATACTTTTGCAATTCTTGGTGCTCCAATGTAGAGAAGATATAAAAATCTTTTACTAATCCCAGTGAAATCAGTAGCGTTCTGTCCCGTAACGAAAAAATCATTTGTGGGATTCCGTAACGAATCATTTTCAAATCCAAAAGCGCACGAAGCTATAACATTGCTTGCATATCGCGTGAAAAGCTCTTTCAATTCAATTTTTATAGTGCCTGGTTGTTTTTCGGAAAGATATGCTGTTAAATGTTTAGAGCATTGCGCTACTAAAGGGAACATTCGTTTAATTTTACTACTAGTAAATGTTGTGGATAGCGTTGCTCGCATTTCCTTCCAGTGCTCCCCTGTAATTATAATATATTATGGTTATATCCGAAAGCTAAATACGAATAAACCTTTCATGTTGAATAAGTTCTTCGTCCATATTGGATCGCAATTTTCTTCTATGATGGTTGAATGGTCGGAAAAGTTATCAAAATCTTTGACAAGTATCTGTTTGATTAGATCGGGATCTTTTATTAGCAATGTTGGGGTGAAAAATTGGTAGATTCCTGTGTATCTATTTTAAAAAAGGTTAATGTTATTTGTAACAATCAATTGGATAAATGAAAAATTAAAGAATATACCTTTCTCTTGGAAATCTATTATAGAATTCTATAGTCATCTCGGTAAATGACTGCCGTTTAAAAAGTAGTTCCAACGTATCACCAAATATAGGAAACTTATTTTTCTGTGTAACACCTCGTTCACTCCAATATGAAAATATTTTTAATAATTTCCAACAAATTAAGAAAATTATTAATGCTATAACACAACATAACGCAGACATGTTTCACAACAATAAACTACAATTTGTGATTCATTCCAGTATATATTGTTGAAACGGTAATTATTTCTGTGATAACAGTTTTGCATATATAAATATAATCTTTTTTCATAATTAAGGTGTTGTTGTGACATTTTTTAACTTATACCCATATATCAGACATATAGCGGAAAAGTGAACTAACCGTAATATTCCAAAACGTGCAATAAACAATTGGAAATCATGGATTTCAATAGTATTTAATTCCATACAAGTTGTAGCTTTTGTATTCTCAACCAGTAGCGTAAATTAGTAAATAAAATCTAACTAGATTTTTGGTAAATGAAGTTTTTTTTTCAAAAATATTCTTGAAAACAAACTTTTCACTATATATTTTGTCTTTTAAATTTGTTTGTAGCTTAGTCCACTTTTCATTTTATTATTTGTCGATTCTATGGGATAGTCCGTTATCAATAAAAACCATATTTATGATAAAATTTCTCTTCTTCACTACAATAATTTACAACCGGAAATCCCTAACATAATTGTCTTCATTTCGTTATCAATCATGAAAGATAGGTGAATCGTAATCTTATTCTTCTTCTTCTTCTTCCTTCGGTTCTACAACCCTTTGTGGGTTTAGGTATCTTCTACGATTTTTTTCATTTCGTTTCGGCAGCTCTAAAATTCCGTACTCCCATTACTCTTAGGTCCTCTTCCGGGCCGTCTTTCCACTTTACGAGCAAAATCATCCCAAACCATTAAGCACATTTTCACCTTGATGGCTTTGTTAATCGCCAAAATTGCCGTGTTTGGGGTTCGGAGAACCCATATCTGATCGAAAAACAAATGTATCCACAACCTATCATTGTTTTTTTCTGCCGAAATTGGATGAGACGGTGCCACTTGCCATGCGGCCCGTGAAACAATTCAATGACTGCATGAGGCATTTTCTGGTCGTCTACTTACTAGCCCTAGCAGAAACGAGTATGCCGCGATATCAATGATAAGTAATATGTCAATCAATTAAGATATAAACATTACTTACCTTGACGCCTTCCTCCTGCCGGAAGCCTCTTTGTTGGCAACCGCTGACTTGCCGTTTGCACAATCACTTGGGAAAGGTTTGTGGTAGGTTGATATAACAAGTAAATACAAGAATAACAATTAGATATATTGGAATATGGATATATACAAGTTTAACAACAGAAATTGATGATTCGGGTAGAATTTAATATTTAACTTTAATAGTTTTAATACATTGTGCTATACATTCAAGATAATTTATGGAATTATGCATCATGCTAAATCTACTATTGAAGCTTATTCTGATTTACTTCCAAATACAGCCAATATTTAATATAAAATATTGTTTCATTAATGGGAAAAACTATTTGAATTATTAGACAGGAGAAGCTAACAAGTACTGTGCAATGCCAAACATTAGTTTTCTATTACATCTAAATTGCATTTAAGAAGACTCAAGCAATTCAAACTATCAATACATATTAAATAAGGAAAAATAATTAAGTAACTTGAAAGGAAAACAGTATTTGAAATATGACCAAAGGATTAATAAACTTGTCCAAATAGTGTCTTCTTCGAGTGCCTATCTGTTCCTGATGTTGTCGATCAGGTTCGCTATTTTTATTTAAATTATGTGTGTATGATTGACTTTTCTATGGAAAGATTCATCCAGATTGTTCATTTGTCTTTGGCGAGGAAATAATTCTACTCTGAAAATTCATATTTAGAAATCTATATCTATAAAAACAATTAAACAGTACTGCAGTATTTTTTTGCATAGGTTTTTATTATGAAATTATGTAATTTAAGCTGAAAACCATTTCATATTGAGGTTACACTCTTATCAAAATTCATTACATTATTACCTAACTATCTAATAATGTTTCTATTTTGTCTTTTTTATACTATTTGCTTGACTTATTCATGTGATTATCTGGATAATAACCTCCTTTACAATGTTACTCAAACTCAATTTTAACAATAATGTTGATTTCTCAATAAATGGGTGGTTCAAGCCAAATGGCTATGATCACAGCAGCGCTACATGAAGGATTTAGTAATTGAAGTACCATATTTTTGTTTACTGGAGGGTCTGGTATCGATGCCACATCGATACCACCCACTGCACTGCGGCCATGGTTGGCCTATTGTGCTCCCCCATAACTATTCCTTATTCATGAGCTCTGTGTCTTCATTCGAGCTCTTTTTGGCTCATTCGCGTTGAACCAAAGAGCTTTTTCCTGCCTGAATTGAATGCCTCGCAGCTAGTTATTACATGTAGTGGGGTTTCTTCTTCTTCCCCACAGCCTCTGCACGTTGGTGATTTGTCTATCCCCATTCTGTGCAGGTGTTTATTCAATGTGCAGTGTCCCGTTAAGAGTCCCACGACATTTCTTAATTGGTTCCTATTTAGTTTTAGGATTTCTTCCGTCGCCTCCGTACTGGGAGCCTTAATAAACCTCTTCGAGTGTTTCATTTCAATTTTGGGCTTCCCAGTATCGGCTGTGGCGGTTTCTTTGATGCTTTCTCAAGCTATTCCTTGCGGTTCTATATGGTATCCCGCAGGTTGGTTCAGGGCCAATGAATTTTAATTTGCTAGCCTTTTTTGCCAATTTGTCCGCTTTTTTTTGCCTTTGATTCCCTGATATCCCGGTGCCCACACAAGTTACTTTGTTTCGGGCTCCCAGTATCATCAGGTCTTCAATGCATTCTATGACAACTCTGGAGTTATTCACGCTGGAGTCAAGAGCTCTCAGCACTGCTTGACTGTCATTAATATTGATTTCCTTCTTACTATAGTTTCTTTTCAATAGTGTTTTAAGGCAGCATTCAATTGCGATAATTTCTGCTTGGAACACGGAGGTATGCTCGCCAAGCTGGAGTCTTGTGCCTCTTGCTGAGTTGTTTTCATACACTCCTGTTCCTTTGTTGGATTTAGATCCATCGGTAAACCAGATTGATCCTTTGAGTTTTTGCATATAGCACCCATTCTGCCCTATCTGGTATTACTACCTTGTAAGGTTTCGCCATGTGGAGTATATTCATTGTCCTGTCGGGACGCATTCTTAGAATGTACTCTTCGGTTTTCACTAACGCTAGATGGGTGTGGTCTATGGATGAGTCGTATGACTTCCCCATGGCGTTAGTTCTGTAGATTGCTATCTTGGCCTCTGTCTCCACTTTGATGTGAAGTGGAGGCAGGTCCAATATAACTTCCATTGCGGCGGTGGGGGTTGTTGTCATTGCCCCTGTTATTCCTAGACAGGCCATTATTTGCACTTTGTCTAGTATTTTCCTGCTTACCCCGTCTGAGGCTTTATGCCACCAGATTGTTGGTGCGTAAGTCATAATGGGGCATATAACCCGAGTATAGAGCCAATACACCATTTATGGTGTTAGTTCCCAGTTTTTTTTCGGAACATTCGCTGGCATGCCCAGAACGCTTTCACGGCTTTGTTAGTAATCTTTGTCATATGTGGCTTGAAGGTCAGTTTAGAGTCTAGAGTTACACCTAGATATTTAACTTGCCCCTCCATTTGTGTTTCTCTGCCGAACAGCGTCGGTATTTTTATCTTATTTAAGTTCCTTCTACGTGTAAATGGTACTAAAGAGGTTTTTTCGGGATTAACCGTGAGGCCATCTGTTGCACACCACCGTTCCACGTGTTTGAGTGCACCTTGCAGAAGTTCTGATGTGATGCCGTCAAATTTGCCGACCGCGAGTATTGCTACGTCGTCGGCGTAGCCTTGTACGTAGCATCCTTTCTGGTCTAGTTGATCTAACAGATCGTCTATGACTAGGCACCACAGAAGAGGGGACAGTACGCCGCCTTGCGTGCAGCCCCTGCCGACCGATACTTCCATGGTTATTCCATTTAGTGAAGTTTTTATTCTTCATCCACTTAGCATTTAGCCGATCCAGCCAACTACGGTTGGCTGCATGCCTCTTACTTGTGTGGCTCTAGTAATGGATTCAAACGAGGTATTGTCAAAGGCGCCCTCTATAGCCAGAAAGATTGCAAGAGCAATCTGCTTGTTCTTGATTGCTTTTTCAGGTTTTGTGGTTATTTCGTGCACTGCGGTTTTGCACGACTTTCCTGATTGATAAGCATAATGGTGCCTGTGCAGTGGTTTTAGTACCATTGCTCCGTCCCTGATGTGCCTATCAATCAGTTTTTCAATTTCAGTAGAAACGAGGTCAGACTGATGGGCCTGTAGGATTTTGCCAGTTGGTATGTTTCCCGTCCTGGTTTTAGTATAAATACCATCCTAACTTTTGCCTACTTATTCGGTATGTGCCCTAGGGCTATACTCGTCCGTATAATGGTACACAGTACTGCTTTTAATTCCTCCAATCCATTTTGGAGTAGTGCTGGGAAGATGTTGTCTTCCCCAGCAGCTTTGAATGGCTCGAATGTCTTGATTGCCTATGCGAGTTTTGTTTGCGAGACTATGTTCTTTGCTAGTATCCACCTATTTTTCGTTCCCCGTTTGAACGGGTTGTCGATAGCCAGATTCTCGTGTTCGGTATCAATAACCGCAGAACCCGGGAAATGCGTTTGAAGTAAGAGTTTCAGCGCTTCCCCTTCGGTTTCTGTGTATGTTCCGTCATTTTTCCGCAATGATCCAACTTTATTGTTGTTACCTTTTGCGAGAGCCTTCTGAAGTTTTGCACAGTCGGGTGTTTTCTCAACCCCCTGGCAGTACTCCCTCCATGTTGCTCTTTTAGACTTCCTTAGTTTGATATTGTATTCCGTCAGGGTTTCTTTATAAGTTACCCAGTCGCCAGTTCTTTTAGGCTGGTTGAACAGCTTTCTTGTCTTTGTCCTTAGGTCAGAGAGTCCCTTATTCCACCATGGAACATTCCTGCGGTTCTTTCTTACCGTTTTTGGACAGCTTGGCACAAAAGCTGAAATTATTGTATTTGTGACGCTATCGGTCATTATTTCTAGCTCCACTTTATTTCTAACTTTGCCTGGACTTAGTTTCAGGCCCTGTTGTATATATATATATATATATATATATATATATATATATATATATATATATATATATATATATATAAAAATTCCTTGTAAAGATCCCTTTGACAGTTCCGTGGGTTTCTAAATGTCTGGGGGTTAGTTTCCGTGGAATCTGATGTATCTGTGGTCAGACAGAGAAGGTTCGTCTGATACATGCCAATTACTAACCATGGTTTCTGCTTGCATCGTCCTTATGGTTAGGTCAATTACTTCGATTCGTGTCGATGTTACGAAGGTCGGTTTGTTGTCGCGGTTGAGAATATTCAGCTTATTTTCTAGTAAATAATCTAAGAGAGACTCACCCCGTTTGTTGACGTCACTGCTTCCCCACACAGAGTGGTGCGCATTTACGTCGCATCCAATAATCATTTGGGATTGTTTCTTCTGACAGTGTGATGTTAGGGCCCGCAAATCCGGTGTCGGTGGAGGTCCGGGTTGATCATATGGGAGGTATCCAGAGCCTAGAAATATTTCCGTCTCTGCTCCTTCGTTTGGCTCCAGTCTTACCTTCACCACTGTGAGGTGGCTGGAGTTTAGGTTCCACATGGGTAATAGTCTGACCTTGTTTTTTGCAATACAGGTTCTTGGGTTGTCGGTATGGGCACTATATAGTGTCCAACCTTTACCCAGTTTTAGTTCCTGGATTTCCCCCTTGCATACCCAATGTTCCTGAATGAGCACAATATCTATATCGTTAAGAATGGTATACGCATGTAAAGCAGCCGAGGCTGCCTTACAGTGATGTATATTTACCTGGGGTATCTTCATATTGTTTTCAATCCTCCATTTCCATTGAGGGTTCCTTCTCAGACCCCCCCCTCTGGATTGTGCTGTATCGCCACAAATGATTCCCCCACCGAGACGTTTTGGGGGGTGTCCTTTTCGTGTCCCTCTTTGGGTTTCTTTGGCCGTTGAGGTTTTATTTCTGGGCCCTCACTAGCCTGTGCCCCCCTTAGAGGTTTCTCTATGGGTCCCTCCCCTCGACGTGTATCCTTTGACGTTCCCTCTTCAGGGCGTCACAGGATTTGGTTGGGGTTCAGGTTGAGGTTCCATATTTGGCCCCTCTTCCATGGCTTCTTCTTCCTCGTCACCCTTCTTTGCCCCGAGTAACTTGAAGGTTACCCGGGAGAAGTTTAGAAGTTTATCCCCTTGATTTTATCCCAAGAGGATTCGTCCATGGTGATGACCACTTGCTGACCTTTTGGGTCAGGCTTGTTGTGAACCACCTTCCATGTGGCCGTCGAAATTCCGGCATTTTGGACCATCAATCTGGAATCCACGTCATGGCCCTTAATTGTATGGGTGTCAGACTCTCCTCGACAGATTTGAGTCTGGCCCCTTCCCAGGGTTGTCCCTCTCTCATCATCCCCGCCAGCCAGAGTTTGGTGTTCTGTTTGACGCAGGAGACATGGAGCCCTAGCTGTACTCTACTGAAGCCGATGGATTCACCGGCTTTCAGTGTGTCGATTTTTTCGAGCAGATAGGATTTTATTTGTCCTATCTGCTCTTAATTCAGGGACGACTCCGGATAGTCTTCAGGCATTCTTGCCATCTTGATGTCCGAGGTTGCGTTCCGGTATGATTTCCCCTGCGAAGAGGAAGGTTCAGTAGCGCCCCTAGTCTTCTTCGTCGGTCTTCTGTCGGTCGGCGGTGTGCTTCCCACTGATAGGTGTCTCTTCTGAGTCCCTTGATCGGCGGTATAGCCACTCCCGCTTGGCAGGGTGCGCTTAGGATCCCCCTGACCTCCCGCCTCTGAAGAGGAACTGGTGCCTGCTGCCCCAGCTGCCTGCTTCTTCAGCTTCCTTCTTGCGCAGCCCGAGGGCCGTTTTTGTGGTTCGCTCTGCGTTTTTTGTTTTGTTTGGTTCCATATCAATCCTACGAGTTCACGGGAATTAAATGTCATCCCCCACAGAGCCCGGGATATGGAGGCAAGGCTGATTTTTACGAGAGGTCGCCAGTTGTCTCGTAGGTATCGTTCACGACACTGCTCCCCCAGTGCCACGCAGGCCTAGTCACGATAACTTACAACATGGCTTGGGGGAACGGTTAACGTCGCTAACCAGGGCTTTTTATCGCTCTGGCCTTTTCCCTATCCGCCACCCGGGATACGCGCCCGGTCGGTTTTGCAGACGCTCCGGGGAGGTACCATATACTTAAATGTTATAAAGTTATTGAATTAGCACTCATGTGAAGTGTGAATCCACCTCGTCGCAATTTACATAACTAGATTTCGATCTTGTTCTTGCGTTTAAACGATCATGTACTACAATGATACAAATACAATACAAAAGAAGTACAATAAGTTATCATTATAAATGCCACCCCAAACATTGACGCTAAAACGTTGAAATCCACATATTCTTATTGTATGTGGATTTTCGATCGAACGATCACACAAGTTCATTATGAGTATTATTTATATCATTCCTGGTAACTTGCTTCATCAAACCGAAGTACTCTTGAAATAAAATGAGCATCTTGCGTATGTTGCTATAGTGTCCATTGGCAAAGTGCTAGTCTTAGTCCTTCGTCCGCTGGTTGTAATGCTTGCACATTTTGACGGTGATATGGATGTAACATTGCTCACAATTGAGAAAAAAACGGTTAAATATAAAATAAAATAAATTTCTGGTTTGGCCGGAAGTGCATACAACTTTCGTTTTCCAGATGACACTACTAGTTTTTTGCATTTTTTATATTATTCGGTTAATTCTCTTTACGATCGTATACAATTTGTATATGGTTATATAAACACATTTTTAAGGAAATTGCGTTTAAAGATTGGAAGAGAATCAGATTGACTGTTTTAAAGTAAAAGTATCGATAGCCATGGAAACTCGTTTAACAGGTTTAACAAAAATTCAAATTATAAATAAATACACACCACAACAAAATTATCTTTAAACTGTTCGAAATTGGCACCCTTTTGATCAACACGTGCTTCTAATCGGTTTCGAAGTTCCTATTTCATTGTTCTTATCTGTTCCGCAGATATTTGACCACATGCTAATTATAACTAATATAACTAAGTTTATTTTTTAGTTTAGATTTTAAGGGGATATGCGTAAACCACAGTCTTTAGGTGGTCCATTAGTTTCAGATGTTCGTTGATTAGTGCTATATCCAACTGAAAATATAAATTTTGTCTGAAAGTGAATGGTACATTTTCTAATAGTGACACAAAATCATTTAAAAATTCTAGATATCTTTCAGAAATCAGATTGCCTTAACCAAAATAAGGTGCTAATCTCCTATTAATACACACCAGACATTAGTGCCCCAAACGATTTGATAATTTGCAATCTCTCCTACAATGTAGGTTTTCATCCGACCGAAAGCGCTTATTTTTAAAAATTTATTCTCCATTATTCGTAAAATATTTTCGTCCATCCATAAAATTCGTAATGAAAACATTGGATCTTTTTCCAATTCCACAATTATACAAGAAAAAAAAAAACGTTAGCCGGTCCCTATACTTTGTACCGAATTTATTTTGGATGCATGCATCTTGTTCCGTTTGAGGTTCCTATGAATGAATCCAAACGAAACTCCTATTTCCTGTACCGAATGCCTAATAGATGAATGATGATACCCCAAGTAGGCCAAGATTTGCAGTTCTTTCTCTTGTCAATGGCCCAGATAGGAAGCTCTGGTTTGGTTTGGCGTTAGTTTTGCAAATTAGAAAAGTGTCAATTTTTTTCTTAATATTTTTTTAATTTTAACAAAGTAGGTACGTCGTGGATGATGCCTATTTGGAAACCTCTATGCATATAGCGCAGAGGCACCTCTGGAATTACGTTTAGATTCAGCATGAAGTATACTGAAGTATACTCATTGTTTTCAAAATTTCTTAAATTTTATCATTGAACTCTAATACGGCGCTTGTGGTTGACAGTCCTTTCCCGAAACCGAATTGTTGTGTTGATAAGATGTTATGATCATTAAGCTTAAAATTTGCATTAACATGATTTTTTCTAGAAGTTTTGAGATTATAGGTAGTAACGAGATTGGCCTATAGTTATTAACGTCACTGACGTCTCCCTTTTTTGTTATTCCAGTGCATAATAACAATAGCAACCTTTAGTGGATCATGGTAAACAGATTCCTTTAAAGATAAATTGAGTAAGAAAGTTAGTGGCGAGATGAGTAGATCAGTGACAGATTTATCAAGAGGCTCTTTGATCTTTTTAGACCCTTGATAGTGTCACGTATAATTATTTGCGATGCTTCCTCAAATTCTCAGTGATTTATATTCGAGTTTATCATAAAGATCGTTCGGTCCAATATGTTTTAAAATGTGGTCAGAAATTTGGCAGAAATGTTCATTAAAACTCGAAGTGGGATGTTACAATTTTTAACATAATTGATTTTTGAGTTATTCTTTATTACACGCCATACTCTGAGACATTTGTTTTGCGAATTGAGAATAAATGACTTATTAGCTCGTATTTTTGCAGCACTGAGCGCTTGTCTGTAAATAGTTCGCATGTTATTGTACAGTGATCTAGTTCTTTCGGATTTATATCTGTTATAATATTCAGGTAAAGATGTACGTAATTTCTAAACCAAGATGTATCATCTGGGATAGAATTACGTCAAGGGAAAAGATGTTTCAATAGTATCAGACAAAATATTAAGAAAAAGCATGAAACTATAATTGATATTAGTATTTCTGAGAATTTCCAATATACTAAAATCAATGCTGCTTAGTGAGTAATCAAATTTGTATATGCCTCTAGCTGTCACTGGTCTATAAGAGTATAGTTTTTCATTACAAAAAGAATCATCTTTATATATCTAAAAATAAAAAAGATTCATAATTGAAATACAAATAGACTATAGTACTTACTCTTTCAATATTTATGCCAATTGACGTCCATATTATAAAATCACAATATATTCTTTTAGTGATATGCAGTTTGCCCTGAACTTGGCAATAATAATTGTGGCTCCTTTTTAATTTGATCTGATTGTCAGCTATATACAGATACTTTATAATATTTTTTTGTACTGCATCAATTGGAGTATGGAAACATACGATCTCCTATAAGTCCGTCCAGTGAGGCACCAAGAATATTATAAACCGTATCAATAAATAAACCACATTGAATTATTTGTTTAGCGGTTTCTTCTTCGTATTGGCGGACTGCTAAAATGTAATGTTCCCTGCTCAATTACTTGCGACATTACCTCTAAACCTACTAAGAATTTTTTTAACGATTAATCTTGGGTTAGCCTTTTTCCTTTTACACATTTCCCCGAAATTTGAAGCGATGACTCGAATGTATCTTTCTTCTTTCCAAACTATGTTGTCTGATTGTCTAATCGTTTTCTTTTTAATTAATGAAATTTCCTCTTCTAGTTTCTGCTCCCTTTTCATAAAATTGTCTCTGTTTCCTCTTCCGTAAATTGTTCCTCATTCTCAATATTACCGTACTCGGCATCTGCTGGAGCATTGACCTTTATGTTTCGCCTAATCTTCTGCTGGCTTCTGGCTCTCCTGCATGCTATTTCTCTATCTTTTGATTTCAGGAGTTTTGTTAAGTACCTCCCAGGTTTATTCTTAGTTAGCTTATTATAGAGCAAAAGAGATGCATTTGGCCCTTCTTTAAATTATAATGCAGCCATATCACATCTTGTTTCATACGAGTCTCTTAATGAATAATTAACTCGCTTGCCAGCAATATATTTTGCAACAAGGGAGTTGTATAATGCCGTAGAATTGTTATCCATATTTGCTAGCAGACTTTGAGCATTTCTAGCAACCCTGCCTTGTATAACCAGTACATCATCAAAAAGTCCGGATTGTTTGGTTTTAGTGATCATATTCTCATTTTCACGTTCCTTGCAAAAGTAAGCTTTGCAATTTGTATAATCACCAAAGTAATGGTAATGTCCATTAATTATATATTGACGAAGAAAACTTTGGTATCATATCATCAAGCCTAATATTATGCTTAATATCACTTTGTATACCGTATCCTGTTGAAGAAGACGACCAATTTTTGTAACAAGTGTTGTCAATTAATTGCTTCTCTTCCTTTGCTGTTAGCTCTGGCACACACACACAACAATATTTAATACGTATACCAATATACAATACTTTCCTTGTCCCCTATCCTATAATTACTCTTTAAAATCAATAAACCTTAATTATAGTATATATGTATGCAATCAATAACAGCATACCACTCCTGAAAGCGTATCGTAGTTTACTTTATACGATCTTTTACTCCATTCACTATCGATGATTACTGTAATGTATGGAATTCCATCTGCATCCGTTTTCACTTTAGCTATAGCTAGTTCCTTTTCCTTTTTACCTGCTGCTTCAATAACTTTCCATGTAAGTTCCTTGATAAATGTAGACAGTAACTCTTGATTATTTTGGAATGTATGAGGACTCATACATGAAATATGACAAGAAGCCATTAGCTTCTCTAATTCCGAATGTCCTGCACCTGTTGCTATTATTTCATAGGTTGCAGATTTATTTATATTCATTGAACACACATTGAACATTTAATTTCAAAATGGCGTTTTAAACCCAATTTCCGCTCTGACACAATTTGTGGAGAGTTGCTAGAGCAACTAAATAGTGGAGCTTGTTCAAATCCAATTATTTAATTACAAAATTCTTTAAATGTATTATACGTCTACCTAAAATAGACTCGCCTTCATTCCGTGCATTGTCACTACAATATATATATATATATATATATATATATATATATATATATATATATATATATATATATAGATAGATATATATATTCTCACCTTTTCCTTTCCTGCTCAGTTTCGATTGGTAGAATCCATTACGTTCTTATCAATTTCAACTGATTCCCTGCAATAAAATTGTGATTAGATAGCATAGAGACAAGCCAATTTTTAAATATGATATTACTATCACCTTGTTAATCTCACATAACAACAAGGAGATGCCACTGCGAAGGCCCTGAAGAAGCACATAGTGCTTAGAACAATCGAAACTAATTTAATTGTAATCAAAAACTCTTGCTTTATAGACGCCTAATGATTCTAAGAAATCCTTATTGGGCAATTTATCGCCTAACTGGGTTACCTCCAGTACAACTTCTCCAACAGAATCAGGTAATTTACCAATGTGGAATTTGTATGGTTTAGACGAAATACGCCGTGCCGTGTTCACTTTAATTTAAAATAAACACGTTAGGCTCCAAGGCAATGAGTTATGTAAGTTCATTTGGAATTAAAAACCACGAATAGAGAAACTTAACAAATCAAGAATTTATAAATCAACATATGTAGGAAGACACAGTTTAGTCAGGATGCAATTGTAATATTATATTTAAAGGACATCTAGGAGCATTCCGTCTAAACCGTACGAATTACACCTGTGCGAATAATCTGATTCTCTTTTGGAGATGTGTGCGGTGCTGCTGCTCGTCCCTTACCTTGTCTTTGCTGCGTTACCTATTGTTTCTTAGGTTCTGCATAAATATCAACTGTTAACTTAACAATGGTAATATTTATTATACTAAATGAAGAAGGGTTGTGTTTAGGGGTGTCGCTGCTAAGAGTCGCTGCTAAGTGTCGCTGAGGAGAAGTCCGGTGAACGATGACTGGTGTCTTCTCGTGTGATGGACCAAGTACGGCTTCTATGAGTGTTGGATTCACTCTCTGTATGAGTGCTGGTTGGTCACTCCTTGTTGTAGTGTTGGTGGGACACTCCCTGTTGGAGTGTTGGTTGGACACTGTCTTCCTCTCGGCTCTCTGGGGTCCTCGAAGACTTGGATGCTGAATTTGTTATTTGGATATAAAGTTACCGCGAGATAATAATTATTTTGAATAAATACAAATATTTAATATTTTAACAATAAATTAGTATATTATACTTTACGATCAGAAATATTTTATTGAACAATTTAATAAATATAGGATGTCTATAAATATATATCACACTACTCAATAACAATGCATATCACGAAACACTGATTTTAAATCAACTTGCGTGCCTAAGCATGGAGTGCGTTGTGTGGCATTGCGCGCGCGGTGCAGGGCAGTACCGGATTGACGGGGGGCAAAAGGGGGCAACTACCTCGGGTAGCACGTCAAGATGGGATTAAACAATTGATTTTTTTTATAACTTCATGTGAAAACAGCTACAAGGGCGGCATGAAGCTGACTTGCCCCTCCCCTCTGAGAAATTTCCTAGATCCGACACTGGTGCAGGGGTATCTAGAGTTTAACACTTCGTGATTGGTCTACGCTTTTAGAATTCGGCACGCCCTGGGTCTTCCTCGTCCCACACCGCGAAACCCCTGTGTTAGTCGTAGTGATCGTGCATTATCCCCTTAAGTTTAACTCTAGGACTAGACCATTGTGATCTGAAAGTTTTTGATCGAGACAGTGGACTAAAAACATGAAGTCAAAGTTGGTAAAAATATTGTCAATACAATTATTGTTTCTTGTATTAAAATAAACCGTGCGTTTGAGAGCATAGCTCTGGAGGAGATAAGTTATTGTGGAGCAGCGATTGTTTCCGTGATTAAAGTTTATATTAAAGTCACCTCCCAGAACGATCCAATAATACTTACAATCAAGACCATGCAGTATACCATTAATACGATCACAAAACACATTAAAGTTGCTATTAGGTGACCTAATATTAAATTCACAATTTTGGTGCAGGCGATTTCTTGAGAGAAAAAGGATGCGGCCCTTAGTTCCTCGTATTAAATGGTGTCTTTGGTTATTAACATTGTACCCCTATGTGTATTGTTACTCCTTGCGAAATATGAGGGAATATTGTGGTGGGGAAAGTGTTTCAGCCAATGCTCACTGATCGCAAGTACATCAAAGTTATGAATACATTGTAATGCCTCAACTTCTAAAAGTTTATTATTTATTGATTGGATATTTATAAATCGAATTCTTATAATTCGCCCATCTTTGTTACTATTAGTTGAATCGGTGAATAGCTTAATGTAGCTGTTTCTGACCTTTTGATGGGTACTACTGTATATAATATAATTTTGAATATTTTTGTTGCTATGAGTTACCTTTATTTCAGTTGTTTCTGCATCAAGAGTAAAGTTAAGTTATTGGGTTAAGTGAACATTGGCTGACCGAGCCCGAAATAGCTGTATTGAAAATTCATAACTTTGAAATTGTCAATTATTTTTGTAGGAATATTCGCGGAGGGTCGTTATTATTAGCTAAATCCAGTAAGGTAATACGCTTCTTGAATTAATCTGTGAAAAAAGTATGTGAACTCGTATATAAACTCTCTTAATATTGCCATAGTAAATGTGTATAAGTCGCCGAGTGGTGATTTTTCACACTTGCTAGCAATTATGAACTCTATGCTTGAACATCTTAATATATTAAATATAAGCGTAATTATAGGGGGAGATAATTAATTGATGGCTTCCTCCCTCTATATGACCTAGAGTTGCATGTACTGGATACAGTAACAGCAGCACTAGCCAATGAGACAACTATAATACAATAATATTTAGTTCACTATAGAGTATATTTTCGATAATTGTATTTAAACCACACTACTCACCTCTGGTATCGGTGGTACCGGTGGTGGTAGGTACTATAATGCTTGGTACCGATGATCCGGTCCACACCATATTCCATTGCCCCCGCTGGGAGACCAACAGGATACACCTTTGACTGCAGACAGGAGAGACAGGACCGGAGAGTATAGGTACGAGTATACTCGAGGACAAAGACAAGTGGGACGCGTTCGCGGCTTTCTCCCGGACAGTGATGGGGAGAAAGTTCGACGACGACTTGCGGAACCCACAAGACTAACGGACCAAGACAAAAGACGGAAACTGACGGACTGACCTCGTTCCCCCATTTTTCATTTGTTTTTATACCTCTCCCGCGTTTCTTAACAAGAGACCCGAATAACGAACTGACGTAAGACGGCCCGGGGGGCTTAGGAATGCCTGTTAGGCGGTCAAGCCCCTCGTCGACAGAACCTGGGTTTTGGTTTAGTCGGTAGGCGCCCCGGCCAATACGTGGGGTGAATCCGACACTACCCATGCCTATCACCATAGTGGTGACAGTGGAGGCATGTGTGTCTTTCGAAGATTCCACCCCAGTGAGAAAAAGGTACTATAATGCTATTGTAAAAACAATGATCATCATGTTGATCATTATAAAAATGTAATTCTAATATATTTACAAATCTTATGAGTAGCTCATTCTTAATCTCCACCACCACCACTTATTCTTCGACAGCTTTGTTTATATCATCCATTCATCATAACTATTGGAATGAGCAACAGTAGCTGTAGAGACAAACGAGACGGGGATTGTGGTGGTGATGATTCGTTTTAGATTTGAATAATACTATACTAGGTTCAAAACCATAATATATTATAATAATTTACTTATGGTGTGGAAGTGTGGTTGGTATATGTTTACTTCTGATAAGTGATTAAATAATTTTAACCTCCCTTCTATGGTGTGGGTGCATTTATAAAAAATATCTGATGCACCGGACACCACACTACTTTTCGAATTAATAAATTATAATAAGATATTTCGGCTGGACTCGGTAGGATTTTGTTCATTGTCCGGACATATGTTAGGCCCATTATTTCAGATTTTCAAAACATTCAGAAGTTGACTAACCCAACTTCTGCACTTCCTACCTGATCTTTATGTACTAGCTACAACCACAGCTGTTTCTCCGTATATGCCTAAGCATCTCATTCCTTAATTACTTAGCGCATTCTCGTTGGTCGCATTTACTTACTACTTACTTACACAAACTTGTTATGAGTTCTCTTTATCGTACATAAAATATTAGTCATTTTAAGATTCTACTTTCACGATATGAACGTTTCGTGCTGTCAGTAATGTAGAAAAAGTTGCAAGGTTGGCGGGCCGGACAAATCTCACTCTAGGGGGCCATGGGTTGACTAAGTCTGCAGTAAGTATCACACAAAAAAATGGCATTATTAGGATATATTAACGTTCAAAATTGTTATAGTTTGTTTTATTGGTATATTATACTTATATCTTTATTATTACATTATTCTTGTTGTTGTTTATCAGGTGTGGTCAAATAATGTAGATTTTCTCCTTGGATGAGGCGCTGAAGACATCGAGAGACAGGTGGAAGCACGTGAGGAATTCTCTTGGACTGAGCAGGAAGTGGCGTTAAAATTAAACGAAGGGAGAAACTACAGTGCACCAATGTAGAGTAGAGTGGAGGAGGTATGGATATTAGCATAAGCTGCTGCTATATAGCCAAGCGAGTGAAACGATGCAGGAGATGTTGGAAAGAATAGGAAGGTACCTTGTTAAAAGGTGGTTCGTAGTTAATGTGGAAAAGAAAACATCTGGGTGATGTTTAGAAGTAATGGTGGATGGAGCAAGGATACAGCACATGTGTACGGTTTAGAATTGGAGCGATACATGCTGGTACCTAGGCAACGAATGTGATGTAGAGAAAGTGGAGTGAGTGAGGCAGAAACATAATTAAATGGTTAAGATAGGATGGGAAAGGCGTAAAAATATGCAAAAGACAGGCATGGGAAAGCAAGTTGGTGACGATATTTTTCTAGTGTGAGGAATATAGAAACTTTTCAAATGCACAATATTTAAATAACCACTATTCAAATTACTATTGAGTCTTATGGATAATTCCAATCATTCATGTATGAGGTCTTCGAGAGAGAGGCGCTGTTTTCGGTTTATGTTATTTCCCTATACGTGCTATTCTAGTGGAATTTATATAATTTAACTAAAGAATTGTGGAATTTTCCGCACTGTCAGAGATAAACGTTCAGTTGTACAAACCGTAGGATTCTATGGTTGCCACCCATGGCGAGGAATGAGATTGTCCCGAAATCGTGTCGCAAATAAGCGCACCGTCATACATTACTGGGGTCTTCTGAACATAATAGTTTTAGTGCTCGTGTAGCAGTAGGTAAAAAATGCGGTGTTTAGATCGCAAATCTCCATAAGAAATACATGGGACATCCGGTGCAGTATTTCTCCATAAGAAATACATTGAAAGTGTTATCACACAGGTCGTGGTGAGCGTCGGGGATCGGGGGTCGGGGACCGGGGGGTTTGCATGCCGGCATGGCACCCACCGTGATTTCGAAAATGACGTCAGAATTTGCATTTAACAGCTGGGGCCTGAGATGCATCGCGACGGAAGGGCGTCGGCTAAGGAGCGCACCGCGCGACGGCGACGATGACAACAGCAGCGGCAGCGGCGAGGCCACCGACGACGACGACGACGGTCGCTCCTTATCAGCAGCCCGGGCCCGGGCGCGAGGTCGTGCAAATGTCGCATGATTGCGGCACGCGTCGCGCGAATGCTCAAATGAAAATTAGAAATATTGTTGAAATATAATTTTAATATTATTATTTAGTACAAATGAAATAAATACACTCTGTTAAGTACACAGAATTTTATTTATCCACGCAAGGAAAATGAAATGAACGCGTTCGCTGTATTTAATTCTGCTATTTATTGAGGTGTATATAAATGAAATCTAATAGATGCTATCATTCGCAAAGATGGTTTCAAAGTGTGTGGTTGTTATACTATTCATCTCATTGGTGTCAACTACATTAACTGCACCGTTGAAGAAAGGAGGAGTTGTGAACAACAGCGATTTTGTACACTTTCATGATGCTATAACATCACTAGAATCCTATGTAAATGAACACTTACATTTACTTTCATCATGGACTGAAAAAGAAATTAGTCGACTAGATGAGAAAATAAAATTACATCACATGGAGGAACTGGACAAAATTAAGATTAATGATGAAATTGCTATATAACTTGTAATTATGTATTAAATAAATTTAGTTAGAATAAAGCATTCAAAGTGAAAACAATGTTTTTATTTATATTCTCTTTAATTATAACATCTACGGCGGTGTTCGGTGTAAGTGATTATGCGCTAACGGAGACGTATCTGCGTCAATTTGGATATTTGCCTGGTGATAATTCAAGTCTGTCTATTGTAACTAATGAAACATTTCGTAAGAGCCTACAACAGTTTCAAGAGTTTTATGAATTATCAGAAACATCTGGAACGATTGACAATTATACTTTAGCAATAATTAAAACACCTCGTTGTGTTAAGAACTAACCATCGTAAATGGTCAAAAAATAAACTGTCTTGGTATTTTCGCTCACACTCACCCGAAATGTTGCGTGTAGCCGAGCGAGCGTTTAATATATGGGAAAGACATTCCAATTTAACTTTCACATTTAACGACACAGTTTATGACATAGTGATTTTATTCAGGAAAGAGATTCACAATTTTGCAAAATGTTATAATCAAACACGATGTCTTTTTAACTTAGCTAATGGAATACTTGGGCATGCATATTTTCCAGACACAGCAAAACCTATTGAAATTCATATAAATCAAGAGCATTATAGGTGGTATTTAGGTTTCAAAAAAGCTCTGAGGGATGAAATGAGTATTAGATACTCTCACACATGAAATTGGTCACGCGTTAGGATTAGAACATTCAAGTGATAGGAATGCTGTAATGTATTCAAGTTGTAAACAAAATATTAATTTAGCAATATATGATTTGGGGCAGGATGATATTAAACAAATTCAAACATTGTATGGACCACGTCCAATAACAACAACTACAACAACAACTACAACAACAACAACAAACATTCCAATAACGAAATTAATAACACAGTATACAACAGAACCTATTACTAGTGATGATTCAATTGATTTGTGCGAAGTGAAAATTGTTGATGCAATGTTGGTGATAAAAGAAAGAATATATTTTTTCTATAAGAAATGGGTTTGGTTAAAAGATATGCGGATGGATAGATATGAACCAGCTCGAATTATTACCAATTGGTTACCGTTTCTTAGAAATTTCACTAAAGTTAAAGCAGTATATCAAAAACCCAATGGTGATATCGTTGCAATAACAAACAATAGAATATATGTATTTGATGTAAATTCACTCCAATTAAGATATGATACTATTCTAAATACACTTTTACAATTAAGTACCAATGCAAATATACATTCGGCTGTAAATACATACACAGGCCGTACGTTTATATTTTACGATGGTATTTATTATGTAGAGATAGATGATTGTGAATCACGAGTTAAAATGATTAGCACAATATATACAGGATTCCCGGGATTACCTGCTAATATAACACAAGCATTTCGTTACACCAATGGATTTTTATACTTCTTTAGTGGTAATCGAGTGTATGAATACAATGAATTTACGAATTCATTAGTGCGTGCAGGCGAGATTGATTATGGAATGTTTGGAATCAACTGTCCTAACATAGGTATTTTAGAGAAATTGCAATTACAATTAACAAAATTAATTTCTTTCAAATCGTTTCAATAACAAGTTATCACATGTTTATATGATAAGCAACGTCTGCAGGATGTCTTTCCGCAGTCATTTCCGGTGATAACGCGATCTAGTTTGTACATGTTTGATATATCTTAATGTTGATTGGTTGATGGTATATAACTCAAGGTATAAATAGTTCAGAATAATCTGGATTCATTTAGTTTAATTGTTCTAATGACACATCCAACAATTCATATACCAGAAGACCAGTGGAAGGATTCCGGTAGTTGTTCACCAACTGCGTTCTTAGATAACATGTTGAACGACTTCGAAGAAGAGCTGAAAAGTGAGTGTCGACTTATTAATGAAGTCAGTTATTCCGCATCAAATTCTATATCCATTTCAACTGGATATAGTGTAGTTAGAGGATACTACCAATGCGTGCGAATATTTTCAAATTCAAAACAACAAAGTATCACATTTATCCCCATTGAATGGCTAGTGCTTAAGAAGGAATTGGAATCGATTGTGAAACAGTTGAATAGTAGATCTAACACAACTAAAACGAGTGCTGTCAAGAAATCAAGGAAAAGAAAATGTGAAAATTGTAATTGTCACCTTCAAGATGAAATCGATAATAAAACGGAACTAGAAGCAGATATAAAAGAAAAAGAAATCATCACTCATGTGACCGATAATTGTACATTAAAAGTTAAACGACCAACACGTAAAAATTTTAATACAACAGCAGTGCTCGAGCGAAGGGGAGTCGTTCTTAAAATAGATCTACAAACAGTGCGAAAGTTATGTGATTTATTTTCATTAATCGATTATCGGTTGGAGAGACTAAAATCCTTAAATTTCGCTGATTATTACAACCAGTACGTGTTACATTTTTTAAATTTACCGAATGATTGTTTGATTATTTCAACACTGGAAACTCTGCTCGAAACTTCCACACGAGGATATACTTTTGAAAGTGTTGAGTGTATGTATGGAGTCATAGCATACAATAGACTAAAATTCATACAAGATGTAGAAACCACACGGCAGAGTCATGGTTAAGATCATAGTCGATATGAAATCAATAACAGCAGAGACAGTACACCACCAGCAACGAAAGCGACTGGAGAAACACATTAAAAAAATACACGAGTTAAAATTAGCTATTAAAAACTATCAAGATGTTAAAAAGTGTTACCAGCTTTTATCTAAACTTTGCATCAGTGAATAAATGTTGTGCTTGCCATTGTCGAGGACAATATAAATTGCATTTAATGAGTCACATAACAGCATTGGAATTGCATTCTATGTGGGATTCTTTACCAGCATATTTTCAAGAAGATGAAGACATCATAGCCTGCCTTCCCTGCTTTGAACATTATAATTTACCAGGGGAAAGGGATCATATCGATGGACCCCCACCACCTCGCTACAGATGCTATAAATGCTTAAAAATCGAGCAGGAACAATAGTAGTCGATATTTTATATGCGAGCAACAAGTTGTTAAAAAAAAAAAAAAAAAAATGTTGATGAACATTCTTAATTTTGTGTTAATGGTTGGTGTATTTGATACATCGTTCTATTCTTCTATTCCGGATGCTGAGATTGAAGAATGTCATATTATTATGGATGACGGAAAAAATGATACGTGGCCATTTGGATGGAAGAGAATGATTCTGCTACCTGGAACCCTACCACCAACATGTGTCACGCAAATTAATGCAATTGACATCGAGGATGGCGTTATCAATTTTAAATTAATGTATGTATTTCCAAACCGCTCATATTATAAAACCGAACAATGGCAGCGTCATGTGACGAAATTACACACAACTCCAAGAGAAAATACCATCACACTCAACAATAATACATTACAACCAGAAATTCAAGTAGTGGAATACATTCCTAGCACAGAATTATTCGAAGAAGAAGAAGTCTATTCTCCTAGCACAGAATTATTTGAAGAGGAAGTCAACTCCATATCTACAACACCTGAAGAATATGTGTCATCATCAGCTCAATGTTCCCCAGCAAAGAAGTCCCGCAATTATTCTGACTTAGTACAACTTATTATATTTATGTTTTTATTGATAGTAATGTGTTCTATGACTTTAATTGAGTATCCCAATTGTTATAGATTTCTCGTAATTATTGGCATTATTGCAACGATAGTGTCATGTCTCATATCTTTAATTGATCTCACCAAATTTGTTTTTATTGAAATATGTAACTTATGTAGATAATAGTGTTTAAAATATAAAATATATATAAACATGTATGGGTTTTTCTTACCTTTTTTTTCTTTCTCAAACAGCAGCAGGATAAATAAAACAATATATTTATTTAAAGGTAAGTAAAAATATTTATTTGATAAAAATTAATACATTTTATTCAACATTTATAAGTTCCTAAATATGATTTACAATTAGTACAATAATGATCACTATTCTTGAGAGAGTGTAAACAATATGGAATACATGGGGCACATATACAAATACAACACAACAATGCAAATAAATGTGTCTTAAAACTAGATTTATATTTAACCGTCGTTATATCAGTAACATTACAAGACTTGCAATAACACAATTGTGGATGTGGACCGAACATGTTTACACTGTTAGCAGACACACTAAAATGATTTAAATTTATAAAGCATTCGATTTATTAATCCAACTATTCTGGGATTTATCGAGTCCAAGCCATTTTACGTACACCTTGGCTCCTTTGCGTCGCAGCACCTTTTCAACCAAGTAGACATCTTCATGTTTCGCTTTTTGCAGTTCATACTCGTAGAACGCTCCTTGAATTGGACTGCCCTGCATATCATTCAATAAATATGTTATGGGATTGCTAATCTTAACCTTTTGAATTCGAAATAATTCCGTAGACGAATTTGGCGTATAACCTTTATCAAATAATGCTTTTTGCTTGCTTATACGCACAACATCGCCCACACGAAATTGCCCTTTTCCAGCAATCTTTATATGTGAATACACAGTGTTGAGGAGTTGTTTCTCTTTCTTAGCATCCACATCTTTTGGCTTCATGCCTGTGGTACTGTGCCTTGTAGAATTGTATTCCATTGTTATCCCGTTCAAAATAGAGTACCAATTATATTTACCATTCAAGCTGAATGCTTGATACAATTTATCTTTTAACGTTCTAATTACTCGCTCCGCCATACATGCTTTCATAATGGTATACGTAGAATAATGATTCACATTATGCTTTTTCATTAACGTATTAAATTGTTGATTGTAAAACTCTTTGCCCTGATCTGTTTGCAAGTTTCGAGGAACACGTCCACCAGAAGTTTGAAAGATTTTCCTGAATGCTTCCGTTAAACTTGCTGCAGATTTGTCTTTTAGCGGCATAGTCCATAGAAATTTCGAGAAACAGTCAATCACCACCAGTATGAATTTATAGCCTTTATTTTCACGAGCATACGGACCAAATTCAGCTAAATCCGCCTGCCACAAATCATCCAATCCTTTTAATATAACTCGACGTCTCTTGAAATTTTTACGAGCTGGTTTATGTAACTCATTCACTACGTCCTGCTTGATGGATCCCAATTTTAGGGGGCCCATGAGGAATATCTTTAAAATCCACTATGCCTGCGGGTGCAAGCACTTTTGGTTTACTCTGTGGTTGTCGTGATAATGTATCTTGAATTTTTTTAATATCAGATGCCAACGTCTGCAACTCCTTTTCAGCTTTGTTTTTAAATGTTGTATATTTATCATGTTTCGTTTTTATATTCGTTGTCAATGTTAATAGAACATTACTTATTTTGCTATCACATTCCAAAGTTTTATCATTTAATATTTTTAAATTATTTTCCTTTTGTGCATTAAAGGCTTCATAGTTACTATGTTTCATATTTATATTTTCTGTTAACGTTTTAAGTACAGTATCTATTTTCATGTTACATTCTTTTACTTCTAAATCAATTTCAGTTTTGTATGCTTTTAACTCGTTTGCAAATGCTTTTAAATCCAACACTTCCTGACCGAGTACATCACTGACATTTAGCAAGTCTTTATTAATTATATCAGTCTTATCATTAACCTTATTCAAGTAATGATTAACATTTGAAATATTTTTATCAACAAAATCTTTAGTGGCAGCATCTGATTTATCAAGCGGTTCATTAAATTTATTAAATATTACAGATTCTTTTATTGTCTACATTAAAATCTCCATCGCGTGTAAAAAGAAACCCAGGCCCAGGGGGACCGCGAGTTATGCCACTTTTACGGTTTGAATGACGTCCGAACTTGTCAATACTCATTGTACTTCTGATCACAAATTATTCTCTCACTCTATTATATTAGCTTCGCGTAATTCCTCTTCAATGGCAACGATTTCATTCTGATGAGAAGTATTTCCAGCTTGACGTGAAGCATGCAAAAGACACAAACGATCCACTAATTCCTCAAGATTGTCCCAATAGCGGTATTGTACTTTTGTAATATTCAAATTATTATTAGAGTTGACGTCTAAAGAAGAATCAAAAAGACCCCTGCCGCATGCTGATGGACCTGACCAGGAATGCGTTCTAGGAATAGCTGGTTTATCGAAAAGGGGTTTTATTATACTTGTATATTTGCGTGATTTATTCCCCTGTTTCTGACCAGTAGGTTCATAATTTCTCTTCAAAGCATTCGTTCTCTCCAATATATCTTTATAATTTCGTGTGTCGTTTTCGTTAAATCCAAAGTTTTTTAAAAAGCAACTCATACAAACCGGGGGTACCCTTATAGTGAATTCCTTTTATAATTAAATCATTACCATTCAATGCAACTTCTGATTTAGCAATCATCCATTTTTCGGTGTGTGGATTAAAAGTTATACCATATTTTAAATCAAATGCATCATCTCCATCGCTGATTAACTGCTCCAAGTATTGTCTTGGTAGTGGAGCATACTGTTCCAAATAGGACCGCAAAGCTTCGGGTCTAGTCTCTTCAACAAACGTTTGATACATGTTTCGATCACTTTGAAAAATTTCATCATCATCTTCATCATCAGCATTATCATTATTGGAGCGTATTGTGTCAGTTATAGCAGCAGCATTCTCAAAAGTATCCTCATGTTCCATTGGTAAAAACTGTGATGTGGGTCGCTTTGGCTGAATTTCTGTATATAATTACTTGCTTTGCGTTTAGAACTCCTAACCATATCATCACCATCATCATTATCATCCATGTCCGAACTTGAACTTTGATGTTTAGAACTCCTAACCATATCATCACCATCATCATCATCATCCATGTCCGAACTTGAACTTTGATGTTTTTGTTTAAATGATTTAATTGGAATTTTAGAAGGACTTGTAGATTGCTTAAATGATTTAATAGGACTTGTGGATTGTTTAAGTTTCTTTGTAGATGCTTGTTGTTGTTGTGTAAGTATTAAATTTTTAATGGGTTCGATTAGTGGTTTGTAAGTTTTATTCAGTAATTCATCTTCCTCGCTTCGATTCAGCTTCATAGCCAACAACTTTTTGCGAATTGTTTTCTGAGTATCAATCAACTTACGTTGAACATTTCGACCCATCCTTAAACAGGTTTGAACAGGTTTTAACAGCTAACAAACAGCTAACGAACAGATTTTGAACAGGTTTGAACAGCTGATGAACAGGTTGAACAGGTTGAACAGGTTTGAACAGGTTTGAACAGGTTTGAACAGGTTTGAACAGGTTTGAACAGGTTCAACAGGTATATGAATAGCTTAAACAGATATTCAAACAACAACTTAAACAGGTTAACAGGTCTTATTCCTTCGATGGTCTGTTATCTACTAATAAATATCTATTTACTCGACACTATATATTCATCTAAATATTTACGATATCTTCCCTTATCTATATCACAATCTTTATGCACTGTAATAAAACCGTAGGGTTCTTTCCAGCATGCTATACACATATCCTTGAATTTGTCAAAAGACATGTCACTGGAAATGTGATCGTTGAAAACATGTTTTAGATTTAAATCATCCTGTTTGAAGAGTATTATAAAATTAGCATTATCACGTACGAGATGTTTCGGAATTCGCGTGTACGTTTGACACAAGTAAAAAGAATCAATCTTGTTGTGACGACCCATACTGAAATATTCGCGTATCACATCCTGTTTATCACAAGCCACATCGTCGAATATAAAAATTGAATCAGGTTTTGCATCGCTAGACTTCATGATCTCAACGTTCTCTTTAAAGGGAAAATATCCAATACCCTTGAGTGGTTTTAAAACTTTTTCGAGAAACTGATATTTAGGCTGGTATAGTGATTTGGAATATACATAGACATTCTTAAATTTCAATCCGTTTTCATCAAACAGTAGACTCAACATCACGTTGGATTTTCCACAGTTCGATGGACCACAAATTAGACATCTGAGTGTGTTTGGAAGCAAAATACCATGACGCCTCTCTTTTGTGAGCGACATACCTTCGCCTACGCAGTTGTCTAGATTCATAATCGGTAAAGATTGTTTCTGTTTAACAAATCGCATCGTACTGACCATAATTTCCCTAAACTTGCTTATAAATACAATGGTTAGTTTTCCAAGAACATCATACAGTTATGTACACCGGTAGAGGAATCATCAATTCACTCATTAACAAGCTCCCGTTCGAGTTGCATGTACCAGGTGGTTATCAGTATTGTGGACCAGGCACAAAGTTAGAAAAACGTTTAGCAAGAGGTGATCCAGGCATTAGCGCTCTAGACAGCGCTTGTAAACAACACGATATCGCATATTCAGGAAGCAATCAATTGTCAGATCGACACGTAGCGGATAAAATACTTCAGCAAGCTGCTTGGCAAAGAGTAAAGGCGAGAGACGCAAAGCTTGGTGAAAAAGCGACAGCTTTATCAGTTGCTACTGCAATGAAGGTTAAACGAAAACTTGGGATGGGTGTTAAACGCAAGACTAAGCAAAATAAAGTAGTTTTAAATAGTGGTGTTGTCTCAAAAGTACGCAAGGCAATGAAAAAATTCAAGTTCTTGGATGCTAGAGAAGGTAGTAAAATTGCTCTTGCTTCAGCTAGAGCAGCTGTGAGGGAAGTGGGTGGACGTAGAAAAATTCGTACTCCACGTATAATTCCAATACCGAAGCAGGGTGGAATTTTACCGTTAATCTCACTGTTTGCTGGGTTAAGCGCTCTCGGCTCGTTGGCTGGAGGTGCCGCAGGAATTGCGAAGGCTGTTAGTGCCTCAAAGGATGCACGAAATAAATTAGCTGAATCAGAACGACATAATAAAACGATGGAGGCAATCGCATTAGGTAAAAGTGGTCGTGGTCTTTATTTGAAACCGTACCGAAAAGGGTTGGGACTTTATTTAAAAAAGTCAAAAAACTGCTAAGTAAGCTACCTCGACGTCCTCTCAACGATGCTGATATTGCAAAATATACACAAGATCTTAAACATTTCCGTGGTGTGTTTATGCGTGACACGCTTCCAATCAAACCTTTGCGTAACGAGTGTGCGGTTGTGAATTTAGACTCTGTGAAAGGGATCGGTACGCATTGGGTAGCATACAAGAAACATGGAAAATATGTTACATATTTTGACAGTTTTGGTGATTTACAACCGCCCACCGAATTGTTAAAATATTTTCGAGGTAGCAACATAAAATACAATCATGATAGATACCAAAAGTTTAACAGTTACAACTGCGGGCATTTATGTTTGCAATTCTTATTGGAGTAATAAAAGTAAAGACAACTGCACATATGTGTCAGTCATGTCTCAGACCTTCACGCTGCAAAGTAATACGAATGTGTTGTCAGTGAATTATTATCCACCTATAGAATTAAATCACCATAAATTATATTGCCTAGGATTAATAGGATTCTATACATATAACACTATTCCAAATATTGAAGAAGACCGTAATAATTTATTCTGTTACGGTGACGAGGAGAAGCAGATTATAATTCCTGCAGGTTCATATGAGATAACAGATATTGAACTCTATTTACAAAACCAGCTGCTTGACGATAGCACCACCCACGACAAGGTCGAGCGAGATAAAGTGCTGTCGATTAAACCGAATAACAATACACTTAAATGTGAAATAAAAAGTAAATACAACATTGATTTCACTTCTAATCATTCAATTGGAAGACTGGGTTTTTCTGCACAGATATTAGCTGCTGGACAATTGCACGAATCCGATTTACCTGTGGAAATTATAAAAGTTTCCAGTGTACGAGTCGAGTGCAATATTGTACACGGTGCTTATTACGATAACAAGTTGTCGCATATCATATACGAATTTTCACCCACCGTCGATTATGGATTTGCAATAAATATCGAACCCCGCAACATCATTTACTTGCCTATTAATGCACGAGCAATAGATAACATTACAGTGACAATCCTCGATCAAGACGGTCATCCTGTAAATTTCAGAGGAGAAAAAATACTGGTGCGATTAGAATTAAAGAGTATTAAGTGAGAGAGATGGGGATTAATTTTCATTATAAGCATATAAACAACGTAGCAAGATACAATCCCATCAGTCCACATTTAGCTCGGAAAGAGTTAACACCTACTTTGAAAAATAAACTATTATCTCTAGGTTATAAGTTAAAGAAGCATTAACGTTATGGATAAAGTAAACATATTTTCCAATATTCACTATGAAGAGACTATTACAAAGAATGAATTTCACACATACCATCCTCTGGCTCAAAATTATAGAAACAACGATGAGATTCGTATAGTCATACAACACCAGGACATGTACACTTGTCCTAGTGAAAGTTATATTTATGTGAGTGGAACCGTTCAGTTTCCAGCACTCGTTGCGCCTGCAACTGTACACAATTTTGAATTTGTTAAAAACGCTTACGCGTATTTGTTTGATGAAATTCGCTATGAATTGAATGGAGTTGAAATCGATAAAAATCGTGATGTTGGAATCACTAGCACGATTAAAGGATTACTTTCCAACACTAAACGAGATCAGCATATACTTGATCTATTTGGATGGGCTGCAAGTGCTACAAATGTTTCATACTTTGAAAATACTAGAAAGTTCTATGCTCTGATCCCACTAAAGTATTTACTAGGCTTTGCAGAGGATTATACAAAGATTTTAATTAATGTGAAACAGGAATTAATTCTACTACGTGCCAGAACTGATGTAAATTGTTACAAGGGAGATGCAAATATAACGTTCGATATAGACAAAGTGCTTTGGAAAATTCCACATACTCAACTCAACGATGAAGTTAGATTGGATGTTTTGCATAGACTCAAAGAAGATAAACCAATTTTGATTCCGTTTCGAAAATGGGAGTTGCACGAGCTACCCTCCCTAAAAAATACCGATAGAGACATCTGGTCGGTGAAAACATCTACGAGTCTAGAGAAGCCTCGATATATAATAATTGCGCTGCAAGAGGGACGAAGGGATAATCATACAAGAACTGCATCCAAATTTGATAATGCATCAGTACGAAATATGAAAATTTACCTAAACTCAGACTCCTATCCGTATGACAATTTAAATCTTGATATGAATAATGGAGATTATGCACAACTCTATTACATGTATGCAGCATTCCAAAACAGTTATTACGGTAACAGCACCAATGAGCCGATACTAAATATGATCGAAAAAAAAACGTGAGACAGAAATGTGTATCATTTTTAACAGATTCTGGAGGGGTAGATATAGTTGAAATTTTTACTATTGAACCCCAGTGCGAATCTCGAAATGGTAGCGAATGGTTGTGGAGTGCTGCCAATCGTATCCGTTTTCGTGGAAGAATCAATCATTTGGAAAAGCTACTAGCACCGATACTGAGAAAGAAGCAGCAGCAACAGCAGCAGCAGCACAGCATCGCTATGAATCAGCGGTTTATTATCGATGTCCAAGGATTTATTGTAAATGAAAAATTTATACCAAAGGAACTTTCCATCAAATCATTCGATGAGAATGATGTGGACACCTACTCATTTAAACAGCCAACACCATTCCGTTCTCTCAGCATCTCCAATAAAAAACAGACATGCTGGTTGGAGAATAATCATCATGGACTTAAATACAATTCTGGAAATATACCGTTAAAACTTATTCCGCATATTTTCAAATATCACATTAGAAATACGACTAGTTTTAGAATAATAATATTTGTTAAAGGAGCAGTAAAACAAGAGTTTATTGAATCCATTTTAAGTTTGTATTTGTCGCAAAATAATTATACAGTTATTAATTTAGAAAATAATGAAGATGAATTTTACGATTGCCCCAATTTAGTTAAAACCGAACATGTATGTTTAAATCATTTCAATAATTATAGTATATGTACTGCTGAAAATGTAAAAATATTATATGATTATTTAAAGGAAATAAAAACGTAATTATTTTTATATGTTTTATTTTATTCTTTCGTAATATTGTAGTAATCAGAATCGATGTAACCGCTGGCTGTTTTAATATTAATACCATCATTCTCGAGAAGGTGGTGTGATAATTTTCCATCGAGCCTTTCAATTTCTTTTTCAGTCCACGATGAAAGTAACTTAAAATGCTCGTCTACATGACTCTCCAGATTCATCAACGTTTCGATTCTTCCATCTAGACGCTTGATTTCCTCCGCGAACCAATTCTCCATTTCTATCATATTATTATTATTATTATTATTCGAAGTAAATGCCCACAGTTTCATTAAACTTTCGTTTAATCTGTTGCAACAGTCACCATCGGTACTAGTACTATTTATTTTATCAACCATCTTTGACGATAATATCAGTGAAGAGGACGCGAACGTGACGAATAGTAACACAACCACACACGCAGAAGTCATCTTGGAAAATTACTTCCCATTACCACAACAATTCCTTTTCACCACTACTAATTATTACATATCCCAATTCAAATTTCTAAATAACGCACACCGCTCAATTCAAATCTAAAATGTGGCTTGCTTATGCTTATTATAAAATTAATCTATTTTCCTTAAAAAAAAAAAATAAGACGGGAAAACTGTGGTTTCTTATATAGTAATCTGGTTCTAATATAGATATATAAATAAAATTCTGATTAATTAAAAATTTATTTTATATTATAATAATTTTCATTTGCATTCATGCACCTCAATAAATAGCAGAATTAAATACAGCGAACGCGTTCATTTCATGTTCCTTGCGTGGATAAATAAAATTCTGTGTACTTAACAGAGTGTATTTATTTCATTTGTACTAAATAATAATATTAAAATTATATTTCAACAATATTTCTAATTTTCATTTGAGCGTTCGCGCGACGCGTGCCGCAATCATGTGACATTTGCACGACCTCGCGCCCGGGCCCGGGCTGCTGATAAGGAGCGACCGTCGTCGTCGTCGTCGTCGGTGGCCTCGCCGCTGCCGCTGCTGTTGTCATCGTCGCCGTCGCGCGGTGCGCTCCCTAGCCGACGCCCATCCGTCGCGATGCATCTCAGGCCCCAGCTGTTAAATGCAAATTCTGACGTCATTTTCGAAATCACGGTGGGTGCCATGCCGGCATGCAAACCCCCCGGTCCCCGACCCCCGATCCCCGACGCTCACCACGACCTGTGTGATAACACTTTCAATGTATTTCTTATGGAGAAATACTGCACCGGATGTCCCATGTATTTCTTATGGAGATTTTCGATCTAAACACCGCATTTTTTACCTACTTGTAGCTTTTTGCGAATAGTTAGAATAGCCATCCCCGAGTTCTCTAAAGTGTCATTAATTGTATCCCAATGACAAATGATACCAACTCCTAGGGCCGGGCTGCCCATTCGTAAAGCGGGACTACTAACTACTGCTCTACATCGGCGTGTCTGTGTACATATTTCTCAATGATTGACAGTATTGATGATTATCAACTGTCATATTTCAAATAAGATACTGCATATAAATTATACAAATGGGTATTGATTATTATGGAGTGTTGCAACTAAATAGAACGTGTACTGATCTGGAAATTAGAAAAGCGTATGTATAAAACAATTAATATTTATCATATAGATTGCAACTATTACAAGGTATATGTGCTCATTTCTGTATGTAATAAGCTTCTCGGTAGTAAATTAATTTAATTTAAACAAATAATTAAACATTCCGATAAGAATTAGAGCTCTATAAGATTGGTATGAATCGAACGTTTATTCCGTCGACTTAAAACATCGATTTAGGTGAAAAATATTTAGAAAATCGGGTTTTATTTTTTATTGGTGCCACTGCTTTGTAAATTCCATAGTAAGATTTACATTTCTTGGCTGGGAGTTATTTGTCTTCGGTATTTACTCTAACGTCACGATGCTAGCAATAAAATGAACAAAGGAACTTATAGTGGATTATTACTGGTTATTGTAAAGGAATATACAATGTTTAGTAGGGCCGGTCGTAGCGTGCGTAGAAGATGTGCGCCAAACTTAAGGGCCGCCAAATTCAGCCTGGGAATTCAAAACATAAAATTTAAACTCGCCTCGGTTATAAAATATCTTTCTCAGTATTTTCACAGATTAGCGTTTATATTTATTATTTTTACGTTTTATTTCTAGTTTAAATTTTTTGATATTCAAAACATTTACGATCTTTTGTTACAAAGCTGTCTGTTTAATGCTAAAATTAGTTCAGTTTTTGTATACGGTTTGAATAGCTATATTCCAGTTTCATGTAGTAACTTCCATGGCTTTTTAATTGGTAGGTTGTCATACTACGGACTAGTTTCAAAAGCTCTTCGTCAAATCTTTGATATAGGGATGTTGTGTGTATATCTAGAAATAGAAATTATTTCTTTTAATATTATTCTTTTATTATTTACAAGGTTGATGTTGATTTTGATGATTTTGTGTTTGTGAGTTAAGTTTATTTTTTGGCAGCATTTATTCGACTATTTTTTTATTTATAATCACATTCTAGTAGTGAAGATGGTCCCCAATTGATTTTGTTTTAAAATCACACAATCAAATGTTAACTGCCATGTAAATTTATGAATACTCATGTGATAGTAATAGATGGTTACTTTTAGGTTATTATAATAACATAAGTTTAAAATTTAACATTCTTTCTCTATATTTCTAAATTTTAATTAAATTGTGCTACGATATGTTCTTTCAATTTCTTTCCTGTGCGGCCGTTGAATTCTCCATTAATATTAGTTTTCTATTTGTACCAGTTGTAACAAATGTTGATTCCGGCAGGTAAAATGACTGGAACATGGAAGCAAGCACAGTCGTTTCTCTAGCACTATTAAGTAGCTAATTCATATTTTTAGTGAACTTTTTTATTTTTTTATTTTATTTTTTATTATTCATTTATTTTATATCACCATTCAATCATACAATAATAACACATCAGTACAACATCTAAATAAGCATTAAATTATCAATATAAAATTTCAAAAAAATAAAAATTCTTCCAGCTCAGACATTTTATTCTACCGTAGAATAAAATGTGTATGCAGAGCTACACCAAAATAGTAGGTCATCTCATCAATACTATATGACAGTGTTCTTTTTCCGCTATTTGTTCTTATTTTATTAAGATGTGTATTTTGATTTAATCTACATTAGCTTTGCATTCAAAATTGGTCTTTACTAGTTTATGCTTTATTTTGTATGCAAGCTTAGCTTTCTCATAATATATTATTTGTTTCATACTCATTTTTCCCAACACCTTATACAACTCTATTGTATTATGTCGATTGTGTTTCTTACAAAATAACTTTAAGGACTTATTTTGAGTTCGTTATAAGGACGCTAGGTAGGCAAACTTGTAAAATTGCAGCCACGGCCCGCATTAACTTATCTAGAACTAATCTGAAATTCTTGACAAACATCCTAACTGGCAACTGCCGGCTAAACAAACACCTACACACGATGGGTCTGGTGAACAGCCCGTTATGTAGAGGGTGCAATGAAGAACTAGAAACAGCAGAGGATGTAATATGCCTCTGCCCAGCTCTAGTAAACACTAGGCATCTAATACTAGGGGAGTGCTGGCCTAGTATGGTCAGCATTGGCAGCTCCTCACCCGCCTGAGTTTTGCAGCTTGCACGCAAAATTGACTGGTGGGACGAGTGAGCAGCCTTAAAGGGAGGTTTCACAATGGGCCCATTTTGTGTCTGTAGCTATGCTACCCTCCAGCCAACTATCCAGACTATCCAGGACGCTAGGTATGAGTGCAATGCGACCAGACTGAAATCATATACCTTACTATCGACAGTACATATGAATCATAAATCTGTTTATTTATACTACATGGAAAGATACATCTACGGAGTGCACCAGTTATGGACGTGATTTTATTTCTAACATTTCTAACATGCGTAATTAAATTCAATTTCTCATGTACCATTACTCTTAAATATTTTGTTTCAGATACCTTTTTTATTTTAACACTTTGTGCCATATTTAACTCTTGAGTAAAATGCTTCTTGGATGCGATATACACAGGTTTATTTAAGTTTATTGTCAGTTTATTCTTCACTAACCACTGTTCGTACTGGTTCAGATCTTCATTTAATTTCCTCTCTAGTTCTCCAACGTCTTTGTCATAGCACACTAACACTGTATCATCCGCATAAATTACGTAATTATAGTGTAACTCAATCAAACGTTTCTTTAAGGTCTACGAATACAGCTGTTACGTAATATTTTTTATCAATTGCCCTATTCACTATTTCCATAAATTCAATCATAGCTGCTTCTGTATTACTATTTTCAAGGAAAAGAAATTGATTATTATCAAATCCAATTGTTGACGTTATAAATTACGTAATTCGTTTTTTTAAAACCTTTTCTTAATTCTTTGACAGAATACTTATTAATGAGATGGGTCTATAATGGTCAGGATCATCCTTTGCTCCTGATTTATGAATTGGAATGAGTTTTTTTAGGCATGTTAGATAATGTCCATGTTTCATGCACTTATTAATTAGCTCACAGATGATTGGTACTATAAGATCCTTGATACATATTATATCCTTACCAGAGATTTCATCTGCTCCAGGTGCAGCGTTTGTCTTAAGTTCGCCGATAATAGTTAAGATTTCTGTTTGTGTTGTTGGAGTTAGAAATATCGAACGATCATTTTTTTCTTCAGTTTGATACCCTGGTCGCGCGTGTTAACAATTTCCTTAGCTAGATTTTCCCCCACAATTATAAAATATGTATTCATTGTATTAGCTATTTGAATTGGATCTGTGCTGGCACAAACATCATTGTATTCATGGCCACTATTTGGTGTTTAGGTGCACATTCGGAGTTTGCCAAAGATTCATTTACGATTTTCCAAATTTTTGTAGGGTTTCCATCTGCTCTAAGTAATTTACTTGTTATAAACTCGGTCTTTTGGTTTTTAATTTGTATCTGTACACTCTCTTTTAGTTCTATGTATATGTTTTTATTACACCATCTCCAGGATTGGCCTTATATTCTTTATTTGGCGCATAATTTCTAAATTTATCCAAGAATTATCTCTCGATCTAATTACAGTTTTAGACGTTGCCTTTCTTTTGGATTCTTGAATTAGGACAATTAAGGACTCGAAATTTACTATCGGTTTGGTGATTTGTGATTTGATAAGTTTGTGAAATTTATTTTAGTCAGTTTTACTAATAATTTTATTTGTATACAACTTATTTTGTTCCATAGGTATATGCCATTGTAGTTTCAATAGTTTGTAATCTGATAATTCCGTATCTGATACGTCCATTTTTAGGTTGGCAATTGCATGATCTATAATAGTACCACCATTTTTATTCGTTCTTGTATATTCTTGTTGTTGTATTTTGTTAATGATTTTATACACGTTCATCTCAATCATGTTTTTATAATACATCGTAAGGTTATCATTGTCTAATAGAATTAATTATATTTAAATCTCCCACCATGATTAGATTTTGTTTGTTTGATAGGAACTTATCTATAATGTTAATCGTGGATGTTCTATCACTAGTTGGTGGTCTATATTTTGCCATAATATTTATTTTTGATTTATTAAATACAATCTCCTTACAAATAACTTGACAACCTGTATAATTATTCATAGAACTCGTAGAGATATTTATATCTGAACGCAAGAATATGGCTACACCTCCTCCTCTACTATCGTTTCTATTGAGTAATAGTTATAATTTGGTATATTTATATATTTGGCTTCGTTATCATATAGCCGTTTCAGTTCGGATAATTACTTGCGGATTATTATGTTCTTTAATTAGTAATTCAATTTCCTGTAGCTTATTCCTAAGACTTCGTATATGTAAATGGAGTAGTTTAAAAAGTGGTAATATATAATAGCGTATCACTGCTACTTACTAGAACAAACAGTATCGAGCATGCCACTATATAAATGATATGAGTATGGCCAACTAGTAAGATATTGACATTACTTACCTTTATACCTTCCTTCTTGTGCTAACAGTATTTGTGGGCACCTCTGCATTGTCGTTTGCACACTCACTTGCGATAGGTTTAAGTTAGGATTAAATATGAATAGATGTTAACAATAACAATGTTAAAAATAAGGAGACTTACTTGAATAATAAACGAAACTTTGTCAGATTCGGGTAGAAAGCTCGAAAAGTAATATGTAATCATGGTGACACCACGATCCTCAAACTCGAGACTTCTGCTCTGCGCTTCGTTCTGACGGTATCGACAAAAACTAGCATGTGTATGCATAAACAAATCTTTGTTTTATGGGAAATTACCCCCCATTTGTAGGTTATTGTCGCTGATACCGAGCAATATTAAAACAAATAATTAATAACTTACACTCAGTCGCGTCTCTAAATGTAACAAACTCCTTCATTGTTATATACACAGACTGTAACACAGTTTTATGATGCTTCACAGCTGGTGAATATAATAATATTAAACTTTATTTCACATAAATTGTAGCACAATAATAAAATACAATAAATAAATAATATAACATATAATAAATACAAAAACAATACAAAAACAAGCCCATCAGGAACAAATAGTACTTTTCCATGTGAGCCATATGGCATGGAAGAGTAGACAGGTAACAACAATGATTTTATTTCTCTTTTAAAACTAGACAGAGATTTTAAATGTTTTAATTTTTGTGAAAGCACATTATAAAGTTTCAGGGCACTGTAATGTGGAGCCATTTCGTACGTAGACAGGTTATACGTTGGAAGTTTATAATTTGTGTATCTTGTATTATAATTGTGTCTTATTTCACATGACTCAACCTTATCTGAATTATTAAAAAATATTAAATATAAATAATAGATATTTATACACATAGAGACCTGTTAGCGTAATCAGATTTAGAGATTTAAAATTACAGCCCAAGATAGTGCGGATTACTCTTTTTTTGTGATAAATATTTATTTTAAATGAGAGGATGCACCCCAAAAAATTATTCCATACTTAAGCATGGATTTAAAATTTGCATAATAATCTGTTAATATCATGTTTGTTTCCATGCTTGCGGCATTTTAAAATTCCGATAGCATATGATACTTTGATGAGTTTTGGGCAGAAATATTTTATATGGTCAAACCAATTGAATTTAAAAATTCAAAAAAATGCTAAGCATTTTATCGGTTCATTTAATTTTATAACAGATGTATTAAGAATTATTTCATTTGGTGTTACAATGTTAGATCTATTTGTTTTAAACACAAGCCCTTGAGTTTTATTTAGATTTAGTAATAATTTATTTTTCTTAATATCATTTAATAACCTTTCAACTGTTTCATTTGTAAACACTATATTGGTATCGTCTGCCCAGCAAAACATATTTAGTGGAGGAATTTTTTCCATTCAATTTGGAAGATGGTTGATGTACAGAATAAATAGTAATAATTCCGATATTTATATTTCGTAGGCTAGACCTGTATGCATTTGCACAAATTATTTTCGGTCTGTCAAATATGATTTAATCCAGTTTAAAGCATTACCTCTTATTCCATACAAATCAAGTTTATCATACAGGATTTGATGATTTACGCAATGAACACCTTAGATAGATCTAAGAAAATTCCACAAGGAATTTCCCTGAAGTCCAAGCTGAAGTGGTCGCCTAAAAAGAACTCATATACAGCAGTGGCTGTACTTGTCGGAAGCCGTGTTGGGCACTATCAAAAATTGAAAATTTATTGCAATAACATATTGATGTCCGTTGCAGACAATCTTCTCAACAATCTTACTGAAAGGCTTCTTCTTCTTCTTCTTGAAATAGGATTACAGCCAGTTTTTCCAGCTTTAAGGTGTTGCTTATGACGTCGACACCCAGCTATCCCTTCATCTCTTTAGTGGTCTGCCTGGGGGCCTTTTAGAGTGTGGGTTTCCGTCTCTGGCGATTTTTGCAATTCTGATGTCTTTCATTCTGTTAATGTATTGGTTCTATTATCGTCGTCTCTGCCTCATCAACCTTATTTTGATCTGTACGTCGCACATTTGTCTTATGTCTTGGTTGGGTATTCTGTCACGTAGTGTGTTTCCCGTGATACTTCGGAGCGTTCTCATCTCTGCCGTTGGGCTTATGCTTTTAGATTCTGCGGCGTATGCGATTATTGGTCTAATGCATGATATATATATATATATATATATATATATATATATATATATATATATTCGGGTCTTTGATTACAGTTTCAGACATGGGTTCTTCCATATTATGTCCCTTAAACACCCGGATATTCTAGATGCTTTATCGGTTTGGTTCTTTACCTCCGACGTCCTGTCTTGATGGGCGGTTATTTCTGCCCCTACGTACCTAAAGAACTTTACCTGCTCTATTATTACGTCGTTAATGCTAGTTTGCATCTTGTGGGCTCTTTGCTAAACTAGTGTTTTTGTCTTCTGTGCCGCAATCAGCATATTGTAGCGTTTCGAAGTTACGTAAAATTGTAGTAGTAGATGTATAGAGTGTCGGGCTTAGTGAATCCCCCCGTCTTATTCCTGTTGAGATCGGCACTTCCTCGGATAAGCTGTTCTTAACAAGTAGTCTGGTCGTTGTATTGGTGTTCATGTTTTCAACAGTTCTAACGATTTCTTCCGGGGTATTGTCCTGTCTCAATATGGTTGTAATATCATTTAGCCTCACTCGGTCGGACGCTTAAATGTATTAAGCACATATACGCCGGTTTCTCGTATTCTATTGATTTCTCTACTAGTTGTCGGATGACGAATATGGCGTCTGTTGTGGACCGATTTTTTCGGAAGCCCTGTTGTTCTTCTCGCATGGCTATGCATTCTGAGATGATGTTGGAGATGATTTTCGTGAATAGTTTGACAACAGCACTAAGGAGAGTTATTCCTCTGGTGTTTGCTGGTTGCTTTTTGTCGCCTTTTTTGAAGATAGTGACAGCTTTTCTTCCAGTCAGTTGGTATGGTTGTTTCATTTAGGATCTTCTGGTAAAGGCTAGCCAGTTGTTCGCTTAGTGGTTTACCTCCATATTTTATCAGTTCGTTATTCAGTTCGTCGATACCAGTTTTCCTGTTTTAGCTCCTTGATGTATTTTTCTACCAGTTCCTGGTTGATGCGGGTAGTTGTTTCTGCCGTTGGTGGCGCTTCCTGATGTTGTAACTTATCATCTTCTTATATTTGTTTAAAGTGGTTTATCCATACCTCTTCCGGAATAGTTTTTGTTGTTACGTATTCGTTGACTTCGCATTTTCTTCGACGGATCATTCCCTATATCTTCTTTTGGCTGCCGTAGAGATCATGTTCCAGGTCCGCAGTGAAGATTTCCCAGTATTCGGTCTTTATTATTCGTATTTCTGCTTGTACTCTGTTCCTTGTATCCCTGTAACGTAGCCACTCTTCCAGCGTTTTGTTATTTAGATACCTCAGGTAACAAATGGCAAGAGAAAAACGAGTTCTCTTGCCATTTGTTTAATTCTGGCGTGAACCATGGTGTGTTGTGTTTCTTTGGGGTTTTGTTTATCCTCCTTCTGCCTAGTACTTCATTGGCGGCTTTCTTGATGTGTGATTTTACTTTTTTCCAACTGGTTTCCACGTCGTCCTTGTCTAGAATTGGCTGTTCTCTGATCTTTTAGGTTAATCTTTTTTTGTACAAGTCCTTCACGGTGGGGTCAGTAATGGATTCGATGTTCAGTTTGTCTACGTAGATAGGTGGTATCTTTATTTTCAATTGTGTTGTGAGTCGAAGTTTTTTCATGACTAGTTGGTGATCTGATCCAATGTTCGCTTAGCGAGCGTACGTCGATTATCTGAGGTATACTGCTCTATTCGAGATTATATAATCGACCGTGGATGCGTGTTGGACCAGGTTATCTTGTGTTGTGGCTTGTGATTGAAATACGTATTGTTTATTCTCATCTCGTTTTGTGCAGAAAATGTGGTGAGAGTTTCTCCGCTGTTGTTGACGTGTGCTTCATTGAAACGTTGTTTTATTGTATTGTATTGTATTGAAACGTTGTTTTACGCCATCTACGATTGCATTACGAATTCTGGCGCCCATGATTAGGATCTTCTGTTCGCTACGTATTTTGTCGACTTCGGTCCGAGCATCTGCAGAAGGTGTCAATTTCCTCTTTGCTTTTGCTAGTGTCGGGAGTACTCTGAGGATTCTTTCATTGACGTAGAATATATCTTCTATATTCTGTGTGAATTTATCAATGAATAGTAGACCTACTCCGGCTGTGGCTCGTTTGTGTTTTTCAGCCCCACAATACTTGAGTATGTATCCTTTATATGTAAGATCGCCTTTTCCTCTGCGTTCCTCTGGTTTCTGAGAATGCACATATATCTATTTTGTGTGTTTCCATCTCTAGTAGAACTTCCTGTTCTCTCCCGTTCCAAGATCTTATATTCCAACAAGCGCATCTTAATATATTTTTCCTCCACAGCTCTGTTTTTGTCTTCTTCTCATATCCGTGTCTATAGTTGAGGTCGTCATCGTTGTATCAGTCCGTATACGAGGCTTGTTGCTGGTTCTATGAGCTTGTGGGTTGTTTTACTGCAGGCAGACTGCTGACCTCACCTGCAAACCCTCCTCTCTTTTCCGGGCTTGGGACCGACAACATCGTCACTGAGCTAATTTGTTCACCGAGTGAGATGCAGACTATAAGATATATTTTAAAAATACTGTAGATAGTTGGTATGGGCCGGGGCTATTCGTGTTATTTAACTGATTGCAAGTCTCTATTGCTTTCTTACATGTAGTAGGAAATAGGAAAATTGATTGATTATATGGAGTTGTAGAAGTGGTGACTGCAACTTGAGGACTTTTATCGGATAATGAAGGGGCCATATTTGAAATTTAGCATCTTCAAGCTGAAAATTATATCAATTTTGATGCGTTTCCAAATTTTTTAGCCTGTTTATTATTGACCAAGTGGTTTTAGCCTTATTGTCGGACTTTATTAATAAGTATTCAAAATTTTGTCTCTTGCATGATATCAGTGTATCATCTTAAATTGTCTTGATTTTTTGGTATAGTCAGTTATAGCAATATTGGTACTAAATGAATATAGCAGTGAGCAGAACTCCACGCTATCAGCTGTATCGTCTAGATTTAATTCGATTGCTGCGCATTCAAATATCTTTATTTCCGCAAGAATTTAAGTCATCACGAACTTTATACATGTCATCTGTTTTACAGTATAGCGCAACACCGCCGTGTTGTCCGCAGCCTCGGCAGAAAACAGATGTTTGAGAAAAGTTATTTATTTTGTACAAAGCAAGTTCTGTTTCGTCTTTCCAATGTTCAGATTGTGCTAGCATATGAAAAGTTTGAAAGTGGTGGACCATGTATTGAATGCGGTTGACACTATTTCCGATGGATTGATTGGTCGTTTTGATGAATTATTGTATTTGTATTTTGGTTTTTCACATTATTCATTTTGTTCGATCAATTGATGCTCCTAACGGCCATACATCTGGATTTGCAATTTTAACTTCATATTCTGTCGGTATGGTTATTTTGAAAGACGAGTTCTAATTAACTATAATGATTTTTCTTATCGCAATACTTCTGTTAATGTGATATTTATTTCCATTTCAGAAAAGATGTTCTATCACTCCTTGAACGATCTAGGCTATTATTTGATAATCCTGTTTCATAGCTTAAATGTTGGTGTGATTTGCCTGGAAACTTTAAAATTCGATTATTTTTATGACAAGTAGTTTTGAGTCATAGCATCGTTGTATTTACTATTATGAGTGAAATAATAAGTCTTAAGAATCACACACATACCAAACAAACTTTGCTGTACTTTGCGGTTTAATATCCTACTTTTAAAGTCGGTAAACATTAAATTAATAGTTTCTGTCTCGATATTTGAGACAGGCAATATTACTAGTAATATACTGGTATATTATACACTCACTTTATTGAAAATCATTTATTACTCAAATCAACGACTAATAAAAAAATGATCGGAAAGATTTATAACTTGTAACTACGGGTCGTCGTCAGTGAATTTAAACTTTGAAAATAACCTTACTTAATTAGAATTATCGATATAATGTCCAACCTTTGTAAATATGTTTTTCCAATCTTAAATAAATGTGATTAATTAAGTAGTGCTGATTCCTTTACTAACACTGATTTTATTTCTCTATAATGAAATATGTCTCAATTTTTTTAGCTATCGAAATTTAGCACTAGGCTTTAATCCAGAACGACTCAAAATTGAGAGTTCTGAACAAATTTTTGCCTTGATAGCGGAAGCTTACGACGTTTTAAGAGTACCTGAGCGGAGGGCTGTATTTGATCAATATGGAGAGGAGGGTCTTAAAATGGGTGTACCAGGACCTGTTGATTATATTCCACCATATCATTTTCATGGAGATGCTATGCAGACATATAAGTAAGTTATTAATTTATAGTTTATATGTAGTTCTTAGGTAATCGTTTTTGTAAAAATGTGGGTTATAATCGATAATTTGTTTGTTTATGGTTGAATATTATCCACTATACGAAACGAAACTATTTTAAATTACACTTATGGAATATACTTTTTCGATTTCCTTCAAAGATATTTTCTTTGGAATACAGATTATTTTCACCGCTATCTATTCAAACTTGTTGCCTGTAAAATCGCAAGTTATATTATACCTCCTCATTATAAATTCCTTTAACCATTGTTTTCTCTACATAGTTATTTGATTGTTATGCCGGCACTAACTCACCTAAATCATTCAATAATTCATTTTTATTTCATCGATAAAGACGGAAACACTCCTGTGTGTTTTACTTATACTATTGATTAAATCACCTCCAAGATGTTCAGCCTTATAAGGGATTTCGACAGCCGGTTCTGAAGAAACCATGATAACCCTAGTATCCTCGGCTACTTTAGGTTTTACATGACGTTCGACACCTTTCCATTTAAATGGACAAAATGGATTTTGATGATTACAGAAATGTTTTTTAAAACGTCAATCTGTTTTATTTTGCTGTCGGCTGAAAGTTTTCAAGACTTTATTACTTCTACAATCTCTTTTGTACTATAGAAGAGTAAAATGTTAAATAAAACGGTTATTTACAATAAACAATTAGATGCCGTTTGAAACCAAGTTATCCAGAGCTATCTGATGAGATTGCCACAGTTGGTTGACCCAAAATCATGAGATAGACATAGTTGATCAATGATCATTATTTAGAAAAAATATATTATTGTTTTACTCCTTGCCTACAATTTCATTATTGGTTAATAATTAATGAAATAAATTAAATTATTTATTAAAAGCAAATTACAAATGTAGAGGAAAATTTAGCAGAAAGGTGAGGTGGCGAAATAAGAAAAACTTATTTATTTGTTAAAAAATACGTACTTATAAAACATTTTTGTTTTTAAATAGGATACCTACGTATTATGTAGGTACCTAATGGATTTGTTTGTGTATTTTAATAGAAGAACAGTTGAAAAAATAATTGAGAACATAATATTAATAGGTAGGTAATAGGTACCTTCTGCTAGATTTATTCAAGATGGTCTACGAGAAAGGGGAACTCCCAAGAAACCTATCCCAAGAGAATGCTCAGATTATCGAACAATTGCGCTCATGAGTCATAGCCTAAAAATATTCTTGAAATTCATCCATAAGAGAATATACAGAAAAATCGAAGAAGATATTAAAAACACGCAGTTTGGCTTCCGTGAGGGACTGGGGACAAGAGAGGCGCTCTATGGGACTAATATTCTTTTCCAAAGATGTCTATATATGAATCAGAACGTGTTTGCGAGTTATATAGATTTCGAAAAAGCTTTTGATAGGGTAAAACATAATAAATTACATCAACTACTCCTGAGTAAAAACATTGACTCGGATGGCGTATACGACGACGATAATCTGCAACTTATACTGGGGTCAAACAGCTAATGCAAAAGTAGAAAAGCAGCTAACAGAAGAAATGGAGATCCGGCGCGGTGTAAGACAAGGCTGCAGTCTATCGCCACTTCTATTTAACCTCTATAGCGAAGCTATATTAAACGAAACATTGGAAGAAGAACAAATAGGAGTGGTTATAAATGGAGAAGTTGTGAACAACATTAGATATGCGGTTGACACGGTTTTGTTCGCAAGTAGCCTTAGAGACGTACAACACCTTCTAGAAAAACTAAACGATCGATGTCGAGAGTACGGACTAAAAATAAATTTTAATAAAACTAAGTTAATGTTAATTACAAAATTCCCGCTGAATAAAAATTAGATAAACCTGATAGTAGCGACCACCGCAATAGAAAATGTGCAGACGTATAGATTACCTTGGAACCTGGATAGATCAATCGGGTGACCAAACAAAAAAATAAAATAAGGATTAAAATAGCGAGATCAATATTTGTGAAAATGAAAAAGCTCTTCACTAGTAGGGATATAAGCCTAGAACTTAAAACAAGTATGCTACGGTGCTATGTCTTTTCTACATTACTGTATGGAGTTGAAGCATGGACTTAGGCTTCTTCTGATAAAGTGTAGGAAACTCGGAATTCGGAATGGCCGCTCTTTTCTTTGGTCTAATTAGTAATTCCTTCAGTTCATCTCCATAGTTCAATTGGTATAAAATTTTACCACTTACTACTGGTTGTATTCTATCCACCTAAAGTCCACAACAGTCGGGTTGTTTGGACGTTTTCCTGGTCTGATAGTATTGTAAATTATAGTGTCCTCTCTTCAAAAAAAGTATGTTGTAACATCTTTGCCCGGTATGGGAACGGTACATCTCTTACTGCAGTAGAATGATCCATGGGAAGGTAGATTTCACATTGTTGAAAGTGTCTCTGGATCGTAACATGGACGCTGTCGCACTCCATTTCAGTGTGTCCCTTCTCTAAATCTTTATGAGTAATTTTAACCTTTCTGTACATGCTTAGATGTAATAATGCATTTGGAAGTACATAATTGCGATTTTGGTACTCGCACCCGTCCGAGTAAATAATAACTGGCTTAAGTTCTTTATCGAGCAATCCATTAATGTAGTTAGTGAGACAGGTGAAAAACACTGATGCAGACATTGCAGACTCTTCTTTCACGTCAAAAAATTAGGCATACATTTTTTGTATTCGAACGTCCATAAGCGTGAGTCTGCTTGTAAGAATACAGTGTCCGTCTCTACACAAAGTTTTTCTTTTAATACTTTCCACAATAATGCGACGGTAAGGTAGGTAAAGAATCAAAAAAGTTTTGCAGTGTTTTAACTCTTTGCGCCTTCGAAGATATCTTGATTACATTTTGGAAGTATCAGAATCAGTGACTGGTGAATTCGCACAATCTGGTGAGAAAGTCTTTCGCTTTTTTGAAGGCATATTTATATTCTGAATATTATATAACCAAGCAGTGGGTTGCTTTTTGTTAATAACTTCTACAGTTGAGCAAACGTACATTTGTTTGGTATCTTTTTGCCCCGTGTAGATTCACATGTGGACCCATCACAATTCGTTCACCTAGGATCAGCCTGTCGAATTTTACTCGTGCTATTTTATCGAGTCTTCGGAACCCTATATAAGACCTTTCATTCGTTTCAATTTCGCCTCATTTCTCATCCATAGTTTCTGTTTCGGAACGTTGTTTCTTTCTTTTGGATTGGGGCTGGCCAATTGGCTGGCACCAGAATTCTCAGGTTCAAATAAACTAACAATGTTATTTATGTTAGTAATAATTAGAAACCACTACTTTTTCTAAAAATAAAATATGTCATTTAAGCAGCAATGTGAAAAACAGTGGATATCTCAAACGCTTTTTGTTGTTATTAATTCAAATAATTAAACGGAGCTATTTAAAAAGTACTGAGCAGCTTTTATTACAAAAAAGGTATTTATAAAAACAAGTTAGAAATATAACTAATCTAAAAAGATTTAACCTTAAAATCACTTACTTTTCTGACACCGGTCCACAGCTTGTCAAGTTACAATGAAGAAACTATGAGATGTCTTGTATTGTTGAACGAACACATGATATCAAGTGTTGTCAAAATGTTAAAAAATACGCTTTCTGTTAGTCAGAAGTTGAATGAGTCTTCACCAATCGATCCGGAATGTTTTTTTTCAAACGAAAGCGCTCCTAACTCAAAACCATCAAAAAATTAGATATTCAGTGTTGCTTCTTAAGCATCGATTTAAAAGAAACAAAATACCACTGTCAACCAGGCAACCAGATCCCAGGTTAGAAGTATGCCTAGCGTCTTGTTGACGAATGAACGCTATCGCAGTAACAGAGGGTAGAACTATATGCTTATAGTTGAATCTATCAAAAGCAGAGATGACACGGTATAATTTTGATAGGCGCAACAAAATATTCACTAACTGCAGTTTCTTAACCTTCGGCTGGGTCATATAAAAGTGGGTTGTAACTTGTGATTACATCCAATCCACTAATAGATTGCACACATTCTTGATGACTGATAATCTGTAATCTTACGTACCTCTAGTTACATACGACAATGTCGCTTTAACTGTGTCAAATCGACGTGACGTTTGAATTATGGATTATACAGTGACTAAGTTATAAAATTATTCTACTTTTATACAACTTACCCTTAATTTTCCAAATTCAGATCAATAATCAAATTCATAGCGATTACAGACCGCTACGAATATCTTTTAATTGGTGTCATATTGCAGAGATTTCTTTGGGACTGCATCGCCATTTGCGGATTTGCTAGATTATTATATTGACCCTAAACCAATCTACGATATACCCGAAGGGAGGGGATTTAAAAAGAAGCAACCACCTATATATCATACACTTTCTTTAACATTGCACGAAATATTTTTCGGTGGCGTGAAGAAAATGAAAATACAGAGATTAGAATTCATTGGTCCGGAAATGTTAAAAACGGAAATAAAAGAGAAGATTCTAAGCGTTCCAATCAAGCCAGGCATTCCGGCAGGTACTGAAATAATTATGCCAGAGGAAGGTGATCAAAATCCCACACAAATACCAGGTGAATTAGTATTATCGGATTGCACAAACATTGAGTTAGTTAACTTGAGTTGAAATTAAATAGGCACATAATTAAAAAGGTATGTTAGATAGTATTTTTGTTAGTAAGAATGCTTTGTATTTTGGCATTAAGGATGTTAACTCATGTTAACGTCCAAAAAGTATTAATTACATAAAGGTTTGTCCTTCATGGCAGTATCATATTCTAGTACTTAAACGTGGCTCTATACCATATTATGGGGTTTTAATAAAAACATAGTTAACCCTGTTTTATGTGTAGGGAGAGAAGAGGAATTACTACGACTCGTTCACTGAGCCTTAGACGGCAGGAGTTCATTATTTTGCTATTATAAAGCTTAATAACAACAGTTGTAAATAATTTCTATACGGATACTTGCTGCACGCTTAATGTCGTATCCCCAAGACGTTACTTCTCCAGAAGCAAAACAATTTATGCCTCAGTTTAATCCTTTTTAGAATATTTAACTAGTTTAAAATTTTACATAATAAAAAATGTTCCTACCTCAGTTGTAATTTTGAGATTTATATTTCGTTCAACGACCATTTTTAACAAGTTTCATTTCACCAATCGGCGACTTATTATAAATATTTATAGGCAAAATGTATTTGCTTTGATACGTATACGTGTTCCTTGTTCTACATAGTGGTGAGAATAGCTGCTTATAAATATATGACACATCTAAATATTGCAGCGCCGTGGGGATATGGCCTTACAAATACGTAAGATAACTGTAAATGTAGTTGACTGGAATTGGATATGACGGGAACGAGACTCTTGTTACCTAAATGATGTTTGTGCAATTCGGATAAATTGTTATAGAATTCTATACCTTTAACCTTCAAAACTTAATTTTAGCTGATATTATATTCGTCGTAGAAGATAAAACTCATGAACATTTTGTACGGGAAAATAATAATTTAATTACTCAAGCGGAGATTAGTTTACAAGAAGCATTGCTAGGCACAACGGTTACAGTAAACACGATTGACCATCGTATAATTAGAGTTCCTATCACTGACATTGTTTGGTAAATATGAAATTAACCAATGTTTTTAATTATCTAGGGAAAGAAATTAAGTAATCGAATCCTCTCGGAGGAGCTGGAAAATGGCTAGAGTTTAGCCGAAACTAGTTGCAAAGTGTAACTGAAGTGTGATAAAAAAACAAACTAAAAAATCGTTTTATTTATCCTCTAAAATTAATTATCACAAAGTAGACGCCTTAACAATCTCTCTATACAGTAGATTCTTTTTCCAATGAACTACTGTGGCTATATGTTCTATAAATAGCTGTATTTTTTTGTATTATAAACTTTATCCCGGAGTTATTTTTTTAGTACAATCTGATCAAGGTTGACGACTAATTAAGTTTATTGACCTAATTTTATACAGTTGGATGATTAAAACTGAGGACTCACTCACTAGCATTCCCAAAGTACCAACAACTTATTATAAGTGAGTAACGGTAACTAATGACTTGTCATTGTCCCAACTATCAAGTATTAAAACCCGTTTGTGACAAACCGTTTCTCTGTATTAGTCTCCTCAACTTCAGTCTTATACTAATTTCTTGTAGTTCTACTCTTAGTTGCCTTCTCCTATCTTCGTCATAAGCTAAATTACACAGTTCATCTAGAGCCATGTTATCTCATCTACTGTAGAACGTATTCTTCTAGTCTCCTTTATATAATTACATAATTACATCTTTTACTTTAAATATCGCAGTCAGACTTCCTCTTGCTGTTTCTTTTACTCCTACTTTTTATTAATTCAACATTCAACATTAACACACAACTAACTAATACTAACCTAATTAACCCAGCCATACGTAAATCCTTACGCCACGCCCATCCTCCATTAACTATTCACTATCGCTTTTACTGTTTCCCATCCACTCCAGGGTTTTCATGGATCACATATTTGACGTACCTATCTATATTTCACTACCTCTTTCACCTTGATCGTGTCAAGGTTACCTTATCCTCTATGCTTGTGCTGTTTTGGACAAGTTAGCTTGAAACAGTCCACAGACTTATCTCTTATTTTATGCTAGACGTGATTACTTCTGCTGCTGCTGCCAATCAAACCCAAGTAAGAGGTCTTATCGTTTTGGTTTGTGCTGGGTTGTAAATGTATTTATTTTAGCTATCTACTGTTTAAAGGAGTGTACACTTTTGTGTGTTATATATAGCCGAATAAGAGTGCTTTATTTTAGTTAAGTCCAGCAATATGGTACAGGCACAAAACTTTTCTTCCTCCCGACACCCCTGTTTTGACACAATACACGAGTGGTTGATCAATTTTAATACAATGTTCACAAAATGCTTATTGTGATGAAATAAACAAGTGATTAAAATTTTAAAACAAAAGAACAGAAATAAAAAATGGTTTTTCAATAATGAGTTGATTTACCACTCTCTCCCATCTGCATCTTCCATCTGTATATCCACTGAGAACATCTCAGCCACCTACTCTTACCCGCTGAAGCCACTCGTATATTCTAATCACCTCCAAACACCGATTCTATGCCGTCCCCTTCCTTATTGCTCAACAGCCTCTAATTTGTTGTAGTATACAGCCCTCTCACTCCCGTAGTTACTACACCTTATCTCTGCACTATCCCAGCATATTGGTATAGTGTACATTGACTTCCCATTCTTCTTCTATTACCCAAGGATCTACCTAGCGCGGTCTTATCATGTAATCAATTTTTCAATTTATTTTAATTTAATTTTATTTTTGATATGCAGTCGCACTGTCATATTCGTAATAGAGATTTCTCGATATCACACCCTTACTTATGTAATTACACTCTGTCATCTTTAGTCTGGTTATCTCAGTTTCTTCTGCACCTTTTCTCTATTATCAGGTAATCATTTATATACACCTTTGTTCCATTCAGGTACATTATCGCTTCAATTCGGCATTTTTTCCCTCCCAGGTAACCAATTCCAGCAAGGCTTTATCGTTATTGTTCCATTGTCTATTGTCCTTCTTACCTGAATATGCACTTTAAGTCATCAGCGCTTTCATTTCAACGTTTGTAATCCTTGTTACTACTACGTTCTCTCCAGATAATATCAATGACTATAGTTCTGGATAGTTCTGGATAGTTGGCTGGAGGGTAGCATAGCTACAGACACTTAGGCCTCAAAATGGGCCCATTGTGAAACCTCCCTTTAAGGCTGCTCACTCGTCCCACCAGTCAATTTTGCGTGCAAGCTGCAAAACTCTGGCGGGTGAGGAGCTGCCAATGCTGACCATACTAGGCCAGCACTCCCCTAGTATTAGATGCCTGGTGTTTACTAGAGCTGGGCAGAGGCATATTACATGCTCTGCTGTTTCTAGTTCTTCATTGCACCCTCTACATAACGGGCTGTTCACCAGACCCATCGTGTGTAGGTGTTTGTTTAGCCGGCAGTGGCCGGTTAGGATGTGAGTCAATAATTTCAGATTAGTTCTAGATAAGTTGAGGCGGGCCGTGGCTGCAATTTTACAAGGTTGCCTAATTGCTACCTTTGATTGTTTGCAGCCCGGCGTTTCTCGCCATCTTACCTTGTGTAGAGCATGTGTCCTATGCTCTAATATTTTTTTCAGAGTACCTGCAGAAAGTATTTCATCCTCTAGGGTTGTTAGAGGATGTGAGGATTTCTTCCTGGCAAGTTCATCTGCTATTTCGTTCCCCTTGATGCCACTATGTCCTTTTATCCAGAAGAGTTCTAGTTTGTTATATTTAGCTAGCTCCTCCAGGCTGTGTAGACATGAATATAACTCTTTCGACACAAATGTGTTGGCATTTAGTGCATTTAGAGCTGCTTTGAGTATTTGGATATGTTTATCCTTATTATTCCGTTCAGCTAAAATTTGAACACATTTTAGTATTCCTGTTAATTCCGCTTGGAAGACTGTCGTGAGTCTTCCAAGTGGTGCACTTATCTTGAGATCGAGTTCTGGTGAGAATATTCCATAGCCAGCTCTCGTCTTAGTTTTGGATCCATCAGTATACATGGTTATGTTGGCGCCTTGTGGGATACCATCCATTGTGATGATGGTCTGAAAGTGTTTGAGAAAACTGTATTTGGGTAGAATTCTGTCGCACTTACCTTCTATGAGGGGGTCTAGTTTGATAGCTTCGCTCAGTATGCTCCTGTGTCCAATGATACTACCTTTATCATGCCACAGGTTGAGTAAAGATAGCCTTAATGCTGTTTTTACTGCAGTCTCCCTTATAAGAAGGTCGAGTGGTTGTAGATATAACAGTGCTTCAAGAGCTGCTGTGGGCGTTGTTCTCATGGCGCCGTTGATGGCCAGACACGCTATCCGCTGGATGTGTGATAGCTTTGAGATTGTTGTAACTTGTTTGGTTTTCGACCACCAGACTATTGCACCATATGCGATAGTTGGTCTTATGATCGCGGTATATATCCATTGGGTGATCTTGGGAGACAGGCCCCATGTTTTACCAACCGCCCTGCGGCATTGCCACAATGAGATGCAATCTTTTTGCAACTTGGATATTATATGCTCATTCCAGTTCAGTTTTGTATCCATGATTAATCCTAGATATTTTACTTTATCTGTGAGAGTCAGAGGGACCTTAAAAAGAGTTGGCATGTTCATGAGCTCGAGTTTCCTCTTCCTCGTAAACAACAGCTCTGTCTTTTTTGGGTTAACTGTTAGCGAATGGCTATCGTACCAGTTCTCAACAATCTGTAGAGCACTCTGCATGAGAGTACAGAGTACACCTTCAAAACTGCCATTTATCATGATCACTATGTCGTCGGCATAGCCAACGGCATAGAATCCTGAGTTGTTTAATTCCAGGAGGAGGCTATCAACTACAAGGTCCCATAAAAGGGGTGAGAGGACTCCACCTTGAGGACAGCCTCTTCCTGCAACTTTTTTTGATGTTACGTCATCTAGTGTTACTTGGATTGTTCTTAGACCAAGCATATTTTTTATCCAGCCCCTAATAGTGGGGTAAATCCCGTGAGATGTTAGAGCATTATCAATACTCTTAAATGTTGTTTTGTCAAAAGCACCTTCAATATCAATGAAGGTGGCAAGCAACGAACTTTTATGCTCTAGTGTTTCCTCTATCTTAGAGGTCACCAGATGTAGGGCTGATTCCGTTGAGCGTCCTGGTTGGTAGGCATGCTGTTTCGGATGTATGGGGTACGTTCTCAGCGCCCGTCCCTGATTTCACGATCACAGAGCCTCTTCAACATCTTCAATAGAAATGAGGTTAGGCTGATGGGCCTGAATGACTTGGCAAGTTTGTAATCTACTTTGCCTGGTTTGGGTATAAAGGTCACTTTGACCTCTCTCCATGTATTGGGTATGTACCTAAAAGCAATGCAACCTTTAAATATATACTATAACTATAACTTCATCTGTTATAGAACAGCATTGAAAAGTTGTTCAATAATACAAAACTAAAAATAAAATATTATATCCGAGCGGGCTAGGTTATAATTACAATTAATATCTATGTATACTTGTGAAGAATATATTTCAAATTAAGCCCCATAGTTCAATGTTCTCAATGGTTATGTAGTCGGATTTGACGTTTGGTAGCATAATTTCGGATTTCTTCTTTTACTGCGGACACTTGCTGGTCTCTTCTGATGTCTGAGGTTTTTCACCACCGGGCTTTTACTATTGTGCGCAGTACTGTGTTTTTGAATTGTTCCATTATTTGAATATTAGATTCGGTTATGCTTACCCATAGGGGACTGCCATAGAGCCATATAGGTTTAAAAATCTGGTTGTATATCAGCAGCTGGCTTGAGATTGGCAGGTTGTAGTTGTATCCCAACAGCTAGTGTATGTCAGTTTAGATTTCTATCTAGGTTCATGCTCGGATACTTGGTATCATCATTGTTGGCAACGAATATTCTTCGCTCTGTCTTCTGCCAGATAGGTATGATTCGGGCAGTTTGGAGTAGCTTCGGTTCAGCAGAGTAGGGTATTATGACTGACCTTATCGCCTGTGCGTCGTATAGGACTGACGGTTAGTCTTTGGAATTGGTCAATTCCGGAGTGTGCATTCCGGAAGTCAATTTGCAGGTTATAGCCTTTTTAATACGAGTTTCGAATAGTTTTGTCAATACTTATAGAGGCTTATTGACCTGTAGGAAGTAAGTTATGCTGATTTGTCTGGCTTCGGGATCATAATCACTTGACTACTTTCCAGAGTTGTGAAACGTACGTACTCTAGCCTCAGTATTGCATTGTTGATATGTGTAATTTCTGCAAGACCCCTGCGTGGAAGTTCTTTCAGTATGGTTGCAGTTATTAACTCAATGCTCGGAGATTTTATTTGTTTTCTTGATTTCGTTTATGATTTAATTTATTATTGCTGGATGTGATGCTACATCAGGAACAGTTTGTTCGTTACTTCTGTCATTATTCGACTTTTGATCGCTTCTCAATCACTTATTATTCATAATTCGAGGTGCTTGTTGTCTCGGTCGTGTATCTATTTTCGTTGCTTTCCATAACGAGATGTCAGTGTCTTCAGTCGTTTTCCCCAGATTATTTTAATGATTTGCATCTTGGCTCTCCTGGTTCTTCTTACCATTTTGCTTGATTTTTGCTCAAATTTCTGTAGGCACATTTTGCTTGTTTGTCGTTTCTTTATTTGTTGGCGTTGAGGTCCAAGTGGCTCTCGCTCTCTCGCTCACTCTTCAGAATTGTTTTTCCATTACATTACATAAGTGAGATTCTCCTTTTACTAAATGACATATTTTGTTAGAATTCTACTACTACTACCATAATATTATACGCTACTGCGTTTGCTGTCTCTATGAGTTATCTGTTGCTAATTGCTTTTTTCTCGTTATTATATTTAGTCAATGTAGTATCCTTCTCTTTGTGCAGGTGGTGGCCTGGTGCTAAAGAAATAGGGTTTCATCTTTGATTATACTTGGTGCTTGTTATTATTGTAGTTCTTAGCGATATTCATTGTCATTTTTAGGTTTGTGCACCGTCAATTTTCCAGAAATTTTTTGTAACTATAATGCTCTTCCTATTTAGGTATTTAAATATCCCATGGCTATTATAGTGTCGGGTGTTATAGCTAGTTTCATAGCTATTATTATCTTGATTAGGTGCATTAGGTCATTTCTACAATAATTATTCCTGTTTCTTGATACATTTTTATATATATTTTACTAATCCTTTTACATCCATTTTTAATTTGTACAATTGCCGAAGTAGCCAAAGTTTCTAGGTATTGTAACCATAATATATTATTTATAACATGCGTTTGTAGCCGCTATTCAATCCAAGTATTGTATATGTTGAGTTAATTAAGTCCAATATTTCATTGTAGTTGAGTACTACAAATCTAAATTCTTTTGTAGCCCTGGTTATGAAAAACTAGTACCACAAGAAGGCATGCCTGTTGTAGATGAGGTTGGATGTAAAGGTGACTTAATCATACGCTTCAAAGTACAATATCCCGAATATTTGCCGAAAGCTAGCAAGAACACCTTAGAAAAGGCATTTTATTTGGCGAAAATTGGCGGCGGGCGTAATGAGCATGAGATGATAAACAAAATGATTTTGGCAGATAAGATATTAAGAGTAGACCCAGATGAGCAGCTGCCACCGTTTTAATATTATAGTTATTATATTTCCTTTAAGTTTAGTTGAGTATACTTATTTGTAATGAATAAATTATTAATATCCTGAATAAACTGATTACAATAAGAAATATTTCATAACTATAAAAATTAACAATATTGAAACTCCCCGTAGAACAGGTAATTTTAATCAAAACAATTGCTGGGAGCTCTCTTTAAGACTGCACCCAATCCATTTGTATAGTACCTTTATGCATCTCTGAGTTAGTAATCTAGCTGTCACTCCTCCATCCATCCCACAGTTGAGAAAAACTGCAGAAAACCCTTTAGAGGGTTGATGCTTAGCATGCGTTAGTCTAGGTTGGGGGTGCCAAGTAGGGCTGCGACAACAAAACATCGACCATCTTGTACTTGTATAGTAAGTCATCGCTGTAAGGCAGGTGTTGCCATTTCCCTTCCCGCATCCTATATTTAGTTAAATATGAGTAAAAATAAAACTCTAGATGAGGTATACGAATCGTTATTGAATGCGTTGCAAAATAATAAAGCGGAAATCAAACTGGAGATAAAGATTAATCACGAAGACTTTCTTACCAAGTTTGAAGAGTTTCAATTGAAAATTAATAAATTAGACGAAAACGCAGTTTTACGAAAAAAGGTGAATGAGTTGGAGAAAAATATAACATAATTATATTTGGTTTCCAAACGGATAACTACAAAGTAGATATAACAAACCTACTAGCAAACAAACTCAAAATTAAATTTAATTCGTGTCAAATAAGAGACTGTTATCAATTTGCTAAAACTGAGGGTAATAGCAGCCCAAGACCTATCCGTTTAGAGATTCTTAGTTAAGAACTGAAGAGGGAAATACTCCAGAAGACTCACCTTCTTAAATTTACCAATATTTATATCGCGCCCGATCTCACGAAAGAAGATATTTTTAATCAAAAAGTACTGCGAAGTCACCACCTAATAGCAAAGAAAGCCGGTTATAATTCCACGATAAAGAACAATACGTTGTACGTTGACGAGGAAATTTATTCTGTTGATGAACGGCTACAAAAAGAACACCCATTTCAATTGGATATAGTCTCTCATAGTGAGACAACTTCAGCACCTTCCACACTTACGCACGCTGAAAGATACGTTGATCTAAATTATATACCGATTCCACTCACGTCTAATTTTGCAGATAAGCATAAAGCCGCAGCTCAGCAAAAACAAGAAGAGAAACTAATAAAGGAACAGCGGCCTAGAAGACAATTAACACGAAATAGAAAATAGAAGATATTTTTTTTTTATATTAATTTATTTCTTAAATCTTTATTTATTTTATTCTCTCTTTTATTATCTCTCTCATGTTATAATATGTGAATGTTTTAATATGTTAATATATTGTATTTAATGTTTAGTCTATTCTACTGTTTTCATTGCTACAATAAGTGGTAAAATTTTAAAGGCTTATATAAACGTAAGATCTCTATCTAATAAGTATGATTTATTCAAAGTATACTTTGCTGTAACAAATATTTTGATATAATAAGCATTTCGGAAACTTGGCTCTCTGACTTAAATTCTAGTATGTAATGTACTTAGCTTGGATGGATATAATTTAATACGGAATGACAGACCGAATCATGGCGGTGGTGTGGCTATTTATGTTAAAGATATATTTAACCACTCGGTGATGCATGCAGAATCGTTACCATTTATTGAGCAGTTACGGATAAAGTGCAATAGGAATAGTATACAGGCCACCTAGGGGCGATTTTAAGGAGTTTTTAAACACGTCAAATGTATATTTGAATTTAGTGTCCACAATGATCATGTATTATGCTTGGGGGATTTTAATATATATTTATTAAATATTACTACGACTACTAAATCGTTTTGTGCTGTTCTAAATTCACTATCTCTAAAACAGATAATATGCGAACCAACGCGAATCACACTAACATCTGAATCCCTACTAGATAATAATTACTACGAAATCAATAATTCAGGCGTATGTAATGTATCTGACCACTCACTGGTTTATTGTGATTTTCCAATTACAGTCGAAAAAGTTGAACGGAAAACTATCAAAGTACTTGATTTTAAACATTTTAGTTACGAGGAATTTATATCTGATTTCCAAATTAAATTGGTTCTTTAATAATAAACTGTTATCACTGTTTAATCACCACACGCCCATTAAATCATATCGTATATCTAAAAAGGAAGCTCCCTGGTTAACATACAATATAACATAGATGATGAAGATTAGAGATAACGCAATGAAAAGATATAAAACATCTAAAAATCCGGTACACTGTGAATTTTTTAAAAACATGCGCAAGTTAACATCAAAGGCAATTCGTACTGAACAACGAGCGTACCTGCAATTTGCATGTGATAATGCCGGCAGCAATAAAAAACAACTTTGGAGACAATTGAAGAAAAATAACATTGATGGAAAAAGAAAAACGAATATACCAGAACATCTAAAAAATGCAAATCAAATAAATTGCCATATTGTCACTGTCCAAACACTACCCCCTGATATAAACTATTAAAATAATTATTATAATAACAAGAAAACAAACTTCCGTAATCTATTTATGTTTGAAACAGTTTCCGCCATAAAGGTGTTAACAATTGTAAACTCGATTAAGTCTAATGCTATTGGCATTGGTGGTATAAATATTAAATTAATTAAAATGTGTTGTTCTGCTATACTGGAAGTTATCACACACCTTATAAATACATCTATATCTAAATGTCATTTTCTCCACTTATGGAAAGAATAATTAGTTGTGATTTTGCCTAAAAACAGCAATCCGAAATTAATAACTGACTTAAGGCCTATAAGTATACTACCGGCTCTTTGGAAGATCCTAGAAAGGGTTATGGAAAAACAATTACGTAATAACTTAAACAATATCTTACCAAACATCCAGTCGGGCCAGGCTTTAGTTGCTGTGCACTTAGTCATAGTATAGATGACATTATCAGAGCCACTGACAGCGGTAAAGTTACTACTCTTGTGATCTTTAAGGTGTGGTGTGGGACAAGGTACCATTTTGGGCTCTTTAATATATGCAATCTATACATCTTCTTTGTGTTATTGTTCATGCATCATATCATGTGTACGCTGATGACACCCAATTATACAGTTCATCTAATATAGAGGACATTCCAGATGCACAATCTAAACTTAATATAGACCTAAACATTCTGATAAACCATTCTACTAATCACTCGTTACATATTAATCAGTCAAAAACAAAAGTTATCGTATTTGGACCCAGAAAATTTAGCAGATAGACACCTACAAATTACAATAAATGGTGACAATATTCCAGTAAGTGGCTGTGTAAAAAACTGTGTAAGAAGTCTGCTATCGATACCACGGCATAGCTTACAACTGTATAAAAGATGTTTCTCATATCGAATGTTTCACTGCATTAATTCGGTATCTTTCCGCTATTGACCTCTATACGATTCTAAAACGACACCTGGTGTCTAAAAATTGAAGTCCTGAAATGGTGTAAATTCAAATTTACATTGATTTTATATGGTGTTTAAGATTAGATTACAGTTCACTCGATTAATGATTCTTCACGTGTATGGTCTCGTCGTGTTTGTCTCACTTTCCGCTATCAGATTCTAGTTGGTTTCTGAATTTCACTACTCGTTACAAGCGCCAAATACCAAATTTTCATGGACACATTTTGATGTTTATTCGGTGACGTTGTACCTAAAGTTGCATAAATATACGGTACTGCCAAACGACCTATCGCATGCGATGTTGCCACTGTTCCTACTATCGCTCTTAGAGTATTAGTATCAGTTGTCTAAAACGATATATATATATATATATATATATATATATATATATATATATATATATATATATATATATTCCAATTCCAAGTTTGAATCAAAATAACAACAGATGAAGAAATGTATTTAAGTCATCATTAAACTCAGGATCGTCATCTTCACTGGAATCCACAAATTTAATTTCAATGCCCACAATTATAGTAAACACTAGGAACATAAAACAATTAAATACGACAACAGTGTATATATTCTGAATGTTGGTATAGCTTCTAAACATGTATGCCATAGACAACTATAGATGGGAATGTCAAATAATTAGGCTCTGGTGCCATCTTACGAAGGGCACCTGAAACATATGGTTCGCGTCTGAGCTAATAAGCTGAGACGCGAACCACATTCCACTGAAAATTCAATAACAAGAGTATTTTGAAACTGCAGTTGAAATTTGAGTACTGTTTCATTAAATATCTTAATGTTTTATATTAAGTGTTTTTGTAAAGCATTCAAAGATATGTATTTAAATTATTTAAATACATTAAGTTCTTGTTTCCCATTAAAATGTACAACAAAAAACATTTAAAAACATTCAAATATTTAGTAAACAGTTTTTCAAATTCCAATGCAGTTCCTTTTAAATATATATTTATATTTGGGACACTAATAAAAGAAAACACAACATGTAACAGGAAAAATAACTATTGTAGTACATTACATAGCATGTTTATTTTATAATAGTAAGAATAGTAAGCTAATATAGTTGTGGGCAAACGCTGTAGTATAGATGATCATGAAGTGTTATCCTTGAAAATTGATTAGATTCTACCCTAAAGAAACAGTATTAGAATGATATTTGATTTTATTGTTTATACACTTACTATTTTGAATGAGAAGGCAGCTCGTATGATACAGAATCACCCATTGATACTCCTGTATCACTTGTGTCTTCTGTGTCACAGGGTTCACAATCCAATTCTATTAGATTTGCATATGGTTGAGCAGCCACAGCTAGTTGGTATAATCATCATAATTATCATATGTATCAATAGCAACAACAATAATGCTTGGTTACAATCATCGATATACTCTACCTGGCAAAAATAAGGTAGGTATCATTTCAGAAGTCCTGTGTTTAATAATCCCTTCAAAATGGACAGCGAGAGTTAGCAGTAATTTTGCCTGAATTTCCAATTACTGCAACCTATTGTAAATACTGCAGGCTGGTCTTGGGAGGTAGGTTACACAAGTAGTGTTGTGAGGTATTATTGCAAGCTTCAACAATACACCTTCTGTAGCCCATTCTACTAAACAATAACATTATATACAGAATTACGAATAATCTTACTAGATTTCATAATTACTTTAAAAACAAAAAGGCACTTCTCAGAAACTACACACTATACAGCAAACTAAAACAAGTTTTAAAATATTAATAACACACATATTCAATAAACACAGATACGACACTAGGAAGACAATCGTATTAAAAATACATTCAGAACTTTCGTACGGTTGTGCATGCTTTCGCATAACCAAAAATGAAATGTGTCCAAATGTGTCAAAGATGATAGTGCCAACCAAAGAACTAACACATTTTAACCTGGAAAACCCTTTAAAAATTAATAAAATCTTAACACACTAGCGCCATCTGTTGTAGGGCACCGTAAATAAAGGCTCCACTTCCATGGCCCTGATGTATGCAACCACACATAAAATAACCTAAAATGGGACAGATTGACAATAATTTGGCAAAAAGTGCTGTATGAAAATGATGTTTTTCTATTAGTAAAGGCAATATTGGACAAGAATTGTAGATTCTCAGTATAGCCAAATGTGGGACGAACACGTTGGGCACCATATGTACAAATTCATTATTGCGAGAAAGTGTAAAACAACCATTGAATAAAATTCCATGTCAAATGTGTCGGCGGCTATTACCAACGAAATAAATAAACCACCAGATTTTATGGTAGTGGATTCTTACATATTAAGGTCATATTATAAGAAAACAATACTCTTACAACAAACAATCAACGGAAATTTAAATGATTCAATAACGAAAACTTGGCGCCAAAAATATATGTCACCTTTACACCATTTCGGTCCGGCGCGGTGGCGCCCCCATCGGTAATTTTATAGGTCAATAACGGTTACAATGATTCTAACGTTACATTTTTTGAAACTTTATTTGCCTCCTAATTGTCTTAAATATATCTTTTTGTTTCCTTCTTCTACCCATTATTACCTTTTTATAGTATTTAAAAAAATGTATTGGTTTATTACTTGTACTTTTATAGGTTAATTACTTGTTAGTTTAAGGGTTTGAAGGAAGCTTCGTTGTTAGTCATAAAACAACTAACAGCGAAAATAATTCAAGTCCATTTGACCATTGTCTATTATTGTAGTGTATTGTTTCTTCGTGGATGTGTGTGTGTGTGTATAACATGGTCAATAAATGAATTATAATTTTTATTATTATTATATTTCCAACATCGATTGTGACAAAGATAAATATCAACGTTGGTGAAACATCCTGAATAAACATCGATAGTTCTAATATTTGAACTTAAATAGTGGATATGGTATAATACCATATTTCAGGGTCTCATATGTGCAGATTCGTTACACGCAGATATTGAATTTCTAAAATGAAATTTTTAAATTTAATACATAGTATGTCATTAGTACTAAAATTATAATCAAAGTATAAAAAGTTTTCGAAATATTTTCTCAGATCTCATAATATGTTTTTTTGAATTATTTATAATTTCAGGGTAGTTCAAATAAAAAAAAACAGCGTACCTAACAGAAATTAATAAATAAAATATAGTTTTTTTCAATTGTCATACTCAAAATGTAAAGATAAAGAAACTTGAATCCGTAAAAATATCTAAATCAAAATAAATCGACGTTTTAGTAAAACATCGATGTCTCACTATTAGTGCCAACCGTAACTAGCTGTTCGTAGACTACGGAACTTCATATGGTACATCACAGAGCACTATAAGAGAGAGTTCAAGCCCTGTAAAATGTTGGCAACACGTTTAAGCGCGCCACCTCAGCGCCTCTCTTGTTATTATCATGAACTAATGGCAATTTTATAAGTTTAGGTTATATTTATAATATTGTATTTTGATTAAAAGTAACTGAAAATATTGAATTAGGTAGGGTATAATATACACAAATGTAAAGTTGAAAAATATTTATTAATATATAGGTGTGAAGAGTCGAAGATACATTACGGCTGAAAAAAACACATACATATAAATATATTTGTCTGCAACTTCACTTCATTAGCATTTAAATACATATAATATTATAAATTAAAATATTCTTTTATAAATAGCTAAAGCAAGAGCCCTTTCTTGAAATGACCATGTAGCATGTTTCTTACTGACATTTCTAAACAGGCCTTCAAGAAATATTACACCTGTTGTGCTCAAGTGTTTATAAAGGTCCTTTAAATGTGAAAAAGTTGATAAATGTTGCCTATAAATTGCCAATTTCTTCTGAAGTTTACATACATAATTTGTTCAACTTATGTTGCTGCCTAGATTTATATTGGCCATTAGTGGCTAGAAATTTAGGCTTAACTGATTTAACAGCTGTTGTCTTATTAGATTTAACATTTAGGACCTTAGAAATTTGCAAACTATAATTATGATCTGACTCAATACTAGAAAGTTTTATTCTCTTACATGGTATAGCAGGGCTATCTGAATCTGATTCAATAAATGATGCAGAAGGCTGAATTGTATTATTATTTCCCTCAAAATGACCATGTAATACTAAATTTTGAGTAGCAGTATTGTCTGAATAATCTGTATTAAATAAAGTAGGAATGGCTAGAAAGCGTAGATGTGTTTTCAAACTATTAGCGAATGAACTATTATCAAAGTGCTCTACACAAATAACAAAGTTACCAACAGCTTCAACATTAGTATTAAAAGCTGAGCTAATAGAATCTAGCCATCTCTTTTTCCTCTGCATTTATATGTATTCATACAATTGGGCACTACACAACGATTTTTACCTGAAGCCATTACGCATATTATTGTCTAAACGTATAATATCGTTTGAGTACTCACACCAAACTTTTACATATATAGAATTTGGAAAAGAAACGGGCACGTGCACGCGTGTAGCTAAAACATAACAAACAATATAACCTCAAATTATATTTCTTGTAAGGCGGGTCATCTATATTCGGTTTAGTTCCTGATAATAGCAAGGAGGCTCTTTTTGGCGCTGATGCGGCCATATCGCCAATGCTTTGAAACCCCCCTGTGGTACATTAACCGCTGCCTCCTCTTGCTTAGCCAATAAGAAGAGCGCTCCAGAAAATCACGTGAAGATAACGCGTTTTTATTTACTCAATTGCTTCGGCGCGCGAGGTATAATGCCCCATCGGGCGCATCTTTAGGTAGCGAATACGGATAATACTTCTAGATGTAGCTGGCACTGGGGCGCACTAAAACTAGCACAGTTGAGACTAATCTAGAATGGGCGGATACTAACAGCGTCTGTCCCCAGACGGGCGGCTGTAGTACAAACGCATCAACCCGCTTGGCAAGCGTGGTGTTTAACGGTTTAACTGCCAAACCCCCTCACAATGAACAACAGGCAGCTGTTGTTAGACTGAAACGGCATAGGGTGCGAATTATACCTGGAAGAGATCAGGCTGCCACACAATGATGAATATTGCTATGTATAACGGTATAACGGGTATAACCATTGACTAAAGAGTTTAGAGGAACGTACAACGCTTGAGATGTTTGTCGCCTGGTAGTTTTCTATTTTCATCTTTATTTCGCCACAGTGCGGAACCCTTGCTCCACAGAACATGTGAGAGCGTTCTATCCCATGTAAAATTGTAAAACGTCTTGCATCTCCGCTCGCAACGCCCGCGTCTCCATGAACTAATGAGAAATTTAGAGGTGATATTTATGATAATATGGCATTTGAATTAATAATAACTGAAAATAATGAATTAGGAAGGAAAACATATATAAGCAGATTTGAGGTTGAACACACACACACAACAATATAAGTGCTCACGCAATTTAAGAAGGCTGACTGAAGATTACTTCACGGGCAGAAAGCAGTAATTCCAAACGACAATACACACATCGAACGAAGGCCAACCAAGGGATGCCCACAACGCTCCTGCTGCGGTCCGGGTTTCTAGATCATTCTCCACAACTCGCTACACAACATCAAGTTTAATAAAGCCACAAAAGTTATTACAATTGCAGATGACTACTAATTGTCACGGTAGGCAATACAATAGCAGAAACGGAAAACTACACCAATATAGATATGGCCAAAATCACTAAGTGGGCTAATAACAACAAAATTCAATTTAATGCTCAAAAATCCCAAACAATGATAATCACTAAGAAACGTCCCAGAGATAAAACAATCAGGATATACTTAAATCACCAAATTCTAGAACAAGTCAACGTTTTAAAATATCTCGGAGTTCATGTAAATGCAAAACATTAATAAATTGTTTATCAAGATCAGCAAAATTAAGATGGGGACTAGGCAATAAAGCTCTGAATATAATATACGAAGGGGCCGTCATACCACTGCTATCCTATGGTGTTCCCGCGTCGAAAGGAGCATTAAACAAAACCTATAACCAAACGTACAAAACACTTTCCTACAAAGCATCATGTATCATCGCAGAGATCACGCCGATAATAATAAAGTTGAATGAAATTGCCGAAATATACGTAGCTACAAAAACAAGTAAGGATTTTGAAGCTCTATATCACTACACCAAATCCAGCAACACAAAGAAAAATTACACATGTAGATGAAAAGAAGCAGTACCAATGGATAATTTACACTGATGGAAGTAACAACGAAGAAGGGGTAGGCTCGGGAGTAGCAATGTTCAGGGATAACGTAGAGTTTGCACAATTCAACCACAAACTGAATGACAGGTGCTAAATTAACCAAGCCGAACAAATGACAGGTTTAACCCTACTGCAAGATTTAGGTTATAATATCCATAATAAACTTGCGGCAATCTATACAGACAGCAAGACAACATTCAACTTCTTAGCAAACAACAACAACCTAGTCACTTAATTGAGAGCATACGAGTACTTTTACATCAACTGTACTCTGATCCAGCCTATATATATATATATATATATATATATATATATATATATATATATATATATAGGCTGGATCAGAGTACACAGTGGAATTATAGGGAACACATTAGCTGACCAACTTGAAAAAGAACCGGCTTCTGACAATCAACGGGCACCAATTTACAACAAAATTCCCAAGAGCCAGCTAGTGGCTGAAGCTAAGCAGATAAGTTTAACTGAATGGCAACACAAATGAGCCCAGGCAACGAAGGGAGCGGCGACCAAGGAATTCTTCCCGACTATTTACAGCAGAATAAAGTTATCATTTACCATTTCACCAGAAGTGACCGCCTTGCTTACAGGGCATCCTACAAACACAGGTTCAAGCTAATAGAGGATCCAACCTGCAGTTGCAGCAATGGAGGCCAAACTGTCGACCACGTCATCTATGACTGCGAGAAATGGGCTTCGGCAAGGAGTAAACTCAGATTCAGAATTTCTGTAAATGGGTTAGCGTGGCCCGTAACCAAAATTCGCTTATTGGAGAAGCATTCAAAAGAATTCGTCGAATTCGTGAGGGAAATAGATTTTCAAGAAATGTGAACTTTTCTTTTTAAACTGTTGAAATGTAAAATTTTTATTTTACTTTTTGTGTAATAATGTATATTGGAAGCATGTAGTATTACTAGTTGTAATGGAGCATGTTTGTAAATAAATGATTTAATAACAAAAAAAACATACACACACACACACATGTCCAACTGCAAGGCCCCAATGGCCGCTTTAAAAGAAAAGCGGTTTGGAGGGCCGCATTATAATCGTATGCAACAACAAAATCAGGTTACAAAGAAAAAACGCGTTTGTATTATTATTTTCATTTATTTAAAAAATATCAAATTACAAAAAAATAGTGGAAAATTTGAGGATGTTGGTTTTAACTAATGCATCAATATTTAATTTAATATTTCCTATTGATAAACGAAGCAACTGAGTAAGTGACTTATCAGAGAGGGAACATCTATATTTTAACTATAAATTTCATGTTGGAAAAGCTGCATTCGCAATGATACGTGCTTCCCAGCATTGATCCCAGTGTATGTTTCGCAAGTTGGGGTATCGTTCTTCTAGTTCTCCAGTTATATATATATATATATATATATATATATATATATATATAAATTATTGTTATTTGTGATTAAATAGTCTGATTCCCAACGGTCATTACAAATTCGATGTTCGTTCGTTATTTTTCTTTTCTGCGAAGATATATTTCACCGTGTATTTCACTTAAAAAGGCTTTAGAATTGGTGCATTAGAACAATTATTATTAATTATTTAATTTGTATTTTACCGTTAATGTAGAATTGTGGACGATCTCGTAGAACAGCTTTACGAAGATATCAAAACCGCCAAGAGAACACTTCTTATATCGTAATAACAGGATACTTAACTAGAGCAAAGGAATAAACAACACTCTGAATACATAGGAAACTTCGTATATATTAGAGACGTCAGTTATTTCATTCTCGGGAACTAGTTCCTTAGTTCTTAGTTTCTAGTGAGGAACTATTAATTTAGTTCGTTTAGTACAAGCAGAAGTACAGGGAATAAGCGAGGACGTGCTGTGGTTATAACTTAATTGTTTTGCAGTTTATGCAGTGTTTCTTAGAACTTGTTTATGTTAAGATTTTTATATAAATAATAGTAACAATACATAACTTTTTAACAAGGAGAAAGTCTTGTATATATTTATAAATAACATAAAATGTTGATTAAAGCTAAAAATCAGGAACATTATTAAAACTAAATGATCTTATAAATTATAAAAATCTAGTTTTAATGCATTTTTACAACTAGATTAACTGAATCAGCATAGCATAATATATGTTGCAAATTTCAAAGTTGAACTGCAGCAACAATATTGTTTGCATTATCTGTTGTACTACTTTTTCTAATATATTTCATTCTTCAAAAACTTAATGTACAAATTTGAATAAGTTTTAAACAGTATGTTTTCCATTGTGAGTAAGGCATCTTAAAAGTACAGATTTAATTGTTATATTATAATGAGGAACTTGAATATAAATTATTTTCGTGCGCGACGTCACCTGGCCTTAACAACACGGTAGGATGGACTGAGTTTAAGTGCCTGCTTAAATTACCACGCGATCATGTCCTCACACTTATATGTTTGTTCCAATATAAACATATAGCTTTTTGAGACACTTTCAAAATGTTTTCCACATCTCACTAAATTTTCGTGGCATTTTATATTACTCAATGTCGGCCACAGTCGTGACAGTTGTAATTGCGGGCAGAGACAAGCTTGGTGGGGAATCACAGTGGCTCTTGCGGGTATTTCAACTAGCACGCTGTTCTGCGCCGCGCTACCATATGTGCAAAACAGAGGGGTCGTTCTAAGCCCGCAATAGTTCGTGACGAACGACCTAAAATAATCACGAACGACTAAAACTCTTTTGGATATGGAGAACTGCTCGAATGGACTAGTTCGTTCACGAACTACACGTCTCTAGTGTGTAGTTACTTCAATTAATAATAATATTAATTTCAATTCATTTATCTAGTTTTAAATGCACCTATAATTAGTATTACTATCAACTTGCAATAAATATTAACAATTTGTAATTTGCAATTTACCTTTGCGACATTTTGGTCTGCTCATTAATCTGGCCCTCTTCGTATTAGAAACCAACACAGAAGAACCTGTAACATATTAATACTGTGTTAAGGAGATTCTCGCAAAACGCCACAACTATACGTTGTACAGCCAACGATAGTTTGGAGCGATTTCACCGAGTCCGACGTGCGGCAATTTGTGTGTAGGAGAATAGAGTCGGTGGAGATATTATAGTTTGGTCCACATATATTGTCGCCTAAGCAGCAACACCACACATCTAACATTTTATTTGAGGTTGACAGGAGAGAGAAAAACTGATAAAATGTTTATTCGAGTTATTTTACTCTGGACAAAAGTTATCAATGTTTTATTTTATTGCTTATATTTTATTTAGTTGAGCCAGTAGCAATTTAATTACTCCAATAAACACTTATGTGTTTCTCCTGTCAACTTGTGTGTGGTGTTGCTGCTTAGGTGACGAAATGTAACTGACACTGACTTTGTTGTGCCAATTTAACAAAAATGTACATTCAATTCAAGTTGTGTGGTTTTTGTAAAAAGTATCGAGAATAGTTGTAAAAGTTTACCCCTTTCACTATTATCATTAACCGCATAACTGAGTTGAACAACTGAACGGTCTTTCAATCAGGACGCTCGATGTTAAATATAAATAAGACAAGTTGTGTGTGAGATATTCATTAATTTTTATTTCATTTGAAAAAATATTCAATGCCATTAAGTATGGAATTGTACGTCGTTTATAATTCTGACGCGTCTTTGCTTGGTAGAACGTATTCGGGAGGTCCAATTTTCGATTATTTTGTCGCATAAATCTGGCTGAATTTGCTAGATGGCTTTCGTTATATTGACTTTGAGGGCGTCAGTTGTTTGCGGTTTAGTCGCATAGACCTGCGATTTAAAATAGCCTCACATGAATAAGTTTTTTGAGGGGATGAACCTACATAAGCGCCCGGCCTCTGCCAAGATGGTTTATGATTCTTACACGTTTAAGCGTGAAGACCTACTGACTAAACATCCACCTCCGCCCTCTGGTATTTCTTCGAGTGGAAGGGGTCTAATGCTATTAACACATCAATTTATTTATTATATGTTTTTCCCCATCTGATTCTAGATCTCAGTACTCAGTTCCTGAGTGTTGCACTGCCCTGCCTCTCAAGTTCCTCTTCCTGTTTCAATAACAGAATATTCTTAAAGTAGGTTGAAATAGCCTGCCACTTCCCCTCATCTTGTAATATTGTCTGCTTAAGGTTTTCAGTAACTAGTTTCACCCCGACCTCGCTTAGTCGACGCGAGCATTCCAAGGGCGTGTACTCTACACCGTCAGCTTCGTGACCGCATTGGGAGCAGGTACTTTTGGGGCATCCATGGTCCGTCGCCAGGTGGAACTCACCCCTCCATGCTCCTACCCACCCAGCTTCTTATATCAGGGATGACCTTCTTAGTCCACTCAACTCTTCCGTCGGTGGTACGTACCCCAGACTTCCTGCCACTTTGCTGTGCTCATTACTCGTAATATCCCCCTGTCCTGCCCCGGCTACCACAAGGCAGTACCTTCCTGGATACTGTGCAGTACACGTTGGTCACTCTCAATTAGAATAGCCCTACATGATATGAGGAATGGGACAGTAGTGGGCAAACACAGAACAATAGTGGAAATCTACAAACAAGGTGACAATATACTAGTGCACCAATTAGCAATACTGGCCATTAAATGCTTGAAAATGAGGATGTATAATACTGATCAAATGCCCTCGTGATAATCATTCACCAAAAAGGCAACATTGAAAACTTATAGTATTACGGACTGATCAGCCTGCTATATCAAATATATAAACGATTCTCATAAATTATATCCAATTGCATCAGACCAAAGTTGGACTATTATAGTCAAAAAAGCAGGCTGGGTATAAGAAAGGCTACAATACTATGTAACACCTCCAAAATATGAGAGTACTAATAGAAAAAGCCGTGGAATACAATCTACCCTAGCATTGGCTAGCATTAATCGATTTCAGAAAGGCTTTCGATCGATGAAAGTACAGCAGGCCCTAAAACAGACTAGAATTGACCACAGATATGCAAACCATTAGGTTTAGCAACATCTACCAAAATGCCACTTTACAAATCCAGGTACACGAAAAATCCGGCAACATTTAAATTACCAGAGGAGATCTTATGTGACCCAAGCTCTTCCCGCAGTAAAAGACATCGACCTGTAGAACAGTGGCATTAAGATCAATGGAGAGAAACATAGCCACTTAATGTTCGCCTATGACAAAGCGCTGATAGTCGAAAGCAGAGAAGAACTATGCAGACCACCTGCGACAAATCGCTCTTGGAGAAAACAAAATCGAGAAAGTAACTACATAAAAATATCTAGCACAAGTAGTATTAAAAACCTTTTATTGGGATAAAAACACTATACATAAACAAAAACTCCATTGTTACAGCCATACAATTACACTGTTACACTTTTACTCTTACATAAAAATAATATTGATATTTATATAATTATATTTGTAATCATACACACTGCCAGCTGTTAGACGGTATGTACCCGCAGTCCTTGCATCTTCGGTACTCATGGCCCATCCTCACTTTTCTTCCTCTCCCTGCTCCCACATCTAAACTTTGCTATCATACGCTGATTGGATGCTTCGCCTGTATCAGATAGATTGAATATACCTCGTTTTGTAACGGTTGGCATCGACATTTGACCGCTGCTCCTAACTCGACACATTCCATATGTTCCATACATTCTGACATCCCTGCCCTTTCATACATATATTTCCTACAGGACGCCCATCTTGGACGTTCTCTCTCCATTGTTGCGTTGTTTCAAGCTCAATAGCCATTTTACAAGTCTCTCATTCTCCAATGCATACACTTTCCTTTCATAATTAACCATTCTATCCACTGATTCAGAACTGGGCAGGACACATCGCAAGAGACCGTGAGTGGAGTGGAGAAGTAATTAGATTCAGACCATGGATCAGATGAAGAAGCGTGAAGCGACCACATGAGATGGAGCGATGACCTGAAACGAATTGGTACCAAGAGGCATAAATTGAATGATATGAGGGTATGCAGGTATTTTTACAATGTATGCATCCTGTGAAGAGTCCTACAACATTCCTTAATATGTTCCTATTAAGTTTTAGGATTTGTTTCGTCGCCTCTTTGAATGTAGCCTTAATGATATTGTGTTTAAATCCCATTTGCGCTTACCAGATCGGCGATGGCAGTTTCTCTGGTGCTTTCTCAGGGTGTGTATCCCGTAGGTTGGGTCAGGCTCAATGAATTTTAAATCAGCCTGTTTTTCCAATTTCTCCGGTTTTACAGGTATCGTGATCCTATCAAGTTTTGTCATGTGGAATGTGTTTATTGTTCTCATGTCGGAAATCTTTTTTCCAGTCTCGTATGATTTGTCAGTGATTCCCCGTGGCCTTAGTTCTGTAGATTACTATTTTGGCCTCTGTCTCTCTTTACTGTGAAGTAGAGGTAGGTCCAATTTAACCGTCATTGCGATGGTGGGGGTTCTTACTCCATTCTTTCTGACCTAGCCACCATAGAAGAGGTAACAGCAAGCACTTCTCGGCAGATAATTGCAAGGACCTCCGTACACCAATTTTTACATTCCGTAGCACCATTTTTGTACAGGAAACCAATAAATATATACCCTTTCTCACTTCATGTAGTCCAGATACGATATATTCGATTTCCACTCATTTTGACGGCCCACGCACGATATTTACGCGGAAATACATACCCCCTGTCACATCATATACTCCTGATATGAAATATTCGATTTCCATTAATTTTGACTTTCTCAAGCACGATTTATTCACGGGGAAAAAATCGCGGGAAACAAAAAGCGCAGGAAACAAAGAATTCGGGTAACAAAGAGCACGGAAAATCAATAAATACAATACATATTCCCTGTCATGTACAAACCAATACGATAAATTTAAAACGGATATTCATTCATCGGTGGAGTAGAAGCTTTTCCAGATTTTTTGATAATACTAGAAGTGGCGAAATAGTGTGATAGTTCCCCATATCTGCACTATCACATTTTGTAAATATCGGAATCACTTCGGCAGTTTTCAGGGAGCCTGGGAAGGGATTAGTGCGAACGCACATATAGAAAAATTTGCCTAAAGGAGATATCAAAATATCCATAGCAGATTTAATAATTATTATCGATGTCATAAATATCGATACTCCTGCTTGTATTTAAAGATTTAATTACGTCGCGAACATGGAGACCTCTTCAAATTTAAAAATAAAATGTATCCATGTTTCTAATATAATATATAATATAATAGCCTTATGACTGAATATTCAGAAAGAGTATGTTTACTGTTTCTGTAGTGGATTTGTTTTTAAATTTCGGGGTATTGGTTTTAATCCTGAGTGTTCCTGACCTATGAATAAGAACGACTAATATACACACCTTTTGGCCATATATTCGGTATTTTAATTAGTTTGAGTTCATCGGCGGGGATTGAAGCTCTAAACGACGGGTACTCATTAGGGCACCGGGGCTGCAAAGGAACGCAGTTAACTGCGTTGATTTTCTTTTCTTTGAGTTCAACCTCTTCAGTTGTGGTGTTGGGGGTTTAGCTTGCATAGGTGTTATTTATTCTTCTTAGCGACAGTAGCCCAGCCGTACGTGCTACTTGAATTCGACGTTATAGCGTTATTCTATTATTATCTTCCGCATCAATAAAATTGGTTGCAGCAGAGTGTTCAATTGGGTTGACGACTTCATCCATGTTATTGGCGGGAAATGAATCTCTTTCAATAACTCGTTATAGTTGTGTTCGGCTAGTGTTACTTTTTCCATTAACAAAGTCTTTGAAATTTTCGGTTATTCTACGAGATCTTTTAGGTGATCATACGCCTTAAAATAAAATCCGTCATCGCTCGATTTCTTCATCTCAAGACCTAATTTCATAGGAACAGAAGAAAATTTCGATCTAGACTCGCCCAATGCTTGTCAATAAAACCGACGATTGGGTGAGTTTAAAACTTGAACTTCAAGATCGAATTAATTTAAATGCTGCATTAAAGTCATAGGGACAATTAGAAAAGGAACTGGAAACATTTACAGGTTACAGGTACTAAAGACAGTAGCTCATAATAACACTAAGAAAATTTCCCGCATCACTATAGGGATAAACTACTCAGTCGAAATAAGAGAACTTGTCAGATAGAAAACGGCGACTCAACGAAAATGACAATAAACCAGAAACCTAGCCGACAAGACGATTCTAAACAACATAACACAAAAGCTGAAAAGAGAAATCAAGAAAATCAAAGAGGAATCTATTAATTATTATCTACAAAGCCTCGATACTAATAAAGAAACCGATTATTCACTATGGAAAGCGACCAAAAAAAATCAAACGACTTATAACATCAATTCCACCCATTAGAAAAAATTGAGAACCGAGGGGTAAAAGTAACAAACAAAAGGCTGTTGACCTAACATCTTTACGTCAAATCAAATGAAGGAAGAATTCGTTCTTGAAACAACATAACTCCATATCAGAAGAAATCACCCATGTTACATCAAAAGAAATAGCAGAAGAAATACAACAAATCTGAATCCAAAGAAAGCACCTAGTTTTGATCTTATAACCGGTGTAATCTTAATTAGTCATGCTGACATACCTCTTTAATGCAATGCAGCCTTCCGCCTAAAACATGTGCCTAATAGATAGTACAAAGTGGCAGAGGTAATTATGCTACCAAAACCAGGAATTACACCAAACGACGTAAAATTAAATAAAATATTCCTAAATCTTGTCGAGATCTTAACATCGTATATAATAAATAGATTATTTGGAATAAAACAAAGAGATGAATATTCTGAAATAAAAGCTGGTGTGCCTCAGGTAGTGCATTTATACTGTACCTACTATATACAAGTGACAATCATGAATAATGTTAAAATTGTCACATTTTCAGATGATACTGCCCTAATAGTTGTGAGAGAAAATGCCGAACAATCCACATCCAAGCTACAAAATGCTTGTGATAAGATAGCCAACTGGACAAGAAAATGGAAAATAAAGCTAAACGAACAACATCGATCTATTTTAATTTTACTAATAGAAAACTAGTGGATTCTCCGACTTTTTTTATCAATGGTATTATTCCCTATGAAAATACCGCAAAATATCTTGGTATCACACTGGATGCCTACTTACCATGGAAAGAGCATATAAAGAAAAAATAAAGATAGATTTAACCTTAAAATACAGACAGTATTATTGGTGGCTATGTAGAAATTCTCGGCTGCCAATATATAATGAAACCAAATCTTCAACCAGTTTGGCTGTATGGTGTTATGGGGCTGTGCTCAGGAGCGTATTATAAACTCCATACAAATATTCCAAAATAAAGTTCTACGCGCTATGGTAAATGCACCGCTGTACATACGCAACTCGGATATCCACAGGAACCTCGGTATTACCTATGTCAAATCAGAAATCAAGAAAGTCGCCGGCACACATGAAGCCAAGCTGCACCATTATGTCAATGCGGAAATGGTCCAAATCCTTGAAAATCAGCAACATCCTAGAAGACTGAAAATAATTAAACCATTCTATTTATGAAAGTGATTTGGACAAAAAACAGAGTAATAGTACGCGAGTTGGGTAGTGTATGAGCATATTTATTTTGAATTAGAGATAAGTGTGGGCCATTATTGGATGAACCCATGCATCTTCATGTTATCAATTAAGATTAAAGTAAAATTGATGGCTCTGTTACACCAGTTTTAATAACAATACTTAAAAAAGTTTAAAATCCGGTTGCTTCACGACTTTAGTATTAGAGGCGGCGTAGAGACCACAATCCTCTTCTTCTGTAAGGATTAAATCACAGTTTTTCGTGTGACGAATGCGTTTATAGCAATGCAGGTTGATGTTCTCTTGGAACTGATTACACAAGGTTGGTTTTCTAACTTTGATTTTACAATTATTGTAAATTAAATCAGTAACAGCACTAGCCATGACAATGCCAGTTCACAGAGTCTCATGATCCTCCTAGATGTACATAAATAAAATACGAGGTCAGTTTAATATATGTGTATTTTCCAACACATCGTCTAAGTAAAACAAAGAAAACTTGCTTAGTACAGCCTGTAAAATGTAAAATTTTGAAAATATAAAAAAATTCCCAAAAAGAGTTTCAGGACGATGATTCATAGTGTCCTAATAAAATCAGAGCTCCATAATATTGAAAATTACTTAGTAATTGATATGCATGTGTTTTCTTAATAAGTATATGTGTATGTATGTATATGTACATACATGGATGTGTAATTACGTGTGTATATCTATATGTATATCTATTGTTTATTATTAATAAGTAAAACGTATTTTTATGTATCTAAGTATCTATGTATCAAAGATTCATTTTCTTTTTGACCTGTTTCGTATTCTTATGTAATTCTATATTTATTTATTTTTATGAAATAAATCTATCTATCAATCATGTACTCCTACGAAATAATCGATTTCCACTTATTTTGATGTTCCCTAGGACGATTTTTGTGTGGGAATCCAATAAATACATACCTAATTTAACAGCATCTACTCCTGGTACGAACCATTCTTTTTTCAATTTTTACACACACCAACTCCTTCCAATGGTTATAGCAACTCTAAATTCCAACTTTGAAGCAGATCTATACAACCGTTTTCCTGCAAATTTTTTCAAAGACATACATAGCCACATACCGTGCACGTATTCATGCGTATACGCGCGCCTTAACGTGTCTTTGTGTGCGTGTGCGTAAATTTTATTTATTTTTTATTTTTCTATTGTTACTTAAAGACCCCCGAGGGAGAATTTATGCTACTACAATCTGGTCAGAAAGATGATTAGCAGGTTTATTCTAACTTAAATTACCAGAGTTTTTTAATTAAGTCTATAGTTTTATTCAATAATGATCCTGTAGATTCTACTCATTGTACATGTATACTAAATTCTGCTTTTGTACAAACTAGTTGCCTTCCACTATGCCGCACATAATCTGCTTTTAAACTTGTTTGTTACTTCACTAGTTCAAAGCCTTCTATGTATAGTTGGGTTGTTTGTGCCTGCTGGCACATTTGGCGATTGTCTGTTGCACAATCTCAATCTTCAGATAGCAGTGGATTGAGCTGTTCCTTACGTAACATGGTGCGCAATGCTGCTTCTCCGTACTTTATTCTGAAACCCCTGGATTATTTCAATGTTGCTCTTACTGGCGCATCCCCAGAGCTGCGCGCCGTATGTCCATACCCGGTCTTAGCATTTATTTATTAATCAATAGTTTGTTGTCGATGGATAGCTTAGAATTTCTTCTCTTGGGAATCCCTGGATAATACACCAAGGATGTTGAGAAATTAAAACTCGTAGCGGAGCAGAAACTTAATACAATATATACGGTCGAACTTACAAAGATGATAATCCAAAAATAAAAATTATAGGAAATGATGGAAATCAAAATGAAACGGATATTGAAGATTGTATAATTAACCAAAATGAAGTTATTGAAGAAGACGACTTCCTAAATAATAATAATAATAATAATAATAATAAGCCTTTATTGTCCAACAGAAATATTTTCCAATTACAGGACAACAATATGTTTAAATAATTATAAATATAGTATAAAAGTAAGTATAAACAATAACAATATATTCACACACAGACGTAGACAACTAACAATGCATTATGTTACAATAATTTTAACAAATGTCGCATACTTCATATTAAATATGTCAACTTCCAACTGCTCACGGCTGCAGTTGTTGAGATTGGTACAGATGATGTATGTAGGTGATTGTAACATAATATTGGTGCGCATTCGTTCAACGTGGAATGGCACGACACTTCTACATTCCAACCTAGGTACATGAAAATTAACATATTGCAGTAACTCGCTACAGGAAATCATACCCGTAAGCAGTTTGTATCCAAATTTTAGGCTATGTAACCATCGGCGTTTATTGAGGGATGTTACTTCAAAACGTACCAGTAGTTGCTCTTGACTCGTACCTCTCACTGGATAGTGACCATCCGACTTGAAGGCCAAGTATTTGAGGTACTGTCGCTCGATTCTCTCTAAGGTAGATATTTGAATTCCATATATCGGATACCACGCAATGATAGCATATTCAAGCTTAGACCTAACGTAGCAGTTATATAGCGTGGTTATAGTTGCGCTGTTACTAAAATGTTTGCTGCTACGCTTGATAAATCCAAGCGATTTCGCCGCCGATCTTGTTATATCCTCTATGTGTTCATTGAATGTTAGCCTTTGATCGTATATTACTCCAAGGTCTTTAATTGAGCGTTCCCTTAATAGAACTTCATTTTGGATGCTGTAGCAATTGATAACTGGGTTAACTTTCCTGGTAAATGATAATATCTTACATTTCTTGATGTTTAGAAATAATTTATTAACCTTGGGAGCGCCGCGAGCTGGGTGTGCGCCGCGAGCTGGGTGATCGCCGCGAGCTGGCGGGCTACCGCACCCGCCTGGCCCGCTCCCGACGCCACCAACGCCAATCGGAAGAGGCGCCAGTCTTCGCTGGAGGATTAGCCACCTCCACTCCTTCGCCGATGATGTGCACCACTACCCTCCTGATACTACAATATAAAAAGGTATATTATTAATAAATTATAGTGTTGAGCATGATTAAATTTAGTACAAATGTCTTCCATATTAAAAAAGATCCATTCCTGCAAATGTATTCAATAACAACAAACAAAATTAATTTAATTTTAAAAATTTTAATTCTGGTGTTATAATTGCCAAGACATTAACTAAACAAATATTGTTTTATTCCATGAGTTGCAACGCACCGAAAAACAGAACTCGCGGCGGCCAGAATAATCGGAATTGTTTTTCACACCAATATCATTTTTGGCATAGCTCTAGCAAATTATGAAGTAATTTGAATAAATGCTTTAAATGGCCAACACATTGTCGCAAAATGGTATTATTTGTGGAAAAATTAAGTTATGTTCACGTGCAATTTTTATTTAATGACCAGAACGACCACGTGGTATTTTATTCTTGTTAATTAACGATATCTGCTAATATCTCTTTATGGAGAAGGACTGAATATAATTATAGAACAATGCATAAATGTAATATATAAAATTGTACTTACAATATTGCAATAAATGTAATTATGTTTCGGATTGTTTCGTCTTCTCTAAGAGAAAGGTGCAGACCATAGATAAGTACTATAGATGGGCGACTCTAATAGCGCGAGACATCAGGTCGTTTTAGTTTATCTCCATACCGCATACGCGCTGATCGATGGCGGCGGGAAATATAAATTCTTCTGAATAGAAAGTAGGGAAATATAAATTACTATTATTACAAAAAATTGGTATAAATAATCAAAACAAGAATAAAGTATATATATATATATATATATATATATATATATATATATCAAATACTTTATTCCTATTTTACGTATTTATTCCAACTTTTTATTATAAGAGTAATCTATTAATAACAATACACAAATTAGTTACATTTAACATTCATTTATTAAACAATAAATTATAAATATTACATATAACAACAGTTTCCATTATAATGAAGAGTAATTGACATCACAATTATAAGATATAATACAGTCTACGGTCAGAATATAATCATTAAATAAAAATGACAATGCATTGATATATCCTTCTGGAGGGATTTACACGACTTCACATAACACTGGCGAACCATATTAAAAACAAGCACTGTTACACAAACTGACTTGTATACTGAACGGCACCAGCAACAAAAATGGCGCATGAATGTCGAAACCACCAGACGGCGAACCCATACACAACCCAAACGAAACACAACAATCCAACTAGTCTCCCTTCTCACCCCGCTAGCCTCTCTACTAGGCTTACGACGACAGCGCTCAGGTGGTCTGGAGGAAAATTACTGATCTCCATGAAAATTATGGTGGAGTCGCCGCTGCATGGTGCAGACATAGTGGCCATAGACAAGATAGATAGGAAACTTAATGTAGTCTTTTTAGAAGCCAGTTCTGCGCCCTCTCGTGACAGTAATGTCAGCTCAGCTCTGAACCCTTGAGTTATGGTTCAGTGCTAAGCTAATTAATTCAAATAAATAATAGTATTTTAAAAAAGTATTTAAAATTAATTGAAATTCTGTTTATTTAAATATCTCGATGTATTTTTGAATAGTATTTAATTAAAATGTAATATAAATCTGCGTTCTTAAATGATTTATATAAATTAAAGGCAAGCATGTAGTATTCAATAAATTGTTATAAAAATACCATTTAAATACATCTCAATGTTCAATAAACTGTTTTTCATGTTTAAATACTGTTATTTCTAAATATATATTTCATATTTGGGTCAATAAATAAAGAAAACACAACATATAACATGAAAATATAACTATTATATTAGTCAATTGTAAAATGTATACACACAGCATCATGAAAATATTTTTATCATATGTATTTTATTATAGTTCTGGGCAACTGTTCTATAGATGATGAATCTCTCTATGAAGTGTTATCCTTGAAAATTGCTGAGATTCTAGTCTAAAGAAATAACAGTAGAATTATAATTATAAAAACTTGCATAGATAATGAAACCTTCATTTTATTGATACGACTTGGATTTACATGGTTTTTGGTAATTTTGTGCAATTGCTTTACAAAAAGTTCAGAATTTAAATAATAAGCATCTTCTATATGCTTCCATTTTGCAACCCAAGATACCCCATTAGTGAGGAGATTATTGCGAATACATTTTAAAAGATGGGGATAATCGTATAAAAGTATTATTTCAATATCATCTATCAATATAATACCTTTAGTTGATTCATATCTCTGTTTTAATGCATTTGGACTAGTATCTTCAATAAGCATCCGATAAGCTTTACAGTTGGTTGATCCTTGGTCACAAACTGAAGCTATAATATTGAAACCAACAGCACATACACGAGCATTGTTAGTAATATTGACTGAATTTCCAATTACTGCAATCCACTGAAACTACTGCAGACTGTTCTTAGGAGGTAGCTGAATAATGTGCTGAGGTATTATTACAACCCTCAACAACACACTTCGAAACCATTTTACTAAACAATAATTTACATATAGAATTATGAATACACTTACTATAATCCATAATTACTTGGAAAATTGTCAATAAACAATTCACAACTGTACAATACACACCAAACATCTAAAACAAGTTTTAAATATTATTTACAGAAATACTATGTCTATATTATAATAATCACTATAAAACAGCACTATAAAACAGCAAAACGTGTCAGACACCATGCGGCCGAATGACAGCAATGACAGGCTCCAACTGGATCGAGAAAATGTGTGTGCAAGAGTGGTGCGAACAAGATTTTTACTGAAAAAACCAACTCATAAAAATAAAATCTCCATAAAATAGCGCCATCTCGTGACGGGATTTGGCAATACTTAGCGCTTCACGATCTTCCTATTAAGATTCAGCACCCTGATAGTGGCGAGATCATATATCTAACATTGTCTATAGGCGAGATTGTGCCGGCACGCATCGCAGGAAAAAAATTGGAGCAGAGTTGCCGGTAAACTTAAATAATTGTATTTAATTCTACCAATTACAAGTTGCCGGTTTGTTATAATAATCTCTTCAACTTGAAGAAATATTTAAAATTTGACTATTTGTATATGAGTTCTAATTTAATAGTCTTTCTAAAAAGAGACTAAATCCGGCAACGCAGCGTTCGTACATTCGCAAAACACATTGCATTGCTAGATGGGAATAAGGCATAGATGAATACTAATAATAAGGCGTGAAAATACACATCATGCTACACAGGCGTCTCTCGTATATACTACGATAATAAAAAAAGTTACTTGTAAACTTTTTTATTTTGCATTTCTCGAGCAAAAGTTACTCTTTGAAATAAGTTTTACAGTATCTGAAAAGTCTTTGGGCATAGTCAGAATGCCGATATAATGTACAGGGTGGTCAAAAATTATACAAACGTGAATTTGTTCTAAGAGTAAACTACCATCTATTTGTAATGAAATTACTGAGATATATTATTATTATTTATATATATATATATATATATATATATTGGATGGAGAATATCCTATCTACGTTGAAATTAGTGAAAAAGGCTACTGTACCAATAAATTAGTGTGTCCGTTTTGTGCAGGAGAGCACATTCAAAATCAAATGCAATAACTGTGTACAAGCGAATTTAAAATTCTACAATTCTAATCATGATACAGTTCATGAGACATGGAACCAATGCATTACAAATTCACAACAAAAAAAAAACAAGATTAATTATGGCGACTAATAATCTACTAGATATATTACATAACACAAAGGAAACGAAAAAGAATATGTAAAAATACTATACTTAAATATCAGAAAGAAGTATAAGGAATAAACTGGAAGAACTAGAAATCATAGTAAAGGAAACATTATATCCGCAGGTAACTGTTCTAAATAATATGTGGTTCTATGATTCTGAATTTATATATATATATATATATATATATATATATATATATATATATATATATACAATCTTTTACAGAGATTTTGGAGTAAAACGACGCAAACGTCCGCCTGTCAACTGATCCGATCACCTGAGTCTTGGAAGCAAATATAAGTGCAAACAGGAAAATTTAATAGAGAGCTTGTTTTCTCCAGTTAGCAGAGCGCTCCTTTGTTTTGTTTTGAAAAATATTGTGTGATTTCCAAGAAGTGGTAAAAAAATAATAAAAAATCTAAACACAAATATCGAAACAGATCATATAGTGAAAGCATACAGAAAAGAGAACAATAAGGAAGATAGCAAAAATCCAATAACAGTAGAACTTAAATCGAATGAAATAAAATCAAATATTTTAAACGCCAGAAAGACAATAGGATCTATAACAACGGTCGAGTGTGCATTAAAAGGAAAATCTGGGGAGATATACATAAACGAACAACTAACAACCCTAAAAAACATGCTCTTTTATAAAACAAGAGAAATAAAAAAAATTATTAAAATACCGATATGTATGGATCAGAGAACAGACACGAGCGTAAAAATCAAAATAAACAATACCTCCGACCTAAATAAACTCCCCAAAACACATAAAAAGCAAATAAGCAACAGTCACCAAAAATATTAATAAACAATGTATACCATATATTTACATAACATTAGAAGTTTACAAAACAAATGCCATGAGCTAGAATTAATTCCAGCATCACAAAATGATCCACATATAATAGCATTCACCGAAACATGGTTAACACTAAATAATGAACACCTATATAAGATAGAAAACTACAATCGGAATTCAACTTAAGAGAAACAAGAGGAGGAGGCATTGCATTATATATTAGAAATGATATCGAATACAAAATACTAACAAACAAAACAATAAACAATATACAAATACTATCAATACTAATAAAAGAAGAAAATGGTACAATAACCCCCTTATACAAGCCACCTAACGTAACACTAAACACTAAACAATCTAAAATACACGCTTAAAAACCACATTTTAAATAAAAGAAAACCGCAAATTATCTTAGGAGATATAAACATAAACCTATTAGAAAACAATAATACAACCAAATAATACAAAAACATACTAACAGAAAACAAAATAATAAATAACATAAAAAAGAAGCATATAAAAGAAGCAACACAAACTGAAACAACTCCATACTAGACCACGTCATAACCAACAACATAGACCAAATAGAAAAGATAGACATTGAACAATCCCCTATATCTGACCACAATGTGATAATAACAAAAATAAAACGAAAAAGAAGAAAAAAACCAATTTATAAATACTTTCAAAAATCCTTAACAGAACAGGAACAAATAACAAACGAAATAAAGCAAATTGACATAAATAAAATAAACACTTTTGAAGAATTATCCGAAGACCTACAAAAAATATAGAAAATAAACGAAAAACATAAAAAAAGGTTAAGAGAATGCCCATGGATAAATGAAGACATAATAAAATTCATAAAGAAACGAAATAAGCTCCAACAAAAACACATAATTAACCCAACAAATCCAATCATTTATGATAATTACAAAAAGTATAAAAAAGATACAATGAACCTCATAAAACAAAGAAGAACTGAATACTACAAACATAAATAACACAGAAAGTAAACCAATTCTAGCAGAATACGGAATACCGCAAGGAGGAATTCTGCCACCCACACTGCACATCATATACACGACTTACTAGAGTTCAAATTAAAAAGAAACGCTTTCATATATGCAGATGACACCAGCATAATACACTCAGGACTATAAAAACTTGCAAGACAACATAAACTCAAACATGGTACAATAATAACCTACTAACAATCAATGAAACTAAAACAGAATTGATGATATTCAACAGTAAACAACAGAGAAAAGAAATAAACATACACATTAATGGAACAGCACTAAAACAAATATACGAAACCAACTACTTTGGTTTAAAGATACAAGATAACCTTAAATAGGACAACCACGTAAACACACAAATACAAAGAAACAAAAATTTAAATAAACTACAAATGCAACAAAACGAAACATTGAAAATACTATATATAAACTCGACAAGAAAGCCAACACCAGAGAATTATATCAACCCTGTCTGTTGCTAAACATAAAAAACATGATAACACTAAACAAATTACTAATACTATACAAAATTCAAAACTACAAAATAAAAACGAACACAACACTAAATACAAACAAAGAAGGATTTTTTTTAGTAAATATACAATTAATTTTTATTTTACTTTCAATATAATTATGATTATGTTGTGTATATATGGAGAAAAAAACGAATTTAAAATTTTAAAAAAATCATAGAAATGATCGAGTATAATGTAATTAATAATATTAATGAAGCTGGAATTACAGGGGCAAATTTAAATGAAGGTTCCATAATTGACCACGTAGTTTCAAACTTAAAATGTCAAATAAAAATGAATATAGAATAGGTCATGATATCAGATCATACCAACGAAGAACAAAAAACAACAATTAGATCACGACAGAATTAATCTCTCTAATTAAACGGAGAAAACGGCTATGATAAATAGAAACGACACAACTGAACACAGACATCACGACCAAATTAAGAGCGACGAACGGGGAGGAAATTGATATCCGAATCAGAATGGGGAAACGGCAAGGGGACAGCTTGAGTTCTCTGCTGTTCAACCTCCTGATGGATAAGATTATAACAGCCCTTGACCCAATAGAACATGGCTACAAACTGGGAAACAAACTCATTAATACCGTGTGCTACGCTGACGACGCTGTACTAATCGCAGCATCAGAAGACGGTTTACAATGGCTACTGAACACGTTCAGAATGGAGTGTGAATCAATAAGCATGACAATAGCCACAGCTAAAACCAAAAGCCTAGTCATCGTAAAGAATCCAATCAGATGCAAGCTAGCCGTGAAGAACATCATCATTGAGCAAGTGTCAGAATTCCAATACCTGGGAATAACTATAAATTCCTACGGAGACCTAAAAACCAGTGTCTTAAACCAGGTAAGAGGAGCGTCCAGAATATCAGCAGCACTGCGAAATTATGTCTGAAAGAACAGAAACATAACAACTGAGAACAAAGTAAGGATTTACAAAGCATGCGTAAGGCCCATTCTTACTTACTCCGCTGAAACCAGAGCCAAAAGACAAAACGTCGACTAAGATGCGCAGAGATGAATACCCTCAGAACGATCACTGGCTACTCACTTGCAGATCGAAAAACAAACAAGGGAATACGGGATCAATGCAACACACCGGATATTATAAGATGGGCGCGGAGCTATCTTCACTCAACCTGTGGCTGATAAAGGTAGAATCATTAGACACAGGAGCATACTGAGTGAAGCTATCAAACCAGACCCCCTCATAGAAGGTAAGTGCGACAGAAATCTACCCAAATACAGTTTTGTCAAACATTTTTAGAACATCATCACAATGGATGGTATCCCACAAGGCGCCAACATAACCATGTATACTGATGGATCCAAAACTAAGACGAGAGCAGGCTATGGAATATTCTCACCAGAACTCGATCTCAAGATAAGTGCACCACTTGGAAGACTCACGTCAGTCTTCCAAGCTGAATTAACAGGAATGTGTAATCAAATTTTAGCTGAACGGAATATTAAGGATAAACATACCCAAATACTCACTGACAGCAAAGCAGCTCCAAATGCACTAAATGCCGACACATTTGTGTCGAAAGAGCTATATTCATGTCTACACAGCCTGGAGGAGCTAGCTAAACATATCAAACTAGAACTCCGCGGGATCAAAGGACATAGTGGTATCAAGGGGAACGAAATAGCAGATGAACTTGTCAGGAAGGGATCCTTACATCCTCTAACAACCCAAGAGGATGAAATACTTTCTGCAGGTACCCTGAAAAAATAATAGAGCATAGGGCACATTCTCTTCACAAGGTAAGATGACGAGAAACGCCGGGCTACAATCAATCAAAGGTAGCAATTAAGCAACCTTGTAAAATTGCAGTCGCGGCCCGCCTTAACTTATCAAGAACTAATCTGAAATTATTGACAAAAATCCTAATTGGCCACTGTCGGCTAAAAAACACCTAGTAACGATGGGCCTGGTGGACAGCCCATTATGTAGAGGGTGAAATGAAGAACTAGAAACAGAGCATGTAATATGCCTCTAGTAAATACTAGGCATCTAATACTAGGGGAGTGCTGGCCTAGTATGGTCAGCATTGGCAACTCCTCACCCGCCAGAGTTTTGCAGCTCGCACGCAAAATTGACTGGTTGGATGAGCAGCCTTAAAGGGAGGTTTCACAATGGGCCCATTTTGAGGCCTAAGTGTCTGTAGCTATGCTACCCTCCAGCCAACTATCCAGAACTATCCAGTACCCGGGATAAGAGTTTGTCAAAGCAAGCCACATGGCTTCCGAAAAGAAGAAGGAGAAGAAGAAGAGGAAACGACACCCTACTGATGAAGAACTGAAGGTAAATTACAACATGCTAAAAAGAGATATCATAGCAAAAATTAATTCCAGGAAAAGAGATTACATTAGCAACCAAATTCTAAATGCCGAGAATATACTAAATAAAAATATGGCAAGTATACAATGAAACCATACAAAATACAAGCCAAGCTGATAATAAGAAAAAAGAAATAACAATGTTAATAATGTTAACCTGAACAACATATTACGAAGATATTGCGAATCTTTTAAATTATCACTTTGTATAATCTGGCCTCCAAATGTCTGAGAAGTTTAAAGACCAACACAATACAACAAATGATCCTATGGCAGTTGATAAAATAATATTTTTAACTCCGGTAACCTAAATTGAAATAGAGTACATCTTAAATAGCATAAAGTGCAAATCATCTACCGGGCCTGATGGAGTATCGTATAAGGATATACTAAATATAAAAAACCTAATATTGCCAGAACTAACTGAAATAATTCACAAGTTATTAGCCAAGGGGTTGTTACCAGATTGCCCGTAAGAAAGCATAATCATACCAATACACAAAACTAGCGACACAGCCAACCCTGAAAAGTACATCTCATTTTTTCTCTCTAAAGTAATAGAAAAGGTATTAAAAATGAGGCTTAGTAATTTTATTAACAACACTACCGGTTTGGCCCTCAACAATTTGGCTTTAGAGAAGGAAGCAACACGGAAGCTGCAGTATTAGAATTTATGGAACACACCTTTGCTGAACTTGACTCTTGTGGTAGCACTATTCATCGACCTAAAGAAGGCAGGAACATTTAATATGGCCTAACGTACCATTTAAGTTTTAAGCAGAATCGGAATTGGAGGCACAACAAACACCTTTTTTTCCTGAAAGGTCTGGTTTCACTGCACTTCGGCCACGGTTGGCCTATTGTGCTCCCCCATAACTATTCCTTATTCATAAGCTCTGTATCTTCAATGAAGTCCAGAAGTCTTGTGAATGGGCGAGCTTGCAGCTCTTTTAGTTTCATTTGCGTTGAACCAAAGAGCGTTTTCGTGCCTGAGTTGAATGCCTCGCAGCTAGTTATTACGTATAGTGGGGTTTCTTCTTCTTTCCCACAACCTCTGCACGTTGGTGATTTAGTGTGCAGGTATTTATTTAATGTGCAATGTCCTGTTAGGCGTCCTACGGCATTTCTTAATTGGTTCCTATTTAGTTTTAGGATTTCTTCCGTCGCCTCCGTACTGGGAGCATTAATGAAACTCTGCGAGTGTTTCGTTCCAGTTTGGACTTCCCAGTCTCGACTGTGGCGGTTTCTTTGGTGCTTTCTCAAGTTATTCCTTGCCGTTCTATATGATATCCCGCAGGTTGGTTCGGGGTCAATGAATTTTAATTCGCTAGCCTTTTTTTCCAATGTGTCCGCTTTTTGTTGCCTTTGATTCCCTGATGTCCCGCTGCTCACACAAGTGTTACTTTGTTTCGGGCTCCCAGTATCATCAGGTCCTCAATGCATTCTATGACAACTCTGGAATTATTCACGCTGGAGTCTAGAGCTCTCAGCACTGCTTGACTGTCTGTCACAATATTGATTTCCTTTTTAGAATAGTTTATTTCCGATAGAGTTTTAACGCAGCATTGAATTGCGACAATTTCTGCTTGGAACACGGAGGTATGCTCGCCAAGCTGGAGTCTTGCGCCTCCTGCCGAATTGCTCTCATACACCCCTATTCCTGTTCCTTTGTTGGATTTAGATCCATCGGTAAACCAGATTAATCCTTTGAGTTTTTGCATATAGCCTTTTTTCCATTCTGCCCTATCTGGTATTACTATCTTGTAAGGTTTCATCATGTGAAGTATATTTATTGTCCTGTCGGGACGCATTCTTAGAATATATTTTACGGTTTTACATAACGCTAGGTGGGTGTGGTCTATGGATGAGTCGTATGACTTCCCATGGCGTTAGTTCTGTAGATTGCTATCTTGACCTCCGTCTCCACTTTGATGTGAAATGGAGGCAGGTCCAATATAACCTCCATTGCGGCGGTGGGGGTTGTTGCCATTGCCCCTGTCATTCCTAGAGAGGCAATCTTTGCACTTTGCCTAGTATTCTCCTGCTTACCCCATCTGAGGCTTTATGCCACCGGATTGTTGGTGCGTAAATCATAATGGGGCTTATAACCCGAGCATAGACCCAATACACCATTTTTGGTGTTAATCCCCAGTTTTTCCGAACATTCGCCGGCATGCCCAGAACGATATCACGGCTTTGTTCGTAATCTTTGTCAAATGTGGCTTTCAGTTTAGAGTCTAGAGTTACACCTAGATATTTAACTTGTCCCTCCATTTGTATTTCTCTGCCGAACAGCGTCGGTATTTTTATCTTGTTTAAGTTCCTTCTAGGTGTACTAAAGAGGTTTTTTTGGGGTTAACTGTGAGGCCCTCTGCTGCTCACCACCGTTTCACGTGTTTGAGTGCACTTTGCAGAAGTTCTGATGTGATGCCGTCAAATTTACCGACCGCGAGTATTGCTACGTCGTCTGCGTAGTCTTGTACGTAGGAGCCTCTCTGGTCAAGTTGATCTAACAGATCGTCTATGAGTAGGCACCACAGAAGAGGGGACAGTACGCTGCCTTGCGGGCAGTCCCTGCCGACCGATACTTCTATAGTTATTCCATTTAGTGATGTCTTTATCCTCCGCCCACTTAACATTTGGCCGATCCAGCCAACTGCGGTTGGCTGTATGCCTCTTGCTTGTGTGGCTCTTGTAATGGATTCAAACGAGGTGTTGTCAAAGGCGACCTCTATATCCAAGAAGACCGAAAGAGCAGTCCGCTTGTTCTTGATTGCTTCTTCAGCTCTTAAGGTTATTTCGTGCACTGCAGTTTCGCACGACTTTCCTGATTGATAAGCATACTGGTGTGGTTTTAGTACCATTGCTCCGTCCCTGATGTGTCTATCAATCAGCTGTTTTCAGTAAAAACGAGGTCAAACTGATGGGCCTGTAGAATTTTGCCAGTTGGTATGATTCCCGTCCTGGTTTTGGTATAAATACCACCCTAACCTTTGCCCACTTATTCCGTAAGTGCCCTAGGGCTATACTCGCCCGCATTATGGTACACAGTACTCATTTTAATTCCTCTATTCCATCTTGGAGTAGTGCTGGGAAGATGTTGTCTTCCCCAGAAGCTTTGAATGGCTCGAATGAGTTGATTGCCCATGCGAGTTTTGTTTGCGAGACTTTGGTGCCGATAACCGCAGAACCCGTTTGAAGTAGGAGTTTCAGCGCGCCCCTTCGGTTTCTGTGTATGTTTCGTCATTTTTCCGCATTGATCCAACTTTATTGTTGTTACCTTTTGCGAGAGCCTTCTGAAGTTTTGCACAGTCGGTTGTTTTCTCAACCCCCTGGCAGTACTCCCTCCATATTGCTCTTTTAGATTTCCTTTTTTTGATATTGTATTCTGTCAGGGTTTCTTTAAAAGTTCCCCAGTCGCCAGTTCTTTTAGCCTGGTTGAAAAGCTTTCTTGTCTTTGTCCTTAGATCAGAGAGTCCCTTATTCCACCGTGGAACATTCCTGCGGTTCTCTCTTACCGTTTTTGGACAGCTTGACTCAAAAGCTGAAGTTATTGTATTTGTGACGCTATCAGTCATTTTTTCTAGCTCCACTATGTTTCTAACTTTTCCCGGACTTGGTTCCAGGCCCTGTCGCAGGTATTCCTTGTAAAGATCCAATTGACAGTTCCGTGGGTTTGTAAATGTTTGGGGGTTAGTTTCCGTGGATTTTATTTCAAATCTGAGGTATCTGTGGTCAGACAGGGAAGGTTCGTCTGATACATGCCAATTAGTCACCATGGTTTCTGTATGCATCGTCCCTATGGTTAAATCAATTACTTCGCTTAGTGTCGATGTTACGAAGATCGGTTTGTTGTCGCGGTTGAGAATATCCAGCTTATTTTCTAATAAATAATCTATGAGAGACTCACCCCGTTTGTTTCTTCTGACAGTGTGTTGTCAGGGCCCGTAAATCCGGTGTCGGTGGAGGTCCGGGTTGATCATATGGGAGGTATGCAGAGCCTAGGAATATTTCCGTCGCTGCTCCTTCTTTTGGCTCTACTCTTACCTTCACCACTGTGAGGTCCCTGGAGTTTAGATTCCACATGGGTAGTAGTTTGACCGTTTTTGGCAAGGATACAGGTTCTTGGGTTGTCGGTATGGGCACTATATAGTGTTCCTTTACCCAGTTGTAGTCCCCAGATTTCCCCCTTGCATAGCCAAGTTTCCTGAATGAGCACAATATCCATATCGTTAAGAATGGTATACATATGTAGAGTATACGTAAGCCGAGGCTGCCTTGCAGTGATGTATATTTACCTGTAGTATCTTCATATTTGTTTTCAATCCTGCATTTCAATTGAGGGTTCCTTCTCAGGCCCCCCATCTGAATTATGCTGTGTCGCGACAGATGATTCCCCCACCGAGACGTTTTGGGGGGTATCCTTTTTGGGTCCCTCTTCGGGTTGTTTTGGCTGTTGAGGTTCCATTTCTGGCCCCTCACTAGCCTGTGCCCCCCTTAGAAGTTCCACTATGGGTCCCTCCCCTCGACGTATATCCTGTGACGTTCCCTCTTCAGGTCCTGTCACAGGATTTGGTTGGGGTTCAGTTTCTCCTACCTGGCCACCCTTCTTTGCCCCGTGTAACTTGAAGGTTACCCGTAAGTTTAGTAGTGGCTGGCAGTTTATCTCCCAGGCTTATTGTGGACCACCTTCCATGTGGCCGTCGAAATTTCGGCTTTTTGGACCATCAACCTGCGCAGAATCTTCTCCGGTTCCATTGCTGCCCCCGGAATCCACCTCAAGGCCCTTAATTGTTTGGGTATCTCTCCACGACATATTTGAGTCTGGCCCCTTCCCAGGAGAGGGACATCTCTCATCGCCCCCGCCAGATCATGATCAGCGGTATAACCACTCTCGCTTGGCAGGGTGCGCCTAGGCGCCCCCTGACCTCCAACCTCTGCAGAGGTACTGGTGCTTGCTGTCCCAGCTGCCTGCTTCTTCAGCATCGTCCTTGCGCAGCTCGAGGGCCGTTTTTGTAGTTCGACCTGCGAGTGTCCCACGGTTTTTGTTTTGTATTGTCTTTTATTTGGTTCCATATCAGTCCCACGAGTTCACGGGAACTAAACGTCAACCCCCACAGAGCCCGATATGTAGAGACAGGGCTAGTTTCTACGAGAGGTCGCCACGCAGCCCTAGTCACGATAACTTACAACATGGCTTGGGGGAAGTTGGTCCGCGGCAACGGTTTTTGCTTGCCATGGCATGGGTATAGACACGCGGGTTCGTTTATGGCCGTCGCTAACCAGGGGTTTCTGTCGCTCTGGCATTCTTCCTATCTGACACACGGGATACGCGCCCAGTCGGTTTTCCAGACCCTTCCGGGGTCTTACTAAAGGACTATTTATCCGATAAGACTCAAGGAACATTAGTACAATACAACATTAAGTTAGAAAAGGCATGTTACAATTGGAGTCCCACAAGGTTAATCTAAGCCCTAACTTATTAAACATGACTTTGTGGTTTGTGGTGGAGAATTCCGATACCTCGGCCTTACAATAAACGAAAAACTTAATTTTGAGGCGCGCTTACGTATTACCAGAAACAACATTTCAGCTTTGGTGCGTGCACTGAGAAAATGTACGTTTCAAACCGGGATAAATTATTTAATATATTATGGACATATACTATAGATATTAAAGTATATGATAACAGTATGGTCTAACGCAAACCAAACTACGATGAACTTTAGCAAAGATGACAAAATATAACCATAACAATATTGTTTAAAAAAAACTGGATCGCAAACAGGGAATGGCTATATATACAGCTTGACTTACTAAACAAAAGACAGACATTCTTTTATGAAAAACGACTACTCTCGTTAAAAAATGTCAACAAAACAATAAAGAGCAATACAAATATTCGTTAAAATGAAAACACCAGAATCAGAAATGATATACATCTCCACACTATCAATAGTAACAAGGGCAAAAATACAGTTGTATTTAACATTCATGTTTTATGCAATGCACTTCCTGCATATTAAATCTGAAAAGTCTTTATATAAATATAAGCAAACGGTTCACGCACATGTAAGACAAAACTAAAAAAATAATTTAATTTTTTGGTACCAAATTGGACCTCTTTAAACACGTTCTATTGTACATACATCGCAAATTCTGAGGGTCCTAATATAAATTAAACAAAGCTAAATATTGCTTACAAAGCAAAAAAATTAAGCAATGAACAACAAAGACACCTGAGAACCCTCAACACTAGGAACTACAACCACACAGGAAATGGCCACCGAAAGCAGGGAGCAATGTCTAAGGTTGTTTTTTTTTTTGATTTTTGTTGTGTTGATTTTGTTATATTTATGTATACAAAAGGAATGATGATAAATAAATATTATTATTATTATCCGATTGCTAAAACGGCTTGATTATCAGCAAAGCTGCCTGTCAAGTCTCCTAGATCCCCAGTACACTACTTTGCGGTAAACCTGCATTAATTTCTTTAAGTTCTGAATATGCGTCCTCTTGTTTAATTCTAAAGTATCTGTTCGTAATGTAGAATTCCAATAACTGAGATAATTTAGCTGGGAGTACTTTTTTTAGTTTCATGAAGAGTCCATCATGCCATCCTTTGCCGAAGCCTGGGCTACATCAAGAAATACGACTGAACAGATTTTTCCTTACATCAGTGCCTTCTCTATTACATTTGTTATTCTGTGTATTTGATCCAGGGAGGGTCGAGTGGTATTTTCTGAAGTCGAACTGATTATTTGGGATGAGGTTCCTTTCTTCTATTATTGGTTCTAATCTTTTTATCAGCAACTTCTCGTATAGTTTCGATTATACAGGCAGCAAGGGTATGGGCCAGTACGATGAAACTTCATTTGGGGGTTTACCTGGTTTTGCTCTCATTATGACTTTCCAGTTAGCACATTATTCAGTCTAAACGATGCGGTTATTATATTGGTAATTTTTACTACTGCTTTTTTGGGAATATACCATTCCAAATTTTAAAATTGCATAAAATAGATATATACTTTACAACTCCACATCACCCAGAATCAAATGGAATAATAGAACGTTTCCATTAAACTATAATTGAACATTTATTATTGTTGAACAATAGCGAATTTTTCAGTGATAATTCGAAAAATGCGTTATACAGTACTAGCCTATAATAACAATATACATTCTGTAACCAAATTTAAACCATATGATATTATCTCTGGACATTTTCAAAACGAAAACCCTTTTAATATAAATCTTAATGAACAACTAGTCTGTGACTATGATCATACTAAAATTATCTATAGAAAATTAAATGAATCTTTAACTTCTAATAAAGAAAAGATTATTGGTAAATTAAATGAAAAGTTAGAATCCACCGTACCCCTTCATGAGGCATAAATAATATATGTTCTATAATCTTTTGAGAGAAGCAAACATAAAAATAATTTAAAACCTGTAAAGGTAGTAGAAATTGTATATGATGTTATTTTATTACAGAATCAACCAAAAGGTTTACCAGAAAAATATCAAACGACTACCTAAGGATTAATATCTTTAATTATTACAGATTTATGACAATTAACGGACATGACACGGATATTCAAATAACTGACCTATCAGAAACCCCAGGAATATTAGCATTTAAATTAGGAGTTCTTGCAGTTCTATTCATACTTTCTAACGTTTATACATTATTTTAATGTTCAACCATTAGATAACCAAATTAGTAATATCTATAATCAATATACAAAATATTATATTATATATAAAAGTCATTGCACCTTTTAGAAATCATGATTATTTGAAAGAATTAGATAATTCTGAAAAAACGATTCAAATCCAACTAGAAATTGTAACTAGTAAAATACAAAACTTAGTCCCGATTAGTAGACGTTCTAAAAGAAGTCTGATTAACGGATTAGGAAATGTAATGAAAGTAATAACAGGAAATTTAGACTCTGCAGACGCCGAAGAATATCATAAGGCAATATTTGATATTTATTTTCTGTAATTAAAGAGCGAGTTGAAAACTACTTTGAGGTTACAAAAAATGCAAGTTATACTTCAAATGTGAAAGTGGTATTTGTAATTTAAATTCCAATTGTTCACTCAAAATTAATGGAACACACACACAACGAAAAAGTGACGTAAATATAATGAATTCAGACATCGAAACAATGTATTTGTACATTAATTTTCAACCGATGCTGTTTTTCATTGGTAGAATGTACTACTGGTGATTAGTCGATATTACATTCATTGTGTTAAGGTTTGTGTGCATTAACTTCTACATGAATCATTAAACCCGATATACATTATATTAATGGTCAATGTACGTGCAATAATCCCCTGGTAATACTATCACGAACAGCATTAACAAACTATCTCGGTTTCAATGTCTTTCTACATCGTTCAATCAACTGAATACATAGCAGCGATGTTCCACGGCATTAAGATAATTGATGTCGTTTATTTTTTTTATCAGTATTAATTTACATCCTGCATTAGTAATAAAATTTGCTTACATACAATGTGTGTAAAACTAAACTTTGTCATTGCAAACTACATTTTATTAAATAATTATTTCTTCAACAGAGGCAGTGCAGATAAAACATAGTACTCACCATAATTCTACAGAAAAGACCAGCACATGTGTGAAAAGGAAAAAGCAATGTATCAACTTCGAAATTAATTTAAAACAATTTATTAAGAGCAACCTAACTTTTCACAAATTACATGAACTTTGGAGATTGAGTTTTCTGATTTTAGTATAAAAAAGAAGTTTCAATGAATGTCCAAAACATAATACTTTCCGCCGGAAATTCGAAATTATATATTAATTTAAAACATATATCCACCGCTCTTACAGTGCTGAAAAATTAGTACATAACATCATAAAAGTATACGTATACATCATTAACAAGGGTTATGTCCTCCTGTATGCCAAAGACGAACGGTTATATTGCTGTCTTTTTCTGGTTTTCAAGAAACGGATCATCTCTTCCATCTCTTGTAGGGTTTTAGCCAAGCACAGAAAAGATTGCTGTGAATCTTGAATAGTAAAGTTTATAGTTTGTTTTTTCCCTTTGTATCCTTTATAACTATTTTATTTGTGTGTACAAAATACCCATGCAGGGCCCATAGAAGTACTGCATCCCGTCCATCTACAAGAGAAAACGTTACACCATTATTATATAATCTCAAATAACATTATTTGAAGATATATGTTAGATGTGATTTTCTGGATACTGTACACTCTAGATAAGACAAACATACTTTCTGGAGAAGAATACTTACTCTGATGTACATTCCCGCTATTGAGTCTCTCTAATATACATTTAATTGTTTTATCCTTTACATTTCTGTCCATTAAAAAAATTATAATTTTCTGTGTTTGTTTTTCTCAGTCGTTTATGAGTCCACCACTATTATCAACAATCTCTTTGAAATCCATGTCAATCTATAAATGACGAAGAAATATATTTTTTGGTGACTTGTCATGCTGATATAAATATAATACTTGATTCATTTATGAATAATTTGTAATTAAATTCATTTACCAGTCTATGTGAATTCTAAAATCGATTTTAATTGGTTAATATTGTACAACCGGTATTGACTGCAAGCTTTCCAGCAGTACTCGAATTCTTCTGGTGGGAAATTATCAAATGTTAATGCCCGCAGACTTGTCTCTCTATCATCTTCTGGAGATAAAATAATTAAAAGATTAGTGGACATAAATTATATAAAATTATTAACAATTGTGTATCAAATGATATTCATTATTTTTACTAAAATAGGTTTTTCGCCGACGTTTACTTTCTTTCTGGTTTTCGCATTTAGGAAATACAAAATTTGAAACAGCATTTTTAAACGACAAGTTCGTGTTCCTCCATTTATTATATAATTTTCCTCTCTTATTTGTACGATAATATTCCTAAAATGTATACTATGTGTTTAAAATGATGTACTGAAATGCTTTTACTAATGATTTACTAGATTTTTTATCGGAAATCTTGAGAATTTCTCTTTCCAAGCGATAACTTGTTGCCAGAGTCATGGAGATTCCATTATCTTGAAATTATCGCGCAATAATACCAACTAATGCGTTTCTCTGCTCTTCTTGAAAATTGGAATATTTTTTATAATATTCCAGCAGTATGTAAGCTTGAGAAGATTCATTTAGGATTTTTGACAACATAACACTATTGACTGGATCAGGTGTTGTATTGGGAGATTGGATTGCTGGGGTCGATATTACCGCTGAAAAGGCAGATAAAGTACTTGGGAATCGTATTAGTGTCAAACGCCAACCACATTGCACAAGTATTGGAAGCGACGAAGAAGGCAGCCCGGACTGAAGCGGCACTAGCAAGGCTGTTGCCTAACGTTGGAGGCACGGGTGAAAAAAAGAGGTTGTTACTGGCGACGATGTCGCGTGCCCTACTATTTTACGCAGCTCCGGCCTGGGGCATTGCGATAAAGAAACAGCGAAATGCAACTAGGTTAAGGAGGGCGTTGCGCACCAGCGCTCTTCGGATCACCCGGGGATATAGGACCACCTCTACGGATGCTGTGGAAGTTCTGGCGGCCACGATTCCGAGACCTATTGGTGGAAGAGAGGAAAGCTGTATACCGAGGAATCACAGGGGGAACATCGCACAAGATAGCGAGAGACGAGGCAAGGAAGCAAGCCATACTCAAGTGGCAAAGACGCTGGGACGAGACACCAAACGCGACATGGACGAAGGGGTTCTTCCCCCAACTAAGACCATTTATCGACACGGAAAACACGGAGACACAGACCATTGGCTGACGCAACTACTGACAGGACATGGCGTTTTCCAATCCTATTTATACAGGATTAAGAAGGTGACAAGCGACAGGTGCCGCTACTGCAACATGACTGACGACCCGACCCACACGCTGTACCGCTGCGACAGGTGGTAATGCTCGAGCCACTTTATGGACAGAACTGGGGGAGGATGAACCCTCCCCCCAGCAAATAGGACGCCTAATGCTGGAAAGATCCGAGCACTGGGACGCGGTTGCAAAATTTTCAACCCAAGTGATGAAGCAGAAGCATAATGACGGCCTGCAGACATAAGACATGACAACGGACAAACAAGACAAGATAGAATACAGGACAGAACGCGGGGTGAATCCGGCACTACCCATGCCTACCACCCAGAATGGGGGATGGGTGAAGATTCCACCTCACAGAACAAACAAAAATGTGAACCTTATCACAATCACCGCGTGATTAATTTAATGTCTAGATTTATTGAGTTATGAATCGACGTGTTAATATTGATACTCACAGGTTTTAAGCAATGACGTGTTTACATTGGAATAATCACCAAGTAACATAATACTATTACTTGGTACATTAATATAATAAATAGCAGTGATTTATAATACCTAGTATTAAACACCGTATGAACATTAATATAATGTATATTTTTCACTGAGTTGATGTTATTTTTCATCATATTGGTGATATTTACATTACGTTCATGAAATTGTTACATTATTATAACGAACACATGGTCATTATACTGATGAGAATATTGATCAGTAGATCTCAACATTTCGTAATCGTCAACGATTTAGTACATTGTATTAATGCAAAATACATTATGGTAACGACTATGCAGTTAACCATCAGCAGTGATTATTATCAGGTCCAATATTTTCTCTGTACATTTTTCAAAATATTATAGTTCCTGAATAAAAGTATTTCTTACTAGGTAATGACTATATACGTCAGAAAATTGCAAAGACCTAAAATCGTTAAATGTTAAAGAGTCAATCCACTGCAACCTTTATATTGGAAATCCTACAACTTAAAACTACTAGTACCACTTGAAAATTGGAAAAGGCTGTTGTTAAGAATAACCTAATTCAAGAAATTGGAAAAGGCATTGGTATTTTACCTAAGCTGGAAAAGGTAAAGACGAAGTGTTCCATACAGATTCCTCAAGGATGGACAGTTGTGACATCTGAGATGAGCATCATCAATCAGGACTAGTTATCGCAGCCGCCTTACCGATCATACCGAAGAAACTAAGCAAGATTCAACCACTGCGAATAGCGATAAATGAATTGGATAATATTGGACTTACAAAGACAGCTTCATCTTATTTCCAGTATCAACGACAATGTTTTCAATAATGTGTTCTATTCCGTAAACCTGTGGAACCTTTCATTGTATTGTGTCTTGTTTATTTTATTTTGTTTTTGTTTATATGAATATGTAATTATGTATTTCAAGAAAAATACAAAACAGGAAGATGTTGCATCTAAACCAGAAAGTGAGTTTAGACCTTTTTACTCTGTATAAAGCTCATTTTTAGAAGGGAGAAGTTATATGCATCATCTGAATGCTTATATTGTTCTTATAAATCCTTAGTTTGCTTAATTATAATAAATATTCTATGTATTCGCTTGCATGCAGTAGTCGTAACTTAAACGCGTGTCGTAACTTTAACACATAGCCGTAACTTAACTTCGTAGTAGTAACATAGTTTATAATTTTATATACATATTCCATTGTCGAAAGTACTAAGTAATAAATAAATTAAATAATTGTTTTCAAATCCACGACGAGTGAATTTAATTTGCCGACCATCACAGCAGCGGCCACCGAACCACGAGCTTCCGCACGAATTCAGGAGAGCAGCAGCGGAGGAATTTTTCATCGGAGGCTAACGCCGCAGCGTGCCGTGCAGTTCGTCCCGGAAAGACAGGAAAGATTACACAATAACGCAGTATTTCAGGAAATGTATACGTTTATTTAAAAATTGTTTTTTTGTTCTGGTCTTTGTGTGGGTATTTTTTGGATGTTACCGTTTCTTTTGAAATCTGTACGCGTAATATATTTAGTCACAATAGAAATGTTATTACTATTATCATTTTTATTAAATCTTCGGGGCGAGTGACAGAAATTGTTCTGTGGTTTGTTTATTTATCACATTTATCACATTTAGTCTAAGATTATGCAAGTGAGGTTTCAAGTTATATTATTTATAAGATAAATATAAACAACTATGCCATACAGTGAGGCGCCGTCATTTCAGAGTTTAAGAAACTTTTCTTGTCTATTAACCCTCTACACAAAATGACCGGATGGTATAAGTATAAGCTAGTAATTCTTATTGTTTTTTCTTGGCATTGCGCTCCGAAAGTATACGTTCTTGTGACAGTTGTTTTCAAACGTGTACGCATAGAATTGGTATTCTTGACCATTCGTTTCGTTCAACCACTCATTCCATAGTACTCAGTTGGCAACGAGTGGTATTTGACACACGTTTTAAAACACTTCCACCGTACAACTAAGTGTAGAAAGGCTTTGAAGACACGTACAACTAAATGTGGGAAGGCTTTGAAGACACAAAAAGGAAATATTAGTTAAAATATTATTGAATTATTTATTCAATATAAAATTAATTAGGAATATATCAAAATTTAGAATTAGTTTACTACAAATAATCTAAATTTTTCTAAATGCCATATAAATATAGATATTAACATTACTAAGAAAAAATAATTTAAAAAAAATATTAATATTGTAAATGAAGAGAAAAATTGCTACTAGTCTGCTTCAAAGTGCAGTTTTGTACCAATCAATCCATGCATGTTAACACATTATGAGTGGGACGAGTATTAGTACCCGTTTCTCGGACTGCCGTCTATCAGCGGGCCTGGTATTAATACCCGTTTAAATGTTCCTACGTTAAAAGCGGGGCTGTTGGCGTCAAAGGATATATAGCATATTTATAGGCTCATAGTCCTACAATAAAACATAATTATGCTTATTTTTGCCATTCAATAAACATATGTTACAATATTTATTAATATTTATTTATTATACAACTCCACATAGATTACACACATTATTTTCTTTCATCGTCTAGATTTTTTATTTTGTGAATGAATACATAATTCTTTTTAAAATAACGTCAGAGACACGCCACGTTATGCACAACGTGACACATAAGTTATAACAATCAATTTTATTTGCACAACAGAGTAATACTCCAATTGCAGGGCAAGTTATGATTCTTTCTCGCCCTCGTCCTCGCTCAGATGCATTTATCTGTTTATAAATGTCTAGTTCGGCAACATAAAACAGTATTATTTAATGCGATTATAGAAATTATAACAATTAACATATTTTTGAGCCTCAACAGCTACCCCACAATGTACACCATAATTATTATAAGAATATTGACTTCAGTTATATCACCATAAAAGGATTACCTTAGGATTAAATATTTGTTAGAAATAAGATCATTACGTAAGGATAAAATGAAATTATTTCCGCGCGCTAATACGTTTTGCCGAATTCCGAGTACACAGAAATTAGTGTAACCACCTTCAGATGTGACGTAAATACAAGGACGGGATTCGTCAGATACAAATTCTAGGGATGTCCAAAAACATCAGTGATGCCTGTCATAAGAAGACGAAATTGATATAAGATACATCTCTTTGAATGTTTTTTAGAATTACATACATTTTTTTACAAAGGATTCCGATAGTGATAGTAACGTCTATACAGATGATTTGTTGCAAAGTTCAAGTGATTCGGAGTTTCCTGAAAGTGATAGTGAAAGTGACGAGGAATCGTTTCGACCAAGAAGCAGATTTTTGCCGATACCATCAAGTGACTCTGAAGACAGTGAGGACTGGTCTGAAAATGATAATGTGCCAATTATCGATCAATTCTTAGGGCAAAGTGGGGTTTTTGTGATGCCAAACATTTCGGAGAGTGTAGTTAATGTGGTTCAGCTACTTATTGGGGACGATTTATTTGAATATATAGTAACAGAAACAAATCGCTATCAGGCACAAAATATTCAGTTATTCAGAGAATGTGCAAAATCTGTGAACTAAAAAAATGCTCGGATTACTTCTACTAATGGGCAGAGTTTGCGAATAAGAGATAGAGATACGAAGGATGAATATTGGTCGACAGATTCAACTATTCAAACTCCAATTTTTGCCAAGTCATGAGCAGGGATCGTTTTTGGCAAATATGGTACAGATGGCCTTAAAAATCCGTCCTATCATTTCTTATTTTTTACCTAAATTTCAAGTAGTGTACAAGCCGCAGAGAGAATTATCCCTAGATGAAAGCATCATGGCATGGAGAGGTCGCCTATCATTTAAAATTTACAATGCTTCAAAAATTAAAAATTCGGAATACTTATACGAATGGTTAGTGAAGCTAAAACCGGCTACATTTGTACTTTTCATATCTACTATGGAGAAGGAAGTCACAATAAACAATTTTAAATCTTCTGCAGCCATATTTAAACTTATTGCACCACATATATATGGATAACTACTTTAATAGTGTTGATACAGATTCTGCACTTCTGATACTATTTGCACTAATAGAGGCTCTTTATTTGAAAAATGTGAAACTAAAAAAGAGGGAATCTATGTTCCTTTGCATAACATTTTATTACAATGTTGGAAATCTAAAGAACCGTCCAAATAATTTCGACAATACATTCAGCCGTTATGGTAGAAAGCCATAATATTGATTGGGCGACAAAAGAACGATTGCGGTTGTTGGCCCATGGCTGCTCCTGGCGGGAATAGGGAAACTATCACAGCTTTTGCACCTCCAGCAACTGATGCGTAAGGACCAGGCGGGTGGGCGCCGATCTTTTTTAAAACTAGTTTGTATGGGAGGCCTCATGGGTCTTCCTCGACCTCCCTACACAGTTTTCGCCAGAAGGCCTTCTGACTTCCCTCGGAAATTGGTATGCCATAATCCAAACACTCAAGCGGACAAAGGGACCGGTAAAATGAACTTTTACGGATATTATTGTATTCATAGCCGATACAAAATATATGCCTTTCTTCTTATGCGCGCTATACATTATTGCACGTGCAATCGTTAAAAGCAACTCAGTTTTGGTATGAAACTCCTTAGTGTAATCCACTAATTGTAATTATTGCAGTACTTAGTTGCATGAATATGGATAAATTATGTTCTTCCGGGCAATATAAATTACCTATCATAGAAATTTATTATATTACATTAAACTATTGTTACGTTAGATATTACATATCGTAATATAATCCTTAGATTTGATTAAATTCACATCGCAAAATAATGAGCCCAATGGAGTTATACCATACCATACCATACCATTATCATATAGGTACTTATTAAAATTATCAATTTTTTACATTAGTTATTCTGTTGTTTACTTCTGTAGGATTAATATCAACTTTCATTCTTATTGCCCTTGCAAGTTGTTCGAATATATACGGAAATAGTAGCAGGTACAATTTTAAGTGATAATATATTGCAGCAATCTGTTGTTTGTTAGGATTGCGTATTACCATTGTCCAATGTAGTATATGTAAGCAAGTAAGTAATTGTATATGAATATAGCACTAAATTTTATACCACAAGGTTTCAATATTGTCAAATATTCTCAAATATTGTCAAATATTGTCAAATATTGTCAAATATTGTCAAATATTGTCAAATATTGTCAAATATTGTCAAATATTGTCAAATATTGTCAAATATTGTCAAATATTGTCAAATATTGTCAAATATTGTCAAATATTGTCAAATATTGTCAAATATTGTCAAATATTGTCAAATATTGTCAAATATTGTCAAATATTGTCAAATATTCTCAAATATTGTCAAATATTGTAAAATATTGTCAAATATTGTCAAATATTGTCAACTATTAACCAGATATTTTCTTCCGATGTCGTTGGAGTAAATTCTGTTCGATTTTGTAATTGACCATTTGTCGCTCATAGGTTTTTCATTTTCTTCCGCTCGAGAATTTTTATTTTCTCTTCTAATTCCATTGCCTTCAGGTATTCACTCTGCACTTGATTTTACTTAGTTTCTGGCCATCATTCTTTTAAAACTCACTTTTCTTTTGAAAAGGTTAGGTGCAATAGATTGCACACATACAACCATTAAATAAATCCTGGTGGTGCTAATGCTGATGATATCAGAAATTGCAAAGGATATTTCTCAATAAATGTACAGCCTGTATGCAATGCAAACTATGAGTTCACAGATATAATAGCCTGATGGCCCGGTTCATCTCATCATAGCAATATATTTAATAATTCTACTGTCTACTATTAGACTTAAATCACAGGAAATGGGTCATGAATTTTTATTAAATGATAGTGGATATGCAGTTCAATCGCATCTTATAACACCTTTAAATAATCCTCAACTAAAACTGCTACAGAAAGATGATTTAATGAGTCACAAATTCACACAAGAAATATCATTGATTAAACATTTGTTATTTGAAAAGAGTTTTGTGATTCTCTCAGTAGAAATGATATGTGAGTTACCACTTGTTCAAGATACAATTATTTCTACAGCAATACTACACAATATTACTCGCAGAAGAAATGACCAGAAGGATGTGAAGGAGAAGATGACCTGGATAATAATATTAATATGTTTAAAAGCAATGTTAATAATGCACTTATACATGAACTGAATGATTATAAATATAAACAATACAATTTTTATTTATCTTGTTTCCTTTAGTTTCTTCTTTAGTTTTAATTTCCTGGGACTCTTGTTTGATAATAGTTGACTAGTTTGTAGACCAATATGTGTTCCACACATTGATGTGGATGTAGTAGCATCAAGTTCATATTCATAGGATTCTGAAAAATCATGAATAATAATAATTTATTCAATTTATTATGACTTACTTCTTGAGGCTGTTTGTTCATCTTGTTTATTTTCACTGTATTCAGTTTCACTTAAATATTCATCGATGATGAAATAATCAGGATTATTTTCTTTGTTCTCGGTTATTGATGATGATGTGGATAACCACTTCTGTACTGTATTAGTATGCGATCAATTCTTGAGATTATTGACAAATATTATTTCTTCAACATGTATTGAACATAATTTGTAATTACACCACTGCAGTTCCTTTAAGTAGCTCAAATCGTGTTTTTTTATCTATGTTTTTCGGCCACAATTCACATCTGTAAAATAATATTTCATATAGGTTTCATATAACTTGTAACTGCATAGTTAACTTAATCTCGGTAATTTATTAGAATATAATGTAACAAATAATAAATACTTTATAAAATGTCCTTATCTTTTTCTTTATTTTGGCGAACCAAAAAAAGCATTACTAAACGAAATACAGTTATGTGCGATGCAGCGTTTGCCTCCGTTTCTTTTCTGCATTTCTAAGATTAAATATATCGATGCAGATCCATGACGGAAGAAATGGAACACTGACACACTGTGACACTTATTAACCTCACAAATAAAGCTTGTTTGCGGTCATTCGGAAGATTCCCATCTGTATATACGCTAATCTGTATCAATAGTTAACATTACGTGAATTATTTAACCTTAATTACATACTTTATGCTACAAATTATAATAATAATTTTTAAAGAAATATATTTTATTATTTTTATCATATACTTTTCGCCTGATTGGTATGAAAATCTAAAAATACGTACCTAGTTATGACTGAATTATTCGTTTTTTAACTGTTATTTTGAACAAAATATACACTTTACCTGCATTGAATGTATATTAAAAAAATGTCACAGGTAACATATTACTTCTGTTAGACATATATTTTCTAATTAAATACTCAAAATAATAAATTTGTACAATATTTAAAATTTGGTTTCAAAATATGCAGTAAAGGCGGAGCAAAAAGTTTCCACAGACGACATACGATGGACGGACGGATAGACATTTTCCAGATTGGATCTTAAAATGATCTCAATAAAGAATATTTCCGCAAAAATATATTTTTAAATTTTTGCGATTACAATTCTTAATCCAAATGTATTGGTATTAGTAACATTAAGTATTAACAAACAGTGTTATATAATCATTTAGGATTTTTGCGTAATTGTTTATTCTTTGCATTTAAATAATTTCTGGGTGTTGTTCCGTATTAAAATTAAATATTGTTTTATTCTCCCTATAATCCAGTTATATATAAACAAGCCGCCATAAATTTTGTGACAAAAATAAATCACAGTATATAACCGCTGCACTGAGTTATTTTAACATAGGTGCGTGTAAACAGAAATGCACTTCACTTTTCCCAAGCAAGTGTCGGATGCTAGTGCAGAAAGTGTAAGGACAATTTATAATACAGCGCTTTAATTAGCTCACATCAATCGGTTCCAACTTCCAAAATTAGAATTTAAGATTATATAAATAAGAATCTGATAGGACTATTAACACAGTTCTAATTCGAAAATGGGTGACATATATGAACTCACTACTGACCTAATCAGTAAGCATCTTGAAAATAAAAATGTGTCTCGGAATAATGATACGTGGGAAATTAAAAAATCTGAAATTTGTGGCCGAGGAATATTCGCATTACGAGATATTGCTGTCGGGGAAATAATTTTTGCGGATTCCCCTGTAATTCTTGGACCACGGGCGGCGGAGTGCGGAAATATGTGTGCAACTTGTTATAAAAATGTTAATTTGTATCCATGCACTCGAACATGTGGAAATAACATATGTTCAGCTGATTGTGAGAACTCGCCAATACATATTGCAGAATGTGCGAAAATTAATGAATGGCGCACGGAAAAAACTCAAACGTCACAAATAATAACGAAGTGTTTGGCTCCAATTCGGTCATTATTTCTTAATGAATCTGATGTCGTTCTTATTAAATATCTGGCAGCACACACTAGTCCACAACACGGTATTGAAATTGATCTCCTGAAATCAAAACTGAAACTGAATATACCCGAAGAAGAAGAAAGTTTGATGCGATTAGTTTGCGCAGTGTTGGATGCTAACGCTTATGAAGTTTTACCTTCCAAGGATTCACCAACACTTCGTGGGTTGTATCCACTTTCCAGCATTATGAATCACAGTTGTGCGCCTAATACAATGCACGTTTTCGACCAAAAACAAACTATGATCGTACGAGCAACCGTACCTATCAAAAAAGGCACAGAAATATGCAGTTCGTATTCTAGATTAATTTGGGGCACCCTAAGCAGACGTTATCATTTAATGAGAACAAAGCATTTCTTATGCAGATGTAGTAGATGTACAGATCGTACTGAATACGGTACATACTTGAATGCAATTTTATGTTCACAATGTGGGAAACTGGTGTTACCCAAATACACTAACAAAAGTACCTCGGAATGGGAATGCATTTCGTGTAAGAGTTCTGTAGCTGAAGATAAAGTTGGATTTATCATGAGAGTTATGGCTGATCGAATGAATCAAGTACGCGGCGACCCTAATGAAATGTTGAATTTTTACCAGGGTAATATTGCTAAAATTTTACCAGAAAGTAATCAAATTTTAGTTGAGGTCAAGTATGCAATAATTTGGAGTCTTGGTTATGATGATGGGTTTTTATATGCAGGTATGTATTTAATTAAGAATACTAATGTGGTTTTTTGCTTAAAATATAAAAAAATATTGCAAAGCAAATAATTTAGTATTAAAAAGTAGTAACGTCTACAAATGTTATAAAGTTCGCCTACATATTCTAAGAAAACTATAAAACTAAAAATATAAAGTAGACTTTCGTATCATTATAAAACGGACCGGATTAAAATAGAGAAAAATCTGACAGCTACTACTGATACCGGACAGCATTTATTAAAATATTTTTTGAGAAATTACAATAATTAAAACAAAAGTCTCATGTGGACAATGCATATTACTTTATCATAATAATCAAGGGAATCTTTTGTAAATTTTTATATTTTTCTGAAGATTTTTATAAAACTTTATATACGTGGCCAAAATTAAATTGCGCAAGTTCTCCAGATTAGGTCACATGATTATTTTAAGTCCATCTCTGGAAAATGTCTGTCCGTCTGTGATAATGTTGTTCTCCACGTGTACTAAACATAAACAATTTGGTTTGAAAATATGCAGTAGTTTGCATATTTTTAAGCCAAATTTTATATGTGTCTATTATCTCACTCCGTCATGCCTAAAGAGCTAGTCATGACGGAGTGACTAGGAAAAAGTCCATATTTACCAACTGCAAATTTCCGATTTTGAAAATAATATCACGAAGGCTATTAATTAATATTGAGTATTTATTTAGAAATTAAACCAAAACTATCTCTGGCTGAAATTATACTTTACCTGTGGTATTTTTTGTAAAATATACATTCGATTCAGATACGGTGTGTTATTTTGTTGAAAGTAGTTAAATTAGGAATGTATACAGATTTGCATAACAATCCCGGAAATATATATATAAAAATAATGGAAAATATAGAACCTAGAATAATTATTCATAGGTCATATTTATGAAACATCTAGTAAGTTGGAAATGTTATTAAAATATACAGAGTGTTATGTAATTCAAGAGCAATCAATTAAGTGGTGGTAAATGTGAGTTAATCTAGCAAAAATTCATTTTTTTATTGGTAAATTCTTCTTCGTTTTGTAGAGGACTTTTAAGTTGACTTAAAATGACTACTTATTATTAGTAAATACTAATGACTACTTATTATTAGTAAATACTAATAATAAATAGTACTAAATAAAGTAAAAATACAATACTATAATAATTGTAAGGTATTTTCTAATCCTACTTATAAAAATTTATATATTCATTTATTGTTATTTTGCTTATTTTACTCATAATGTTACGTTACTTTCATGAACATTACAATGTATACTGGTTTCCTTTACTAGCCCATGTATCCTATAATAATTTGTATAATAATTAATATATTATTATGAGATTTTTTTGTGGGACAAACATGTATGACGGATAACAGACATATTTTAGAAATCACCTTAAAATTATCAAGTGGTCCTTAAAAGGTATATTCTTACTAAATAAACATGTCTATAAATACGAGGATTATAAATTAAATAGTGGCAACATAGATAGGAATCAATTATATTCAGTGAAAATTACACTCTTCATTTCAATGCCATACAGCAACAACCCCATCTAACTGAATCACATGTGTATTACCTAACATTGAAGAAATTTTAATTGTTTTAAGTTCAATATAAATAGATTTCTACCTATGTTGCAACTATTTTATTTACAGCCCTCGTATAATACGTTATTATAATACTTCGAATAAATCAGTAATATATTTCTATAAAACTTTTGATTATAGCGTAAATTTACAAAATATGGGGAAGACAGAATTGGTACTCCCCATCTCCATTATCTATATTAAGTGTAATATTATATATTAACAGATTTCAAAAATTATGTTGAAATATGAAATGATGGAATGATGAAATAAAAGACAGAAACTAGAATTATTTTGTTAAAACAAAACAAAAACAGCTAATAATAGATAGCGAATATATTCATTTATATTTTATAAATGATTTCATTTATGTTCCGCATGTTAAAACCCCGTATAATATATAATTATTATTTTATAGATTTATCTGAAGGCTTATTGGATGTGAAAGAACAGTATTGTTACGATATTTTGGAACTCCTAAAGAAGCTAAACGTTGGAATGTGTAAAATGAGAGGTCTAATCCTTCACGAGTTGTTCCAATGTAAGCAAGAGCGGCACCGAAAGTATTTAAAGAATGTCGATATGAATAACAACTACAACGTACCTGCTGTAAGTATGAAAATACATTTTACTAAAATAACATGCAATAACATGCAATATGCAAAACAATACGAGTTGTTGGATGAATATAATTTTTGGCAATTATTTAAATTTTCTGAATAAAATTCAGCACCACGATTCCTCATTTATATTATTTACTTATTATATTTACTTTACTTTATTATATTTAATTTACTGTATAAGGCAATTGTTGCTATAACAAAATTGTAAATATAAATTTTGTTTTTTTATATTAGATGCCTAGTTAAAATAGATTATTTTTAGAAAATCCAAACACAAATAAGATGTCATCGTATATGATATGTATTTTTGTGAACAATTGCTCGGAATTTATGGGCCTATATGGATATCAATTTGAAACTAACTATAACATTTTAAAGGAATATCTGATTAATAAATATTAAAACTAAATTCTTTTCGTACAAATTTGTAACGGTACATTTTTTGGAAACATCATAATTTATAATGTACAACTTTTATTTAAATAATTTATGCGAATATAATACAAAATACAAAAAATACAAAAAATTTGGCCAGTGCGCATTAATTTATCGTACATATTTTATTAAACATAAAGATTTTATATATTTTTTAGGACAAACGAATATTTTATTATTTTAATTTTCCATTGTATTTCATTTATTTACGCGATTTTCATGAAATAAGTTAATATTTTTTATTTATGAATTCTTAAAATTCTCTTTATATTAATATTTAAAATGTGCTTGAAATTATTCGAGTGCTAAGTTTTGAAAAATCGTATTGGGCATTCTCTGTTAGAGACTATTTTCTGTTAATAATTAATAAGAACTGAAAAACTAGTGTATATTTTATAAACTAATGTCGCATCTGGCTATTGGCTAACAAAAGTCCATGTTTACTATCTAACAAAGATATTTACGAAAGTTTATAAAATTCTTATTAATTATTTCGAGCATTTTATTATGTAACAAATTATTAATTATTTGATTATCTAACAAAAATGACACAATATCTATGTAATTTAAAAAAAATACATACACCCTATCCAGGTAAATTGGATTTTTTCTGGCAGCCATAATACTAAAATAATAATTAAAAATCAGTGCACTTTTTTTTATCATACGTGTCATAAAAAATAAAATATAATTATCATACGAAGTATGGATAATGTATCGTGCGGGAACAAATCTATATGTTTGAAATATTGACACAGGTGTCATTTCTGTTAGAAAATTTCGTAAACGTAGTGGAAATTTTGTTTAAAAATCGGAAAATTGTTGTTAATGAACCTGCTACTACTAGGGGTAGTTCTTGATGGAGCAATGAAGAAGCCAAGAAAAAAATCTAAAGACGATAAAGGTGGGATTCTGGAAGGTAGAACAAACACAGATGTCTAAAATGATGTTCACAAACGATATGGCGATTTGTACGGTGTTAGAACAAGACCCACAACAATATAAAAACAATAAATAAAGAACTAATAAAAATTAACAAGAACATAAACATAGAAAAAACAGAGACAACGAGCATTGTAATATGAAAGGAAAACAAAACACACAAAATAACGAAAAGAAACACTTAACACTAGACAGGAAGATATTGAAGGAATATACACACACACCCATATATACCCGTGCTCCGGACGAGAATTAGAAGGAAGGAAAGAAAGAAAACCGAAAATACTATGGAAGATACAAAACAGGAGAGCTTAAACAAGGGCAAACAACACAGAAAAGAAAGAAAAGAAGCGCGCAGAACAAAAATAAAATAGAAAAAAAGAAACGAATGTAGGAGGAAGGGCAAGTGCCTAACAAAGATTGATTTCTCTCACTCTAAATAATGTACATAATATATTATATAAGCCCTACACCAATAATAAGGTAGAAATGCGTTCGATTGAATAAATAAACTCTAACATGGACTTTCCCCCAGCCGAATTTCAACAAAAACAAAACAAAACGGAATTACGTGAGATTCATAGCAACATGCAACATTTGATTCGAAAATATCTATATAGTCTTCCCGAACGTAAATATGTATATCACAGATGAGGGACAGAGTTCGACTTAAAGTGATCAGAAGATCTAATAAAGAGAATTTGCCCAAAAATTAGAATTTAACATCATGGGAATAATTGAAAAATATCTTTCTTATTATATATTGGTTTACATGTATTGCATATTCAATTATTGAATTAGTAAAGATTATTTTTATAGTTAATTATGGGGATTTAGTTAGAGTTGGAGTATGAATTGTGAATTGTACAGGTAATAACGTTTTAGAAAACTGGTGTATATTTTTTAAAATTTTCAACGTGGTTTTTGTTGATTGAGGTTAAACCTTTTCATTCATTTAAATTAATTTTTACACCAACTCATTCTACCCGCGGCTAGCTCTCTTTATTTAAGCCGTCGTGACTGGCCCCATAGACGTGAAGATTGTCATTTATGTCTATCCATCTTAAATAATTGTTTGTGATAGATTGCTTGCGTACTCGTGTCTGACGCTTAAATGTACTATTATTGTAATATTTTGGTGAAATAAACCTTACTTCCATCAAATTGATCCATTGTCTCGATTGCGGGAAGTTTATACAATATATCAATTTCTATCTACAAAGAAATAGGGATAAATAAAAATATAGGCTATACTACAAACAGCACAAACAGTGCAAATATTACAAATGAGAATAATGTAGATGAAAGTTCGGCTTCTTCATCTACAACTTCCATTAAAATGCTATTTAGGACACACTTGGACATTTCTCGAAGAAAATTGATGATCGTGATTGAGAGATAAAATTAAAGCAATGGAGAACCGTCCGGATAGCAGCAACATTGAGAAAATAATCATATAAATGCAGGAACGACAAATAATGTGTCTGAATCCAAAGATATTTCATCAGAAACATGAATCGAAGGCGAAGTTGCAAATAAAGAATATTCTCAGCAACCAGTGATTTCCCACATTAAACTTATCTAAACCTTAAACTTATGAGAGTTGGAAAGAGTAGTGTAAACACCTGTAATAGTCCATTAATTGCTAGAAAATTTTGAAGGCTTCTCGTGAGTTACAACTGGGAAAAATTAAAATCACATCAGATGGCACACCGATGAAACTGGCGCATTTTGAATAATATTCGTACAAGTCTTAATGATCGTAGAAACAGTGGGGAGATGAATATCACAATTAGATATAGAAATGAAACTCTATGAAACTATTTTTTCTAGAAAATTGTAAATACGGACAACATACACTACCCGATAACTCTACTACATACAATTGAACTGGCAAATTAAACCATAATAATACTCTGATAATCTGATGTTACTATCAAAATGGTAGAAACCTTAGAACGAAAACGCAAATATTCTCAACATCACTTACCGACTGCAAATATAACATGATAGATATAATAATAATAATCTTTATTTCCAATAAATGAATTTACAAGACATACAAGTGACATTAATTCTGAAAACAGTGTCAGACCTAATTCAATATAAAATCTGGAATGGGCAGTAGTGCATATTATTAGAAATATATTAAGTTACATTAAAAGTTCTATTAAAGTTACATTAATATTAATAATTAAACACTTTTGAATTTAAATATGCATATACCTGCTTTTTAAAATCCTTATAATCACTAACACATTTTAAAAAACTTGGCAAACTATTATAAAAACGTAAACATGCATATTTTATACTATTTTCAGTATAAGAACACTAATGAAGAGGATAAACCTAGTTGGCCTTATGTCTTATCGTATAGTTATGTTGAAGTATGTTGTTTGCGAAACACTTACGGTTCTTATACATAAAACACATAGGTACATTCTAATATGTACTATGCGTAGACACTGAGCAAATTATGCTTCTAAATACGGTTCTACAACTATTCATGAATTTAAGACCAAGCATTGTTCTCACAGTACTCTTTTGCATTACAAATACCTTAGATAGATCCTTCAAACCTCCTCAACAAGTAACACCATATCACTGATTCAAAATTTGAAAAGTACACATTGAGCAGAGCATTATTTAAGGATACGTAAGGTGTAGTATATATTGCTTAGCTTATCGCATACATATGCCACATGATCATGTCATTTAAATTTATTATCTATGTGTATGCCTAGGAGTTTTGTTGAAGTGCTGAGTTTTAAAACAAGATCATTAAAAGCAATATTATTAGGTGTTTGTAGTGTATTATTGATTTTGAATATTATACATTGCGCTTTTGTGTTGTTTATTAACAGCTTATTATTTATAAACCACTCATTAGCAATTGTGAGTGCAGCCAGGCCATTATTTCTCGTTGGCATTGACAACAATATTAGTATCATCTGCATAATTTATTCATTTACTACCTGTGAGCTTATCTGTCCATATACAAGATATATAGGAAACTTAATGTACTATTTTTGGAAACCAGAACCAGCGCCCTCTAATATCAGCACCGCAAAAAATTAGCTCAGACCTGAACCTTAGCTCAATGCAACATATGCAATATATTTCATTAAATTCTAAAATAATTTAAGTGTAGAGTATTTTTATATATAATCCGTACACTTAAATAATTTACATAAATAAAATGCAAGCAGTTACTACACATTTCAATAAATGTTATAACAAAAAAATTAAAAACATTGCAATGTTCAATAAACTGGTTTCCATGTTTAAATGCTACTCACTTTAAATATATAATTTATATTTGGGTATATAATAAAAGTAAAAAGTAAAAATAGTAAAACATATTTATACATACATTATTATGAAAATATAATTATTAAAAACAAACAGCACCTATATGAGTATTATCATTAATATTCTCAGACTGTTTTTAGAATGTTGAGGAATATGCTGAGGTATTATTGTAATCTTCAGCAATACACCTCTTAACCATTTTACTAAACAATAATTTATATATACAATGATGAATACAGTTACTAAAATTCATAATTACAAAATTGTCAAACAAACAAATCACTTCATAATACACACCAAATAGCTAATACAAGTTTTATATGTTAATAACTGAAATGCAATGTATATATAACAATAAACACTATAAAAAAAAACACGATCAAACACCAACACGTGTCAAACAACATGCGACAGAAAGACAGGTTAAGAAAATATAGTGTGCCAACAAAACATTTTCTGAAAAAAAAAACAACTTTTAAAATAAAATCTCCAAAGAGTAGCGCCATCTAATATCAGCGCCGAGAAAACTTGGCGGTTCAAGGTCATCCTATTAAGTTTCTCCCCCCTGTATCTGTCTCTTGAAATAGATCATTAAAATAAATATTAAATAATAGAGGCCATAAAATACTACCTTGTGGAACACCTAAACGTGTTATTAAAGTATTTGATCTAAACATGGTATCATTAGATTCTATTTGAACAGTCTGTTCGATTTATAAGATATGGTCAGTTCCATGCTACGCCTCTGATGCTATAATTATTAAGTTTATCTAGAAGAATTCCGTGATAAATAGAGTCCAAGGCTTTGGATATGTCTAGAAATATAACACATGTCAATTGACCAGCTTCAATTGAATTTAGTACTGCAGTGTTAAAGACATATAGTGCCGAATTGATGTATTTACCTTTACAAAAACCGTGATGTTTTTTCTTAATAGTTTTTGCGCATTAAAGTATGATATAATTCTTTTCGCCATTATTGATTCAAATATTTTTGATAATGGCGACAAAAGACTAATTAGACGAAAATTGTTGTTATCCTAGGATCATCCTTTCTGTACAAGAGCAAATTTTAAATTTTCGGGGGAATTTACCTCGGGTATATAAGGTATTCATAATATTGACTTAATTAGTCCTGAGACACTATTTTAATATTCTGTCCTTCACTTCCTCTGAGCACAATAACAACATCGTTCGAAGAGCACATATGTTTTTTCTAATATCGAAACTACCATTGTGAGGGATGTAAACGTATGATTGCAGAGGATGTGCATCACCATGTTCTTTCATTTTTTCTCAGTATTTGCTAGTATAGACATAATCCCACCACAAATTCAATGAATTCCAGGTACAATTTCAAAAAATGTTATTATAATCGGAGATGATAACAATAGACTTGTCTTGGTTTGCAACAGAAATCATCAGTTTAGTTAAATCCAAAACTACTTACATACGAAAAGAAAAGCAACCATGGAGGAGGAATATTTTAATCTAAATTTATACGAAAGTGCGAAAAGAATGCAAAATAAAAATAAATAGAGCATACACTGAGTAGATTACAACAACTTAAGAAGAGTTGGCAACGAACGTATGTATACCTTTGGTCATTAACTGAAAATGAAAACAATATACTGTATCCAATCTTATAGGATATTGCAAATGCATTCAGTTTCTTCTTTATTAGGGTTTACAGTTCCGATACTGATACTACTAACAATAGCTAAAATAACTTATATAATCATATTCCCAGTATACAAATTATGAAAATCACATACAAAAATGAATGAATGGGCGAAAGCGCTTAAAAAAAATCAAAAAATCTATATTCTTTATCAAATATTGCAGAGAAATTCTGCGAGTCCCTTTAAGATACTTTTAAATCTTCCGCTTAAAGCATCTACGTTAAAAATTTGCCCGATACTGAAAAGTGGGGATCCATCTAACAAACAAAAGTTTTGCAGGTACGTGTAATAAAACATAACCACTACGCAGTTATTCATTAAATGTCATTCTGCAGTCATATAGCACTCCGAGATGTCTTATTATGTTACCACGTACAATATTTTTACTCTGAATGCTGTAATTGTTCCTGCAAATGAAATATTCGGATTCGCATTTGAACATGTTTGTACTAAAATAAAGCAGGTATGGTTTCAATTCCGAAATGCAGAATATACATAGAAAAAAATCACTTCAGGCCTTTAAATGAACATAGTGTACAGTTTACAGATGTGAATACTTTAGCATTTGTTTGACAACAAAAGTATCCAGCGTGAGTATGGGGCTACGCTCAAAATCTAACACAAATACTGACTTAGTCAACAATAAGGGTAAGATAAGGATAAGTGTGAGAAACAAATTCGACAAAATTAACCAAATAAACGTAAATATAACTGTAATAAATCGAAGCGAATATTTGACGCTGCATATAATATACGTACAGTGAGAACAGATGATCATCTAGAAGAACTAGAGCGCAAGCTAGTTACATCATTATTGTACTGTCGGAAACATGACTGCGCAGCGAAAAGAACATCACATAATTTCAGGACACTCTACTAGAAAAACTCGGATACGAATGACCTCCTCGTGGTTATATGATTAGAACATATGGTGACCAGGTACGTATCTCCAAGTTATATACACCATGCTGAGACTGAACAAACCATACTCGGACTACAAAACAGATGGAACCCATTTCAAAAAATCGACCACTTCGATGTCAAAATCGGAGAGAGGAACAACACATACTACAAGATTTTCTGTACAGCCTAAATATGTTGTTCAAGAAACCAACTGAACTGAGCAATGAATGTGGTGAAACCTTAAAAACTCCGCCCAAATGAGATAGACTTCATTCTAGCTAACCACAGGAAAATATTTCAGGATGTAAGCAGTTTAAACTGATTTGCTATCGGAAGCGACCACAGATTAGAGAGTGCTACTGATTGATACCAATCAGAAAAGAAACCCACACAAGACCCCAACTAAGCGCATACACCAGTAAAATGATACACAGGAGTTGTATGGAAGAAGGATCGGGCAAATACAAAGCATTAAACAAGCAAGTGAAGAAACTACAAAACTGAAGCGACACAGAGTACTATCGAGAACAACTCTATGGGAGTACTAAGATCTAAACTTGCTCGAGGGAGAACAAAAATATCCAAACTTAAAAAGTATAGAACAAATAGTCTAAAATTTGTTTTCGTCAAAAATACCTTATGTGGAACCGGAGTGGCAAAAGAGAGTACTGATCAGAAGATATACCAGATATATCTATACAGTAAATTAGATCTACCCTGAGGAAAATGAGAAGCAATAAATGTTCCAGAGAAGACCGCATTACAGCAAAAATGCTAAAATTTGGTGTAGGTGCAGTGGACAAAACTATACAGACCCCATTGAACAAGTGCATGCGGGATAGTGTAATCCCGTCAGAATGGCGAAATGTAGAGCTTGTAATCCTATTTAAAAAAGGAAAAACCTCTAACATCGAAAACTATAGTCTTACCAATTTGCTGTCATGACTTATTAACTGTACATCAAAATCATATGCCGCCTAAAAGAAAAACTCGACCTCTACCAACTAGACCGGTGTGAACTTATCCCCTATAATCCCAGCCTCTATACCTCGCGGCGCCGTGGGGCCGCGCGCACGGCAGATTGTTTGCGGGTCTCTACTGACTAATTGGGGTGACCAATAAAATCCAAATTTTGAGAAATTCTTTATTAATGTCTTGCCGATCATAATATATATATATATATCTAAATTTTTTTAATAATTTTTATAGGCGTTTTTGTATAATATATGTTGTTACGTAAATTATTATTTTTGACCATGATGCGCAATGTTCCTGGATTTGAAAAAAATTGCCTAATGTAACAATATGATAAAGTAAAATGGAAAGTCTGTATACCGGCAAATTTGTTTTTCTATTTTTTTATTTTTTTATATCATTATTATTATTTTTGACCGTGATGCGCAATGTTCCTCGATTTGAAAAAAATTGCTTAATGTTTATAACAATATGATAAAGTAAAATGGAAAGTCTGTATACCGGCAAATTTGTTTTTCTATTTTTTATTAATTTTAAACTTTTACGCTCATATCTGGATAATCCGATTTTAGAGACTGAGTCCATAAAAAAATAATGCAACGTATTCTGTTTTCATTTCAATTTCAATTTCATTCCAATATAATTTGTAGTGCACAATTACCCTATATTATCATAACATACGCATCCAGAATATGTCTATTACATAAAAAACTGTATATAAAATTGTAGTCAATGTTTTTAGACCGACCTATCGTTTGTTAAATTAGTCTTCTTTAATTAAAAAACTCAGAGTCGACGGTTCGAATCACCGTCGAGGGTGTAGCCTTTTTACACATTGTAACTCATAATACTATTTGTAAAATAAGTATTTAGAATGAATTGTAATCCTTAAAGTAGGGAGTTGATTAATAAGTAATAATAATCCCAATCGGACATGGGAATTTCGCACAGCCATATAAATGATCAAACTACGTAAAAGGCCTGTAAAAATATATAAAAGTGGATCCGTGTCAATCTAAAGAAACACTCTTTGTAACCACTATTGGGTTAGCAACAAATGGTGAAAATTTGATAAAAAAAAACTCCGTGGGCTATGATGGAAAATTAAATAATTTTGACTTTGTCTTTGTCCAGATAGGAGCGAAAAATTTAAAAATAGAAAATGAATAGAAGGAACAAGTTGACCAGGTTGAGACTTTCCATTTTCCATTGTCATTTTGTTATAAACATTGTGTAATTTTTTCAAATCGATTATATAATCGATTTGAAAAAATTACATCATATGATCGCGGTCTAGAGAACATAATAATAATGAAACATGTTCGACTTGGTCGCGGAAAAAAAAATACTAATAATAAAAATTTTCCAAATTCCTTCGGCCATCTGATATATTGCATTATTTTTTTATGAACGAACTCAGCCTCTAAAATCGAATTATCCAGATATGAGCGTAAAAGTTTAAAATTAAAAAAAAAAATAGAAAAACCAAACTGCCGGTATACAGACTTTCCATTTTACTTTATCATATTGTTATAAACATTAAGCATTTTTTTTCAAATCCAGGAACATTGCGCATCATGGTCAAAAATAATAATAATGATATAAAAGTTAGTCGCCAAAAAAAAAACTTAGAATAAAAATATTCCAATTTCCTTCGGCCATCTGATGCACTGATATGTTTTGAACCAAGATACAAAAATAAATTAAACAAAATATGTTGCATTATTTTTTTATGAACTCAGCCTCTAAAATCGAATTATCCAGATATGAGCGTAAAAGTTTAAAATTAAAAAAAAAATAGAAAAACCAAACTGCCGGTATACAAACTTTCCATTTTACTTTATCATATTGTTATAAACATTAAGCATTTTTTTTCAAATCCAGGAACATTGCGCATCATGGTCATAAATAATAATAACTATATACAAGTTAGTCGCCGAAAAAAAAAATACTTAGAATCAACATTTTCCATTTTCCTTCGGCCATCTGGTGCACTGATATGTTCTGAACCAAGATCCAAACAGAATACGTTGCATTATTTTTTTATGGACTCAGCCTCTAAAATCGGATTATCCAGATATGAGCGTAAAACAATCTGCCGTGCGCGCGGCCCCACGGCGCCGCGCGGTATAGAGGCTGGGATTATAGGGGATAAGTTCACACCGGTACACCTACTAGTTGAACTGGCAGGCTTCCCCAGCGGACATAGCACCATGGACCTAATAGAAGAATGAACCGAGTACAATATTTCTGGATTTTCACAAAGCCTTCGATTCTATGGAATCGGGCTCGGCTTTAGAAGCTCTGAAAAAGGCAAGAATAGGCTCAAGATACTCCGCTATAATGAAGAACATTGATAAGAACATTGTCCCGTACTCCACGCCGATGAAGGACTACCAATAAAATTAAAATAGCCAGAAGAGTGCAACAGGGGGGATACAAATTTAACCAAAGCTATTCACCTCATAATTATATTAAAATTATCAATAGTATCCATAAGTGTTAACTGCTCCGTTATTACTTTTTGCGTTATTATTCCTGCGATATTCTGATGGCGGTAAAAAATAATGCATACTTTTCAAGATAATATACTAATACTAAAATATTTGTTATCTCGTGTAAATAGAAACACATGTGAGATAAAGGTTTGGAATGAAATTTGATTATTAATAAATATATTAATTACTAAGTTTATTAAGCCGCGGAGAAATCCGCAGTGCTATGACTAACAGTAACGGGGACAAAAATTAAGCTGAAAATAGACACCGTTTTTATACGCGCTCTGCTCTGACATTTTTTTTAATTCCATCCTGAAACATAAAGTCCGTTAAATGACGCTTTTCCTTCTAAAAGCACTCTCATAACATCTTTTTAAAATTGAAATTGAGTCTTTCAATTCTTGGATGTTGCGGGATTTAATATTTGTCGAGGAAAATGTATTGCGCACCACTTGCATTGATCGCCTACGTAGTTCCGGAGGCCGGAAATTATTGAGAATTTCTACACAGCGTACTGAAGTCACTGTAACTGTAACTGAGGTATTATTCTCTTGGGAACACCGCACCATACTGTTACTCCCTGCTGTTACTTTAGAGCTATCGATAGTTGTGGGTTCTCAGGAATTAAAAAATAAATCACAAAATTATAAAAATCAACTGCACTGTAATAGCTTTATTTTCTATAATTAAATGCTGTTTATATCAAAAAGCTGTTGAGTTATTGTTATCTGAAAAGCATTCATTTCCTCGGCTGTGCCGTGTATAATGTTTATTCGTTGCAATGAATTTAAATTCAAATAAATAAAACTTATCATTATATGATTTAAATTATTCAAGTGGATAAGATTTTTGTTGTGTGTATTTGTATACACATTGTAATCTTTTAGATGTTAAATTAGTTGCAATTTATATCTGGCACATTTAGAATATTTTTTAACTGTGTATCTGATTTAATCCGTCAATGACAATTATAAATAAAGTACAATTTTCAAACAACGCGTGCAATTATTTCTATTAATAAAGTTACACATCGCCTTCACGCTTGCTCTTGGCGATGTAAACACTAACGCCAGAATGCATTAATTAATTAATTAAGTCGGTACTGTGTATAACCTAATTCATAATTAACATTAATCCTAATGTGTTGTAATAAGCATAATAAAACACTTTGATTAAAACTATTAGGAAATTTGAAAGTCTATCTATTTATCTCGGAATTAAAAAGCCGTTTTCATCAGCTGAAAGTAATAATAATATTAATTCTTTGCTGTAGATTTTATCATTTTCATAGTCACGGCTCTGACCGCATAAAGAATTACACATAGTTGTAATTGCAGCTAACGGGATTTCTCAATAAAGCTAAAAGCATAGCTGGTCGCTATTCTAAATAAATTTAATTGTTAATAAAAAGCTAATTTATTCATTCTCTCCCATGAATATTGTAAATGTGCATGAAAAAGTATTTTCTTTTATTGTAAGAATTTCTCAGATAATATTATAGAATCCCGGCCCGTATCAATAAACGATAAAACTAGACGAAAATTACTACGAAAACTAGTAACTACTCTAACTCGCTACGCATATATTACACAAGGAGGAAAGATCAAATGATCGATGCCCAGCTGCAAATTAATTCTAACAAATAGTCACAACTATTAGTACTTACTTATTTAAAAAATTATAATTATTATTTTCTTTTTTAGAAATTCGAATATGAAATGGAAATGTTACTTCAAGAAGCTGCAAATATATTTTTATACGACGTAGCAGCCCCCACCTCCATCACTGAATACTGGAGAAAGAACGAAATAAATCTGCAATGGAACAAATAGTACTGATATATATGACATAAATCACAGATTCAGCATCTACAATAGTTTAGATCAAGTAATGGGCGAGTAAATGACTTATATGTGTATGATAATTAAAATAAGTTGCAATATCTTAAAAACTCGCGAACACACATCTATTTAATTGATTGTAGTAAGGAGTTTGTTTAGTTGCAATATTTCATAGTTACATTCGAAAAAGGAAAGTAAATAAAATGTGGAACAGTATAAAGCCCGTATGACATTATGTAGTTTCTTATATCGTTTTCTATATAAGAATTGATATAAGAAACTGTATAGCAATTTCTACATGGAAAATTATATAGGAATTAACATTATGTATGACATTATGTTGTTTCTTATATCAAAAAATGGATGAGGCACGAGTCGTGATTGGTTGAATTATTTGAAATTATTGGCGGGATTTCGGGAGTGTTTATTTTTATATTGCCACGATTTAAAGTCGTACTAATTGAAATCTAGTGGGTATTGTTACACTAGCGCCAAAACTTGCTCTCTTGTCCAGGACATTTTGAAAAGTAAGACTTTCACGTAAAAAGACGAACATTCGTCGCCAATATACACACGAATGTGAAGTGATCGCCCGGTCGACGCCATTATCGCAGCCGGCCGGTTATCTCCCTAATTTATACTTCTGCGCACACAACGCGCAGAAACGATGTAATAAAATGATGTTTCATCGTATTTCTACATCGTTTCCTATATAGTTTTCAACATGTGTATATGACACTATGTAGTTTGTGTCTGTATCGAAAACCATATCGAAAACGATATAAGAAACTAGATAATGTCATAGGGCTTAACAGTATACAGTATATTGTACACAAAGATTCCCTTATCTTTTTATAAAATAAGAACAATTAAATTCTTGTTTTTCTGTAATATTTTTTGTTTATTTTTTTAAAAATTTCTAGTAAGTAAATGTATTTTTTATAAATTGTTGTCTAGCATTAATAATAATTATTATAAGTATTAGTATTAATATATAAAATAGAGATTTAAATGTATATATAGGAAACATCGATAACACAAACAAATGATTATAAGTTTTTATAGGCTTCTGAATATTTATGTTGCCTTTTATTTTATTAAATTAAAAAAATAATGTGGCGTTTTTCGATATTATCAACAAAAAACACACTTTACCAGAATCTTATGTATACTTTTGAAAAATTGACACGGGTAAAGCGTCATTACAGTGAGAGATATTTTTTCAGTTATATGAAAGACTAAATAATAAATAAAAATTGTGTGTAAAAGTTTGTAACGTCGTGTATTATTATTCTTCAAAATCAGAAAATCATGAACTTTTCCCCGTCCGATATCCACCCAAATCTAACGAAGACGAAGGTACGTGAGATAATAGCCACATACAATATTTTGTTTGAACATGTAGGAAAAATTTATCACAGACGGACGGGCGGACGACGGACAGACAGTTTTCAGCGATGGCCTAATAAAGAGGTTTTGCGCAACAACTATTTCCGCTAGATTAGTAGTACATAAATAATTTTATTTATATGTAGTATTGAGGATTTTTTAGCATAATCCCTATAATATAAAAACGAGGACCACCTGTCATTTATAACTTTTGAGCTGTCAGTGACAAATATTTTTATTACTGACTGTTTTGTCAAATGAAAAATATCTGGTGTGGTCACCACACGACTTTCCGAATTAAATTGAAATTTTTACCAATATCAGATAAGAAATAATTAGTTATGCTATTACGAATGTACATATATTCTCTCTTTGTTGTTTGTTTCCGATCTTCCCACAGGGTGTAATATGTCACTTGTTTCCCTCCAAGTTCCAAGCCTTACAGTACCTTCATCATCATCATCATCAACATCAGTGAATCCAATAGAACAATATCTTCAATGTTCTGGTTCTTTTGTTGTTATGTAAAATTATTAAACTATAAAAATAATAATATATAATATAAATAAATAAAACTACTAGTCTTCACAAAATTCTCCAGCGTTGCACCAATATACCAAATGTGTTTTCAATATTTCTTCTCGCCCTGGAAAGCCTATAATTAAAAATGTTTTTTTGAGTAATTAAATTTTCATCTGGCTATGGTCTCATTATATGCTTATTTAATGGGAATGCCTGATCAGCAACGAAATAATGTTCTAATTTAATTTGGGGCCAAGCCAACTTTAATAATGCTTCACCAAATTTGATTTCCTAAAAACTGTACTGTCATGACTTGAGCCATATGATCCCATATCAATTAGTATAAATTTATAAAAAAAAAACATCACAAACTCCTAGCAAAATAATGCTAAATTGTTTCTTATAACTAAAATGTTGGTTCCCAGTATGTTTTCGTGCCTTATTAATATGCATCCACTACTGCCAACGTAATTTAGCATATTCCATCTGTAGAAATAGCTCTGTTATACTTATACTTATTATATATACTTATGTTATACTTTTCAACTGCACCTCTAATGGGGGTGGCAATACAATGTCAGAGCGCAGAGCACCATAATACTCGATAATATTGGACTAATCTTATCAACATTTAAATCCATTTCAAAATTAGATTTCATAATCACTACAGAATCACGAAATTTGCGGTCATCGTTATAGCGTCAGAATTGCCAACTTAATATTTTTCCATTTATCTATTGACGTTGGCGGGTAATAAATTTTTTTCTGGGAAACAGTTTTATTAAGAAATTTTCTCTGTTTGTGGACTGATTTTGCTCAAATTTTCACGGGATCGCTCCAACTGATACCCCAGTCGATTTGCAAATTTGGCCGTGATCCATTCAGCCGTTTCCCCGGAATTTTGTTCACAGTCAAATTCATATCCACTTACACACATAGACACACATTTTCAAAAATAGTCTATTTCGACTAGAAAAGTCATGAAACGTGGAGAATAGACAAAATTAGCAATTTTTGGCGTCCTTTACCTGAAAACACATAAGCATTCCAAAAGGAAAACCTTTTTTCTCGAAAATAATACCTTTCTTATATAGCAGTGCTGTATTCGGAAAGTGACAAAAACAATGCGATAGTAGGATAGTTGCATCTATAGTAATCTTAGAAGATGCAACTGCATAGTTAGAAGAAGAAGCAGGGTGCACACTTTACGTTTGGTAATATTTTGGGAGGAACAGGATAGAAATAAATACACAGGCTTAGAAGAGTTGGCCAGATAATGAATTCATCATAACCCGTCGGACGACTGGTATTTCATCTAGTCCTTATATAAACGATAAGTCAGTTAGCGGATGCCTTTCGTTTCACTAATATATTTTGGCCCTATCTCGGAAACAATTGGAAATATTTTAAAACAAAATAAATTAAAGGTAGCATTTAAAACACCAACAAAATTATCGTCCACAATCTAAAACGCGAAAGAAAGACACCCACCTCTCCATAAAATCGGGAGTATATATATATATATATATATATATATATATATATATATATATATGTATATAGATAGATAGGACAAACGGGCCGAAATTTCGAGCAGCGTTTCAGTGAGCATGCCACATCATTCCGTGTAATGTAGACAAATTCTAACTTCGCAAATTACTGCATTGAAGCAGGACATGCGTTTCCGGATATATCAGCCCTGAAGGTCCTGCATATAGCGGAAAAGGGAAGGAAACTGACACTGTTGGAGGCCCTCGAAATACATAAGAGCAAAAACCGCAACGATATTGTTTTACTAAACGATCAAATAGACCTCGTATACTCGCAATTATTCAAATGTACTTAATGAGGGGTATCGTTGCGGTTTTTGCTAATATGTTAATATATAGGGCCATAAGACGTGTTAGTATAGTGAATTTACTGTTTTTATTTTCCTAATGATGTGTTATACTTATTTTTAAATCTGATTTTATTTCATTTATTTATTTTTGTTTGGTTTTGTTTTATAATTTTAATGTAATAATTATTATTTTCTTTTATTTCATTTGATTTAAGTTCACGTAACTTAATTTAATTCAGATTCATTTTACAGGATCTAACTTGATTTAATCTGTTTTAATGTGGTTTAGACACGATATGATTTTCATTTATTTGTTACTATTATTGTTATTTATTTCTATTGTAATTCTTTATCTATAATTATTTTATGTTTATACACTATTTTTTTTTTATATACATTTTTTTTCGTCGCATTAAAATAAAATATTACTTCGCAGACCTCGTTAGTTACGTTGGGACAGTCAGGAAATCCCACATTTTTTAGAAAACCAACCCCAGCCCCCTTTTATATATATTTTAGCTAGATGTTTCTGTGTAATTGTTTGTTTTCCTTTTTCGGTTAAAAATCGGAAAATGGCTAGAGCTTAGTCGAAACTAGCTGTAAAGTGTAACTGAAGTGTGATAAACAAGTAAAAGTAAAAAATCGTTTTATTTATCCTTTAATCAGAGATTTTTTATAGATTTGACACATTTTTGTATTGAAAGACAAGGGCATGATCTCGAGTGATTTATCACGTTTAACATATTTATTATTATTGTTAATTTAAAAAAATAAATAGAAAACGTATTATATGATACAGTGAAACCTCGATATAACAGATCTGGATACAACGGATTTCGGATTGATATAACGGACAGCAGAAGTGATTGACTCTTTTCGGCAAAAATTAAACGAATAAATATCGAAATGGTGTTACAGTCCCAGATATCTAATGCTTTACCTGATAACACATAAGCATTCCAAAAGGAAAAACATTTTGGAAGAAAAAAACAGCAAAAAGAGAGCGTCTCGGCACTTCGTTGTGCCCATGCCGATGGGTCACATAAATTAACTCCTGTCATTGTTGGCAAATCTAAAAAACAAGGGTTTTCTATATGTAGAGTAGACTGAATTGATGAGGCAAATGGTGTACGTCACGCAGCCCGATGCGAGCATTCTCGATAAGTATACCAGCGATGTTCTCAGATTGCGAAGTCACCATCGACCACCTGGAGTACGAGAACTAGCTGGAGGCAGACAGGAAGAAACTTGTCTGGGACTCCTCCATAAATCTCCGGTTGCAACACTACGACGGTGCATACTTCCTCCGAACAATGCCGCGACTCTCCATCTGTTTACCGGAAATGTGTGCCCCGCCCTTATCGGCCACAGACAATTTGGTGCGCGCCAACTTAGAGACTAAAATGTCGCACTGCCGCCCCTTAGGTACCGAGTTTAGCTAGCCTCTAGCCACCAGACTTTAAGTGTTTCCGATCCCGTTAGTTTAGATGTTGTAGTAGCAAATAGTGCCGAAAAACATTTGTTGTATGGTAGTTGAAGATCTCACGACGGATTTAATTGTGAGCATGAAATGGTGGTTCTAATGTCATGGATGCTCTGGAATGATACTCGTTATATATATATATATATATATATATATATATATATATATATATATATATATATATATATATATATATAAATAATTATTTATTCTTAATACAAGTTCCTCTTATGAGAGCAAATTCAAGACTAACTATATATTATTCTATATCTAAAAATACAATATAGGAACTTGTAAATAACAGTAATTCTGTATACTTTTTATTTACAGAACAGAATAGAGTTGTCAATATCTTGGAAAGTACTAGGATTATATTATATAATAGAATCAATTGATTAAATTAATCCTTAGTAAATAATATATTTGTTGCAATTAATATTTCGTGCAATTAGAATATTCGTGATTTTAAACCTAATTAATTATATTAATTATCATAATTCGAACTCAAGAATATATACAGAATTACTGTTATTTACAAGTTCTTATATTGTATTTTTAAATTTCGTTGTGATACATATGTACAATAAGTACTTGTTTCGTTAAAAATATATTGAATTATTCTCTTAACGTTTTCGTAATTAAATTTAGCAAGACCACAACATACATAAAAATAAAATAAAGAATCTAGCAATACCTCGCGCTAGATTCTTTATTTTATTTTTAATGCAAAATTCATTCAAAGAAATTAGTGTTTTAAATAAATCTTCGAGTGATGGTTTATCATAATAATTATTCTTTGTTATTAAATAAATTATATAACGGTTATTTTTCTTTAAATAATATAGATAATGTAATTTTGCATTCTGATCTTTAAGTGATTTCAATCTACCGAAACGTGTTTTTTAACTCACAATGCGCTAACGAAATATATATTCTCTCTATATAAATATATTTTCTCTTGTTTCAATAAAATTATGATTAATTATATTATCATGTGTATTCTAGTAATTTTTATATATTTCGTAACTATTAATTGTATTCGGTTTATCACGTTTTACAGGTGGTCTTCTTACATTTGATAACTGAATTTGATCGATGATGTGGTGATGTTTTGTTTTAATATTTGCCGGTTTCATATGAGGGTCTAATTACTTAATAATTTCTAATTTAACTTATTCTTAGTTTTTTATTGCTTCTGCTTATTTTTTACTAAAACATTGCAAGGTAATTCAGGCGAGACTTATTTCGTTTATCCATTATTTTTTCTTTATTTGTCTGCATTTCTTCATGTAGATGTAATATTTTTACTTTATTCTTATGATTAATTACATACATATTAGCTAAACGAGTTTCTGTATCAATATTAAATGCGCTATTATCTGTATTAATTGTCTAGATATTATTTTAATAGGATTTTAGTTTGGTTACAGAGTATGTCGTATTATTATAAGACATAGTTGCGTAATAATTTTTTACTTCAATGATTTCTTTTTTATAGACCGATTGATTATTTAATAAACGCATGTGTTCTATTATTGTAGAATAAACACGTTCAACCGTGTTCATACCGTTTGATTCGGGATACTGAGAGCTGATAAAATGTAAATTTATCTTATGTAATTCAAATAATTCATTTAAAACAAAGTTTTTGAATTCTAAATGATTATCCGCGATAACTTGTTCGGGTATGCCATGGTGGCTAAAGAATGTAATCATTTTATTTACAATTTCGATCGCTTGTTGCGAATTTAATGTATATAATTGCATGTATTTGGAAAACACATCAATTGTTGTTAGAAATGTTACACCTTCTAACGATATACTACCGATATGTATAATTTCAAAAGGGCGTGTAGGAGTTGAAGTTATATTATATTTTAATTTGAATGGACTTCTATCGTATTTGGTTAGATGGAACATTTCACATTCATTAATATATTTCTGAATGCTACGCTGTTGATCCGGCCAATAGAATCTACGTTTGCTTTGTTCATCAGGGGTGCGTTCAGTTTTGGATAAATATGATCCGACGAGGTGTTACGTCATAGATAGACTTGTCCGGACGATTCTGAACGACGTTGACTGAGTGGAAAAATTACAGTTGGTGCGTATCCTAGATAAATAATGCTATAGTACGTATAGGTTATAATCTAACTTAAACCATTGACAACCCACCTAAACTATTACAATGGACAAGGCACAAGCATTGATTATTATCTCCAATTGCTCAAATATCATATTTAATAATGATTCATCAAGTAGTAGTGATGAAGATGAAGATGCAATGTTAGAACTAAATGAGATAATTAGAGAAGCACCTCAAGAAAAGCCAACAAAAATACTTCATTTTATCGAAAATACAATCCCTAATTTTACGGAAAAAGAGTTCCAAAGCCATTTCCGTATTAATAGAGCAGTATTTGATGTGTTATTTCAAATGTTAACTCCCTTGATTGAAAAGGCAAATGGCAAATGTGGCAAAAATAGGATAGACGCAGGCCAACAAAATTTAAGTACTCTTTGGATATTAGCCACACCTGATAGTTATAGGTAATATATAGTTGAAATAAAACATTGTCAGTTTCTTTAAATATATTTTGATTTTAGATCTATTGGATGTAGATTCAACATGGGCAAATCATCATTATTTGTATGTTTCTCAAGAGTTGTAGAAGCACTGTATAAAATGGCTCCAAAGATCATTAAATGGCCAAATGAGGAGAGAATTGATATTAAAAGAAAATTCACAAATATAGCAGGACTTACTAATGTAATTGGTTGCATTGATGGCACATATGTTCCGATTAAAGAACCACGAGAAAATCCAGAAGTGTACATCAATCGAAAATGCTTCCATGGCTACACATTACAGGCAGTATGTGTCAGTACTCTGAAATTTATTGATTGTTTCACTGGTTATCCCAGCTCAGTGAGTGACAATAGAGTTTTTAGAAATTCAAAATTATATGAGAGTGTGCAAGAAGATCCAAATATTTTTTTCTCTTAAGGTGACTATAACTTGTACAATGCAGCAATACGACTCAAGTACTTCCCTGTTGTATGGAAAATAGCAGAAGTGATAATGCTACCAAAGCCGGGTAAGCCACCCAACGATACTAAATCATATAGACCGATCTCACTATTGCCTGTTATTTCTAAAATATTCGAAAAGCTACTGTTAAACAGACTCAGACCTATAATAGCTAACAACAGGCTGATTCCAGATCACCAATTTGGTTTCCGCCAAAAACATTCGACCATCGATCAGGTGCACAGAATCACACACATCATAGAAAATGCTTTGGAAGAAAAGTCAGTCTGTACAGCTGTCTTCTTAGACATTGCCCAGGCGTTTGATAAAGTGTGGCACAGAGGACTAATATACAAACTAGAGAAATCGTTACCCAAACAATACGTTGAAATACTGTCATCATACCTAACAGGCAGACAATTTCGCATAAAACAAGAAGATGAACACTCTGAACTGCAAGAAATAGGCGCAGGTGTGCCTCAGGGAAGTGTCCTCGGTCCAATCTTATACCTCCTTTACACGATGGACCTGCCAGAAACCGAAGGAGTACTCACCGCAACCTTCGCGGATGACACAGCTGTTCTTGCTGTTGACAGAAATACAGAAAGAGCCAATATTACTTTACAAAATACATGCAATGAAATACACAACTGGCTAACAAAATGGAAAATTAAACTAAACGAGAGTAAATCAATACATATAAACTTTACCAATCAGAGAAGAGCAAATAATTGGAGACTTAAAATAAACGGGGTGAACGTACCCCATGAAAACAAAGCAAAATATCTAGGTATGAATCTGGATGCTAAACTGCGCTGGGACGCACATGTTAAAAAAAAACTTAAGGAACTCGACATAAAATACAAACAACACTACTGGCTCATTGGAAAGAGATCAAAACTATCCACACATAATAAGATTCTTATTTACAACCAAATCATAAAGCCAGTATGGCTTTATGGTATTCAACTTTGGGGATGCACCAAGCAGACTAACATAAAACAAATACAGACCTTCCAAAATAAAGTTCTACGGAATATAGTGGATGCCCCATGGTATGTCCGTAACAAAGATATACATAGAGACCTAGACATTCCAATGGTCAGTGAAGAAGTCAAGAGGTATGCTGGCAGACATGAAGCCAGACTTCACAGCCATGTCAACATAGAAGCAATCAAACTACTAGACAACCAACAGCTTCCGAGGACACTGAAGCGAACGAAGCCGTTCGAATTAGTGTAGTTTATAGTGCAGGTGAAAGCAGAGCATTGTGCGCGAATGTTAATTATACTACGCAATCCAAACACAACCAAAGGACATCAACGGATGGACTTTAGATAACTTAGTAATTAGAGTAAGATGTAACAGAAGTAAATTAATGGTTGATCATATGTGATCAGTTTTAATCCCGAACATGTAAGAAACTAATACATGTATCAATAAATTAAAAAAAAAAAAATAATAAAAAAAAAAAATAAAAAAAAATATATTGGGGGATAAAGCATATCCACTATATTCATGGTGCATTCCACCATATATTGATAGAGGTCAGCTAGCACCAATGCATACTAATTTTAATACCATCCATGCAAAAACAAGACAAGTTATTGAAAGAAGTTTTGCCTTATTATTTGGCCGATTTAGACGATTGAGATACCTTGACATGAATCGGAATGACCTAATTCCAAAGACTATCATAGCATGTTGTGTATTACACAATATTTGCCTAATGGAAATTGATGATTTTGTTAATGAATTCATATATGAAGGAGATGTTAATGAATTCATATTCAGAAGGGAATGATATAAGAAATAATTTGGAACAACAACTGTATCAAAATTAATTAATTATCCATGTATTATATACTTTTTTACTTGGTTTTAATGTGTTATAAATGTTTCTCTGGCTCCTTGTTCACTAACAACAAAAATATTCAAATTATCATTAAGAATAGTTATCAAGTCTAATGATGTTAAATGATATTTGAAATAATATTCTTAGATCAGTAAGAAATTTAAAATAAAACAACAAATTCAATAAATATATATATTCTTTCAAACTTAATCTAAAGAAAAAAAATATCACAATAAAGGAAAAGTAAAGGAAACATTCTTTTATAAAAATAAATAAACTATGAAATAAAGAAAATAACTAATATACAGATATAAAAATAGGAAAAAAATATCACAAAAATAAAAATTATCTTATGAACTAGTGTAATGTTTCTATTTGGGTGTTTTGAGTTGCTCTTTTATTGCTGCCAACATGTCAAGAGCTTTTTGCTGCATGGCTATTCGTTCCTTGTGTCGCAACTCCCTTTGTGCCTCTTTCCTATCTAGCCGCTCTTGTAGAGCCAATAGGTGTTTGTGCACTGGTGTCCTTTTTTTAGTGGTGGCTCACTTGTAGCTTCTGCATTGGATTTTGATATTGATGGTTTATCTGCAGTTTGGATGCTGGATGCAATATATTTTGGGGTCACATTTTCTTTTTCCCCAAATATTGCATCCAGTTCTTCAAAATACTCAAATTTTATACATTTAGCACCTGAACTAGTTGGTCTCTGGTTATCTTTTTTTCTACATATCGTTGTTTTAAATATTTAAATTTATTTTTGCACTGCTCTGCTCTGCACAATCTATGGACTATGACCACTTGACAACATGTGTTTATATTCGCAATGCGCATGACGAGCATGAATCGCCCTTTATAGCTGGGCGAAATATACTCGTCCGGAGAGATCGTCCTTATCAAATCTGAACGCTTTTAGACCATGTCTAGGCGATTCGTCCGGCATATCTGGGCGGGTCAGTCGGACTTGATCGGACGACGAATCGGAACGCACCCCAGTGTTATCGATGTTGGTTTTACCAATAGTATTATTAATATCATCTTCATTTTCAACATCCGTTAATGAACTTGTACATTTAACAGAATTAATTTCAGAATGTTTACAATTTTGTAGTTAAATCGTACATAATTTTTCGTCACTGGAAGTATAAATGATATTTTATTATAGAAATAATGAATTCCTCAATAAATTTTAAAATATCGTATTCAAAACTTGACTTTGATCATTGTAAAAGTATTAGTTGCTTTCTATTATTAAATAATGATTTAATTGTCGGTTCACAAGGAAAATAATTAACTTCGAAAATGATTATTTGATTCGCTCCAGATTTACAGGTTTATCTATGATAAGAATATTGTATATAGGATCTTCTATATTGGAATGTAGGGTTTCGTCTGTTTCCTCTACATTCAAAACGATTGAGTCGCCTGGCTCTACTCTGGCTCTACAACTAAAGAGTGACCATCTACTAATTGTTCGAATACATTTTTCAAATAAGCATTATCATGATTATCATTATATTCATTTACATTTAATTCAATACGCGATAAAGCATCTGTGTTTTATTTAAGATTCCTTTTTGTATACAATTTGATAATCATATTCGGCAAGTTTTAAACGCCATCTTATCATTTTAGAATTAGGGTCTTTGATATTAAATAACCTTTCGAGTGGTTTATGATCACAAATTATTTTAAATGTTCTATCGAATAAATAGTGTCTGAAATATTTCACAGGCCCTGCTAAGGGGGTATGTCTCCGCCCAGTGGCTTCCGACGATTTCCGACGCTTAACGTCACACCTAGTTGAAAGAGTTCAAAATATCATCGATACACCCTCCGAAAAAGTCCTCCGCGTAGTACTCCGTAGCATTCCCGAAACCTTATCCGCAGAAGACGTACTGGAAGACGTCAACCGGCAGGGTTTTCCCGCGATCTCGGCCCACCAGATGGTGGGTCTTGAAACTCCCGAGAACTATCTTCCAGCCGACAAATATCTTTACGTTCCATCGCGTCTAGATGCTAGATGGGCAGGCTCTCACTCTCACACGGCGTCTACGCACATACGTTAAACAGATCCACCTACCAGCCCAAATTGCGACGGCAGTCATCCTGATACTTATCGGAGATGCTCTAGCTTCCTCAAGCGAAAAAGCCAACTGGACTCATCAACCCGGCTATATATCTCTTACGCCCTCGCTACCGCCCATACGGCAACTCTGCAAATGCCCCAGTCCACACGACAACTCCTGCCCATCCGGCTATATCTACAGTTCCTCGGGCAACCCCAGCCTTCAATTCACACTGAACGACCGACCAGATCCTGAAATGTCACGCATGATCTGGATGCTCACATTGCCTTTGGAATCTCTCAGGACTCTACAGCCGCGGAGATTTAAGTTACAAATATAGTTTGAAACCTATTCTCAATTCACCCCGGACTATAGCTCCTGAGCTATCCCTCGGACTGAAATATTCCTAATCTGCCCAATGATAACTTGCGAATAGGCCAACTACCGTGAAGCCTACGCGAATTTAACTCACATACAGTCTCACATATATTAAAGTAATGTTTTAGCTATGTTGTAGGCGGGAGTGCTTTTTAGTCAGTAAGAATCTGACACTGTCCTTCCTCACAAAGAGGGAATTCGTCTTACTGAAGATTTTTACACTCCTGAGCCTTGCGACAAAAAAAAATCGAGCCCAGTACTCCGGACTACTACTCAGCATCCGTGACTTATCAAAAAGAAGGGCGGACGATACCGGTTTTGCATCGATTGCCAAACTAAATCATCGGACCCACCCGAAGCGACCGCCCTACCAGCACGACCGAATACATTCAAAGCTCTGAGAGTAGCAAGTGTCCAAGCTGGATTTAGCTTCAGGATATTGCAGATTCCTATGCATTCTGACAGCAAAGGAATTACCTCCTTCTTCACAAGCGACGAGGCCTAACACCTTGATGCCATTTTTACTAAAATGCTGACATTTCAGAAACTAATGGCGTAAGAAGTTTTGCACCGAATACATACAAAGCTCTGAGAGTAGCAAGTGTCTAAGCTGGCGTTAGATTCAGGATATTGCAGATTCCTATGCATTCTGACAGCAAAGCAATTACCTCCTTCTTCACAAGCGATGGGGCAAAATATCAGTTCACCGTGATGCCCTTTGGACTGAATCGATGTAGCGACATTTCAAAAACTAATGGCGCCAGAAGTTTTGCAGGGATTTCTAGACGACTTTGGGTTATTCTATCTGGATGACATCGATGTGTACTCGGAAACACAGGAGGAACTTCTTTTCTTTTTTTTTCATGCTCAAAGGGTCACCCGTTAGAACTTCATCGTTGTAAAGAAAAACATCCCTGAGTGCTGCGGCCGAATTACTAATGGCATTGGTTCGGTGCAGTGCTTTACCAAATAGGGACCGATGAGTGGAAGAGGATTGTCTCGTATGCCAGTACCAGGCTCAATAAAACGGAACAGCGGTACCATATCAATGAAGAGGAATGCCTCGCGATAGTTTGGGCCATTCGTAAATTTCGGGCATTACTGGAAGATCGACACTTCACCCTACGAACTGACAATCGCAGCCTGCTATAGCTTAATCGCACAAAGAATTTTAAATCCAAACTAGTGGGATGCCTTTTATTACAAGAGTTTACGTATATGATCGAACTACCGACCCCGATAATCACCCTGTAAATGAGATCCCCCAGAACTTCTTCTTCCACCGCAATCACCATGCCGCGTATACCAGTCTCAAAAAAATCGATGAAAAACTCTCCGAACTTTGCTCTGGGTTTATCAAGATTTCTACCATCTTGCAGTAAAACAATAATCCGAGCGGCATCGGTGGACGATAATGGGATAATTTGATTATGAGAAGACTTTGTAGAAACATACAATTAATAGGGAAAAACTTAATGTTATATTATTACCAACTACGGCAGCGAATGACTAAAACAATCAATATCCCGACAATCAAATTTAAGCGTTTCACATTTTGTAAAAATAAACATATTATAAATGGATTCTTTGCAATCAAATTTTGGGTAACATTTATTTTATTTTTTATTTTTTTATTTATTCAATATTCAAGTGGTGCCTATTTTTTGTGCCGATCAGTGTATAGTATTTCGAAATATATTTTTAATCAAAGTTACTCCAGATACAGATTTCTCTTGATTTATCTTTCTAGTATAGCTAATTAATGGTATAATTGACTGTTAGGATATTCTATCTAAATTAAATTGGAAGTTTTCATTATTCAGATACTGCCAGAATTATCACCTTTTTAGATACAAGAAACACGCGTTAAATTATGGTTACAATAATCCGATTTGAGATGAATAAATCGCAAACAAATCCCAGGTTCGATGTGTTTACTGAAAGCAACTGTTAGGATAGGATAATTATATCTATTACTGTACCTGGTCATTTGTAATTACTTGTATTTATTTAATTTATGTAACTAGTTTGTAAGTGTAATTGTAAAATATTTTGTTTGTCCATTTCGCACGTTATATGTATCGTCACATGTGTATCTTATTTTTATACAAGGCGTTTTCCGTTAATAAAGTTTATTATTATTATATCTGATCAATTACTTAGTTTAAGAAAGCAAAGAAGTTTTAAAGGAAGAGTAACGCGGTTGGGAAACAAGTTTATTAAGTTGCAAAAATGATATGCCAGCTCGTATAGACTTACGGGTCCGATTTTGAGGTCATAAATAATCAATTTTGTATCTCATATTCTGACGATATTGACCTTGTCAATCAGAAAGCCAAGGAATTACAAAGTTATTATTATAAGCATTTAGCCTGGATTAAGCAGCTCATCCAATATAAACGTTTCAAATGGTAGCAATTCAGACTAAAACGCGTTTAAACTCCCTAAAATTTCACTACCCATTTAAGTCTAGTTATTTTATCAATAATGCATAATAATCGGCATTTAAATCACTCTAGGTGACGCTACCTACAATGCAGCCTCACAAGCTGTTATTGAAAGATATGTCACTTTAAAGAAAATGGTGTTTATGCACGGGTGAGCACTATTACAACTGCCTATCAGTAATTGATGTTCTATCGAAACATTTAAAATTGCTAAAAACTTAAGATGTACCGTTAGAATCGTGTGATATAATTTTCGTTTTGGAATTTAAATTAACTTTTTAAGTAATTGCTAGAATTTAGTCTAAATGGAAATAATATGTATAAAACAAAGCAGATTCACACCTATGTTGCATAGTAAATTATTAGATCATGTAATATCTGCAACTCTTCATAGCTCTATAACTAAAATTGTATTATTTCAATCTTTAGATATATCCGAAAGAATTTATGAGGTTCAGAGTTAAGAATTTTGTGGCAATTGACTTGAGCCCACTAATCAATGTGTAGTTAAATGCTTTCAAAGTATCCTGAATGTCAACAAAACCGTTATAGTGTTCTAACCTCAAGCTGCTAAGATGGAAATAGTGAATACAGTTATAATTGGACATTACAGCAATTCAAGTGATTGTAGCTTACGGACTAGTTTAATCACACGCAAGAGAAGTTCCTTAACATCAATTCCTTAAATTTAACCGGTTAATTAAATATTGTGAGCTGCTACATTTTGTTTAGTAACTTAAAGACCTGTTATATCAATACTTGTATAAACAACATTCCCAGATATTTGAAACAACAGTACTGTGATATTTTATACAAATAGGATACTGGGAGGATGCTTTTCCAAAACTATCGGCCTATAAGCCTTTTTTCACATATTTACAAATTACTAACGAAAATCATCACCAATAGACTCATACGCAAACCGGAGGGATATCAACTAGGAAGGGTTCATAGTAGGATACAGCATGCAAGGCTATATTCAAGCAATAAGAATTATCCTGGAAAAATCAAAGGAATACAATAACCCTCGCATTTATCAATTTTGAGAAGGTGTTTGACTCTATCAAAACTTCCTATCTTCTTTACACTAAAACTTTACTGGCTGCCGGATCGACCACAGATAAAAGGCACTCATGAAATACATTGCTACCCTAAGGTTACATGAGGAACCAATTACTGTAACAATGAAAAAAGGTGTAAAAAAGGCGATATATTTGAATAAACGAATTGAATTCCAACGCTGGCATTAGAAAATATGTCAAAAAACTCGGACACGGACTCGGACAGGGACGCATCGTCGGACAGAAAATCAATGGTATTTCAACAACAAGAAAGGTATTTATTTTATGTTTTATGTATTATTTTTTATATGTTTGAATTGCATTATTTTTTTTGTAACTGGTAGCTACCTATTAAATATTGGCTGCAACCTAACCCTCGACATAAGCCAATCCACTGACAGTAGGGCAATACATAATGTAAGTGATGACACATCCAGCAATAGTTAACAATTGGATTAAATTTCCCAAAAATATGCACGATTTAACCAATTTGCGTCAAGAGTAACTTAGACCATAATTAGTATAAGAATATTTACATTTACTTTAGTTATTTCAAAACAACACCATAAAACGATTAGATTAAGATTAAATAATATTTAGAAATAAGAACGTTAAGTAAGGATAAAGTGCGCAACAACAATCTCGGCGCGCTAACCACCCATGATGACTCCAGGGAGCTGAAGTTTACAAATACACGTATACTTGGTAACACCGCCGAAGAAGAGAAGAACAACCACGAGCATCAAGCCGCCGATTTGTCATGTTCAAGATCGCATATCATGATTAAGTTAATGTATGTCTCTTAGTTGGGCAGCATTCGGAAGCCTTGGCTACATCCTTAAGAACAAAACTATCCCCATCAATCTGAAAAGAAAAGTTTATGATACATGTGTGCTGCCAGTATCCACATATGGAATGGTGCCCAGAGACTAAGCGTAACACAGAGATCGATGGAGAGATCCATGCTGGGGATAAGTTTAAGAGATTGATTGCGCAACGAAGATACGTCTAAGAACAAAAGTGACAGATATCATAAAACGCATTGCGCAACTTAAGTGGCGATGGTCAGGACACGTGGCCAGATAAGATTCCGATAAGTGGACTATCCGGATATTAAAATGGCGGCCAAGAAGAGATGGACAGACGACATTAGAGCGATAGTGGGTTACAACTGGTTCCAAACTGCACAGAACAGAACCGATTGGAAAAAATTGGAAGAGGCCTACATTTAGGAGTGGATGAGCACAGGCTAAGGAAGAAAGACAATTCAGACGAAGTAATAAATATAGATAAAATAAACGAAAATAATAATAAAAGTGAAAGTAATATGAAGAGAAATGAAAAATTAATTGTACATGGAATAAATGTAGATAAAACAAAAGATGTAGACAGATTAGCTATGGCGTGTAACAGTTTTTTTGAGTAATAGTTACTAGTGCTAAATAATTAATTTCACTAAATCGGACACTAAGCGTGTGTCTAGAGAGATCCAAACTGCTTGAGTACAGTGTTGGGATTCCTGAGACTCCGGATGTTGTCTCGTACAGGGGAAAGTTACTATATCTTTGGTAAATAACGTATTTTCTTGGTTTTACCAAAACATATGTTTCTCCTTACAGAAAACCAAGTGGTGGCCTTAATTAGATAAGGTAAGACTTACAGCATGCAAATTGTATTGAAGCCGAGTTGCAGCAGTGTGTTTTTTAATTTTTTAAGAATAGATAGTCTTTGAACCTCAACCTTCGCGACTGGCTGGCCAGGGCAGGCCGTCGTCTTAAAACGACGTTGCAGGCGGCGTCGAAACCTCCCCAAATTCCAAAATGAAGTTAATATCAATACGCATTTTATATTATATTTTATAATATTTTTAAAATATATAAAAATAAATGATATGAATATTATAAATGAAAATAATAAAATAAAACTGCAGGAATTACAGAAAATATTGTAGATTCAGAAAAATTAAATTTGTTCATAAGCAACGAAAAAATAGACACAGCATTTCATTTAGTATCTGACGATTTTAATATTAACGTAGATGGTATTATAGGCAGAGACTTTATGAAGAGGCATACAGCCATATAATTTTGTATAGTAAATACGTGTTTGAAGTTAAAGGACATAGTTATCATTTATGCAAAGTAAGCGAATTGAAATCAATTGCAGTAATCCCCGCAAGAAGTGAAATGTATACAGAAATAAATTAAAAAAATATTATAGACCGTGCGCTGCGATAAACAAAAAAATATCCAACAATTTAAATATTAGTTCTTCCAAGTATAAAAATAAGCAAGCTGCACCAATAATACGTTATACGGTATTTGTTCGCCGAAGTCATATGAATGAATTAATTCAACTAAAAAATTTAAATTCTATTTGATGCTACATAAACACGCCAATAGATATTATTTTAGTCGATACTGGGGCTATCTCGACAAGTAGAAAATGTAAAACGTTTAATACAACAGAAGATCGAAAAAAAAACGAGTAGTAGATAACACAAAGAGGACGGAATCAAAGAAGACAAGCAGCCCTACGAAACGGTTCATGAACATGGGGAACATACATGGAATTAAGAGCGAAGAAGAGGAACGCACGGATACTATTGATGGCCAGAACAAAAACCAAACTAATGGAGTCATTTTAAGAATAGGTACATGCTATATCAGAAGCCTAAATGGTATTGAGGACGTCTGTACTTTCTAGCCCATCGCTATTGTTACTTAAGTGGGTACGGAAAACTCAAAGCTATCTGTTTAGGCAGCTCCGTTTTTACAACCCCCAGAACAGACTATTTGTCTTAAGCGTGTTGCTGTATATACAGGCGTATTTTAAGAAGAGTGCAGTCTACCAATCAACAAAGGAAGCTTCTTGTAACTATTAATAATTTGAATACGGCTAGAAATCTACAAATCGACGCCCGACCCAGTGGAACCAGAGAACGCAGCACCTTTGATAAACATACAAGTAGGATCTTCCTTTCGCATTGATAAATCAATTTACTGCTATATTCTTATTGCAATGAGACGGATCCCTTGCACGGCAACTGCGCCCAAGTGTGGTCGTGCTCGACCATCGTGCGTCTCCGTGTCGCGTTGCTGTTGGTGTTCTTCCGGGTTGTCGGGTTGACACTCGCTTGAGGGTTGCTGTGGCGTGGATACTAAGTGCTATTTGAGGGGTCGTGCCTTTTAGGTAAAGAGCATATGAGTTTGGTATGGGAGTTGTTGTATCATTGTATGTATTTTTTAGTATTTTCTAACGAGGCCGTAATTTATTGAGTGATAATAAACAACACGTGGGAACAACTTCCAAAGTAGACACAGCAGTTTTTATTGAGGCAGAGCTCCTTCACGTTATCCCTAACCCTGTTTTATCACAGCATTCAACTAATTAAAATGGATTTTATGACACTCAATCGCAGATGTGGTGGTTTAAAAACATAACCCTTTTTAAGCGGCATTTGGAAAATATCGAAACACTTGATGGAATAATTATCAAACTTTCGGACACAATGGAATTATTAAAACCTTTATTAAATATATTCGATGAAATTCAAGAAGAAATTGAGGGTTTGGACGACACTAACAATTACGTAACAACGCCTGTCACATGTCATGTCATTTATATTTTTCATGAATTAGAAAGTCTAAAGCTATCATTTCTAATTATAAACAAGCATCAATTTCTAAATCAAGTACGGTTTTACAGAGACTTTCAAATATCGGGAATATAAAACTTCCCCAAATTAATGTACCTACTTTCAATGGCATATTTACACAATGGCGGGAATTTCACGATGCGTTCGTTACATTGAATCGATTCAAATACAGATATAAGTGAATCTGCTAATATGATATGCACCTTCGAGACCATGAACGACAGGTACAAACTAGCATGGGATATGTTTCAAAATTGTTACAATAATAAGCGGGGACTTATTACAAATTAATTGATTTTGATTTTAATCCCATTCATCGGGAATCGCATGAAGCGTTGCGAAATCTCTTAGATATTGTTTAAAATCGCTTGGAGGAAAGGTTGAACACAGGGAAGCACTTATAGTACCAATTCTTGTCAACGGTAACAATATATATAATAATAATAATAATAATAATAATAATAATAATAATAATAATAATAATAATAATAATAATAATAATAATAATAATAATAATAATAATAATAATAATAATAATAATAATAATAATAATAATAATAATAATAATAATAATAATAATAATAATAATAATAATAATAATAATAATAATAATAATAATAATAATAATAATAATAATAATAATAATAATAATAATAATAATAATAATAATAATAATAATAATAATAATAATAATAATAATAATAATAATAATAATAATAATAATAATAATAATAATAATAATAATAATAATAATAATAATAATAATAATAAGAAATCAAATAATAGGAAGATGACCAATATACTCTTCAATAATAACGAGAAGAAATTCTATAGAAACATCAAACATAATGAAGACTATGAGACAAAAACACCGAGCAAATATGAAATTACCAACTTTTGGAAAAACATCTGGTCAACCCCTGTACAACATATAGAGAATACAAGGTGGATAGAACAGGAAGAAACCGAACACCATAATGTTAGGGAACAAGAACAATATCTCATCACAACCGAAGAAGTTAAACAAACTATCAAAAACACCCATAATTGGAAATGTGCTGGCCCAGATCACATACACAACTACTGGTTTAAACAATTAACTTCAACCCACAGGTACCTGACAAAACAAATAAACGTAATAATTCAAGAACCGGGGCAGGCCCCCAGATTTTTAACAGAAGGCAAAACATATATCCTACCCAAGAACGAAGACACACAAAACCCAGCCAACTACAGACCGATAACATGCCTACCAACCCTATATAAAATTATAACATCAACTATTTGCAGAAAAATAGATCAACACCTAACGGACAATAATGTTATAACAGAAGAGCAAAAGGGCTGCAGAAGGCAAAGTCAAGGATGTAAAGAACAACTGACAATAGATAATGTGATAATGAAACAAACACAAAACGAACAACGAAATCTACATACGTGCTACATAGACTACAAAAAAGCATATGACTCGGTGCCCCATAGTTGGCTGATAAAAGTCTTAGAAATATACAAAGTGCACCCAATTATCAAAAGATTCTTGACGACAAGTATGCAGACATGGAGAACAATAATACAATTAAAGACAAACACAGTATCAATCGAAACGGACACATTGGAAATTAAACGAGGCATTTTTCAAGGAGACGCGCTCAGCGCCCTCTGGTTTTGCATGTGCCTAAACCCACTCTCAAATACGCTGAAGAGAACAACCTATGGATTCGATATAAAACACCGAGGTGCCGTCAAACATACGCTAAACCATCTGCTATACATGGATGACATCAAAATATATGCAAGCACACAGACACAAATGAAAGGACTACTCAAAATTATAGAAGATGTCACACAAGATATCAAAATGGAGTTTGGGATAAGCAAATGCAAAATGCTGCACATCGAAAAGGGAAAATGGATAAATGAACCTGGCACGGAAAAAATCAATAATGAGACTATGGAAAACATGGACAAAGATGAAACATACAAATATCTAGGTTTCCAACAAAGTACCCGACTTGACCATACAGCTATAAAGCAAGACCTGAAGAATAAATTCCAAAACCGCCTAAAGCTCTTATTTAAAAGCACACTCAATTCCAAAAACCTTTTTCAAGCTATCAATACATTCGCCATTCCCGTACTCACATATTCATTTGGGATTATAAAATGGACAAATACTGACCTAGAGAATATCAATATTCTAACACGATCTGAATTAACAAAGGCCAGAAAATTACACCCAAATTCATGTAAAGAAAGAACAACGATAAATAGAAAAGAAGGAGGTAGAGGTATGATAGACATTCACGCATTGCACTCACAACAACTAAAAACTCTCAGAAAGTATTTCAAAAACAAAACAAATTCACTACATAAAGCAATAGTACAGGCAGACAGGAACTACACACCACTAAACCTAGCATCGGACGATATACGAATCGAATACCGTACATTACAGCAAAAAAAAGATGAATGGTCAAATAAAACACTTCATGGCAAACACTGCTATATCATGAAAAACGAAACTATTAGTAAGAAACTAACATATATGTGGCTAGTTAAAGGACAACTCTATCCAGAAACTGAAGGTTTTGTGATTGCCATCCAAGACCAAGTAATCGCTACACGTAACTACCAGAAGCATATATTAAAAGACCAAAATATTACTAACGATCTATGCAGAAAATGTCATGCCCAAAGTGAATCTATAGAACATATTACTGGAGGATGCAAAATATTAGCAGGAATAGAATATACAGAGAGGCATAATACAGCGGCTATGATTATCCACCAAGCAATTGCAAACGAATACGGGCTACTAAGTGATAACGAACCGTATTATAAATATATTCCGAATACGATCATGGAAGACGAAAACTATAAACTGTATTGGGACAAAACCATACATACGGACAAAACTGTAGCACATAACAGACCGGATATAACCTTCCAATGTAAGAAAGAGAAAATCACATACATAATAGACATCGCAATACCAATTGATAAAAATGTAACACCTAAATATAATGAAAAAATTGAAAAATACAAACCACTAGCCACTGAAATAGAACGGATATGGAAACAGAAAGAAACACATATAATTCCATTCATTATATCAACCACAGGTATTACACCACACTCTTTTCAACAACATCTGCAACAACTAAAGTTAAAATCATATATACACCACGAAATACAAAAAGCTGTCATATTAAAGACTTGTAACATAGCCCGAACATTCCTCAAGTACAAATAATAGCATTCCCTTTCTAACTTGGTTTAAAAACCCGTCAGAAAGGATGAAAACCCATCAATGGATGTGAAGAAAACAAATAATAATAATAATAATAATAATAATAATAATAATAATAATAATAATAATAATAATAATAATAATAATAATAATAATAATAATAATAATAATAATAATAATAATAATAATAATAATAATAATAATAATAATAATAAAGACCGCAGGGGAGGCCGTGTACGGCCTACGGGGAGTGACGACCCCGCGGACCCCAGTCATGATGTCTAGCCACCCTTCTCGAGTGCTACCGTAAAATCACCACCAAGAAAGTAGACGGTACAGCCAGCGACTTTCACCCTTCCCAAACACCAACCACGGGAAGAGCAGAGGGAGCCTTAAGGCTACGGGAGTTGACAACCCTGCGGACCTCCAGTCACCCAACCCGTTATTTAGGCTAGCTCCCTAAATAATGTGTAATATTTGCTCCTAAAACCAGAAGTAAAACAGCCTCGGAAGCGTTAGATAGACGGGCTGTATCTAACGCCGCGGAACGTCAGCCTGACGTAGAGATAGGTGAAGCAAGTGGCGCCCCTCTACGTACCGGTTCCACAAGACAGCAACTACAACAACTCCAAACCGAAGTGCAACCCCAACCCGGACCTGCACAACTTCAAACAGCAGAACGTGTTTTACGAGCACCTCAACCCGTAACCACCAAAGCTGGATTACAACGGCAACGCATGAAATGGACTAACGAAATGAACCACTGCATCATGCGATGCTACTACAAAGCTACGAAATTGGAAACAGACCTCACATTGCACAGATCTAAACTACGAGACCTGTTCATAAAACAATATCCGGAACTCAGCCATTTGACTGAGCAAAGACTATCCGACCAAAGAAGAGCTATTGAACGTAACAACCTGGTACCCCAAGCTGAGCTAGACAGAATAAAATCCGACATTAAGATCGAAATAACGACAAACGAAAATGCCACCAACCACAGAACAACAACTACTAGCTCAAATGTGGTAGAGGCGATACATATCGTAGACATAAACAATGAAGAAATGCACAGCGAAAGGAATGACGGCAATGAACCAGAACAAGACCATGCAGACGAGGAAGATATATGTACCTTAGGCCAAATAGAATTCATATTTATCGAGCAATACACCAAATACAAAGGTATGGATCCCTCCCTAAGACCAGCACTGCCCAGATACAAGTACAAAAACAACTCTGGTAAAATACTCAAGTTAGTCGATCATTACCTAAAAAACGAGCTCCACAACGACATGGACATTAGCGATCTCCATTGCAATATCTACTGTGCCGCCATAACAGCAACACTGTTAAATGGACAAGAGATTGCTCCACCTAAACAAACAAAGAGAGATGTACCGCCAAAGCAGAAGTGGGAAATAAGGCTAGAAAAACGAATCTCTAATCTAAGAGCCACTATTGGAAGATTCCAACAATACAGTAAAGGCCTCAGATCAAAGAACCTCACACGGAAGATCTTACCAATCCTTTTAACCATAGGAACTGCAATTGACGACCCGCAACACAATAAAAATGTTACCGAATATCTAGACATGCAAAAACAAAAATTCGCAGCCCTTAGCAAAAGATTGCGAAGATACAGAGAAGCAACTAGGCGAAAACAAGAAAATGCACTCTTCGAACTGGACGAGCGGAAATTCTATAGAACGCTAACCAAAAACACTGAAGCATCACCACACTCGCTGACAGCAAGGGACCTTGAGACCTTTTGGGGTGCAATATGGTCGTCTGAAAATACACACACAAAACAAGCTTCATGGATCCTAAAAGAAGAGAACATACACGCAAATAAACCAGTCATGCCTTTCACTGACATCTCCACTAACGACATAGCAGCTGCAATTAGCAAAACGAAGAACTGGAGGGCACCAGGAAATGACAGGATACACAACTTTTGGCTTAAAAACTTTACTGCAACCTGGCCATTTCTCGCAACACAGCTCACAATACTTATACTACAAGAAACGGCAACACCGTCATTCCTTACCAAAGGCACAACCTATCTCTTATCAAAAGGGAAAGACCCAAACAATCCTGCAAACTACAGGCCTATAACATGTCTACCCACCATCTATAAGCTATTCACATCAACCGTATGCTCAAAAATTTATGAACACCTAGAAAAAGAAAATATTCTCACTGACGCTCAGAAAGGATGTAGGAAGGGAGCAATGGGATGTAAGGAACAAATAACTGTAGACGCTGTAATTCTGGGACAAGCCCGAACCACACAAAGGAACTTACATGCTGCCTACATAGATTACAAAAAGGCATTCGACTCTGTACCGCACTCCTGGCTCATCCACACTCTACACATATACAAGATCAATCCATCCATTATAAGATTTCTCGAGAACACCATGAAATCCTGGCGAACAACAATTAATCTAACCACTGATATAGGAAATATCAATACCAGCGAATTGAGTGTTAAGAGGGGAATATTCCAGGGCGATGCTCTTAGCGCGTTATGGTTTTGTCTCGCTCTAAATCCAATATCCAACACACTAAATAACACTAAATACGGATATCAGATTAAACAGAACCGCCAGAATCTTCACAAAATCAACCACCTCCTATATATGGATGACCTAAAACTATATGCTACTACACCCAGAGAACTAGACGCACTAATAAAACTTGTAAGTGACATGAGCGGGGAGATCAGCATGGAATTTGGATTCGACAAATGCAGAAGAATTTCAACAGAAAAAGGTGTTACGGTTGGGGCAACAGAACTCCAGAACAGCGGAATACCTATCGAAGAAATGGAACCAAGTGAAACCTACAAATACCTGGGTATCATGCAAAACATAAAAATAGATCACACCGAAGTCAAAAAGGAATGTGTTAAAAAGTTTTGCCACAGATTAAAGACAATCCTAAGAACCAAACTGAAACCTAAGAACTTAAGCAAAGCCATCAACACATACGTGATCCCTGTACTCACCTACTCTTTCGGCATTGTAAAATGGTCTGAAACTGACCTGCAAGACCTCAACAGAAAAATCCGTGTCTATCTAACACAACACCTAGGACACCACCCAAAAGCATGCACAGAACGCATAACAATACCAAGAAATGAAGGGGGACGCGGTATACTAGACATCTCTAACCTCCACTACTCAATTATAGAAGGACTGCGCTCATACTTCTATCAGAGAATCGAAAATCCCTTGATAGAAGCTATCACTAAAGCAGACAACAACTTCACGCCACTAAAACTGAAGGACACCACATACACACCGCTCAACTACACACTTACCGAAGAAGCAAAGATTCAGAGATGGAAAAATAAGCAACTCCATGGACGCTACAGATACATACTGGAATCTAACTACGTCAATAAAGCTGCTTCAGTGGACTGGCTTGTCCAAGGCGAAATATATGTGGAAGCTGAAGGTAGCATCATAAGTATTCAGGACCAAGTAGTAAAAACCAGAAACTACCAAAAATACATTCTAAAAGAAGAAATAGCCTCCGATCTATGTAGAAAATGCTACCAATACCGAGAAACAATTGAACACATAATAGCGAGATGCCCAAAACTAGCGCCGACAAAATACCTACACAGACACAATCTAGTAGCAGGAATAATACATCAGGAACTGCTTAGAAAATGTGAAATAACAAACGGAGACATCCCATACTACAAGTATATTCCAAACCCAATTGAAGAAAATGACAGCTACCTTATCTACTGGGATAGATCAATAATCACAGACAAACAAATAATCAACAACAGACCCGACATTGTTTTTAGGGACAAGAAGAACCACAGCACTTACCTCATAGACATATCTATACCAGAATCCTCGAACCTGCAAAAGAAGTATGAAGAAAAAATCAATAAATATACTGACCTGGCAATAGAGGTGAAAGAGATGTGGAAGCAAAAATCCACGCAGATCGTCCCTATAATTATATCAGCCACCGGTGTAATCCCTAAAAATCTAAAGGAGAACCTAGGAAGGATAAAGCTGGACTTCAACATCTTCAGGAAAATACAAAAGAGCACTATACTTACCACCACAAATATTGTAAGAGGGTTCCTATCATCAACGTAAAATAGACAGCAGCGGATCTTGGTACTCAGTACCCGACCAAAGCCTACCAATAACCAGAAAACTGTGCTAAAAAAAAAAAAAAAAAAAAATAATAATAATAATAATAATAATAATAATAATAATAATAATAATAATAATAATAATAATAATAATAATAATAATAATAATAATAATAATAATAATAATAATAATAATAATAATAATAATAATAATAATAATAATAATAATAATAATAATAATAATAATAATAATCATAATAATCATAATAATCATAATAATAATAATAATAATAATAATAATAATAATAATAATAATAATAATAATAATAATAATAATAATAATAATAATAATAATAATAATAATAATAATAATAATAATAATAATAATAATAATAATAATAATAATAATAATAATAATAATAATAATAAGCTTTATTGTCCTACGGAAAGAAAAAATCCAATTACAGGACAACAACAATAATCTGCAAAATGTATACATATATAAGATATAAATATAAATATTAAAAATAAATAAATAATTAGAAAATATAACATATAACATATAACATGTATTAAATTAAATTAAATTAATAACTCACTAACAATTAATTTTATTAATGTTTCCTGTTTTATATTAAACACATCAATATCTAGAGTGTTAGCACATTTATTTACGTTAAGTGATATTATATTTGTCGGAGCCTTCTGTTGGTAGTTTGTTCGTTTTTTTTCAATATACAGAGGCGTCTTACATCTAGTATTCATTCTTGGAATACGTAAATACAGTCCCGATAGCATGTCTGGGCAGATGAGGGATCCGTTCAGTAGTTTATGTCCAAAGACAGTACTGGTTCTGACACTTTAACATATTGACGTTCTGACAGTTTAACATATTGGCATTCTGACATTTTTACATTTTGACATATTTACTTTTAGGCATTTTCATATTTCACATTTTCAAATGTTCACAGTTTCACATGAAATTGTAATGTAATTATTAATCTCCCGCTAAACTTTATAGGCCTATTACTCAAATGGGATTGTTTATACTATACAATAAAATTGAAAACATGTCCTGGCAATTCCTGGAAAATGAAACATCTACTCCGAATCAAAAATGGGATACTTTCATCGCGATCTTCCAGAAAGAAATACACAATAGCTTTCCACTAAAACAACAAAAACTAAAATCACAAAGTCAAGCATTCATACCCATGTGGTATGACAATGAACTCCGCCAAATGCGTGAACGGTTTAAATTTCTGCACACCTGAACAGCTAGCCATCCTTCAGAAAACAACAGACGTACGACTAATACTTATCGTGATGAATATAGAAGAGTAATTAGTGAGAAGAAAAAAGTCGCAAACGATAACTTTGTTAAAGGAGCAAAAAACAACATTAAAGCCATCTGGCAATTAATAAACCACAATCATAACATGAAGCGAGATACGCGCCCAGCTCATATTGAGGCGGACTCATTTAATAATTATTTTTGTAGTATAGCCCAGAAGTTACATAATCAACTATCTAATCCTAATGCAAATTTCGATGAATACCTAGAGAAAGTCAATACATGTTTTCAGTTCAAAGCAATTACTCCATTGGAAGCTAGAGCAGCTATAAAAAACATTAAAAATAAGAACTCGTTTGACGTATACGACATCAAAGCAGTCATCATCAAACATCTAATCAATATTGTATACATTCCTCTAACTAGACTATTTAACGAGTGCCTATCAAATGAAGTATATCCCGAATGTCTTAAAATAACAAAAGTAGTTCCGGTATATAAAAAAGGAAACATCGAAGAAACAAGTAACTATCGCCCAATTAGTTAGTATAATACCTACGTTTGCAAAAATATTCGAAGTTCTATTAGCTAATCAACTCCTACAATACTTTGAGACATCCGGCATTTTCTGCGAGAGTCAATTTGGGTTTAGACAAAGTAGATCTATTACCGACGCCATTCTTCACCTGTGCACCAAAATAAATGAGCGATTAGATGACAGTTGCTACATCGGCTGCTCTTTCTATGACTTAACCAAGGCTTTCGACTGTGTGGCACACAACATTCTTTTAGGCAAATTAAAGCACTATGGGATGCAGCCTACAGCGATGAGTTTCATGAAAACGTATCTTGAAGATAGGAAACAGATAACTGTATATAACTCTAATACCTCCAGAACCCTGCCCATCAATTATGGAGTACCACAAGGTTCTGTCCTTGGGCCAATTCTATTTCTTGTGTACGTGAATGATTACGTACATTGTGATACTAATGTTCATTTAGTCATGTACGCGGACGACACCACTGCATGTCATACTAACAGGACACTAGAAGAATTGAAAACAAATATGGCTGACACGGAATTGAGAACAAAGGAATGGTTTCTAACGAACCGAGTTTCGTTAAACGCCGAAAAAACAGTCAGCCTTTTAATCACACTAAAACGAATGACTATGCCTAACAACATGCCATCAGAAACGAAGTTCTTGGGTGTCATTATCGACAACAACATGTCATGGAATAGCAACACTGACGCACTGTGCGCGAAGCTCTCCAGCTGTATATTTCTGTTACGACAACTTTTAAATACCAACTCGCGTAGTGTTGTTATGACATGCTACCACGGCATCTTTATGTCGCGAGCTACGTACGGTATCTTGTGTTGGGGACATACGCATAATCTAAATAGAATTTTCCGTCTGCAGCGTAAGGCAGTTCGGGCAAGCCAAGGCTTGCAATTTCGCGAAGATGTGAGACCTATATTTCCGCGGCTCAAACTCCTGACAATACCATGCCTATTCATTTTAAAATCTGTTGTATATGTGAAATCTAATTTCGTAAAATATAAAACGAGAGGTGTTGAACATGGTCGAAACACACGATCACAAAACAATATTATAATAGACTACACGCGCCTGATGAAAACTCGCACAGCCGTAAATTATTACGGCCCTCTATTTTTTAATAAATTGCCAGAACAATTAAAACTTCTGGACGATAAGATCTTTGAGAGAGTGCTAAAGAATAAACTAATAAATAAAGGTTACTTTCACTTAAATGAATTCTTGCAAGATGCATCCATTTAATCCTCGCCCGCTAACTGATACCGCATGTCTAGTATAATTGCTATAACTGTAATAAATGTATTAATATTGTATGACTTGTGTTGAATCAACATTAATAAATATATTGTATTGTATTGTAATCTATATTTTCAATACCTTACTACATTTAAGATGCGACAATTTTCGCGAATTCCGCGCTTTATTTACACCACGACCGCTGACGTCACGCTGCCATCACGTATATTATTCATTATTTGTGATATGCGCAATAGGAAATCGCTATTATTGAGAAATCTTCTGTTTTAGTGAACAAATCTTGCTCAAATTTTCACAGGGTCGCCGAAGCGCGGGCTCTCACCCGATTTCCAAATTTGGTCGCGATCTGTTGTGCCGTTTTCCCACCGTGAGCGTTAAATGGTCCGGCACAGCGCCTAATTATGCTCCGTGCGTCGTTTTGATTGTGATTCCTTCGCTGTTAGTGAACCGATTGTGCTCAAATTTTCACTGGATCGTCCTGGATAGTGTCCGCAGATATTTGCCAAATTTGGTAGCAATCTGTTGTGTCGTTTTCCCGGAATTTTGTTCACAGACAGACAGACAGACAGACAGACAGACTGACTGACTGACTGACTGACAGACATACATACCACACACAGACATCGCAAAAATCGGGTTTATTTCGACTATTTTTTGATATTTTGACTTTTATGACATTTTTCTACTTTTTTGACATTATTTACTGTTTTTAGAACTATTTTTTGACGATTTTAACATTTTCTGACATATTTAATATTGTTGAATTTTTTTTTACTTTTTTGTACTTTTTTGGCTTCTTTTGACATTTTTTACTTTGTTGACTTTTTGACGATTTTTTGACATTTTTTTTTACTTTTTTACTTTCCGAATTACACCAGAAGGAAGGTATTGTTGCCGTGTATCATTTAGCAAGAAAAAAATTCAATTTTCGTTACGTTTTATGCCCAAAATAGTCGAAATAAACCCGATTTTTGCGATGCCTGTGTGTGGTATGTATGTCTGTCTGTCTGTGAACAAAATTCCGGGAAAACGACACAACAGATTGCGACCAAATTTGGCAAATATCTGCGGACACTATTCAGGACGATCCAGAGAAAATTTGAGCACAATCTGTTCACTAACAGGTATGGAATCACGATCAACACGACGCGCGGAGCATAATTAGGGGCTGTGCCGGACCATTTAACGCTCACGGTGGGAAAATGGCACAACAGATCAGATAATATACATGACGTCAGCGTGACGTCAGCGGGCGTGGCGTAACTCAAGCGCGGAATTAGCGAAAATGGTCGCATCTTAAATGTAGTAAGGTATTGAAAATAATTACATTACATTTTCATGTGAAACTGTGAACATTTGAAAATGTGAAATATGAAAATGTGAAGATGCCTAAATGTAAACATGTGAAAATTTGAAAATGTAAAAATGTCAGAATGCCAAAATGTTAAAATGTCAGAATGTCAAAATGTTAAAATATCAGAATGCCAAATAGATAAAAAGTCAAAATGTGAAAATGTCAAAATCTCACGTGTCAAAAATTTCATAGAAAGTAAAAAATAAATCAGAAATGTCAAAAAATTCAAAAAAAGTAAAAAAAAAAGTCAAATAAAAAACGTCAAAAAGTCAAAAAAGTAAAAAATGTCAAAAGAAGCCAAAAATATTAAAAAAAAGCCAAAAAAAAAAGGCAAAAAAAACTAACAAAAAGTCAAAAAAGTACAAAAATGTAAAAAAATGACAACAATTTCAAATATGTGAGAAAATGTCAAAAACGTCAAATTTTTTTTTTTAAAACTGTAAAATATGTCAAAAGTGAAAATATCAAAAAAAATTAAAAAGCCCAAAAGTTGAAAAATGATATACAAAATGAAATAGGTCATGTAATTCGGAAAGTCGTGTGGTGCCCACACCAGATATTTTCTTACTTTTTTACTTTTTTGACATTTGATTTATTTTTTATTTTGTTTGACATTTTGACTTTTTATCTTTTTGGCATTCTGACATTGTAACATTTTGAAATTTTGACATATTTACATTTAGGCATTTTCATATTTCACATTTTCAAATGTTCACAGTTTCACTTGAAAATGTAATGTAATTATTAATGTATATTTTCAATATCTTACTACATTTAAGATGCGACAATTTTCGCTAATTCCGCGCTTGATTTACGCCACGCCCGCTGACGTCACGGTGAGGTCACGTATATTATTCATTATTTGTGATATGTGCAATAGGAAATCGCTATTGTTGAGAAATCTTCTGTTTTAGTGAACCGATCTTGTTCATATTTTCACAGGGTCGCCGAAGCGCGGGCTATCACCGGATTTCCGAATTTGGCCGTGGGCGTTAAATGGACCGGCACAGCGCTAATTATGCTCCGCGCGTCGTGTTGATTGTGATTCCTTCGCTGTTAGTGAACCGATTGTGCTCAAATTTTCACTGGATCGTCAAAACAATATTTGTCTCCTCCAGATGCAAACAAATTAAAAAAAATGCAAATGAATATAGGGACATATGGAATTTGCCACACTGTGGAAAATTGTAGGGAACGATAGAAAACACATTGCCCTGTTTGCACCAAATGATTCAGGATCGTTATATTATAATTATAAGAAATATTATAGTATGGTGCTACTTGCTGTATGTGATGTTCATTATAATTATGTTGACATTGGAGCTTATGGCAGTCAAAGTGATGGAGGAGTCCTTCGCAATTCTGCCTTTGGTAAGGCTTTAAATGATGGGTCATTAAATCTTCCAGAAAACTGTCCTTTATCAGGAAAGCAATCTCCTTGCCCATATTACTATTTGAGGATGAAGCTTTTCCTCAACAAAAACATTTAATGCCACCATATCGAGGTCGAAATTTGGCAAGAGATCAAAGGATATATCCTGGATAATGTCCGCAGATATTTGCCAAATTTGGACGCAATCTGTTGTGTCGTTTTCCGGGAATTTTGTTCACAGACAGACAGACAGACAGACAGGCAGACAGACAGACAGACAGACAGACAGACAGACAGACAGACAGACAGACAGACAGACAGACAGACAGACAGACTGACTGACTGACTGACTGACAGACATACATACCACACACAGACATCGCAAAAATCGGGTTTATTTCGACTATTTTGGGCATAAAACGTAACGAAAATTGAAATATTTTTTTGCTAAATGGTACACGGCAACAATACCTTTCTTCTGGTGTAATTTATTTCCCGTAAAGTTATCGCATATTTCCACAATCTTGGTTTGAAAACGTGAACACGTTTTCGGTAAAACAATACCTTCCTTTACATCAGTGATGTATTCGGAAAGTAAAAATGGATGAGGCACGAGTCGTGATTGGTTGAATTATTTGAAATTATTGGCGGGATTTCGGGAGTGTTTATTTTTATATTGCCACGATTTAGCGTCGTACAAATTGGAATCTAGTGGGTATTGTTCCACTAGCGCCAAAACTTGCTCTCTTGTCCAGGACATCTTGAAAAGTAAGACTTCATGCAAAAAGACGAACATTCGTCGCCAATATACTCACGAATAAAGAATATATGTTGTTATTAGGAAAACAGCTGATCGCCCGGTCGACGCCATTATCGCCGTCGGCCGGTTATCTCCCTAATTTATAATTTTTCGCACACAACGCGCAGAAACGATGTAAGAAAATGATGTTTCATCGTATTTCTACATCGTTTCCTATATAGTTTTCAACATGTGTGTATGACACTATGTAGTTTGTGTCTGTATCGAAAACCATATCGAACTCGATATAAGAAACTAGATAATGTCATACGGGCTTAAGTGTCAAATGATGTGATTAATTCACAAAGATTTACGAACGGGCTATCGACCATACCTTACGTGGTGCAATTGGTTGTCTATGGTGGTGACATCTAATTAGGATGGAATATACGAATCAAACAAATCAAGGATGTGAAGCAAGAAGAGGAGACAAAAGAGGAAGAGGCAGAGCAACGAAAGAGTGGGACAAAATAATAGAAGATCTTATAAAAAACAAAGGAAAGACAGTGAAGCAAGCAAGAGAACTGGCGAGAAACAGACAAGTGTGGAAAGAATTTGTATATAAAATGTTGCTATAATGTAATGTAAGTGCCATTCACCATGGCTGCGGTAGGGGTAGCGCAGGGGTAGCGTAGCGGTAAGAAATACTTGACACATTTGGAAGAATGAAAGCGTTCAGAACAGCACGGTATCGTTGTGGCAATGGTTATCGGGAGGTAAGCGCGTGGCAAGAAGTTCAGCACGTTCAAACTTTTGCGGTAGAACAGGCAATAGCAATCGTCGGTCGCGCTCGCTAGTATCCCCAGCTGTTGAGTCGTATTATTCTTTGCGTAACCTCAAATATCAAAGAGGATTCATCGTTTGCAAATATATAAGTTATTAAGAGTAGTTGCTGCATATGGAATTAATAAGTTAAATCGTAGACGATAGGGCATCCATCCTCTTAATCAACGTCGTGAAGAACAGGGTGACTATAATAATTTAATTAATGAAATGATTCTGGGTGACATCAACAAATTAAATGAATATATACGGATGGATAAGAACAGTTTCAACAATGACTAGCAATAACTGGACCCTATTTGAACAAAGCAATGGAAAACCTATATCACCGGCATGCCGTTTAATGATAACACTAAGGTAAATAAAATGAGTTCGTATGGTGTGAAATATAGTTTAGCTTGCTTTAAGAAAATAAGTAATTCTTGTTTCATATAATGTAGAATTTTATTAATTTAAGGCTTTTATTAATTCATTTTAGGTTTTTGACTACAGGGGATTCTTTGGGAACAATTGAATTCTCATATCGGATTGGAAAATCAACTGCAAGCATGATTATTAGTGAAACATGTCAAGTTATTGGGAATCAAGTGGCAAAACAATATTTGTCTCCTCCAGATGCAAACAAATTAAAAAAAATGCAAATGAATATAGGGACATATGGAATTTGCCACACTGTGGAAAATTGTAGGGAACGATAGAAAACACATTGCCATGTTTGCACCAAATGATTCAGGATCGTTATATTATAATTATAAGAAATATTATAGTATGGTGCTACTTGCTGTATGTGATGTTCATTATAATTAAGTTGACATTGGAGCTTATGGCAGTCAAAGTGATGGAGGAGTCCTTCGCAATTCTGCCTTTGGTAAGGCTTTAAATGATGGGTCATTAAATCTTCCAGAAAACTGTCCTTTATCAGAAAAGCAATCTCCTTGCCCATATTACTATTTGAGGATGAAGCTTTTCCTCAACAAAAACATTTAATGCCACCATATCGAGGTCGAAATTTGGCAAGAGATCAAAGGATATTTAATTATCGTCTATGTAGAGCTCGGCGATGCATTGAAAATGCCTTTGGGATTTTAGCAGCAAGATTGAGAATACTACATTGTAAAATAAATGCAGACCCTAGTAATATTGACGGATATATTAAAGCTATGGTGTGCCTTCACAATTATAAAAATATAACATGTAAATCAAACAATCGTTATGATACCTTAATACAGGAAACATGATCAAATGAAACATGCTTAAATCATGTCACATCATTGGGTAGTAGAAATTCCACTAGATATGCCATAAATTGAAGGGATTACTTAAAAGATTATTTTAATAGTCCTAGTGGAAGTGTTCCTTGGCTGGATGAAAAAATTCAATAAATGTTTGTTTAAAGTTTAAATCTTTCTTTTATTTTTCAACAACACAAAATCATAATTATATTAAATATTGTCCTTAGAGTCTTGTTCCCTCTTATGGCGCAACAGTAACTGCATAATTTCTATTTTCGCTTCATCCTGTCTAAATCCCCTTAATAACTGCAGTTCACTGGCAATATATTCTCCTACGCTGCTGTTGCCTCCTGCTACTTCTTTAATTTCAGTAACAGCTGATGATAAATTGGTGAAAATTGTCCATCTCGCTTCCTTTTAACTTCTTTTTGGATGTTGAAGGAGTTGACGATGTATGCCACTTTTGAGGTGTGAGTGGTACATTTTCTAAGTGTTCATCATGTGATGTATTCGCTGAGCTGGTGCTAGCCATGCCTTCACCAAATATAGATTCTATAATTGAACCATCCATTATAGCTACATTGTTGCTGATTTGCATATTACATGATGAGTTTCTCTGAATCTGAACATCATCCAGGAAACTTAAATCATCCATAAAGGGTCATTTCTGGTAACTTGAGCCTGCTGCTAGCATAGCCTGTACTTCTCACGAAGATATTTAAATTTCTTTTGCACTACATCATCTGAAAAATATAAACATTATATTATAATGAAATGAAAACATGGTTCCACAAAGGTCAATTACAGTTTATCATAATGAATGTTTATTTACCATGGGAATCCAGGTGCTCTGCAATTATCACCCAGGCCGCTTTCTTCTTCTGCACATCTCTGAACTCCCGTAATTTCTTATCCCATAATACAGGATAAGATTGGACTAAACTTTGTAACAAACAGTGTTACTCCAGAACGTAAATTCGAATTTTCCCGCCGCTTTGAATTGAAATATTTTTATATTTAAAAATAGTTAATCCCTACTACATTCGATCTGCCGCGCGCATACTGTTCCCCACTTTCTCCTACCCTTTGCGTATTATTTTTATTCTACACAGTTCAGTACTGTCCTCATAGACAAGGATATATATATATATTATATAGAGAGCCCTCTCTATCTACCTGCAAAACGCACGGTTTTAATAGAAAAACCGACCGCTAGGCGCTACGATCAACTCGCAGTTGGCGGGATATATTTAAATTTATTCAGTGCTGCAATTTGTATACTAAAAAGGTATTTATTGTACATGAAATACTAGGACATGTATTTATTAGATTCAGATACATATAAATATTACAAAATGACGGTATAATATAAAATACATAACTTAATATTGAAAATAGCATTAACTAACAAAGTAACTAGTATAGCAAACAGAAACACAAACAAATAATCCCACTAAAACTAGGCTATATGTTATTTGATCCATTGAGAAATAGAGCATGTAGCATAAATCAATTACAAAGATATTTGTAAGTTGTAAAAATTAAACATATCTTCTGTATTAAAATGCACCACCTTGGCGCTCGGAAAACTAGGTATTAGTTTAAAAAATAAAATTGACACAGTCATTGAATAAAAAAAATATTTTTTTTACACATATGCATGGTAGTTTTCATCAACAGGTCTTTTAAAGTAATAAATCTTACTAGTCTACTGAATATAGACATGGTTTTGCAGTTCTGGGAACAGAAATAAATTTACATACCCTATCTGATGTTTCCGCAATTACATGAATGTTTTGAAAGTATTATAGTAATTATCAATACCTTTTCATTAGAAGAAGAAACCAATGGATGTATATTATATTAATATATGCATCATAAAAAAAGTTGAATTTTCTGCCTTGTAACAATTAATTCTAATTATTTTACATCAAAGTCAACTTTGTTTTTAAAAATAATTGAATATAAACGAAAATAATGTATCAATAAACTAACAAAAAAGAAATGTATAAAAAATAACAAAAATAAAGCAATCTATCAATACATTAATAAAAATAGAGCAATGTATAAAAAATAACAAAATTAGAGCAATGTATCAAAAAAATAACAAAAATAAAGCAATATATCAATAAAATAACAAAAATATAACTATGTATTTATAAATTAACAAAAATAAAACTCTATCTCTCTATCAATAAATAAAATAATTTCTCAATCACTGTAGAACTTAGCTAACTGACAATTGCTTAATAGCATTTAATCGATTCTTCTTTTGTTTTTGTTTTTGTGCTTTTGCAAAAGCTTTATTCTTTATATTATCATTTAAACAGCGATGGTCTGTTCCTTTTAAAACTATTTACATTTTTGGTCCATGTAAAAATATAGAATTCTGTAAACATTTCCACATAAATCATAGTTACATTATGTGTTTCACATAGTAAGTCTTCTGAATTTAGGACATATTTATTTAATTTAGAAATAAGTTTCTGCCTAACCCGTGATTGAGTAGCAAATATTGGCAAAAAGTGCTTCATCACTTGACAACTTCTATCGAAAATCTTGGTGAATTTTGTGGATGGTTTAGTAAGGGCTCGAGGTCCATAAGCACGCGCTTCAATTAGTGGTGTCGCCTCACTTCCAATCAAATTAAATTTGCATGTTTGACAAGCACCTATTTTCTTAAAAATTCTTTTGGCTGTGTACCCTGCCAGGTAGGAATGCACATTGTCCACAATATAAGTAGTATGTCCAAAACTAAAGTCATCATCTGTGTCAGGTATTACTGGTAATAATTTAACAGCCTCTGAATCCTCTTCTATTTCGACAAACTCCCTAAGATTATTCAATGCTCCATCAGTTTCGTCAACTTCACAATTTGCCCCTGGGGAATGTGTTGAAAAAAAATTGTTTACAACCAAACTTTTGAAAGAAGCTGTAAATGACGTGCACGTTGGATTTATATTCCTCACTCCGTGGCTTCTAATACAACCTGTCAGATACTTTGCGGCTTCAGTTAGTACCTGGTCTTGGTTTAATATATGTTATTGTGTAATCCTGTAAGCTACTCTGCGGCTTCGGTTTGCACTATCGTATTTCAGTGATCAAATATCAAATATATTTAATGCTGCTGGTTTTAAATATACAGTTTTATCCGTAATTTCTATACCAAACACATTACATAAAATGTTATCTGCATCCTTTGCCAATTTGCTCCCTCGGCATGCTTGAAATAATTTAAAAAAAAACATTTTGCGAAACGCGCGTATCGACATTGTAAAGGAGTAGGGTTAGTAGCACAGCCACTTTGTTGCCTAAGAGTACCGAAAAAGTTTTTTAAACAATCTTGGTTAATTTCCTTAGTGAAAAGACATAAATTGTATTGTTTTAAATCTTCTCAAAGCCCCAGAATTTATATAATGGTAATCTGAACCAGCAATAAATTTTACTTTGCTCAATAGTTCCATTGAAAGGTGTATTCATTAATTTGGGTGCGTTTGCTGTGCTGCTATTTAATACATTAAACAATTAGTCCATTTTAAAAATAAAAGTTGCTGTATGTTCAGCTGAAGCTTCCAAAACTCCAAATGATATAATAATTCCAACATAGACGGATTAGCTTAAAGTTTGGGCAGCATAACTGACCTTCATTTTTTCAAAATAAAAAGAATTAAATGTGTGAGAGTTAATGTTACTGCTTGCCTGACAGTTTGTTTGCATTCTCGTTCATAAAATGAAACTAAATCTTACTATCTGTCATACCTTCATCAAATTTGAATTGGTATTTCACGAAATTATTTCGTGTTGATTTTAATAGATACATTTTTCTGTCATCAATGTTGAAATATGAGCATGATGTCCACACGTCTTGAAAATTTATAGAAATTTGGTCTCTGGTCACTTATTTACTGTTCTTAAGTCCAATGCCCCAGAATCTTTTAATTATATTAATAATTATAAAAAGAAAATCATCATCAATTTTACTACTGGATATAGGCAACCGGTTGCTTCCAGTTGGCAAAAATGCCACTAGCTATAAAAACAAGCAAACTTTTTGCAGGAATATACGATTTGCGATTATTCATGGAATTCATGGAATCCTACTATTGTATTTCGTTTACGATTGTAAAATAAATGAGACTTGATTGCCATTTCATCTACGCAGAGAAGAGCCTCTCTGTGGCTATCAGAGAGATCATTAACTTTATTTGCAACTTTAAAGTTGAAAGTAAAGGTAGATTAAGAATATCTCTTAAAAATTAATAGACCTTTGGTCCTAATAAGTGAATTATCAGCACAAATTGCTTAATTTCGTCGGAATATCTACGAGATTTGCAAGTTTTGCCAGTTTTACTTTTACGTACTTGTAATTGTAATGCATATTCAGCTAAGCTGTTTCGAAGTAATGGCGGAATTGTTTTCTAAATTCATCTTCCGTAATTACTTGCTCCTTTGTTCTTCCGTTCCTTCTCTAAACGATTTGCTAGTCGCAACACTTGTCTATTAAGAGAGATAATTTTTGTATGGAGATTCTTAACACGATCTTTGGAAGAGGGTTGTGTTGAATTTTCTAAAAATATACAAAATTACTTGAAATATACTAACAATATTTAAATTACACTGACTATATTATAGTGCTGTGTAATTATTAAACACTTAACTGAATGATTTTCTTCTATAATAGCAACGATATTTCTTGAATTAGCTTCCGTAATATCCATTAATAGCAACTTATTTGAAGATGATGTGCTGGTATCTTAATTCATACTTATATTAAATAATGTTCTATTTGTTTGATGAAATTTTATAAATTGTATTTTTGTATTTTTTTATATTTTTATATATTTACCTAGATATCTTACAGTTTCTTTAAAAATTGTAGTCTACATATACTCTTAGCCTCGATTTCCACATTCCAGAAAACATGTCATCTTCAAATTGGTTCCTACATACTTTGCAATGGTAGTTACTAGGTTTCATACTTAGTTCAGAAAGACCAATTAATTCCAGCCATTTTGCCGCCTTGATTCGATTAATAAGATAGTAATAACATGCTTTGGTATGCAAAAAAAAACTTAATTTTTTGTCTTTTGCATTGCACTTGCAATTATAAACACAAGAAGAAGTCGGAATGGCGAGGCAAAGGAATACAAAAACCACAATGTGCTTCACTGTTATATCATATTATGTTTAATGGCATCATAAAAGTCATCCGTCTAATGGTGTTAGAAATGTATAACTCCATTCGACGCAGAAGGAGGCAATGAGATGATCAGACGATTGTCGTTAGTGAATTCTACCTACTACAGGCAGTTTTAAGATCATGAGTTTATTATTTAAATATGTTTTAGTTTTTAATTTAGTTGCTTCATACTCTCGAAGTTGAAACCATTTTAACAGCTGCAACACATTGTAATTTTTGTATCCTTTGCCTTACCATTCCGACTTCTTGTTGTGTTTATAATTGCAAGTGCAATAGAAAAGACAAAATTTCAAAGTTTTTTTTGCATACCAAACAAAGCATGTTATTAGATTAGTGTATACAACGTTATTAGTGAAATATTTGATAACTATCTTATTACACGAATCAATGCAGCAAAAATGGCTGGAATTAATTGGTCTTCCTGAACTAAGTATGAAATCTAGGAATAGGTATGTAGGAATCAATTTGAACATGACATGTTTTCTGGAATGAGGAAATCGAGAGTACATGCAGACCCTACATTTTTTAAAAAACATGTAAGGTAACTAGGTAAATATATAAAATATAATACAATTTATAAAATTTCATGAAACAAATAGAACATTAGTTAAAATAGGTATGAATTAAAATGGCAGCACATCATCTTCAAATAAGTTGCCATTAATGGATATTACGGAAGCAACTAATTCAAGAAATATCGTTGCTATTATAGAAGAAAAACATTCGGTTAAGTGTTTAATAATTACAAAGCACTATAATATAGTCAGTGTAATTTAAAAATTGTTAGTATATTTCAAGTAATTTTGTATGGCTTTAGAAAATTCAACACAAACCTCTTCCAAAGATGGTGTTAAGAATCTCCATACACAAATTAACTCTCTTAATAGACAAGTGTTGCGACTAACAAATCATTTAGAGAAGGAAAGGAAGAACTAAGCAGCCAGCAATTACGGAAGATGAATTTAAATAACAATTCCGTCATTGCTTCCCAAACAGCTTTGCTGAATAAGCAGCATTACAAGTACGTAAAATTAAACAGGTAAAACTTGCAAATCTCGTAAATACTCCGACGAAATTAAGCAATTAACGCTGACAATTCACTTATTAACACCAAAGGTATATTAATTATTAAGAAATATTCTTAACCTACCTTTACTTTCAACTTTAAAACGTTTACTAACAAATTGGGATATATATATATATATATATATATATATATATATATATATATATATATATATTATATTATATATATTCAGGAATAAATGAGAACATAATGCAATTAGTTGCAAATAAAGTTAATGTTCTCTCCGATAGCCACAGGGGGGCTGTTCTCTGCGTAGATGAAATGGCAATCAAGTCTCGTTTATTTTACAATCGTAAACGAGATACAATAGTAGGTTTCCATGGTATATTGCAGAATATTATGAATGATATTTGAAAATTATTTCGTGCGAACAAGCGCTGGCATTATTCAATCATGCGATCGAGAGAAGGAATACGCCTGGCGTAGCGTTATTATACAGCGGAGTTAGTTTAAAAAAGAGTGCAGCTGAAGGTGTAGGCTGTATAGTAAGACATACGCATACGCATATAAGATATACAAAAATGGTAATTCATCTCAGAAAGGATCTTAAAACTTATACTAAAAATTGATAGATCAACAAGCACAACTGTAGTCATAGTACATGGGCCGAGCGAGGAGAGAAGAGCAGAAAAAAGATTAATCTCTAAAAAAATTAAATCGAAAATATAAATGGAAGAACTATAATAACTATAAATAGCCGGGTAGGACAAGAAGAAAATAATTTAATAGATGCAAATGGTGAAACACTCAGAAACAACAGTGGTAAAAGACTAATAAACTTTTGCGTAGAACATAATATGCTGGTCACGAATACCTTCTTCGAGCATAAACATATATACACATGTATACAAGAGGCTATAAGCAAAAATTAAATATCAATGATAGATTACATATTGATGAATAGTATAGGAGGGAAATACTAGACGTTACACTTACAGTAACCGCCTAAATCTATATTGATCACTACCTTCTTCTAGAAACATTAAACCTCAGCACAAAACCGCCAAAGAGCCAAAAAAATCAATCATCGAAATGAAACTATAAAGGTATACAAATTACAAGAACCAGAAACAGCCTGTAAATTCAGAGAAGACATTTACACAAAGATAATGCATAATACCTAATGGTAGTACTATATCTAGAGAGCAAATGAGAGTATGCGGAATACAAACAACAGCATATCAAAGTCAATGAAATGGTGCAACAAGCAAAGACACCATCCTGAGACGAGTGCGGCAGAAAATTGAAGAAGATAGTCATGGCAACCAGAAACTATTTTATAAGACAGTTAAACACTAAGAAGAGGAAAAGAGGCCAACATAAATTAAGTGAAACGGAAAAATGTATCCTAATCGAAGGCAAAAAAATAATGGAATTCTGAAAGTGTATAGTGAGTATTTCAGAACATTTCTAACCACAAAGAAGCAAGACAATGTCCAGCCAAATGGGATAATAAACAGTGGGAAAGATGACGATGATCATATAAAGATAGAATAGGTTTTGGAGGCAATAAAATCTCTGAAAAGAGGCAAAGCAGCCGGATATTAAAAGATTGCACCAGACATGCTGATAGCCGATACAGTGTATCCAGATGTCCACTCATATTTTTCACAAAACATGCAACAATGCACTAGTGCAAGATGACTGGAGGATAGGATAGTTCTGGATAATTCTGGATAGTTGGCTGGAGGGTAGCATAGCTACAGACACTTAGGCATCAAAATGGGCCCATTGTGAAACCTCCCTTTAAGGCTGCTCACTCGTCCCACCAGTCAATGTTGCGTGCAAGCTGCAAAACTCTGGCGGGTGAGGAGCTGCCAATGCTGACCATACTAGGCCAGCACTCCCCTAGTATTAGAGCTGGGCAGAGGCATATTACATGCTCTGCTGTTTCTAGTTCTTCATTGCACCCTCTACATAACGGGCTGTTCACCAGACCCATCGTGTGTAGGTGTTTGTTTAGCCGGCAGTGGCCGGTTAGGATGAATAATTTCAGATTAGTTCTAGATAAGTAAAGGCGGGCCGTGGCTGCAATTTTACAAGGTTGCCTAATTGCTACCTTTGATTGTTTGCAGCCCGGCGTTTCTCGCCATCTTACCTTGTATAGAGCATGTGTCCTATGCTCTATTATTTTTTCAGAGTACCTGCAGAAAGTATTTCATCCTCTTGGGTTGTTAGAGGATGTAAGGATCCCTTCCTGGCAAGTTCATCTGCTATTTCGTTCCCCTTGATGCCACTATGTCCTTTTATCCAGAGTTCTAGTTTGTTATATTTAGCTAGCTCCTCCAGGCTATGTAGACATGAATATAACTCTTTCGACTAAAATGTGTTGGCATTTAGTGCATTTAGAGCTGCTTTGCTGTCGGTGAGTATTTGGATATGTTTATCCTTAATATTCCGCTTGGAAGACTGATGTGAGTCTTCCAAGTGGTGCACTTATCTTGAGATCGAGTTCTGGTGAGAATATTCCATAGCCAGCTCTCGTCTTAGTTTTGGATCCATCAGTATACATGGTTATGTTGGCGCCTTGTGGGATACCATCCATTGTGATGATGGTCTGAAAGTGTTTGACAAAACTGTATTTTGGGTAGCACTTCTATGAGGGGGTCTAGTTTGATAGCTTCACTCAGTATGCTCCCGTGTCCAATGATTCTAGATTTATCATGCCACAGATTGAGTGAAGATAGTTGCTGTTTTTACTGCAGTCTCCCTTATAAGAAGGTCGAGTGGTTGTAGACATAACAGTGCTTCAAGAGCTGCTGTGGGCGTTGTTCTCATAGCGCCGGTGATGCCAAGACACGCTGGATGTTTGATAGCTTTGAGATTGTTGTAACTTGTTTGGTTTTCGACCACCAGACTATTGCACCATATGCGATAGTTGGTCTTATGATCGCGGTATATATCCATTGGGTGATCTTGGAAGACAGGCCCCATGTTTTACCAACCGCCCTGCGGCATTGCCAGAATGAGATGCAAGCTTTTTGCAGCTTGGATGTTATATGCTCATTCCAGTTCAGTTTTGTATCCATGATTAATCCTAGATATTTTACTTTATCTGTGAGAGTCAGAGGGACCTTAAAAGGAGTTGGCATGTTCATGAGCACGAGTTTCCTCTTCCTCGTAAACAATATCAGCTCTGTCTTTTTTGGGTTAACTGTTAGCGAATTGCTATTGCACCAGTTCTCAACAATCTGTAGGGCACTCTGCATGAGATTACAGAGTACACCTTCAACACTACCATTTATCATGATCACTATGCCGTTGGCTATGCCGAGTTGTTTAATTCCAGGAGGAGGCTATCAACTACAAGGTCCCATAAAAGGGGTGAGAGGACTCCACCTTGAGGACAGCCTCTTTTTTTTGATGTTACGTCATCTACTGTTACTTGGATTGTTCTTAGACCAAGCATATTTTTTATCCAGCCCCTAATAGTGGGGTGAATCCCGTGAGATGTTAGAGCATTATCAATACTCTTAAATGTTGTTTTGTCAAAAGCACCTTCAATATCAATGAAGGTGACAAGCAACTTTTATGCTCTAGTGTTTCCTCTATCTTAGAGGTCACCAGATGTAGGACTGATTCCGTTGAGCGTCCTGGTTGGTAGGCATACTGTTTCGGATGTATGGGGTACGTTCTCAGCGGCCCGTCCCTGATTTCACGATCACAGAGCCTTTCCGACGTCTTTAATAGAAATGAGGTTGATGGGCCGTAATGACTTGGCAAGTGTGTAATCTACTTTGCCTGGTTTGGGTATAAAGGTCACTTTGACCTCTCCCCATGTATTGGGTATGTACCTAAAAGCAATGCAACCTTTAAATATATACACCAGTGTGTTTATAATGTACGTTAACCCCCATTGTAGTAGTGCTGGGAATATTCCATCTAGTCCTGGGGAATTAAAAGATGAAAAGCTTGATATTGCCCATTATACTCATCATTTGGTCAGCTAGCAGCTAATCTTCCTCATCAGGTAGATGAGGATCAGTTGCCAAGTTGAGACCTCCAGGTTGATTGCCAGGAAAGTGGGTGTCTAGGACTACCTCGATAGTTTGGGAGGGTGTTACCGTGAAGGTGCCATCCGCCCCTTTTTGCGAGTTAAGTTGTTGTACATGGTCTTTTGAGATTACTCTCTTCAGACGAGCAGCTGCTGCTGTGGATTCAATGCCATTGCAGTAGGCTCTCCATGTATTTATTTGTCGCTTCCTGACTTCACTTTTGAATTGTCTACGGGCTTCCCTAAAAGCTTCCCATAGAACTATATTATTTCTATTGTTGACCTTGTTGAAAGTTGTTCTGGCCTTAGATCGGAGACAGTTGATCTCTGCACTCCACCAAGGAGGTGCAGAGGCTCTCAAGCCCGCCTTTCTTATGGGACAGGAGTCCTCATATGATGAAATCAGTGATTTTTGGAGGTGTTTCACACAGGCCTTCAAGTCGTCCACTGATTCTGGAATTTTGTCTACTGCTTGATACTCCATCTTATCCGATAGGTATCTGCAAAATAGTTGTTTATTAGTTTTTTTGTGGATTTCTGTAGGACGGTAGTTCACGTGGTACGAAATCTAGGTCGTAGCGTATCAGTCGGTGATCAGACATGGATACCTAAATTGATACGTGCCAGTTTTTTATTTTGCTTGAGATATTGCCCAGTGTCAGACTGATGTCTATCACCTCGGCTCGTTTTTGTGTTACGAACGTTGGTTAAGTACTCAATTAGAGCCTTTCCTCTGCTGTTGATGTTGCTGCTGCCCCACACATGGTGAGCATTGGCATCACATCCGATGATGAGGTCAATCTTTAGTTTTTCACAGTGTTCCATCAAGTTTACCAGTTCTGGGCTGGGAGGTTGTTGAGCTGCGTCGTACGGTAGATACGCAGAGGCTACGTAGATCTCTGCGTCATCGTCTGTTTTCAGTCTGACAACTGTGAGGTCTGCAGAGCTGAATTGGTGTAGGAGTGTACCTGTAACTTTTGAAGATGTTAAGATGCATGTCCTAGGTTTGTTTCCAGCAGCGCTGTAAGGCAGGTTGCTGTTATTGTTGCCGAGTCCGCATACCCTGTTTTTAACAATCCAGGGTTCTTGGATCAGCGCGATGCTATATTGCATATTCTGCAGATGACAACTTAGATTAGCAGTTGCCACCTTGGAATGCTGCAAATTAATTTGGGTGATTTGTCAAACCAGGCTCATTTTATTATTTTAGCAATGGAGGAGATGGATCTGTATCCGGGTTAGCATTGCCTGTCTCAGCTGTCGCTTCAACGGAGTCTGCCAGCTCAGAGTTTTCCTCTTCGCCATGGGTTTTTACCTTGAGGGTGGCAAATCTATAATAGATTTTGCCGTCCCTCTTTTTTATTTCTGCGATGTCACATGAGGGTACACCGAAGATGAGCAGAACGCCATCTTCTTTGGTCTCCCTATAGAATTCGCACAAATTTTTGACAGACAGTGTTGTGTTCTGTGCTGCCAGACGTTGTAGTGTGACCTGGGGCTCGGCTGGTTTCCCTGGTACCCACACTGAAATTTTAGTTAGTTTAGGCAGTTGGTCTGCCCTAACAACTACAAGTTTTGCACCTTCCCATAGGGCAGGTGCAGCCTTTATATGGTTTGTCAGCCAGTCCAAAGACTCCTGATTCCCACATGTGATTCGCAGAATCTCTCCTGCATGTTTCCACTTTTCAAAAGTGAGGGTGAATGTTGATGAGCTGGTGATTGTTTTATCCAGCTCCTCAGTTAGCCAACCCTCCAGTTTGGTGGATTGTTCACTCGTCATTTTTCCCAAAAGGTGAGGCGAGTCAATTATAGCTACTCTGAGGTGGCTATTCACCAGCGCTACGTAGTTTATCTTTGAATTGGTTGGCTGGTCGTACCTTCTCTTGGGATTGCTCCCTGGAGAAGGTGCCAATCCGTCCGACCTCATCCGTTTTTTGGGTGGGTTTTTAACAGGTGGCTTCACCGGGGAAGCGCTGGTCCTGACTGTACCCTTACTTGGTTTTAGCCCCGCTCGACGGACTCTTCGTCGTCGACGGGCTTCTGAGCCACATATTCTGTGGCGTTTGGGCCGCACAGAGTCATCCTCCGCTTGAGGGTTGACGTTGTCGTCAGCCCTCAGCCCTCAGCACCAGACATGCTGATATACAGTATACTGTGTATCGAGATGTCCACTCATATTTTTCACAAAACATGGAACAATGCACTAGTGCAAGATGACTGGAGGATAGGAACAATAATACTAATTTTCAAAAAGGGAGACAAGACTTTACCGAGGCATCATTTAACTAAGCACTGTTTAACAAAGCAAACGAGAAAATTTTGTAGAAAAGGTGCAAAGTAGAAGAGCAGCTAAATGAAGCCTAAAGCGGGTTCAGGAGAGGACGAAGTATTCGGTACCATGTTTTTACAATAAAACAAATGATCGAAAAAGCCAGAATAATGAACAAAACCATATACCTAACATTTTTGGACCTGTGAAAAGCATAGAAAGAGAAGTTTGGGCGAATCTTAGCCAAGGAAACAATAGCCGGAAGCTAAGAAAAGGAAAAGAAAGTCTATACGTAAACAACCGAAGCTATATAAGAAAGGAAAATATGCAATCGACCACATTTTAAGACAAAACGAGAGTCTGAGACAGGATGATCCGAAACGCGGATTTATTGGATACAAGTAATTACGGATCCTTGACATGAAGTGAAAAAGACCTACAAGAAAATCTGAACCTATGGGGAAATGAATTAGCGAGAAGAAATATTCGATACTAGCAAGACAAAGATCATGGTCATTGGTAAATAAATTAATAAGTCCTATATGGAGATTGGTTGCGCGTGACTGGAGTCAAAACTACCCCTTTACTATATGAACGATCCAACACAGTGCTGAGAGACATATATCAAGCATAAGCCATATAGATCATGGCCCATTGCGTGTTTTAGAAAAACAATCAGATTTTGTATAAGAATAAACGATTTATTTCTGTTAAGCTATCACGGCTCTTTCCTTGATGAGCAACTCATTTTATTGGGCCATTACCTGCCTCTCAAGTAAATGATTTTTTTGTATGTAGTGATCTTTAATCATTTCATGTCGTTCTTTGAGTGAAGTGGTGTCAGCCTGTTGGTTATGTTGTGTTTTCTTGTTAATGGGCCTACCTCCAAGCCACTTGGGTCTGCTATCAACCTACTTGCGCCTGCCACCAACCTAAGAAATACTGGGCGAAGTGATGGCTGCACGCTATGAATGTGTCGTAAACATATTTGTTGCGCGCTCACCGCAGTACGTTTGCCGCGACAAGAATTCGGATCTCGTTACACTCCCCTTACTTACAGAAAAAAAGAAAAAGATTTTAGACTTTTTTGGGGCCTTGCGTAGTAGTATCGGGCTACTACTGATACGGTTCTTATTGATGGTCACCCGGTGGCCGTCTGGGCACAAAATTGCACATTCTAGGTTATAGGTCCAGCGGGGTGACGTAGGGTCCGGTAAGGGTGAAGGGATTACGACGGTTGATTCTTCGCATGTTGGTACTTCAGGTGCTCTGGACCCGCGGGGTCGCCGGTAGGCCTGTTCGGGCAAAAGAGATGGGGGACGTGTCAAACCATATGATAAGGGCTTGCAGATTTTGAAGACGGGCCGAACAGCTGCAGCAATCGCTCTTGCAGTGCTGCATTGCGCACCGTCCGGTCAGAAGTGGTCGGTAGTGGTAACATGAGCGTCGGGATGTAGTGCACTATTAAGGTCTACAGAAGAGATAATAGGCTAATTGTCATCACATTCATGAGCGGGCTTAAAGACCTTGACATAAATTTTCTTTATGATGAGATTAAGAGATGATGAGAGATTAAGAGTCGTTGCCATGTAGCGAATAGACGACCGATGATCAAACTTTGGTTACGGTATAGAGTCCTACAAATTGCGGAGCGGACAGTTGCACGACTCTTTGGGCGAAGTTCTCCTTGTCTTCGAAGTTAAGGAAGGCGGGGAAGAGGCCTGTAGAGTCATGTCTTGTGGAATTTAGAGCCATCCTTGCCGCTCGGCAACGTGGGTGTCCCATTTACGGTGGTTGTTTGCGTTAAATTGAGCCAGGATGGTCTTGAGGGTTCGGTTAGACCTTTCCACTGGATTGTCCTGCGGAGAGTATGGTGGGGTATATCAGAGATGAATTGAGAGCTTTGTCGCTAATTATTTGAAATTTCTGCTGGTAAATTGGGTTCCATTGTCACATATAATTGTCTTCGGGGTCCTGAAGCGATAAACTATAAAATTAAAGAAATTATCAGTGACATCTGCTGCGGTGGCTTTACGGAGTGGAATTACGTCCACCCATTTCGTAAATCGATCCTGACAGACGAGCAAATATTGGAATCTCCCTGTAGACTGGGGAAAAGAGCCCATCAAGTCTATACTCATTCCCATGGTTTAGAAATGTTTGAGTCTTACATCCGGCGGGCTTTTGTTGAATGAACCGTTGCTCATATGTTTGATATAAGCCACAATTTCTCACATAACGAGTGATATCTCGATTCATCCCCGGTCAATAAAATCTTTGGGATATTCGCACATCCCAGATGTTCAGCTATAGGTTCAGCTATAGGTTCGTCGTAATTATCATCTAATACTTTACTACGTTCGTCTTTCGGAACACAGTACTTCTTCTTCTTAGAGTGCTTCATCCGTTTCGGATATTAGCGATCATCATCACGATCTGCACCTTGTCTACTGCACTGCGAAAAGTTGCAGGGATGTCATGTCAAACCACTGGCGTAGATTTTTTAGCCAGGAAATTCGTCGTCTTCCTGGGCCTCTTATTCCCAGGACCTTGCCTTCCAGAATCAGTTGAAGTATTCTGTACCTATCACTATGTCTCATTACGTGCCCGAGGTATTCCAATTTCCTAACCTTCACAGCGGTCAATACTTCCCGTTACTTGCCCATTCTCTGCAGAACGAGTACGTTACTAATGTGCTTTATGCATGAGATATTTAGGATACGACGATATGCCCATAATTCGAAGGCCTCCAGTTTTTTCTCTGTATTTTTTGATAAAGTCCAGGATTCGATGCCGTACATTAGTGTTCACAAAACATATTAATGCAACATTCAAATCTTAAGTTGCAGGCTCAAGTCGGGGCTGTTGAAAACATTTCTCATCTGAATACATGTCGCGCCCGCTCTTTCTATCCTGCATTTGATTTCTACGTAGTGATCCCAGAGTTTTTTCACGCAGGTCGCTAGTTATGTGTATTTGTCCACTTGGTGAATGATTTTGTTGTTAAAAAGTATCGTCTGCTGTGGTGGATTATCTTTACTGACAAGCATATATTTAGACTTCTTGAGATTGAGATCGATTACTAATTTGATCTTATGCATCATCAGCTGAAGTCCTTGCGCCGTACTCGCCAATATGACAGAATCGTCTGCATATCTTAAGTTGTTAATTATCTCGCCGTTGAGCGATATTCCTTCCTTCACACCATCCAGCGCCTCCTTAAATATTTCTTCCGAGCATATGTTAAACAAGGTTGGCAAAAGCACACAACTCTGCCTCACACCTCTGCGGATTTGGATACTACCCGTGTGTTAGTTTCCCACGCATACTTCTGCCATCTGTTGCCAGTAGAGATTTGCTATTATGCGATTGTTTTTGTCGTCGGTTCCGGTGTTCTTGAGTATTTTAAGCAATTCTTCGTGTTTTACTCGATCGAACACTTTGCTGAAATTTATAAAGCCCAAGTGTACATCGCAGTTAACATCTCTGCATCTCTGGACTAATACATTGAGCGCTAATAGTGCTTCTCTGGTACCTAACGCATACCTGAAACCAAATTGCGTCTCTTGAATATGGTCTTCGCATTGTCGGTATATACGGTGGTGTATGATTTTTAGAAATATCTTAAGTGCGTGGCTCGTTATGCTTATAGTACGATATTCGTCGCATAGCTTTGATCTTGTTTTTTCGGAATAGTAACAAAAGTGGATTGGAGCCAATCTTCAGGTATCTTCTCCGTATCATATACTAAATTATATAGTTGAGTAAGCGTGTTTATGGCTTTTTCATTAAAAAGCTTGAATATTTCTGCCGGTATTTTATCTGGGCCTACCGCTTTGCCGTTTTTTGCTACTTCATACCATGGTCTTCCGGTCGCTCATCTTCAAAAATCTTGTGCACATAGTCTTTCCATATCGATATTTTTTTTTATGTCTGTAATTTCATTTCTACTTTCATCCACAAGTCTTTCCTGTATTATTTTCCTTCCAGTGACCGCGGCCCTTTTATCTTACGATGCATATTGAAGTGATCATGTTGCTTTTGTAGTCCTTCTATTTCTAGACATTCCGTTCTCATCAGTTTTTCCTTAGCATTCCTGATTTTTTCCGTATTTGTTTAGTTAGTTCTTTGTATTTTTCTTGGCCCTTTCCTTTAAGCATCCTTCTATCATTCATCATTTTTAAAATGTCATTTGTCAGCCATTTTTTATGTTTTTCCCGTCTCCTTTTTGGTAGGTGTTCTTTAATTATATCACAATTACTGCCCTACACTGAGATCTCTTGTGTTTATTGTTTCGAAGGTTTTGTTTACCGAGTTGGTTATAACTGTTCTGAGATTAACGTCTTCTTTCACCTTTCTTAAGTCGTATATAGGATCTGATGGTTGCTGTTTCTTTTTTTATCTTTTTAAGTCTTAAATGATGCAACAAGAGGAATGATATCAGATTTTATGAGGTTTCGAAATGTCTGATTGATAGCTATGTGATCGATTTGATTTATGACTACTTTTTGAGTTGTATTTGCTGGTGATGTCCAAGTATATAGACGCCTCTGTGGAAGGTTATAAAGCGTATTTGTTATAACAAGTTCTTTTTCTCTACAGAATTGGACGAATCTATCTCCTCTATCGTTCCGTGACCCAAGTCCATAAGCTCCGTATCTTGTCTTGTTTTACTTATCCAACCTTAGCATTGAGATCTCCCATTGCCAGTGTAACTTCGTTTTTCTTGGTTGATTTTAGGGCATGTTATATCTGCTCATATAGTTCTTCTACCTATATCGTCCTTGTCTCTAGTTGGAAAGTAGACTTGTATGATGTTTATGTTAAATGGCTTTGCAATTTTACATATTTTACTGAGCTTTTTACTTCTCGGGTTACTATGATGACTACCCCATTTCGATGTTGTTTGTCATCGTTACCAGCGTAGTATATGAAGTGATCAAGTACTGTACTACACCCCGAGCCCTTCCACCGTATCTCAATTATGCCCATGATTTCCACCTTCATCCTATTAATTTCTTGTACAATGTTGTGTGTCTTTCCATCTTCATATGCACTCCGCACATTCCATGTGCCTATTCCTGTTGATTTGGTCTTTTTCGTTGTGTTTTCATGCTGAAGTGTACTGTTCTTCTTTATTTTGGACTAGGAGATTCTTTACACCCCTGTCCCATTTAAGGTACGCCGATACTCGGGGCCGTTTTTGGTTTTATCCGTCATAATGATGATTGTACCAGGGATATCTTAGAGACCTTTAATGTGGTAGTTTCCCGTTTCTTTCCGAATCTCCACGCCGTTGACCAGTTTGTCGGTTTATCCGGAAGTGATTTTTCACTCCCGGGGCAACGAATTGCTCGACTCCTGCCAGCTCCTCCACCCGATGCTGTTGGCTGGCAAGAGGGACTACTTATACTGGTAGTTATTCGGTCGGCAGAGCCCCATTAGTTATCTGGCAGGGTATACCACGTGCAGGTGAGGTTGTTCTTTGGGTGGACATATCAGTGTCATCACCCCCTTACACAGTACTTCCACGGGAACATGATTGTCTTCATTCCAATGTCTGTATAGGTAGCCGTCTTGGATCTTATAATCTGGAAAATTATCTGGAATTTTGCACACATTATCATATAGGCTCCGGTACCATTGGCAGGAATTTTGTCCGTGGCACACATATCTAGCTTTGGTAAGTATTCCGCAACATCTAGCTCGGGAAAATCGGCAGCGGTTACCAATGGTTCACAGGAGAGAGTATCGGCTAGGAGATTAAGGGATCCTTTAGGGTAGGTGCTGTGAAAATCAAACTGTTGTAGGAACATATTACATCGGGTTATCCATCCTGAGGGATTCTTCAGTGAGTACAGCCAGACCAATGATTAATGATCTGTAATGTCGTGGAACTTGTAGTCTTGGAAACAGGGCCTCATTCGCTGGATGGCTCAAATAATGGCAAGATACTCCTTTTCACTCACGGAATAGTTCTTCGCGGCTGAATTGACTTGTTGCTAATTCTCCAGGCGCTATATCAGGGCGGCTCCTAGCCGCTTTCGGATGCGTCGGTCTGCAGGATGAGCGGCACTCATAAGTTCGGGCCAGCTAAGATTGGAGTTTTAACTAAATAGTTGTTTAGCTAACCAAAGGCTTTTAATTGGTGGAAACGCCATGTAAATTTTTTCAAGAGGGCGTTTAGTGCTGCTGCGGTATCAGTGAACTTCGGTACAAATTGTTTCTACCACAAAATAATTTCTGGAATCTTCTCAATTCCCTTACGATTCATGGCGGCGCCGAATGCAAACCAAAAGGCATTACTTTGAACTGGAACAGGCCACATCCGAGTACGGAGCTGGCTGTGAGAGGCTTACTGGTACGCTCAGCGATACCTGCCAGTAGCCCTCTTTCAGGTCACACGAGCTTACCTAGCGGCGCCTGTACTTGTGGTAGGGGATATGCATCTCACTGAATTTATGTTTCGGTAATTTAAATCCATCCTTCTTCTTAACTGAAACAAGCAACTCCCCGCACTAAGGACTGTACGAAGGCTCTATTATGCTACCCTCCAACATTTCCTGAATATCTGCAGTTGTTTAACGGGGACTGTGTTGTACATTAGCCTGATATTCGAGAATGTGTAAAGAAATTTATTTCGTTCCATGTTTCTTCGTAAATTTACATCTTAGCGCCGTGATTTGTGTGCAGCTGTATTTATTATTATATTATTGTTTAAACGGGTTTGACTGTATGCAACCCATATTGTTTATTGTTAAATTATTAATAACAAATTAATTGGGTATATAATTAGCGTCCCGGAATTTTTACAGTTGTTTAGCAATCCGCAGACGCACGGTGTGAATTTAATTTGTATTTGGCTCCTTATGTCTGTTCTATTTGAGTACAGTTTTTTGTGCTCAGCGTGGCTGAGTAGTTGTCACGCAGTTTTGCTGCGCGGCGATCGCTACACGATGCTCTCTTCCTTGTGATTGTGTTGGTAGCAGGTTGTGGGTGAATTGGTCTTGGCAGACATAGTTTCGAACACGTGGTTTGTTGCGTATTTCGGTAAGGCATATCTTTTCTTTGAGTAACTTCGTGTTATTCAGTTGCTGTTGTTTCTGAATTTTGTATACCCCATTTGGGGTGAAGTAGTTTTCTTTTTAAGTAGAAGCTACAGTGTTTGAACATTTTGCGATCTTTCTTGTTTTATATTTATTCAGCGCTTCACGCAACCCATTTTATTTATCTAGCCTAGCCAGTTCAATTTAGCACGTTTTTGTTGCATGCCATAGGAAACTTCCCTTCAGGATTTTTCCTACTTTCAGTGTTCGTGTCTCGGCACTTTAAATTTCCTTCTTCATTTTGTCTTTGTGTTTGTCCGCTTCTTTAAGCGATATGGGACACTATTCTATTCTTATCTTGACTGACGTAATATTCTCATTCATATTTTGTATTTCTCAACTGTTATTTATCTTTATACTCAAACGACTGTATTAATTAATTTTTATTGTTTTTGGATCTCAAACTACAACATTTCAACCTTCAACTACGTTTCGTGGGATAAATCCGCTGCCTGGACACGCCGTCAGCCGTGGAGTGCCCGCACGTGACTGCCGAAATAGTCTCCAGCTGTACAACCACAAGTCTGATAGCCAAGGAGGGAAGCATGAGGACGGGCGCCCACAGGCCCCATTCTACGTCCAGGCAGGGAAGGGTTGATCGCCATCGCCATCGACCGACTGTTGCTTGGTTTGAGACACATTACTTTTTGTATATATATATATATATATATATATATATATATATATATATATATTCATATTTTCATTTTGTTATATTTCAATACAGTTCTTTGATAGAGTTTTATTTGTATCATTATACTAATCACGTAACTTGCTCTGCAATATTACTGGCGCCCACAAATTAACAACGAATCCACTCACACCGTATCAACCTCAGTAGCTCACAGGCAAACCTGTTAACGATATTTTTTCCAAGAGAAAAGTTGTTATAATTAAAATCAACCAAAATCGTGCATAATGAAGTATACTACATTAGAATACTTTTTGCTAAGGAAGACATAAATAATTATTTATACAAACCAATAAGAACATATGTATAAAAAACTATCGCGATACTTGGCCTTTGATTTGCATCGATAATGAGTCGACACCTGGTGCAATGGATGTAGATTCTTAATGAGTTTTCCAGATGTTCATCAGATATTCTATTTCAAGTCTTACTTTTCGGTTCCTTCTTGAACAGATTTGTTTACATATGTAAGTGCTATCGAAAAGGAATGCCATGAAGAGGACGTGATTATGTAACATGGAAAATTTGTCTGTTGGTAGATTAGATTTATAAAATACAATCAACATTACATGGTCAGATTTATCCTTTATTTGCATATCAGATTGCAACCCAACGCATTTGAAAATTCGGTGGTAATCTATTTCTACCAAGAATGGAGGAAAATACTAAAATAATGCCTATTCACTCCAAAATCCTTAAATTGTTGTTCAAATTCCCGTATCAAATCCAGGATTAAGACTTATTTCTGCCCATTATGTTCGGCCAAAGTATTGAGATGCGAACATTTGTTTCGATTTTTTGCTAAATCTACCATCCAGTTCATATCATCAAGTTCTTGCACACATCTATCATTCGATTTTATAAACATCTTGATTTCACTTCGTAAATCGTACAATCGAGAATGTTCTTCAAATCATTAACTTTACGATACTTATCACGATAATATTTGCCTGCTGCCGTTTGAAAATAATGTCGTTTTACATAATATTTAAAAACATTTACACATTATAAAAACCGTAGAATTGTTCAGCTTAATGAAGAAGTAATCTTCTGTTCATTTTTCAACAAAAAATCGATTTTCATCCTAGAAAAATTAAAATATTGCAATGATAACAGAAATATAGAAAATAAAATATTTTTTGAGTACTAGACTGAATACGTAACAAGGATATTAACGAATTAATTAACATACACACTCGTATTTCCAAACTAAACAAAATAATATAGTCAACACGCGACGACAATTCAACCACAATTCCAAATATTTTTATCTATCGTAATTAAGTTCGTTGCCTCAGACAGTAATATATTCTGTAGATGTTTCATTATAACATTTGTCTACAATTTGAGTTTCTCAAATTCGCCAAAATTTATAAATAATGCGACGTTGATAATTTTAAAGATTATACTTCATAAAAAATATATCTTCATAAGAAATATATCGTAATTTCTATTGAAAATTAATAGTTGATTTCGCATTAAATCAGCATATTGTTTTTTAGATTTACATAATTCACAAGAAAACGTTTTGCGTTCTGCACCTTGTTTCTTCATTTCTAAGTTGATACTAAGAAATTTCAAGAAATTAGTTGACCATATATAAAGAAAGTCAATTTGTAATTTGAAGTACTTTCTTAGTGACTTAAATAAATGTGGTGGATAATAAGCATAGATCGATGAGTGTTAATCATAAAAGAAGATGTGGCTATGGATTGCTTGCTCGTTGATCACAAACAACCATTGGAGGCTGTAATGTAATCTCAAATAATTGTTCACAAATCTCGTTTTTATCGAATTTAAAATATGGCGCGCGATCCTATTATTAAATAAATACTAGCAAAGATGTATTTTCCACGTTTTTCTCTGTATTGATTATAATTTATACTTTTTATAATTAAATGTTATCAACCAAGTATACAAATTGTCGTTCCTAATTATTTATTCTTGCAACCTACTCTTTGATTTTTTAGATTATATATTCAGATCAATGAATGCATAGTCGCAATTGCGGGCAATCATACTTTCAAATTATTACGAATAAATTTTGTAATCGCCAGAAGATTTATAATATAGACGAAGAACAAATGTCTATTCCTTGGTACTCAAAGGCATTTTGTTTATGGAATAATTTTGATTTATATGAATGTTTTCACATAATCCATATAGGATTTTATCAAGTTTACATTTTAAAGCATGCCTCCTCCAAATACTGTTTAATAAACATGATTTCTTTTAACTATCTTCTTTAAAGATTCTACTTTTTTCCTTCAACATATCGTTTTCGGTTCATAGGTAATGCCTTTTATGATCCAATCATCAACAAACTTTTCTTCAATTTCATCACATCTTCCAATTTACAATGGAGGTATTAGGTATTAGGAATGGGCACTGAATGGTGGTTTTTTAATTGATTATCGGAATCGGTATGTTCGATTTTTTTTTATCATTGGCTAAAAATGAGTATTCGGAACAGCATTTCAATATAATAAAATCCTTGCTGTATTTTAATCCCGTAACTATGATAACTTGTTTGAATAAATAAAATGCCTAGCGACAGGGACAAAAATAACTCAGCGGACGGAGGAGAGCAGTTTGATACGACATAAAAATCCATCTGAAAATTACCCTGTCTCAAAGTATTAACTAATACACGATAAATGACAATATTCAAAGTAGGAATGTCACCCACAAACTGGCGCTGTCACAATTTTACATGTGCATCATAGACAACATGTGCATTAAACGTCTTGGTAGGTTATTACTTGGTGGTTATTACTCAATGATTCTACTATATGCGGCGCCAGTCTGGTGCACTCAGCTGACCACCGCGAGATACAGGACACTACTGGAGAGACCCCAAAGGAGTGCGGCCTTGAGGGTAGCGTGCGGTTACCGGGCCATCTCAACTAGGGCTATCCAGATTATATCCGGGCTCACCCCAATACACATACTAGCTAGGGCCAGGACCCAAGCCGTGGGTAAGGCGCGAGCCAAAGAACAGTCCATAACCGAATGGGAGCAAGTCTGGGCAGAGGACAACCCAAAGGGTAGGTGGATAAAGCACTAATACCCTCGATTAAAACCTGGGTAAGCAGGAATCACGGAGAAGTCAATTATTATCTTACCCATATGCTCTCGGGACACGGCTGTTTCGAGCATTACTTAAACAGAATCGGCCTTAGCAACACGGACAAATGCCCACACTGCCAAGCATAAACAGACACGGTGGAACACACTATTTTCGCCTGCCCCAGATTGAGACAACACAAGCAGCGGAAACATGTTAGTGGCCCAACGAAGAGCGTGATAGCCATCATGCTAGAAAGCGAAGAAAACTGGCAAACAATCAACGGTATGGTAGCGGGGATCCTCTCCTGCAAGGAGCAGGAGGAAAGAGTTCGGAAGACAGAGGTGTAAATTTAGCGACAGGGGTGGGCTAGGACGTGATGCAATGCCGAGAGGCTAATACCGTGCCCTAGCCCGTGATAGCCCAGAGAGGGTTTTAGCCAGTAGTCGCTGGGGCAGAACGCTCCGATGAATCCGGCACAATGTCTTTGGAAGATTTTCCTACCTTCGCTCCGAAATAAAAACAAGGTTAGGTTAGGTTCCCCCACGAACAGAACACACTTTGTCGAGGTGTAGGGCCCAGTGCGACATCTGCAAACGGCAAAGTTATGAGGGTATACATAGCTGGGACTAGGAAGTCGTCGCATTGTTAAGATGTTCGGGACCGATTGAAACTTCTTGCGATAATGGGTCTCTCTAAAAGAGATGATCGCTCGGTCTCTCTTGGCCAACCTCTACAGCCACTCTGGCTCCTTTTCGACCCAGAGGCTATTAGGTATCGAGGGCTAGGAGTCAAACTTACTGTCTTACGCCTCCTAGCGCGGCGGACTGAGCCTACAGTGTCACTTCACACCTTTCTGACCCCGATGCTATTAGAGCTACTCGAGGGCTAGGGGTCAAACCATCTTCTCTTCACCATATAAAAAAAAATTCAACCTCGCCATGGCGAGTCCAGCCGGGACGGTGGATACACACCCAACGGCCGGTCGGGACGCCGGGGTGCAGCAGTTGCGAGCCCCAGTAGATAGTCCGCCGATCCTGGTGGCCCACCACTACGGGGTCGGACCAAAACGCCCCCTCCACTGCGGGCTTGGCCGGGACAGTAGCCCCTAGCCAATTCGAGGCTGCCGGTCCAACACTACACTGGCAGGCGAGGCCCTTGCTGATCCCGGTGGCCACGTAGCCAGGGGACAACCCAAAACAAATTAAATGTTCTGTATGTACCGTTCTTGTGATGTCCAGATATGATTCACCATGACGACTATGCAACCACCAGGATAAAACATTAAATACGATGATGGATTCAAGCAAAGAAAAAAAGTTTACCATCCAGAGGAGGGTTAGCTCAAAGTCGGTCGGGGAGGGCATCGAAGTGGGTGCCTCCCGACCGTCATATGACTATTACCAAAACGGCAACAACAAGGAAACGGAGGCCAACATCCCAGACGAAGACACGTGACACCCGACACCGTGAGAAACCGCCGCTCTTTCAACAACAAAAACGAGACCATCGCAGCGATGCTGATAGATTATGTGGACAAGGAGGAAGGAGGAGATCGTGAAACGCAAGGCCAGGTCCTCATCGGACACCTGGCACACCCCGGTGGCAGTGAAGGAGGGGACCCAGAATGAAAAAAGAAAAGCCGGGAGACCCACCGCCGAACAAATACTCAGGGAGCTAGCGGCGAACAGGGACCTCGTCTGGCGCCTAACAGCCACTGCTGGCACCGCACAAAACATCCCCCGTGATGCTAAGCTGGACGCTGGCCTCTTAAGGGAAGCGTTCGACAAGATTTGGGAGGACTACGACTCAGACGCCCCCACAAACCTCGGTAAAGAACCGACAGACCAAGGCCCTCAGGGAGGATAAGCGGATAGCGGACCTCGAAATTGCGAGAATGAGAACCGAGCTAGAGTAGATCCGCCGGCAGCTAGAGGGGAGGATACGGAACCCTAGAGACGAAACCAGGGAAACAGCAACCCAGAGGTTAACTAGGATCCATGAGGCAATTGCGGCGCAGACCAGCTATCAGGACGACACTAAGGTAATGGAGGAGGAGTGGCCGGAAGCAAGGTACCAAGTTACCTCTTACATCGCACCCAAGGATGTATAACCCTTCTCGGATATCCCTCTAATCCGACTAATTGAAGGTCAATGCCGCTCGATCAACGCCGGGAACAAGCCGGGACGCAAGATTGCTAAGCTGGCAGAGAGGGGCATGAAGGAAGGACAGGTCTCGACCATAACGAAGACCATCGAGGTTACCGGAGGTGAAGGTCCCCCATCCAGTCAAAGATGGGCGACATACTTTGTCATGTGCGACACCACAACACCGAATTCAACCAACGGATCGCTGTACAAGGGAGCCGGCAGAATAGCTCAGCTGCTAACCGACTCCGGGGAAAAGGAGGAGCGGACAGAGTAGGGGAACGCCACCACCACCGCAGCGAAGCAGCTGTTTGAAATTCAACTAGCAGAAACAGGGCCAAGGTGGACTCCCTCTGCTCCGCCTGACCTGACCGTCTGCAACGCTGGCGGGGCGCCGACGTTCTCCAGAGGAGACTCGGCGTCCCACTTCGACGTCACGTTTGCGTCACCACAGATGGCCAGGCGAGTACACAGATAGCGCGTACTGGAGGAGGAAATCTTGGCGACCACCTGTACATCCTGTATAAACTCAGGCAAGGGAACGTCGTTCAGATTCAAGTCCAGCTGTCCCAGCTCCAGCACGGCAGAACCCCCAAGCGGAGGTGGAAACTAGAGACGATGTACGGCCCCGCAATCGTCCAAGAGATCAGCGAAGCAGGGCAGAGGAGTGGATGCGCTGGCCGATGGCCTGGTTAACAGGATTTCGGCAGCATGCGCAGCCAATGTCAAGTCAACTGTCGCCACCAGCAGACGGAAGAGGGAGGTCTACTTGTGGTGCCACAAGGTAGCCGTACGTTGAACCCTGACCAACCGGGCCAGAAGGAAAGCGTAGAGAGCCGTCGCTGTCAGTCCGTTAATATAATATTGTCTTCCCTTCTTTCTATTGTGTATATCTTCTGCAATATTTCCTTTATTTTGACTTTCTATTCGCTCTCTAACTTGTGACGAGAACCGCGTTCTCGGGGCGGCGAACGTTCCGCGATGATCGCGCACGGCATATGTATTCCGCACATCCACAGCGCGCAGCCATCTCTTCGCCCGGCATCTCTTCGCCCGACAAGTGACCGTGGCGCCCGAGCACACCGAAACCAAATACCGTCACAAATTTGGCGTCACAAACTGCCGGTTAAGCATCCGGATATATTCTATTTCCGCAATTCTTTAGTCCTCCTTTTGGTGTTTTCTTATTATTCCTAGTTCTGCAATTTACACATCGCTATTTTCCCTTTCTGCAATCTATCTCTTTTCATTTTCTTAATTGCTCTTGGCAGCACCTGAAGTGAGTACGAAACTTAGATCTTAGGTTTTTAAATTCGCCTCTTAAGGTGGTCGAATCTTGTTGCACATTTTATAGGCTATATTCACTTATTAATATGTTCTGTCGTTACATCCAGTTTTCCGATAACCAGCCAAGTGATTGCAACAAAAAGCTACGAAAATAAAAATGAATTCCCACGAAGATATTTCAAAATTGGAGCTCCAGCGCATTAAAAATATGAAAATGATTGATTCACTTGTATTAGGAGACTCACCTCTCAGAGCGTGATTAAGAACGGCTGGCAAAGATGGAGGATCAGGGAACTGTTAAACCAAATCTTTCCTCGTTCGGTTATCTATTGGCAACTCTGGGCGCTGCCATTGGATCCTCTTCCACGTCACCAAGCCACGTGTGCGGTGACTTCAACGGTAAATCCAGACAATGGGGCTCGCCTGTGGAAGACCTCAGGGGTAAGGTACTTTCTGACTGGACCGCGCAACAGGACCTAATAGTCCTAAATGCGGGGCAAACACCCACCTTTATTCGGGGGGCGTCCTCGTCCCATATGATGTCTCCTTCGCCTGCCCGAGGCCCGCCAGGATTGTACGGGACTAGGAAGTGTCGGAGGAGGTAAACCTCAGCGACTATCATAACATTTTTATCCAGCTCCTCCAGGACAAAATCGCATTAAACGGAAACGTACACCAGCCTACAGTATGGCGTATAGGGGATGGTGCCCTCAAGAAACTGAACGACTGGTGGGACAAGCACGATACCCCATGGCAATGGCACCCAAGCATCCCTGAACAACTGGATGAAACCCTTTTTAAAGGGTGCGACGAGGTTTTAAGACGCAAGATAGGCTAGGTTAGAGGCAAAAATCCAAATTACTGGTGGAATGCCGAGTTAAAACAGTCGAGGGACGCCTGCAACGTGGCAAATCGCAGTCATGCGAGCGAGGCCAAGACCAAGGACCAGCCTGGAAGATCTGGCCATACTCAAAACCAGGCTGCAGACCTCCAAAACGCCCTTAAGAAGGCAATTAAAAAAGCAAAAAAGACGCCATAGTACGCAGCTACCTGTAAGAAAGAGTGGTCATGGTCGGGAGCCAATTAAAGCTCAACATGACGGGAGGCGTTCTGCAGGGGTCCATTCTTGGGTCAACCATGTGGAACGCCTTCTACAACTGGGTTCTCAGGCTTTCTACGCCGCCCCGTTGTCCAAAACGGCCTACAACTCGCCCCAGAGAAAACGGAGATGGTGATTCTGGTGGGGCGAAATACCCTCCGAAACATCACCCTAGGGTAGGTAGCAGGGCAGTGTCTAGCAGCATGGAACTGCGATATCGTTGGGCTGGGTTGGGTTACAGGCGGAGTGGCTCACAGCTTTGGACGGGTGTATTGCCTCGCTAACTATGGAACACACCTTGACGCGGTGTGGGGGCTCACCCGAGCTGCCCCGAGCGACCCGTCGGGCTACCCCCTGGCAGGTGGCATGGGATGGAAGTCGGGGTGCCAAGAGGTTCTGGGGCCCCAGCCAACCCTCCTTATGGACGGGGCCGCCTTTCTAGAGGCACTTTATACTTTGAACTGTCGGCCACTCGGCCAACTCTTCCTCCTTCTCCTGACCCCCGGGCTATTAGGTGACGTGGGCTTATAGCATTTTATCAAGTTGTCATTTAAAAACGATGTCTTCTCCTTTCTTTAAAGATTCTAATCTTGTTCTTAAAAATATTTTTTTCGGTTCGTAGGAAATACCTTCTAGCTCCAATCATCAACAATTTCCTTCAATTTCATCACTATCAAAGTCACAACAGAGGTATTAGGAATGGGCACTAAATGGTTGTTTTCTAATTGAATATCGAAATTAAAGTACTCGGTTTTTTTTATCCTTGGCTAAAAAGGAGGATTCGGAAATGCATTCCAATTTAAGGCTGGGGAATTCAAGGCCTACTAGATTTAGAAAATGTATTTATTTGTTAGTACGATTACTAGTTCTTAGATAGCACTAGGATCGCATTTTATAGTATTTATTTGAAACCGGAAGTACACGAAGCGATGTTAGACAAAGATGAAAGCATGCTTTGTTGACAGCCAAGTACAGCTGTTTCTGACGTTGCGCCATGTTGCCATTAGAAATATGCTGTTTAATTTAATATATTAAATGAATTTCGTTGATTTTATAACATAGTTTTTTAAAATCAAATTCAAGTAGGCGAGAAATTCAATTTTCAAAAGTCATCATTTTAATATGTATATTTAGTATGCTATTTGAGCTTGATATTTAATTTTATATATATTGTGCTATAAATTAAAGATATTTTATGGACTTTTAAATCATGCTAAAAATACTATTGAAGTTGATGCTGATTTACCACCAAGTACAACCAATATTCAATATAAATATTGTTTTGTTAATGAGAAAAACTATTTGAATTATGTTACTGAAAGAGATAACATGTAATCAAAAAGTAATTATCTGTATAATTATAAATTTTCTAAAGCAAACAAGAAAAATTAAGTAAATTATAAATAAATATTTATGAAGGCAATAGAATGATATAAACTGAGAGAGAAGAAACTGACTGAAGTGTCCTAAGGAGTAATTTAATCAGGAACCCATTTCATATTGAGGTTACTTTCTTATCAAAATCATTATTGCCTAATTACCCAAAACTAGGAAAGCTTACAGTAATACTAATAAAAACACTCAATATGATTTCAGTGTAGGCCTTTAAATCCTGCACTACTCAATAAACACTGAAGCAATCAAACAGTGCATTAAACTGGGATATTTCAGTATATGGAATGCCAAAAACAATATAATATAAACCCGATGGTAATGTTCTTTGTAGAACTAAAATGTTTCCAAAAATGTCAAAGGATCCCAAGATATGTGAAATGTACAAATCAGCATGCAGCGGCCGAATGCCCTAGGAAATAAGAAGACAACTAAATAAATAGCAACTACAACCACCCTGCAAATTATAAAGGTCGTGTATACCACAAACAATTTTGAAGAAAAACTTTACCCTAACCCACGTAAGGTAACTTTACAACAGAACACCGATGAACAGTAGAGCTAGAGACTAACTTTGTCCAAAAGACAAGAGGCTTTAAATATCACAGGAAAAGCCAACAAATAATAATAATTTGTTTCTGGTCATATATACGGGTGTATAATAGAAAATACAACTAACATACAACAAAGAAACGTCATGGAGGAACTGAAAACCATGATGAAATAATTCAAATGGGGACAAAGATGAATCACAACATTGGCTACCAAGATATCATAATGACACAGGCACTAAGGATCGGAATATGGAACACTAATGGCTTAGTCACACGCACAAGTAGTAAGACACTTCCTTATTAACAACTATCTATCTACAGGAAAGTCTACTCACTGTCAAGAAGAAAACTAGATATTATTGATTTCCGTGTAACTAAGAGTATAAGTCTTGTTTCGAGGTTCTTAATAATAGATTTACAGATTTGGATCTTTTTAAAAGTTATCTAACAGAATTAATAGAGATAAAAATACACCTTAAGATATAGATGAATCAATGACTAACTTGTCCATTAACATTAGAGATAAAATTCGAAAAAGAGATGGCTCAGGTAACGAAGGCAGAATAATAGAACTGAAGAGAATACAAAAATCACTTAACAAAGCATCAAAAGACCTGAAAAAATGTTACAGTTAAAAAATCAAACAGTTCAGAGGTACTTACAAAAGGAGACGACAATCTACTCATTATGAAGAGCAACAAAAAATAAAGAGACCACAATTAGTAAACGCACCAGTTTCACCAGGAAATTGGGCCAGAGACAACCATAAGGCCGCCGCATTCTTGATAGATATCTGCAAATCCCAGGGATGTGAAACATCGGCTAAGTGATTTTACCCCAAAAAAAGGCACTCAAAGAAATAAACCAAATAAAGAAATTAAAGAAATATACAGGCCTTGACCTTATTACGGGAAACAAATACTGCAGGAGATACTAATTGAAGCATTCAGAGCTCTTACTCATCATCACCACGGCACAATTGAACCAATACACATAATTGTGAATATAATCAATAATGATTTAGAGTGGCACGTGAGTTATAATCTTACCATATGACATTCATACAATCCTAAATTATTATCTAACAGACACTTCATTGTGAAACGTGGTAACGAAATCAAAGACTTGCATCGAATTCTAGCAGGTGTACCCCAAAGAAGTACATTAGGACCAGTATTATACCTATTTTTACAGCCGACTTACCGACAACCCAATAAACGTCCGTAGCAACCCTTGCGGACGTACAACTGTATTCGCATCACATACCAACGCAACTATAGCATCTAAAAGCCAATTGAACAAGCTCCAAACGAAGGCATATGAAATGGAAAATTAAAGCAAATGTAGGCAAGTCAATCCATGACAGACTTACAGTGAAAAAATAAAATTGCCCCGATGTAATATTATATACAAAAAATCATTCTGACATCATTAAATATCTTGGTTTAGACCTTGATCATGGGCTTGGCAAAATCATATATTTAATAAAAGAAAATAATTTAATTCGGACTTAAACAAAGTAGTTTATACTGGATGTTGGAAAAGCTATCTCAGCTTAATTTGGATAACAAAACAGTAATTAAGTCAATATGGGCTTACAGGATCCAGCTCTGGGTTCTCCTTAATTGATCCAAAACATGCTTTGAATAATAACTATTGCACGCAGGTACACTTATATCTGTACCTTCCTACAGTGTAAGAAGAATTCAGAATGAGTGCTGCATATAGTTCGAGAGTGGAAATTCATCCCAACAAACTTGCAAAAAATGTCCTTCAAGTGAATTACAATGCTCTAAAAAGCTTTAAATTCTCAGATGTAGTAAACATATTTGATCAATAAATTTCTATAATAAGCGAAATCATGCAAATTGTAAAAAGCCAGGACTTTTACATACATACATCTTATCAAATACTTATTTTCTATTCTCACGAATTAAATACATACATTTAGTATGATATTATAGAGTAATGTACAAAGTTTCATTTAGATTGCTTCATTTCAACTTTAGTTTTTTTTTAATTCAGTGTTTTTTTTTTCATAAAAAAAAAATTTTAATTTGTAAATCTACTGTTGCCTTCCTTGTATTTAATCTTTGTATTTATTCAGATATTATTGGCTTTATCTTGAAATTGTTACAGACAAGACATTAAGAACTATTTACCCAAACTATGTTTTATGCTTTTGGTATTTATTTGCCTGACTTATCCATGTGATTATCTGTATAATAAGCTCCTTTACAATATTACTCAAACTCAATTTTATTGACTGTTGATTTATCAATATATACATGGTGTAAGTGAAATAACTATAATCACAGAAAAGCTGCATTTAGTTATTGAAGCACCATATACTTTAATGTAGTGCTAGTTTTTAAATTAGCACTCATCAAAAGGAATTAAAATTACTATCTACAGTATAGTCTGTATATATTTCTGAAATTTCACATATTTGGGGGAGGCATGGCACAGTATAAATCTACAAATTGGAAAGAACTCTCTAGGGCAAATGTATGTAATTTGTATAACAAAATGCAAGTTACTGTTTTTATTTAAAATATAACAGCTAGAATAAACATTGATACCTTATTTGTTACATTAAAACTGTTAAATATGTTGCAATAGGTGCTGCACCCTTCAATTATAGCTACCTGTTGATGTCAAACAGTTTGGTACACTTAATTCACACATACACATACATGTGACATAGATTCTGTTGTTATAAAATAAAATAAATATGATATACAGTATCACAATCTCTAAATCCCACACTTACTAAATAAAATAATATTACAGTTAACAATATTCTGTCCCCAAATGTTCTTTGTTATTCACCCACAATTATGCAATTCTTCCTCATTTCCACACTGAAAGTGCATAATAAATCTGCGTGTCGTTTTTTGTGAGGGCTAGCAATTTCTTAGGCAGACCAGCATTTACTTAATTAATCTGTAATTACCATATCTGCTACTTATAATTGCACTCTTCTGCTCATGTAGTTAGTGTTAGTCTAATATTATTGCAGCAGCTTTTAGGTTGGCCATGCCAGCCTGTGAAAATCCTGAACACATACTTTCTTTCTTCTTTCTCTCAATATCAATTTCTCCATTTGACTACCCTTAGCTCAATCATTCCAACCCTATGTATCACCAACATCAGTTGTACTATTCAATAAACAGTCATTTGTGATGCATGGGACTGGATATATATGCTATTAAAGTTGCAGCATTGAGTGGTATTGGTGCGGAATGAACTGGTATACTTTGTTCTCATAGTATTCTGGAAGGGCATATTTGTTGATTAGTAGTAGTTACTGTGATAGCTAATAGCTATCAACCTTGCTCTTCTGCCGTGTGCTAATGGTGTAGGTATGGTATGGCGGACTTACTACTTTGTACTCAAGTTTGTTGATTGTATTCCAATGACAAATGGTATCGACTACCCGGGCCACCCGCTTAATAAGAGGGGATACTCAGCACTGTACTACATTGGCATGTGATGTTGTAAAACACTGTCACAAGTTATATTCAGCCGCGAGCATCAATTATAGGTTATGTACACAATAACAAAACATAATTATATTGGGCAACTATGTATGTCAGGTCTACAACATAATAATTTTAAAAATATATTATTATTTATAATTACCGAATGAACCACACTTTATCATTACAATAATTCGTCAAACGTTTCACTCGCTTATTATATAGTATTTCACCGACCATTTTTATATTATAACGCTTTATTTCCAAAATATCTCACTAGTGTCATCACTCGTGAAAATCGTGAAGTTTTAATTGGGTTGGTAGGATGAGTTACCGGTTATATCATTACCACGTAATATTTGAAGTTTGCAATTTGGGTCAATATTTTTTCGGACCGTTCCATTTCAATACGAAGGAATATTTTATATAAGTCGGTTTACTACCCCCAATAGTGTATTGCTGGTCATACACGGTGGCTTTGTTTTTAAATTTATGACGTATGATAAAAGTTATAAAAAATATTTTTTGATACAAAACGAATTTAAAAAATTGTAGAGACCTGTTTTTGGGTAATTTCATATGTAAGAAAAAGCAATTTATTTGATAAAGCTCCGTTGTTTCGTTTAGAAATGCCGGGTTCCGAAAGCCGGACACTTTCTAATTTCCCCGCGTTAATAAAATCCTTGCTGTATTTAAATCCGGTAACTATGATAACTGAATAAATAACATGCCTAGCGACAACAAAAACTCAGCTGACAGAGAAGAGCAAATTAATACTGCGACATAAAATCCATTTGAAAATTACCCTGTCTCAAAGTATCAACTAATAGGCGATAAATAGCAATATTCAAAGTAGAAATAATATAAACATCAGCCGGGAGAAGCAGCACCATACGGCCATCATAAACAAAGACAAGGGGGGGGGGGGTAGATAGGGATTCTCGACCCTTCTCCCCTCGTACCGCGTCACCAACCAACTGGAGCTGTCACAATTTTACATTAAACGTCTTGATAGGTTATTAGTCAATGCTTTCGGTTTGGCAAATGCGGCACAAGTACAGCAGCGTTTAATGGATACTATATTGGGACCATTATTAGAGTTTTCGTTTATTTAGTAGATAATTTTATCAAACAAAAATTCGAAGAATATATAATACATGAGACAGTGCACCGGAGACTCAGAAAAACCGCTCTAACAGTTAATTTTAATTCATAATTGATATATTTGTCTTTTAGGGGATGACGACGTAATTAGGACTGATCCAGATAATGTAGAATCAATGGTAGATTACTCGGTACCCACAAATAAAACGGAAGTGAAGAGATTAATGGGACTATGTTCGTGGTATTCAAGATTCATACCACAGTTTGTATCTTTGATCGCGACAATATCTGCTTGCACGCAGGGCAAGAAAAAAAAATGAGTGAAGGTGCGAACGAATCGCTTTTAAGAATTAAATAGTAGTATCGGTACATATAATGTTCTCACGTACTCTCAATACATAGTGATGCGTGATCCGAGCAGTACTGATACAATTCGGGGATGAACAGATCGCTTATGCCAGTAGAACGTTGACTAAACAGGAGAGGTACAGAGTTACAGAGCGAGAATGTTTAGCACATATATTTGTAATTAATTTAAATGAATGAAACAGTGATAACTAATTAAATTTTGAGAAAAATCTCTGGCAATAAAGTGTATGTGTATGTGTATGTATTTATTTCCCAACTTTATAATTTTAAATAATAAGATCAGAATTGATGGAATTTTAAGTAATTTCTACAAATTTAATTTGGTATATGGTACGATGTTTGCGTTGAGTTTGTAAGGATATAATGTGGCTTGGATGCCCGCGGGAATTTATAGATGTGCGCATATTTTTAAAAATGTAATGCAATTTCCATTACTGGCCGTGACGAATGTCTGTATTTTTAATAGTAATTTTATAAGAATAGATGTTTATAAATATTAAATTATTATATATACAACTATACAACAGAGGAGAGTTAGCTCAAAGTCGGTCGGGGAGGGCATCGAAGTGGGTGCCTCCCGACCGTCATATGACTATTACCAAAACGGCAACAACAAGGAAACGGAGGCCAACATCCCAGACGAAGACACGCGACACCCGACACCGTGAGAAACCGCCGCTCTTTCAACAACAAAAACCAGACCATCGCAGCAATGCTGATAGATTATGTGGACAAGGAGGAAGGAGGAGATCGTGAAACGCAAGGCCAGGTCCTCACCGGACACCTGGCACACCCCGGTAGCAGTGAAGGAGGGGACCCAGAATAAGAAAAAGAAAAGCCGGGAGACCCACAGCCGAACAAATACTCAGGGAGCTAGCAGCGACCAGGGACCTCGTCTGACGCCTAACAGACACTGCTGGGCACCGCACGAAACATCCCCCGTGATGCTAAGCTGGACGCTGGCCTCTTAAGGGAAGCGTTCGACAAGATTTGAGAGGACTACGACTCAGGCGCCCCCACAAACCTCGGTAAAGAATCGACAGACCAGAACTCTGACCTGAGGGACCAACTCAAGGCCCTCAGGGAGGATAAGCGGATAGCGGACCTAGAAATTGCGAGAATGAGAACCGAGCTAGAGTAGATCCGCCGGCAGCTAGAGGGGAGGATGCGGAACCCTAGAGACGAAACCAGGGAAACAGCAACCCAGAGGTTAACTAGGATTCATGAGGCAATTGCGGCGCAGACCAGCTATCAGGACGACACTAACGTAATGGAGGAGGAGTGGCCGGAGGAAACGTACCAAGTTACCTCTTACATCGCACCCAAGGATGTATAACCCTTCTCGGATATCCCTCTAATCCGACTAATTGAAGGTCAGTGCCGCTCGATCAACGCCGGGAACAAGCCGGGGCGCAAGATTGCTAAGCTGGCAGAGAGGGGCATGAAGGAAGGACAGGTCTCGACCATAACGAAGACCATCGAGGTTACCGGAAGGTCCCCCATCCAGTCAAAGATGGACGACATACTTTGTCATGTGCGACACCACGACACCGAATTCAACCAACGGATCGCTTTACAAGGGAGCGGGCCGAATAGCTCAGCTGCTAACCGACTCCGGGGAAAAGGAGGAGCGGTCAGAGTAGGGGAACGCCACCACCACCGCAGCTCCCTCTGCTCCGCCTGACCTGACCGTCTGCAACGCTGGCGGGGCGCCGACGTTCTCCAGAGGAGACTCGGCGTCCCACTTCGGCGTCACGTTTGCGTCACCACAGATGGCCAGGCGACTACACAGATAGCGCGTACTGGAGGAGGAAATCTTGGCGACCACCTGTACATCCTGTATAAACTCAGGCAAGGGAACGTCGTTCAGATTCAAGCCCAGCTGCCCCAAAAAAAATTTCGTGCTGCGGTCTTGTCTTCCCTTCTTTCTATTGTGTATATCTTCTGCAATATTTCCTTTATTTTGACTTTCTATTCGCTCTCTAACTTGTGACGAGAACCGCGTTCTCGGGGCGGCGAACGTTCCGCGATGAGCGCGCACGGCATATGTATTCCGCACATCCACAGCGCGCAGCCATCTCTTCGCCCGGCATCTCTTCGCCCGACAAGTGACCGTGGTGCCCAAGCACACCGAAACCAAATACCGTCACAAATTTGGCGTCACAAACTGCCGGTTAAGCATCCGGATATATTCTATTTCCGCAATTCTTTAGTCCTCCTTTTGGCGTTTTCTTATTATTCCTAGTTCTGCAATTTACACATCTCTATTTTCCCTTTCTGCAATCTATCTCTTTTCATTTTCTTAATTGCTGTTGGCAGCACCTGAAGTGAGTACGAAACTTAGATCTTAGGTTTTTAAATTCGCCTCTTAAGGTGGTCGAATCTTGTTGCACATTTTATAAGCTGTATTCACTTCTTAATATGTTCTGTCGTTACAACCAGTTTTCCGATAACCAGCCATTGCACTTTACGAGTGAAAAAACAAAAAGCTACAAAAATAAAAATGCATTCCCAGGAAGATATTTCAAAATTGGAGCTCCAGCGTATTAAAAATATTAAAATGATTGATTCACTGGTATTAGGAGACTCACCTCTCAGAGGGTGATTAAGAACGGCTGGCACAGATGGAGGGTCAGGGAACTGCTAAACCAAATCTATCCTCGTTCGGTTATCTATTGGCAACTCTGGGCGCTGCCATTGGATCCTCTTCCTTGTCACCAAGCCACGTGTGCGGTGACTTCAACGGTAAATCCAGACAATGGGGCTCGCCTGTAGAAGACCTCAGGGGTAAGGTACTTTCTGACTGGACCGCGCAACAGACCTAATAGTCCTAAACGCGGGGCAAACGCCCATCTTTATTCGGGGGGCGTCCTCGTCCCATATAGATGTTTCCTTCGCCTGCCCGAGGCCGCCAGGATTGTACGGGACTAGGAAGTGTCGGAGGAGGTAAACCTCAGCGACTATCATAACATTTTTATCCAGTTCCTCCAGGACAAAATCGCATTAAACGGAAACGTACCAGCCTACAGTATGGCGTATAGGGGATAGTGCCCTTAAGAAACTAAACGACTGGTGGGACAAGCACGATACCCCATGGCAATAACACCCAAGCATCCCTGAACAACTGAATGAAACCCTTTTGAAAGGGTGCGACGAGGTTTTAACACGCAAGATGGGCTAGGTTAGAGGCAAAAATCCAAATTATTGGTGGAATGCCGAGTTAAAACAGTCGAGGGACGCCTGCAACGTGGCAAATCGCAGAGTCACGCGAGCGAGGCCAAGACCAAGGACCAGCCTGGAAGATCTGGCCATTCTCAGAACCAGGCTGCAGACCTCCAAAACGCCCTTAAGAAGGCAATTAAAAAAGCAAAAAATACTCCATAGTACGCAGCTACCTGTCAGAAAGAGTGGTCATGGTCGGGAGCCGATTAAATCTCAACATGACGGGAGGCGTTCTGCAGGGGTCCATTCTTGGGCCAACCTTGTGGGACGCCTTCTACAACGGGGTTCTCAGGCTTTCTACGCCGCCCCGTTGTCCAAAACGGCCTACAACTCGCCCCAGAGAAAACGGAGATGGTGATTCTGGTGGGGCGAAATACCCTCCGAAACATCATCCTAGAGGTAGGTAGGCAGTGTCTAGCAGCATGGAACTGCGATATCGTTGGGTTGGGTTGGGTTACAGGCGGAGTGGCTCACAGCTTTGGACGGGTGTATTGCCTCGCTAACTATGGAACACACCTTGACGCGGTGTGGGGGCTCACCCGGGCTGCCCCGAGCGACCCGTCGGGCTACCCCCTGGCAGGTGGCATGGGATGGAAGTCGGGGTGCCAAGAGGTTCTGGGGCCCCACCCAACCCTCCTTATGAACGGGGCCGCCTTTCTAGAGGCACTTTATACTTTGAACTGTCGGCCACTCGGCCAACTCTTTCTCCTTCTTCTGACCCCCGGGCTATTAGGTGACGTGGGCACATAGCATTTAGTCATTTATAAACGATGTCTTCTCCTAACACTGTTCAATAAACATGATTTCTTGATAACTATCTTCTTTAAAGATTCTAATCTTGTTTTCAAAAATATTTTTTCGGTTCGTAGGAAATACCTTCTAGCTCCAATCATCAACAATTTCCTTCAATTTCATCACTATCAAGGTCACAACAGAGGTATTAGGAATGGGCACTAAATGGTTGTTTTCTAATTGAATATCGGAATTAAAGTACTCGGTTTTTTTTATCCTTGGCTAAAAAGGAGGATTCGGAAATGCAGTCCAATTTAATAAAATCCTTGCTGTATTTAAATCCGGTAACTATGATAACTGAATAAATAACATGCCTAGCGACAACAAAAACTCAGCTGACAGAGAAGAGCAAATTAATACTGCGACATAAAATCCATTTGAAAATTACCCTGTCTCAAAGTATTAACTAATAGGCGATAAATGGCAATATTCAAAATAGAAATAATATAAACATCAGCCTGGAGAAGCAGCACCATACGGCCATCATAAACAAAGGGGTGTAGGGGGTAGATAGGGATTCTCGACCCTTCTCCCCTCGTACTGCGTCACCAACCAACTGGAGCTGTGACAATTTTACATTAAACGTCTTGATAGGTTATTAGTCAATGCTTTCGGTCTGGCAAGTACAGCAGCGTTTAATGGATACTATATTGGGACCATTATTAGAGTTTTCGTTTATTCGATAATTTTATCAAAAAAAAATTCGAAGAATATATAATACATGAGACAGTGCACCGGAGACTCAGAAAAACCGCTCTAACAGTTAATTTTAATTCATAATTGATATATTTGGCTTTTAGGGGATGACGACGTAATTAGGACTGATCCAGATAAAGTAGAATCAATGGTAGATTACTCGGTACCCACAAATAAAACGGAAGTGAAGAGATTAATGGGACTATGTTCACTATGGTATTCAAGATTCATACCACAGTTTGTATCTTGATCGCGACAATATCATCTGCTTGCACGCAGGGCAAGAAAAAAAATGAGTGAAGGTGCAAACGAATCGCTTTTAAGAATTAAATAGTAGTATCGGTACATATAATGTTCTCACGTACTCTCAATACATAGTGATGCGTGATCCGAGCAGTACTGATACAATTCGGGGATGAACAGATCGCTTATGCCAGTAGAACGTTGACTAAACAGGAGAGGTACAGAGTTACAGAGCGAGAATGTTTAGCACATATATTTGTAATTAATTTAAATGAATTAAACAGTGATAACTAATTAAATTTTGAGAAAAATCTCTGGCAATAAAGTTCATGTATTTATTTCCCAACTTTATAATTTTAAATAATAAGATCAGAATTGTTGGAATTTTAAGTAATTTCTACAAATTTAATTTGGTATATGGTACGATGTTTGCGTTGAGTTTGCAAGGATATAATGTGGCTTGGATGCCCGCCGGAATTTATAGATGTGCGCACATTTTTAAAAATGTAATGCAATTTCCATTACTGGCCGTGACGAATGTCTGTATTTTTAATAGTGATTTTATAAGAATAGATGTTTATAAATATTAAATTATTATATATACAACTAATAAAACAATGAAAATGTAAAAAATGCGGCCTAACAGAATTGGGTGAAATAACAGACATAGAACTCAAGAAATTAGTGTCATACAATGGTATTACACCAAAACTTTACTCCCTACCGAAAATACATAAGATAGATGTACCACTAAGACCTATCGTGTCCTGTGTTGGAGCACCTACATACAATATATCGAAGTTTATTGCTGACGTTTTGACATTATCTTTTGCCTCAGACTGTAAATATGATATTGATAATTCATTTCTTTTTGCCCAAAAGGTGCAAAACATAGTATTGTCATTAGACGTGGTGTCGTTATTCACCAATATCCCAACAGATCTAGTAACGCATATCCTCCATCGAAAATGGGATTGTATCTCAGAGCACACTACGCTTAGTAAGAACTCATTTTTCAATATACTACAATTCATATTTGACCATAGCTACTTTGCATTTACTGGCCAATTCTACTCACAGGTATTTGGAATACCCATGGGCTCACCTTTAAGTCCCATACTGGCAAATGTGGTAATGAACATTTGCTTAGATAACATCATTAATGCCTTTTGAATTTGGGTTCATTTTCAAATTATTAAATGCAATAATGTAAATGTAACAAATGTAAATAAGTAAATAAATAAATAAATAAATAAATAAATAAATAAATAAATAAATAAATAAATAAATAAATAAATAAATAAATAAATAAATAAATAAATAAATAAATAAATAAATAAATAAATAAATAAATAAATAGATAAATAAATAAATAAATAAATAAATAAATAAATAAATAAATAAATAAATAAATAAATAAATAAATAAATAAATAAATAAATAAATAAATAAATAAATAAATAAATAAATAAATAAATAATTAAATAAATAAATAAATAAATAAATAAATAAATAAATAAATAAATAAATAAATAAAATAAATAAATTTAGAAATACGTAGATGACATCATCTGTAGCCTCCCAAAAACTGAAATAGATGCCATACTCACCATCTTCAACTCTTTTCATCCTGATATCAATACACCATTGAGCAGCAAATCAATAACACCGTACCTTTCCTTGACACACTATTAATCAGAGATGAAAAAGGTAGTGGCATTAGACTAGTACAGAAAACTAGTAATTCCTCACGTTTATTGAATTTCCACTCTAACCATTCATTAAAGCTTAACCTTCTGGAAGGAATGAAGCATACAGTACTGAACATCTGCCATCCACTTTACGTAAAAAGAACTTACAGATACTCTCGGAACTGTTCTACAACAATGGATACCGTAAACCAATTATCCAAAAATTACTATATAATACAAACTTACCAGAAATAAATGAAAAATGAAAAACTACAACGATTGATAATCCACCGATAGTGGCTACCAAATATTTCATTTTTCCTTATATACCCAACTTAACATCAAATATAATAAGAATTCTTAAAACGAAGGAAATAAAATTCGGCTTCTATAATCCATTTCCCCTAAACAGACTGTTCTCTGATGTAAAGGATCCTATAAACAAAAACTTTAAATCCAACCTCATCTATGAGGTACCGTGTGGAGATTGTCACCTTGTATACATAGGTCAAACTGCTACTTGGTTACGCACCCGTCTAATCATGCATAGAAGTGACATAACAACAAAAAAGACTCGATGTGCATTATCTACCCACATGATAAACAAGGGCCATTTACCAAATTTAACTGACACCAAAATCTTAAAAATGGTAAAAAATAAGACAAGTAGGGACTTCTGTGAAATGATTTACATCAAATCTAACAAAAATGTAATGAATTATAAGTCGGATACTGATGGATTGAGCAGTGTGTATTCTCATCTAATTACCTTGCACAATAGACATAGGCCATAACACCAATCTGAATTGTTAGACCCTTGTCTATGCCTGTGTAGTTGTAGTTTTTGTTGCAGTTATAGGAACTTGTAAAAATGTAAATAAAATGTTCGAGATGTTTTATTTTTTTATTTAATTGATTCGTCGTTTTTAGTCAGTTTTAACTTATTGCAATAGTTCTTAAGTTTTATACTTATAACATAGAAAAAAGGTTTTATAACGTTACGACGATGAAGAGCATCTACACAATTAGAGGATACATCGTGCGAAGGAAGTAATGGTCGTCAATCTTTTGATTATCTTTCCTTCCTTACAACTAGGACATGTTAGGTTGCATACAACATCTAATACAGCTAACACACACACTGTAAGTTTTTGGTTTTTCGTGGTAACCAAAATCAAAACTCAAATTTTTGTAAATTTTAATTATTGTAAACTTCATTCTTTTAACATATTGTATAAAACCAATTATAGCCGAGCCCTGATGAAGTAGTTAACTGAACTGCGAAATATTGGCAAATAGTAAAGTGTAGGATAACATATAAAAATAGCGTTTTATTGCTGCACTACCCTAAGGAGCTATAAACCACGGTTTCTAGTTTCAACTGGATTGTGAGTTCTCTTAATTATAGCAACAATGTGTACTCTTCAATATCCCACCTATATAGGCACCATTTTGGGTGCTCTTTATCGGACTAAGTATGGAAGTAGGACCAGGAGAAAGCTAAATTGTCCAGAGATGTTCATAAAGTGGATGAAAATAACCATGGGTTTATAACGGTGAGCAGATTGGGCATGGTCGAAAAGATCATATAAAGTGAATTATAATGCCCAATCTGGAGTGATAAGTACTATATGTCTGTATGTGTTTGTACTATTTTTTTCTTCATGGTTAATTATTTTAATTTAAACATGCACTGTAGGCATGCATAATTCTAGCAAAAACGGGTATGTTCTATTCGTCGCATGTAGAAATAAGTATTGTCCGACATTCGCAATCGCCAGAAGAAAGAAATTAATCCGAAAGAGCGTCATTGCTTCAGGAATCTGGATCTGGATCGTCAACAGCCATGGAATCTGATATTATTTTAGAAAGATCTCGGACAAGCATTGAGATGCATGGTTTAAATTTGTTATGGAAGGAGATGGTGATAACAGGCGAATTTGTGCTTATAAATCATAGGGGGAACAGAGTCTGGTAAGCAAGATGGAATGCTTGAACCACAATAAGTAGAAGGAAATAATAAAATAAAATATAGTTCTAAGAATTTTCTCATTCCTACTACTGCTCTCCGTACACCCGACACAACCGACTGATAGCTTCCAATAATGGTTTAGTGTGCAAGCAAAGGGTGACAACAAATCCCATAAAGCTTGTAAGAATCATCTTCCACTCGACGGTTCTTTTAGGCGGGGAAAAGAACATGAATATATTGCTATAGATCAATTTCAACGTGACTTTAATCAGTAGTCCACGAATGCGATTATATAATAATCACAGTAAACAATATTTTGGATTTCGTCCTGATGGAATTATAGCTTCCGAAAATTCAATAGTGGAAAAATGTCCGTACGCATTGAAATTATCACCGCACTCTACAGTCGTAATTAATTTCATTGAAATTGTGGAAAATGTCCCTTACTGGACCAACGGGTAAACTAAAATTGGTGTAGGAACCGTTTCAGATGTATTCTGCAGGCTTACTGGGACTGTTACCCAGAGCTAGGAGAGGAAATTCTTTTTCGTTAGTGATACTTTGACACCAGTGATACCAGAACACTTTGGTCTCACCATTCAAGTTAGCATTCTGGAATGCAGACGGATTAAAGTCCGATAAACACGAGTTAGAAGATTTCCTAGACCAGCATGACATCGACGTCTGCGAAAATCACCTCCGCCTTAGCGAAAGTTGTGAAATTCCGGGTTACAATCTTTTTCGAAGGGATAGATTAGGTGCACCAAAAGGGGGTACAGCAATATATGCAAGAAGAGCGCTTGATCAAGCAGCACTCGACTTGCCTTTGCTGGACAACCTGGAGGTCAACGCCATAACAATAAAAATCGATAACAAAGAGCCTGTCGCGATTGTGGTTTGCTATAATAACCCTGCAAAATTATTGCTGCCTGCAAACCTGGGATTAATTCAGGATTGTGGACGCAGAATCATTCTAGCCGGTGATTTTAGCACGAAACACGCGTATTGGAATTGTCACACGACAGTGCGGGGAAGGACCCTGTCGCTGGGGATTGAAAACAACGGGTTCTCGATTGCGAGCCTGGATGAACCCACCTTCTACCATAATGTAGGGCAAAGGCCTGATATTCTAGACATTGCGCTGTTTTTCAACGTAAATGTACCTAGTAATCTGACGTTTCATAATGCCCTTAACTCGGACCATCTCCCCGTTGTGTTCGATCTGCACCGACATGCAAACAGGGAACCCCTTAAAGACAACCAATTGACTGGAAGGAGTTCCCGTAACATCATTGTCCGCTACTGCCTCCGTTAGGCCATATCTCACTCCCATGCGAATTTGCTCATGCAGTTACCGAACTAACTGCCGCCACAACCACGGGCATTGGTAAGTCTACTAAGACTGTCGGTGGGGGAGCCCAAGAGAGAAATCCCTTGGGCCTTCCTGCGGACATCCGTGGATCAAAACTAATTTACCGTTTACCTGCGAACAAGCACATCATGCTTGATCCGAAAAAACAGGCTCGTTCCGCGCTAGAGCTAGAGCACAATAAGCTTCGCTTTGAAAGACAATGTGAACCAAATTATACAGACATGGACGTATGAACTTAAAGTCACCCGCCTCAGCCAAAATTAGTTACGCCAGCGTCAACTATTAAATAAATGCGTCAAAAGAAAAGCTCCGAGCACGAATAACATTCCAAATACTGCCCTTCGTTTACTGCCCAGAAAGGTAGTTCACATCTTCAATGCTATACTCCGAACGTCACATTTTCCCGATAAATGGAAAACTGCGGAGGTGGTGATGATTCACAAACCGGGCAAAGACACGAAGTTTCCTCAAAACTTTCGTCCAATTAGTATTCTCTCCAGTATCGGTACGAGAGCGTCATACTAGGCTGTCTACGCGATTTCGCCGAAGCAAACAATATCTTGCCCGAAGAGCAGCACGGGTTCAGAGCTCACCTTTCGACGCAACATCAACTCACTAGAGTTGTGGAATACGTTGCGGAAAGTTTTAACACGAATCGATCCACGGCCGCGATATTCCTAGATATTGAGAAGTCGTTCGATAAAGTATGGCACAATGTCCTGCTTTATAAACTCATCCAGCATGAATATACTGGGTACGTGATTCGCCTAGTTGCTTGATACCTGTTGCAACGTAGTTTGTGTGTACGGCTGGGCCGGTGTATCTCCTCAGAAAGATCCTTATTGGCTGAGACCTCCAAGGATCTGTAATCGCGCCATATCTTTTTAATTTATATTTTGGCACAGTACACCGACCATACAGTTTTACTCTATCGCTCAACTAAGACGTCCGCTATCGCCGCGAAACTGTGCTGTCACAACCGAATTAGAGTTGTGGACGAAGACCAGGTGACATCCTTTTATTTGATAAGAACATTCCCTGGAGTTATTCTGTCAGGTACCTGGGTGTCATTCTGACGCCTAAAGAGAGTTGTAATGTGCACATAGACCCGACCCAGGCGAGAACCCGACAAGCCGCTGGCAGGTAACTTCCCTTAATTGGGATATTAGGGTTCTTAGTTTGCGTAATATGTTACGTGCCGAACGTGTCGCTTACCCTCGACACATTACAGTACCGGGATGTATGCGCCTCTTTAGGGAATGCTTAGAGTGGAAGGCCTGTGCGCCGTCTATATAAAACGTGCACGCACCCGTAATGCACTATCTCTCAGTCGACATCTGTAATGAAATTATTTTCGTTCTTTCTTTTAAGTATATTTTTAAATTTTTGCTTAAATTGTTATTAAAACGGGCATTGACTGTATTCACCCCTAGTATTGTTGTTAATTTAATAATAACAAATCCATTAAGCTTACACATACACCCTAATATTTTTTTCCAATGTTCAAGATTCTACAAACCAGAACTTTAAATCTAATCCCACCTACCAAATACATTGCTCAAATTGTTACCAAGTGTATATTGGCCTACTTGGTTATGAAATCGGGTGACCACATACTGGAGCGACAATCTTTTTATTTCCTTTATGTACATTTAGTCATAATTTACACAAGATAAATCAGCCACTAAGCCTACAATTTTCCAGGCCCTGTTGATGATGGCACTGGCTGGCGAAACGTTGGCATGTAACATAATATACATCAAACAAACAACATCTTGGCTATAATTGCGTGCACGTAGCTCTTGGTTCCAGTCTTACTCACCAAAACTCATACCCGTCATCTATGTCGTACATACAACAGTCCATCATCATCTTAGTAATGTAGTCACAACACGGGAACGTTCTTAAAATTTATAATCCGCCTGCAAGAACGGAGACTGCAAGACAAACTAAAACTAATACACTATCAGAAAACTAGCCTCAGCTCAAAACACACGCATATGTTTGCTTGAATGCAAAAGACTAGGGGTTATACCTTGTCTCTTTTTTTGTTCCTTCAAACCGGATCTTAATCAAGATGTTTCAAGATGTCACATTTGTTGGTCCTTCGAACTGGATAAGTTTTAAGCTGTTTCAAGCTGTCACATATTATGAACCTGATTCAACAGATGTTTGGATATATCCATCGACGATGTGGTACTCAACGATAGGGGACTGAGAGCAGCACTAACTTTGTTTGTGCTTTGCGAAACCTCGTCAGTGTGCAGCAGCAGCAGCGTCCCCGCATCACAAGGAAGCAAGACGCCCCTTGCCCACACCATCCATAACAAGTAGAGCCACAGGACAAGTATCGCAGAGTCAGTGTTGCAAGTGTTGCCCAGCTGCTCAAGGAATAGGAAGGCTTCGCCTTGTTCCTCAACTTATTCTTATATTACCATGTTCATAATGACAGAACCCCAACTATCTAAAGCTGGCAAACGAGCTCTTCTTGCATTAAATAAGCAGCCCTTAAGCATAGAATGAAAGATTGCAGCAGTTAAAAAAAACAGATTCAAATTAGAATATTGCTGAGCTAAAATTGGAATTAATTAAGCAGATTATTAAATTAAGTACATGTATTTTGTAAAGAAGCAATAAATAATTGTGACGAATAATTTCCGGACATTTGATTCAGGTTATTTATTATTAAGAACAGTAACGGATATAAAATTAAAAGTTCCATTCTCAATTCGAAATGTCGTTCAATCGACAGATAACAAACATTCCAACTCTAACCGCGCAAGTTAAATTACTATATATAAAGTTAGACATAAAGTATTCATTGGGAACGAATACTGTTTTGCCATTATTAGGATTCTGGATAAGGTATGAGGAAATGACATGTTTTATTTAGTTAATATTATTCATCAAGTTATTTCAAGAATAGATAATGTATGTCACTGTTCAGCTGCTAGTGTTGCCTAGATGAATTGAAAGTGTTGTGTGCTAAAGGTTATTCGATTTAAGCTCAAAGTTTCTTCAATGTTCACTCATTTTGGTTTGATATGGAAAACAGTATCCCAACAGTACCTCAATGACATAAAGTATTCATTGGGAACGAGTGCTGTTTTGCTATTGTTAGGATTCTGAATAAGTTATGAAGGTATAACATGTTTTATATAGTGAATATTATTGTTAAAGTTATTTCAAGAATAGATAATATATGTCGCTGTTCAGCTCCTAGTGTTTCCTAGATGAATTAGTGTTCTATGCTGACGGCTAACGGTTTTTCGAATTAACCCCAAAGTTTCTTCTACATTTCCTTACTTTGGTTTCGTATGGAAATAGATATCTTAATAGTACCTCAAGACGTAAAGTATTCATTGGGAACGAGTGCTGTTTTGCAATTATTAGGATGCTGAATAAGGTATGAGGTTATACCATGTTTTATTTAGTTAAAATTATTGTTAAATTTATTTCAAGAATAGATAATATATGTCGCTGTTCAGCTTCTAGTGTTTCCTAGATTAATTAGTGTTCTATGCTGACGGTTAACCGTTTTTCGAATTAACCTCAAAGTTTCCTCACTTCGTTTCGTTTCGTATGGAAATCGGTATTTCAATAGTACCTCAAAGACGTAAAGTATTCATTGAGAACGAGTGCTATTTTGCAATTGTTAGGATTGTGAATATGGTATGAGGAAATAATATGTTTTATAAAGTTAATATTATTGTTAAAGTTATTTCAAGAATAGATAATTTATGTCGCTGTTTACCTTCTAGTGTTTCCTGGACGAAGTAGTGTTGTATGATAACGGCTAACGGTTTTTCGAATTAACCTCAAAGTTTCTTCTACGTTCCCTCACTTTGGTTTCGTATGGAAAACGGTATCTCAATAGTACCCCAAAGACTTAAAGTATTTATTGAGAACAAGTGTTGTTTTGTAATTGTTAGGATTCTGAATAAGGTATGAGGATATAATAGGTTTTATAAAGTTAATATTATTATTAAAGTTATTTCAAAAATAGATAATGTATCTCGCTGTTCAGCTCCTAGTGTTTCCTAGATGAATTTGTGTTCTAGGCTGACGTCTAACGGTTTCTCGAATTAACCTCAAAGTTTCTTCTACGTTTCCTCACTTTGGTTTCGTATGGAAATAGCTATCTCAATAGTACCTCAAGACGTAAAGTATTCATTGGGAATGAGTGCTATTTTGCAATTATTAGGACTCTGAATAAGGTATGAGGGTATAACATGTTTTATTTGTGTTTCCTAGATGAATTTGTGTTCTATTCTGACGGTTGACGGTTTTTCGAATTAACCTCAAAGTTTCTTCTACGTTCCCTCACTTTGGTTTCGTATGGAAAACAGTATCTCAATAGTACCTCAAAGACGTAAAGTATTCATTGAGAACGAGTGCTATTTTGCAATTGTTAGGATTGTGAATATGGTATGAGGAAATAATATGTTTTATAAAGTTAATATTATTGTTAAAATTATTTCAAGAATAGATAGTGTATGTCGCTGTTCATCTCCCAGTGTTTCCTAATGAATTAGTATTCTATGCTGACGGCTAACCGTTTTTCGAATAAACCTCGAAGGTTCTTCTACGTTTCCTCACTTTGGTTTCGTACGGAAAACGGTATCTCAATAGTACCTCAAAGACGAAAAGTATTCATTGGAAACGAGTGCTGTTTTGCTACTGTTAGGATACTGAATATGGTATGTATGTTAAAGTTATTTCAAGATTAGATAATGTATGTTGCTATTCAGCTCCTATTGTTTCCTAGATGAATTAGTATTCTAAGCTGACGGCTAACGGTTTTTCGAATTAACTTCAAAGTTTCTTCTACGTTCCTCACTTTCGTTTCGTATGGAAAATGGTATCTCAATACTACCTCAAAGACGTAAAGTATATATAGAGTGCTGTTTTGCTATTACTAGGATTCTGAATAAGGTATGAGAATATAATATGTTTTATAAAGTTAGATAATGTATGTCGCTGTTCAGCTCCTAGTGTTTCCTAGATGAATAAGTGTTCTATTCTGACGGCTAACGGTTTTTCGAATGAACTTCTTCTACGTTTCCTCACTTTGGTTTCGTATAGAAATCGCTATCTCAATAGTACCTCAAGACGTAAAGTATTCATTGGAAACGAATTCTGTTTAGCAATTATTAGGATTCTAAATAAGGTATGAGGTAATATGTTTTATAAAATTAATATTATTGTTAAAGTTATTTCAAGAATAGATAATGTATGACACTGTTCAGCTCCTAGAATTTCCTAGATGAATTAGTATTCTATGTTAACGGCTAAAGGTTTATCGAATTAACCTGAAAGTTTCTTCTTCGTTTCCTCACTTTGGTTTCGTATGGAAATCGGTATCTCAATAGTACCTCAAAGACGTAAAGTATACATTGGGAACGAGTGCTGTGTTGCAATTATTAGAATTCTGAATAATATATGAGGGTATAACATGTTTTATATAGTTAATATTATTGTTAAAGTTATTTCAAGAATTGATAATGTATGTCGCTGTTCAGCTCCTAGTATTTCCTAGATGAATTAGTGTTCTATGTTAACGGCTAACGGTTTTTCGAATTAACCTGAAAGTTTCTTCTACGTTTCCTCACTTTGGTTTCGTATGGAAAACGGTATCTCAATAGTACCTCAAAGACGTAAAGTATTCATTGGGAACGAGTGCTCTTTTGCAATTATTAGAATTCTGAATAAGGTATGATGGTATAACATGTTTTATATAGTTAATATTATTGTTAAAGTTATTTCAAGAATAGATAACGTATGTCGCTGTTCAGCTCCTAGTATGTGGAGGTCGAGAAGAAACCAATAAGAGCCCGGAGGAAAAGACTCATGTTTATAGAGTTGCTATTCGGCAGTTCGATGAAGAACATGTTCAAGTAGCAGCAACTGCCTCAAATCATATTACTCTCCCTACTGGCTTGTTGAGCACGATTTGAAACCGTATTTTAAGAAAAAGTAATTGGACTAAATGAGTCCTAGATGAATTAGTGTTCTATGTTAACGGCAAACGGTTTTTCGAATTAACCTCAAAGTTTCTTCTACGTGGACATCACTTTGGTCTCGTATGGAAATCGGTATCTCAGTACTACCTCAAAGACGTAAAGTATTCATTGCGAACGAGTGCTGTTTTACAATTATTAAAATTCTGAATAAGGTATGAGGGTATAACATGTTTTATATAGTTAATATTATTGTTAAAGTTATTTCAAGAATAGATAATGTATGTCGCTGTTCAGGTCCTAGTAGGTGGAAGTCGAGAAGAAGCCAATATGAGCCCGGAGCAAAAGACTCATTTTTACAGAGTTGCAATTCGGCAGTTCGATGAAGAACATGCTCAAGTAGGCAACTGCCTCAAATCATATTACTCTTTATACTGGCTTGTTGGGCACGATTTGAAACCGTATTTTAAGAAAAAGTAATTGGAATAATGAGTCCTAGATAAATTAGTGTTCTTTGCAAACGGCAAACGGTTTGTCGAATTAACCTCAAAAATTCTTCTACGTGGAGATCACTTTGGTTCCTTATGGAAATCGGTATCTCAATAGTACCTCAAAGACGTAAAGTATTCATTGGAAACGAGTGCTGTTTTGCAATTATTAGGATTCTGAATAAGGTATGAGGGTATAACATGTTTTATATAGTTAATATTATTGTTATAGTTATTTCAAGAATAGATAATGTATGACGCTGTTCAGCTCCTAGTGTTTCCTGGATGAATTAGTGTTCTATGCTGACGGCTAACGGTTTTTCGAATTAACCTCAAAGTTTCTTCTACGTTTCCTCACTTTGGTTTCGTATGGAAAACGGTATCTCAATAGTACCTCAAAGTCGTAAAGTATTCTTTGAGAACGAGTGCTGTTTTGCAAATTGTTAGGATTTTGAATAAGGTATGGGGGTATAACATGTTTTATAAAGTGAATATTATTGTTAAAGTTATTCCAAGAATAGATAATAAATGGCGCTGTTCAACCACTAGTGTTTCCTAGATGAATTAGTGTTGTATGATAACGGCTAACGGTTTTTCGAATTAACCTGAAAGTTTCTTCTACGTTTCCTCACTTTGGTTTCGTATGGAAATCGGTAACTCAATAGTACCTCAAAGACGTAAAGTATTCATTGGGAACGAGTGCTGTTTTGCAATTATTAGAATTCTGAATAAGGTATGATGGTATAACATGTTTTATATAGTTAATATTATTGTTAAAGTTATTTCAAGAATAGATAATGTATGTTGCTGTTCAGCTCCTATTTTTTCTTAGATGAATTAGTATTCTAAGCTGACGGCTAACGGTTTTTCGAATTAACTTCAAAGTTTCTTCTACGTTCCTCACTTTAGTTTCGTATGGAAAATGGTATCTCAATACTACCTCAGAGACGTAAAGTATATAAAGAGTGCTGTTTTGCAATTATTAGGATTCTGAATAAGGCATGAGAATATAATATGTTTTATAAAGTTAGATAATGTATGTCGCTGTTCAGCTCCTAGTATGTGGAGGTCGAGAAAAAGCCAATAAGAGCCTGGAGGAAAAGACTCATTTTTATAGAGTTGCTATTCGGCAGTTCGATGAAGAACATGTTCAAGTAGCAGCAACTGCCTCAAATCATATTACTCTCCCTACTGGCTTGTTGGGCACGATTTGAAACCGTATTTTAAGAAAAAGTAATTGGACTAAATGAGTCCTAGATGAATTAGAGTTTTATGCTAACGGCAAACTGTTTTTTGAATTAACCTCAAAGTTTCTTCTACGTGGACATCACTTTGGTTTCGTATGGAAATCGGTAACTCAATAGTACCTCAAAGACGTAAAGTATTCATTGGAAACGAGTGCTATTTTGCAATTATTAGAACTCTGAATAAGGTATGAGGGTACAACATGTTTTATATAGTTAATATTATTGTTAAAGTTATTTCAAGAATAGATAATATATGTCGCTGGTCAACCACTAGTGTTACCTAGATAAATTAGTGTTGTATGATCACGGCTAACGGTTTTTCGAATTAACCTGAAAGTTTCTTCTACGTTTCCTCACTTTGGTTTCGTATGGAAATCGGTAACTCAATAGTACCTCAAAGACGTAAAGTATTCATTGGGAACGAGTGCTGTTTTGCAATTATTAGAATTCTGAATAAGGTATGATGGTATAACATGTTTTATATAGTTAATATTATTGTTAAAGTTATTTCAAGAATAGATAATGTATGTTGCTGTTCAGCTCCTATTTTTTCTTAGATGAATTAGTATTCTAAGCTGACGGCTAACGGTTTTTCGAATTAACTTCAAAGTTTCTTCTACGTTCCTCACTTTAGTTTCGTATGGAAAATGGTATCTCAATACTACCTCAGAGACGTAAAGTATATAAAGAGTGCTGTTTTGCAATTATTAGGATTCTGAATAAGGCATGAGAATATAATATGTTTTATAAAGTTAGATAATGTATGTCGCTGTTCAGCTCCTAGTATGTGGAGGTCGAGAAGAAGCCAATAAGAGCCCGGAGGAAAAGACTCATTTTTATAGAGTTGCTATTCGGCAGTTCGATGAAGAACATGTTCAAGTAGCAGCAACTGCCTCAAATCATATTACTCTCCCTACTGGCTTGTAGGGCACGATTTGAAACCGTATTTTAAGAAAAAGTAATTGGACTAAATGAGTCCTAGATGAATTAGAGTTTTATGCTAACGGCAAACTGTTTTTTGAATTAACCTCAAAGTTTCTTCTACGTGGACATCACTTTGGTTTCGTATGGAAAACGGTATCTCAATAGTACCTCAAAGACGTAAAGTATTCATTGAGAACGAGTGTTGTTTTGCAATTATTAGGATTCTGAATAAGGTATGAGGATATAATATGTTTTATAAAGTTAATATTATTGTTAAAGTTATTTCAAGAATAGATAATGTATGACGCTGTTCAGCTCATAGTGTTTCCTGGATGAATTAGTGTTCTATGCTGACGGCTAACGGTTTTTCGAATTAACCTGAAAGTTTCTTCTACGTTTCCTCACTTTGGTTTCGTATGGAAAACGGTATCTCAATAGTACCTCAAAGTCGTAAAGTATTCTTTGAGAACGAGTGCTGTTTTGCAAATTGTTAGGATTTTGAATAAGGTATGGGGGTATAACATGTTTTATAAAGTGAATATTATTGTTAAAATTATTCCAAGAATAGATAATATATGGCGCTGTTCAACCACTAGTGTTTCCTAGATGAATTAGTGTTGTATGATAACGTCTAACAGTTTTTCAAATTAACCTGAAAGTTTCTTCTACGTTTCCTCACTTTGGTTTCGTATGGAAATCGGTATCTCAATAGTACCACAAAGACGTAAAGTATTCATTGGGAACGAGTGTTGTTTTGCAATTATTAGAATTCTGAATAAGGTATGATGGTATAACATGTCTTATATAGTTAATATTATTGTTAAAGTTATTTCAAGAATAGATAATGTATGTCGCTGTTTAGCTCCTAGTATGTGGAGGTAGATTATTTGGGGGCTTCGGGGCTTTTTTTTTTTGTTTAGGAGATATTTCAAGAAGGTACATGGTATCCTAGCACTTGGGTGCTATATTAGGTATAAATTGCTAAGTGCCCCAACAGGAGTATAAAAGACATTAAGCACCCCACTACTAATTAGTGTAGGAATAGCTTTCATTGCATGTGTATACATCTCAGGTGTCATGTTTAGCTGTAAGGTGTGCTATAAGGAATTGTCTTCCTCGAATGTACTAAAACGACATGAGAAAAAACATCAAAGTCAGCGTAAGTTTAAATGTATATATTGCAAAGCTGAATTTTATCGTAAAGATAAATTAATGCAACATGAATCTGGATGTAATAATCACGATTCCATTGATGCAAGTATGAGTAAAAATATAGTATACAACACAACTGAAAACACATTCTATGATAATAAAATGAATAGAAATATTGAACGAAAATGTGTTAATAATATTCACAAATCTGAGATTAGTAATGCAATAGATTTTAAGGATGATGATGATGGTCGTTATTTAAACGAGGATAATGTAAATTGTATCACTTCTCAAAATAGTGTACCTCATGATAATGTAGTTAAAAGAATGCTTATTAAAAAAACTAAGGATATTAAGAAAAAATTTGATAATCTTAAAGTAGATGAAATAGCAGTAAATAGATCATATCAACCGCTAATAAAATCACTAGGTAAAATCTTTAGAAAAAACTCTACAACTATAAATACTGTTACAAATCCAATACAGTTCAATTCTAAAAATACGAATACTGTTACACCCTCAACACTGTTAAATTCTAAATTAAAGAATGTTGCATCCCCCACATTGTTAAAAAGGAACCGTACATTCATTAGAAACCTAAACTTAAATAATATGACATTATCAGTATCCACGGAAATGAAGCGTAAATTAAATGCTGCCCCTTTCATGTCAATACCATCTAAATTGAGTAAATCCACTATGAAACCTGTTACATCCTCAGAAGATAAAACTGTTGATAGTTATGATACAGCCTACGAAAATGATGGTGATGATGATGATGATAGCTATGATACATCAGCTGAAAATATTGATGATGAAGATAGTTGCGATACGTCAACTGGAAATGATAATGATAATGAAGTTGTAATTAGTGACGAGGATGCATTTCATGCATATATGCAAGACTATGGTGAAATGCCTCGGAGATATATTGAGAGTAAAATACGTGATACACATGATGCGTTTGATTCATTGTTCGGGGTAAGATATCACTTCGAGGAAGATGCGTTTTATATTGGCAATTCTAAATTAAAGTTTGATGGAAATAATTTCTCCATTAATGGGACTCAATATATTGGGACACCTGGTATATATGAATTATTATTTAAAAAACAGCCAAATGAATATCTACCAGATGATTTGAAACAGTATAAACATATATTAGATCAAACAAATGCTCGTAGGCGAAATTATGCTGTCAATGGTCGAATTACTGGCAATAGATCATATAAATATAAAAACATAATACATCATATGTATTCAATGGCTGGAAACGGATTAATACATAGAAAATGTACAAATAATAAAAAAATCTTGGTTATCCAAAACTGAAAGTGAACTCGAGCATCTAGCTGAAGATAATGATAAACCTGTTGATAGAATATATATCTATGAAAAAAACTTGACATCCAATGCTGGAAGAGAACTTGGACAACTAGCTGATTATAATGATAAGTCTGTTGAATATGTGCATTGGAATGATCCACATGAGTTAATTCAGCGATTACAGTTATTAGTGGCGTCAGCTTATGCTGGAAATAATTCTCATACTAAAGAAATTAATAGTATAATCGCGGCACTTAGAGAAGCAAATATAATCTACTGAATTGTCATAATTATTTATGTTAACGTTGATTTGGAAATGAAAATTTGCTGCGATAAACGTTTGCATGTTTGACTGCGTTTAATTTATTTTAACACTCATTTTATGTTTATTGGAGTGGTTGTGGGATATACCAATTTTTACAGATTTAAACATCAAGGACCTGGGATCAGCAACTTCGAGGATATAATACGCAAAACTAATATTGTTTAAATTAAAAATAATAATAATTTACAATGTTTATATGTATAAATAAGATATAATTGAAAGTAATGATTTCTCTCTCAGTTACCATACCTTTTTACCCTTTCATTTAATTACCTATTTAATCCCATGATCATTTCTTATTTATTTAAAAATATTTCTCTCCCTCATTTACACACCTTACCTTGTAGATATTGTCTATTTAATTTCTTATATATTTTATATTTTCATTTTGTTATTTCATTTGTTATTTAATTTCAATCAGTGGGTTTAAAAGCAACTCAAGCACATATTATACGGCTACATAAATGTTAGTATTCCAGGCATTCTTTTCGAAAAGTTGAGATACTACTATAATGATATAAAAGTATATCCTGAACATATTTATTTAAATTTAAATAAAGATACAATTAACTCTAAGAATTTTGAATTAAAATATGGCAATTGTACTAGAAATAATTCATAAAGTAAACTGCGATTGTAAAGTAAACATAGTGAAACATAAAGTAAACTTTGTGATCTACGAGTGAAACAATTGTACCAGCGGCTCTCTCTTTATTTTATTTATTTGAATGCTGCACCTTTGAAACATTATGCCGTAACCCTTATTTTCATACCTGCTTCGTGGGGTGCTAGTTTAATCTACTGACTTACATACCACAAGAATAAAAGTTATCATATCAAAATAATTAGATCATTATTCAGTTAATTACGCAAATCATGGAGTGACATCCCCGAACTTCCATAACACCATTTATTTATTGAAGTGGATTGGGACGATATTACTAATTTTTTACAGTTTTAAAACATCACGGATACAGCAACTTATCAACACGCCTAGGATTTAATACGCAAACTATCATTGCTATATTAATAATTTATAATGTTCACATGAACAAATCTGTGTGTGTGTGTGTATAAATAAAATGTAATGAAAAGTAATGCTCTATCATTTATCATACCCCACCTTGTAGATATTTCCTATTTAATTCCATGCTTAATTTCATATTTTATAACTCGATTACCCCTCTCTGCTTTGCACTTATTGAATAAATAAATGATGTAATGGAAGTCCAGGAATGTCAAACACTGATTTACATAATTAACATACTACTCTAATTATCCACTTAATTTACATACATATATTAAACCATAATAATAATAATAATACGAATACAATTCTGTTTCGAATTATTCATCGAAAGTAGAAGATTAAGGTGAATTATGTTCATTACACTATCATAATAATATATCTGTACAAGATCATCAAATTTAACACTTTTTGAGCTCATTGTTTTACAACTACACTTACCAACGTTTAGAATACATACTGAAATGAAAGGTTATAGGTGGGGGTAATATATATGTATATATACAATATTATCTTTAAATTCATTTATTTGATATTAATTTTTAACATTAATTTATTCATTTTATATACATTCTCAAAATGAACAAAAGTTTAATAGTTTATATTGTGGTTCGCGATCTCCAGTCTATTTTTAATGTTCGTTCGTAAATGAGATTTGATTCGGGATTCCATTTGTGTTGTTGCGTTTGATGTATAACCCTTTGGAAACTTCCTCTTGGAAATCAGTGATATTCACACCATTGAATTTGCTTGGTAATATTAACGCACCAATATTTATTTCACATGTAATACACTCACCAAACCTGTGTGTATAAATAAAATGTAATGAAAAGTAATGCTCTATCATTTATCATACCCCACCTTGTAGATATTTCCTATTTAATTCCATGCTTAATTTCATATTTTATAACTCGATTACCCCTCTCTGCTTTGCACTTATTGAATAAATAAATGATGTAATGGAAGTCCAGGAATGTCAAACACTGATTTACATAATTAACGTACTACTCTAATTATCAACTTAATTTACATACATATATTAAACCATAATAATAATAATAATAATAATACAATTCTGTTTCGAATTATTCATCGAAAGTAGAAGATTAAGGTGAATTCTGTTCATTAGTATATACACTATCATAATAATATATCTGTACAAGTTCATCAAATTTAACACTTTTTGAGCTCATTGTTTTACAACTACACTTACCAACGTTTAGAATACATACTGAAATGAAAGGTTATAGGTGGGGGTAATATATATGTATATATACAATATTATCTTTAAATTCATTTATTTGATATTAATTTTTAACATTAATTTATTCATTTTATATACATTCTCAAAATGAACAAAAGTTTAATAGAGTTTATATTGTGGTTTGCGATCTCCAGTCTATTTTTAATGTTCGTTCGTAAATGAGATTTGATTCGGGATTCCATTTGTGGTGTTGCGTTTGATGTATAACCCTTTGGAAACTTCCTCTTGGAAATCAGTGATATTCACAACATTGAATTTGCTTGGTAATATTAACGCACCAATATTTATTTCACCTGTAATACACTCATCAAACTTTGTATTGATTTTTTTAATTCAATGCATTTTTTCATGCATTTTTTCCCTTCAACTAAATCGTATAATTTAACAAACGGTTTCACTTCACCAATTTTGTTTAACTTGTTTAAGAACATTTTATAACAATTTTGTTTGACTCGATGTAGGAGACTGTTCGATATTTTCATACGAACCCCACCATATTTTTATAGCCTGAAATATGAAACATGTCTAGACTTATCTAGACTTGTCGGTACACATAGCGGAATCCACAAACCCCCTTTTTAATTATTTTTTTAAAATTAAAATATGACCTGTTTCTTCCATTCACCGATATAATTAAACACACATGTAACACGTTGACACCGACCCCATCTGCATCCAGCCACTTGACACATCCGCTGGCACTTTCAGGTCAATGTAAAAAAATGTCGTCCCCACACATTTATGTGATTGATTGATTGAAATTGTTTTTACACTTGTACACAATTTTTTATAACTAACCAGCTGAATGCACGTCTGACTCTCTTAAATCACCACCTTGTAATTAAATCGGCATAGAGCCACTTGACACATCCGCCGGCACTTTCCAGTCAATGTAAAAAAATGTCGTTCCCACAACTAACCAGCTGAATACACGTGTGACTCTTAAATCATCATCTTATGCCCAAATGCTGCGACGGAATGCAGCGTTCCCACACACACACATTATTGATAACGTTTAACAACACATGCACCTCAATACTTTAAAAAAAAAACAATTTTTTTATGATTAACCAGCCGAAACAATCACCTATTATTATTATAATAATAATTATTATTATTATGGTTTAATGTATGTATGTAAATTAAGTGGATAATTAGAGTAGTATGTTAATTATGTAAATCATGGTGTGACATTCCAGGACATCCATTACATCATTTATTTATTTATTTAATTAACTACTCTAATTACTCCACTTAATTAGCATCCATTAAATGATGACAAAATTCCTTGCAGCTGGTGGTGGGACTTGGAATAATTCGAACTCGCTCGAATTCGCTCTCCACCTTAGAAAAATTCGAATCTCGGACTTTGAAAAAATTTGGGACAGACCTTACATTACTACTCAGCAGCAACTACCTCAAATCATATTACTCACCTTACTGGCTTCTTGGGGACGATTTGAAACCGTATTTTAAGAAAAAGTAATTGGACTAATGAGTCCTAGATGAATTAGTGTTCTATGCTAACGGCAAACGGTTTTTCGAATTAACCTCATAGTTTCTTCTACGTGGACATTACTTTGGTTTCGTATGGAAATCGGTATCTCAATAGTACCTCAAAGACGTAAAATATTCATTGGGAACGAGTGCTGTTTTGCAATTATTAGGATTCTGAATAAGGTATGAGGATATAATATGTTTTATAAAGTTAATATTATTGTTAAAGTTATTTCAAGAATAGATAATGTATGTCGCTGTTCAGCTCCTAGTGTTTCCTGGATGAATTATTGTTCTATGCTGACGGCTAACGGTTTTTCGAATTAACCTCAAAGTTTCTTCTACGTTTCCTCACTTTGGTTTCGTATGGAAAACGGTATCTCAATAGTACCTCAAAGTCGTAAAGTATTCTTTGAGAACGAGTGCTGTTTTGCAAATTGTTAGGATTTTGAATAAGGTATGGGGGTATAACATGTTTAATAAAATGAATATTATTGTTACAGTTATTCCAAGAATAGATAATATATGGCGCTGTTCAACCACTAGTGTTTCCTAGATGAATTAGTGTTGTATGATAACGTCTAACGGTTTTTCAAATTAACCTGAAAGTTTCTTCTACGTTTCCTCACTTTGGTTTCGTATGGAAATCGGTATCTCAATAGTACCACAAAGACGTAAAGTATTCATTGGGAACGAGTGTTGTTTTGCAATTATTAGAATTCTGAATAAGGTATGAGGGTACAACATGTTTTATATAGTTAATATTATTGTTAAAGTTATTTCAAGAATCGATAATGTATGTCGCTGGTCAACCACTAGTGTTACCTAGATAAATTAGAGTTGTATGATAACGGCTAACGGTTTTTCGTTTTTCCTCACTTTGGTTTCGTATGGAAATCGGTAACGCAATAGTACCTCAAAGACGTAAAGTATTCATTGGGAACGAGTGCTGTTTTGCAATTATTAGAATTCTGAATAAGGTATGATGGTATAACATGTTTTATATAGTTAATATTATTGTTAAAGTTATTTCCAGAATAGATAATGTATGTCGCTGTTCAGCTCCTACTATGTGGAGGTCGAGAAGCCAATAAGAGCCCGGAGGAAAAGACTCATTTTTACAGAGTTGCTATTCGGCAGTGCGATGAAGAACATGTTCAAGTAGCAGCAACTGCCTCAAATCATACTACTCACCCTACTGGCTTCTTGGGGACGATTTGAAACCGTATTTTAAGAAAAAGTAATTGGACTAATGAGTCCTAGACGAATTAGTGTTCTATGCTAACGGCAAACGGTTTTTCGAATTAACCACAAAGTTTCTTCTACGTGGACATTACTTTGGTTTCGTATGGAAATCGGTATCTCAATAGTACCTCAAAGACGTAAAATATTCATTAAGAACGAGTGCTGTTTTGTAATTATTAGGATTCTGAATAAGGTATGAGGATATAATATGTTTTATAAAGTTAATATTATTGTTAAAGTTATTTCAAGAATAGATAATGTATGACGCTGTTCAGCTCCTAGTATTTCCTAGATGAATTAGTGTTCTATGCTAACGGCAAACGGTTTTTCGAATTAACCTGAAAGTTTCTTCAACGTTTCCTCACTTTGGTTTCGAATGGAAAACGGTATCTCAATAGTACCTCAAAGACGTAAAGTATTCATTGAGAATGAGTGCTGTTTTGCAATTATTAGGATTCTGAATAAGGTATGAGGATATAAAATGTTTTATAAAGTTAATATTATTGTTAAAGTTATTTCAAGAATAGTTAATGTATGTCGCTGTTAAGCTCCTAGTGTTTCCTGGATGAATTAGTGTTCTATGCTGACGGCTAACGGTTTTTCGAATTAACCTCAAAGTTTCTTCTACCTTTCCTCACTTTGGTTTCGTATGGAAAACGGTATCTCAATAGTACCTCAATGACGTAAAGTATTAATTGAGAACGAGTGCTGTTTTGCAATTGTTAGGATTTTGAATAAGGTATGAGGGTATAACATGTTTTATAAAGTGATCATTATTGTTAAAGTTATTCCAAGAATAGATAATGTATGTCGCTGTTCAACCACTAGTGGTTCCTAGATAAATTATTGTTGTATGATAACGGCTAACGGTTTTTCGAATTAACCTGAAAGTTTCTTCTACGTTTCCTCACTTTGGTTTCCTATGGAAATCGGTATCTCAAAGACGTAAAGTATTCATTGGGAACGAGTGCTGTTCTGCAATTATTAGAATTCTGAATAAGGTATGAGGGTATAACATGTTTTATATAGTTAATATTATTGTTAAAGTTATTTCAAGAATAGATAATGTTTAGTTATCACATCTTTGAGGTTATTTATTAATATAATGCACTTTGTTTTGTTTCATTATTGATGTTAACTTGATTCATCTTTATTGTATCTTGCTGCTATGTTCATCGTTTTTCAATAGGAATAAAATTAATGTTTTTTAACATTTTCATCAAAATACATCGACGATTACTGGGTGTTAATTTATTTATGGCGGCGAGTATATATATATATATATATATATATATATATATATATATATATATATATATATTTCCGGATAAACATCAACCCTGCCATAGATTGTTGAGCTTCATTTCGGAGACTTCGAGAGACAGGCAATCCCGTTCTACAACGGGCTGCGCGACCCCATGAAATCAATGTAGAAGATGAAGAAAACGTTGTTAATGCTGTCCTTGACAATCCTCCATAAGTTCAAGAAGTTTAGCTGGCAATTTGCGGGTGTCACATAATGTTGCGCTTGTTCAGACTGTCACCTTGTAAACATGGGCCAAACAGCTACATGGTTGCGCACCCGTCAAACCATGCATAGGAGTGACAACCAAAAAGACTCGTGCATTGTCAACCGATATGCTAGAAAAGGTCCATCTACCAAATTTAACAAACACAAATCTTAAACGAAAACTTAAAAGAACAATTTCTTTGCACAATAAACAAAGTCATAACTATTAATACCAAACTTATTGTTAGTCCCTTACCATCGTTGCATAGTTTGTAGATTGTGTTTTTATAAAAAAAATTGTTAATAAATGTATGTATCCAATCAGGTTCACCCTGTAGGCGTGTATCTAAAGCAAAACATCAAAATGTATCATTAACACGAAATACGATTTCAGGAAAAAAAAATGTATACACAGGTTGGATGCACCCCTACCCTTTGTAGCGAGGTTTCCTCGATATTATCTTACGCATTGTTAAAATAGAAAAGTTCGAACAATCACTTACTAAACGCGTGGTTTTTAGGTTTACATGTTATTTATATTTTTAACCTACATTCTAGTCAACACGTGAGGTTTCAATTTTAAATGTTATGTCGTTTTTAATCAGAGTTTTGATTTGTAATATAGTCGTAAGTTTATGTTACCGTTTCGGCGAACATGCCGCTTACCCCTACTCCACGCTCAGTAGGGTAGGAAAATCCCGGGCTGCGTGCGCCTCTTCAGCGGGCCCGTTCGCCCCCTATAAATAACGTGCACGCACCACTAACCGGCAGTCAGTTCTCCCTCACCAAGACTCAGAGGACTGATTCGTATTACCCGACTATCGCCTTGAAACCGATACTTGAGTTTAACTTTTTCCTTTGGTAAATCGATCCTTCCTCACCAAGACTCAGAGGATCGATTTATTCCCTCGCAGCTATCAGCTTACACTGATAATTGTGCCCCATCTCCCTCTTGTGACGGTTCTGCCTCACCACGACTCAGAGAACCGTTTCAAGAACATCCTCGACGCCGAGCGTTGATCCTATCTTCCCCGTAAGGCGGCCTGACGGTTTTTAACCCTCCCCGCCTGTCTTACGAAGAGCTGACCCCGGCGACGGACTGCAGAATCCTTAACCCACCCCGTCGATGCTGAGAATCGATAACATTTATTCATTTGAACATAGAAACGTTACCAGAATGGTCAGCATCTTCACAAGGTTCATAAGGTTGGATCGTTCTAAGGAAATAGTTTTCGGTCATCTTTGAGACAAATGCTTCCTTGCAACTAGGATATGCAAGTTTTCTTGTTAATCCAATCAAACACATTTTCATAATTTTTAATTAGTGTAACACATATTTTAACATATATTCACAATTCTATTATAACCGAGCCCTGATTAAGTAGATGTTTGATCTACGAAATATTGGCGAAGTAGTATGTGTATGTGTGTTTTGTATTAGTGATCGCAACTGCAATAATTCAAAATTCAAATATATTCTACAGAATGGGATTTTCCAAGACATCAAACACCAGGGGAGGCACCAGTAAGAACACTAAGAAATATGAAGAATCAAATAAGAAATTAATCAAATTCAAGAACAGGAGAAGATACTTACTAAAATGTAGGTTAATAAATGTATCAACTCATATCTGATGGTACGTGAAACGCATGTAACTTGCTTAATGGCGACTTGAGACGAACCAGAAACCATGGTCTGAATCTATTATCGAGTATGAAATCTAAAATATTTAAATTATCATTACAATAAAAAAATTATAAAAAATTATATATTAGAGGTTGACTTTGCATGATAAAGAATATTTTGGTACTGCCTGCCAGTAAACAGTGAATTCAACAGGCTTTTTCATAAAATAATACGAATAACGAATGTCGATAAACTTAACCAACTGTGTTATCACAACAACAAAAATACTAGCAAAGAACAAATGGTTTATTAACTATACTAATACAGTTTTCCACATAAGATTTAAAGAATTATTAGCTTTGGGTCCTTAAAAGATTTATCTATACCGATTATCCTGACTAATGTAGAACATGTTACATAAGGATACTAATAAACAAAATATAATGAGAGCAAATGTTACAAACATTTTAACTAATTTTATACACGACAACTCCAATCAGAACAATAATCAAATAAAAATAACATGTCTTCTTGCAAACGGTTCTTAAAACTAAATAATATAATTCTCATTATGAAGTCTTATATGAATAGTATTGATGTACTTACAAATAGAGTTTAAAAAGCATACCTAAAGCCGCAGACATCGGAGAAACATATACCAATTGGTTATAATTTAAAATACATAAGTCATCAAGAATAAAAATATTACTACAACGTAGCCTTGTGACATCTCCAACACGGCAAGCGCGAAACAGTGGGGGTGCAACACGTGCTTCGTTATTTGCACAGAACAGACTTTCGTCTTCATCTTACGTTTTAGAATTTCAAAATAATATGTAATTCTAATTTAGGAACAATAAAAACTAATTGATATAAATTATACTTAATTCTAAATCACAGAACGATAATGATATTAATAAAACTAATTAAATTGGAAATGAATTCTTAAATAAAAAAATTCTAAAAAATTAAATTCGAAATTTATATTATTGTGAAAAAGTTGATACATTTTGCCTATAAACTGCTAATAATTTCTTCTGAAATTTACAAACTTGAGATTGTCAGTTTCTGCACTTACGTTGCTGCCTTAACAATTTATATTTGCCCTTAGTCGCTAGACATTTAGGCTTGACTGATTTAACAGCTGTTGCCTTATGGGATTTCTAAGGACCTTAGAAATTGGTAAACTATAATTGTGATCTGAGTCAATCTAGAAAGTATTATTCTCTTACATGGTACAGTCATTACATGAGGGCTATCTGAATCTGATTCAATAAATGCTGCAGAAGAGCTATATTATTATTTCCTTCAAAATGTCCATGTAATACTAAATTTTGAGTAAATAACCTGTATTGAACCAAGTAAGATTAGCTAGAAAGTGTAGACACGTTTTCAAACTATTAGTGAATGAATTATCAATAAAGTGGTCTACACAAATATAAACGTTACCAACTGCTTTAAGATTACTATTAAAAGCTTAGCTAATCTCTTTCTCCTTTTAAAATGTCTATTTATAAGAAATTTTGGCGGATGTACTCATATGTATACAATTGGGCACTACACGAATATATTTTTACCTGAAGCCATTACGTCTATTATTTTCTAAACGTTTATGGTTAGATTATTCACCAGACCTATACTTATATAGATTTTTGAATAAAAACAAGCACGTGCACGCGTTAAGCTAAAACTTAACACACAATATAACCTCAAATTATATTAGCAGTAAGGTGGATAATCTATATTCTGTTTAGTTCTGAATACGCCGGTGAGGGCGATGCGGCAAAATCTTCAATGCTCCTGTTGAAACTCTCCTCTGGGGCTGGATTATTGAGCGATCGCTATGAATATAGCGATCGAGACATGCTCATATTTGACAGAACTGAATGCTTGACAGTAGTTAGATTTTGACATTAAATATTGAGGTAATTCTATCGATTCAGCGCTATGAAACTTGTACGCTTATAGCGGATGATAATAGCGATCGGTCAAAAATCGCACCCCTGGTTACTTCTATAGGAGCGACTTGTTGGAATGTTCCACGCTTGCCATACTGACGGAATCTCAGGACCACCAACCCAACGACAAACATAACACTGGAGAGACGTGGGCAGGCAGCGCCATATGAAGTCTACGACACAACCATGGACAGATAGAACCTACCCACAGTAGTTTGGGTCATGAAGACCCGCGAGGGAAGGTGAGAACGGTCGCGTACAACACTCGTGCATGCGCGTTTTCCATGAGATCACATGTATGTATGGAGCAGCTGACCACCTCTCTGCTAAAGCAATGGGCCCGATTTACCACCAAGCCGTTCGGAGGGGATCATCCCCAAACATATTCGAGAAAACCACACACCTGGCAGATACGTGTGGGGGACACATAGGACACCACGTACACATATTCAAAAACAGGTTAGTGGGACGTGTTCTAAACTTCGAGATAAGCATCACTAAACGGGAATTGAACTGGTTGGAGACATCCCTCACGGATATTGTGAGGAGTGTTTCCAACATTGTTCCTCAACATATTGTTGCAGATTTCAAGTTAATTCAGGTTCAGAATTTCAATAAAATTTAAAATATATAAAATTGAAGAATATTACTAAAGTTTCACGTTTAAAATCTAATAGATTTGAGGTCAGACTTTTGTATGCCAATAGTAGATGGCTTGTTAACTTAACGGATGAAACCATCACAAAACCCGTTTCGGATTTCCTCTCTTTGGGCCCGGAGTTATGTGTTCGTTCTAACGGTGCAGACGTTAATATATTCGCATCTAGTGTGGAGTCAATTATAGAGTCACATTCACCTTCTGATCGTGATCTTATCAGAGCCAGGGCAACAAATGTGATGACTAATGACTTTGTAATAGCCCTCCACCTGGAAGACAACACCAAGGACTGGGTACCTTGCAACTATATCCTGAGGTCTCACCCTAACATTATATAGTACCTGCCGATATTCAAGCTCTTTTGAATTTTCAAGTATGTTCTAACCCCTCCAGGGTTCGTCATCGTATCCTTTGATGTGGTATATTTATTCATCAACATCCCTCTCGATCTGGTTCTCGACATCGCCACTCTCAAGTGGGAAACTATTGAGGGTCACTGCACTACGGACCTAGAGTTAGTAATCACATACATCAGACAGATCTTCAACCCCAGCTACTTCAGCTACAGGGATCAGTTTTACGCTCAGGTGTTTGGCACACCGATGGGCTACATTTTGAGCCCGATCCTTAGCAAGGTGGTAATGGACTTCCTCCTGGATGAGATTAGGGAAACTCTTGATTGTGATTATGCTTTCATCAAAAAGTATGTAGATGACATAACATGCTGCCAACTTGGAGACAAGATAGAGTCCACCTGTGCATTATAATCCCCAGTCAGGAGTAATAAGTACTGTATTTTAACATTAATTATAAGCATGCTTGATTGGAGCAAAAACGAGTAATTTATTTAATTAATATAAGAATATTAAATATGAAGAACAATACCTTATAATTCCATTGTTTCACAATTCGTTGGAGTAAAAGGATCAACTTCACGATAAAGGGTAGTTATGACATCAGGTGCCAAGCTACCGGCATAATAAATGCGCTCCTTAACCAGCTTATTATTATAATCCCCCAAATATTCTGTTCCACAGATTTGAACGATCCAGGTATAAAAACAGAACAGTAATTTCATAAATTTAATTCCTATAATTTTCACGCGATTTGTTACATACAGACAACGGACAGATATTTTCTAGCAATTGAATTAGGGAAATGAAAACACGAACTACTGCTACATAATAAATTTGCTGCGGTTAAAAATGGTGGCAAAAGAATACGAATATGTCTGACCATATATTGTGTTCATGTTTAATTTGTAGAATACATTTATTAATATTATTGTTATTATTTCAAAATTCTCTGATGTTTTATGCTAATATTGTATAGCCCCGAAGACAGGCAATGATGATTGAACACAAAACCCGTCATACAAATATTTTATTATTTCTCTTCATAAATGCTAGTCATTACTTTTTACCCTTATCAGATTTCAAACCTTGCTTATGCATCATAATAAATACATGCTGTAGTAGAAAACAATTCTGTTCATTTCGCAAAACGCACAATTTTTAAATAATCCTAGGGAAAAATCAGATCATTCTTATCATAGCTTGTAAACATGTCCGACAGGGGCGCTGTTCTCGCCACCCTTTCGTTTATAAGTCTCGTATTTTCTGCAGGGGATTCATTCCAAAATGAAATTCAATAATTTGTGACGGGCGGTTCCACCGGGTAGAAAGTGTCAAATAAATAATAAATAAAAATGTTTATTCAAAAAGAAAATAAAAGTAATTGTAATAATGAAAAATAAAATAGTCTTCCAAAATCTAAAATAAACAGTATCGGAGGGCAGCGTGGTCAGGGGGAAGGCGGTAGTGAACCAACGAGTGTGCCGGTGCACCGCTGGTTCCGGACGGTCGAGACGGGAATGAAATAACGAATGTGCCGGGGCACCGTTAGTTCGGGCAGCGGAGACGGGAGCGAACGAAATGAGTGTACCGGGGCACCATTAAGTCCGGAGGAAGGTTGAGAGAATGGATGTTCTCTGGCGGTTAATTTTATTTTTATTGGGCGAGATGCCTAGGAGTGTAAAAATCTTCTAAAAGACGAATCCCCTCTCTGTGAGGGGAGACAGTGTCAGATTCTTACTGACTAAAAAGCACTCCTCGTGCAACATAGCGAAAACGTTAGTTTTATATATGGGTATCTATAAGTGTGTAAATATTCGCGGGATGATAGGATGTGGAATGGCCGTTTGGCCACCCCGGGGGGCTTCACGGTAGTTGGCCTATTCGCAAGTTGTCCAGTTCTCACTGGGCAGCTTGCGAATATTTCAGGGCGAGGGATAGCTCAGAGTCTATGGTTCGGGGTGAATTGACAGTAAGTTCCAAACTATGTTTGCAACTGACAGAATCTCCACGGTCGTAGCGCCCTGAGCGATTTGCAGGGCAATATGAGCATCCAGGCGACGAAAACGTTTATCGCGTGGAATTTCAGGATCTATAAGGTCATTTAATGTGTAATGTGGGACGCTTGCCGATGAGGCTGGGATTGTCTGAAGGACTATAGATGTTGCCGGATGGGCAGAAGTTGTCGGTGGGACTGAGGTGGGCTGGGGCATTAGCGGGGTTGCCTTATGGGTAGTAGTGCGGGCGTAAGAGATACCTAACTAACCGGGTTGATGAGTCCGGTTGGGTTTTACGCTTAGGGAAGCACCTAGACGTTTAACCTTATGGAGCATTTCGACGGCAAAAAAGGCGTCGAGCAACAGATGTCTCTGCCGGTCAGCATCTGTCGGTCGAAACCCGAACTATTATCTACATGCTTAGTTGCCATATTTAGCATATTTTGTGGCCGTCACATATTTTCTGATACAGTGAAAGCATGAGAGAGGTTACGTCATGTGATAAATTAGAGAAATTGCTTGATGTACGTTTTTAAATGCCAAGTGTCAAAGTCGCACATTTGTGTTTGCTTATTTTTTAAATAAACTTTGATTACTCTTTACATGTGCTTGTTTAGCAAAAATGGTTATTATATATTGTGTCTACTTGTAATAATATGCGTAAAGATTTAAGTATACGAAAGAGTCAAGGTACATTATTATATATTGGATTGTTAAGGCGTCTACTTTGTGATAATTCATTTTAAAGGATAAATAAAACGATTTTTTACTATGTTTTTTATCACACTTCAGTTACACTTTGCAACTAGTTTCGGCTAAGCTCTAGCCATTTTCGAGCTCCTCCGATGACTAAAGCAATTGTAACCGATCGCTCTTTATATAATAAAAAAAAAAAAGGAAAACTAACAATTACACAGAAACATCTTAACTAAAATATATATATAAAAAGGGGCTGGGGTGGGTTTTCTAAAAAATGTGGAATTCCCTGACCGTCCCAACGTAACGAACGAGGTCTGCGAAGTAATAAAATCTTAAATTTAATGCGACGCATTACCCGCATTCGAAATAAGAGAAAAAATAAAAATGTGTATATAAAAAAAAAAATAAATAAAATTAAAAAATATAAATAAAATAAAATAAAATAAATTTATAATAATAATAACAATAATAATAATAAATAAATGAAAATCATTAAAACAGATTAAATCAGGTTAGATCCCTTAAAATGAAGTTCCGTGAACTTAAAACAAATTAAATTAAAAAGAAAATATAATTATTACATTAAAATTATAAAACAAAACCAAAAAAAAAAAAAGGGCAAAAAAATAAAAATAATAATAATAATAATAATGCAGACTGCAGACTCGGCACACCCTATATCCCACAAATTAGCAGCATACAATTCAATGATCCACCGTGCGTTCGTAGTACCTATGAGCCCTGAAAATCGGGACATTGAGTTAGACACAATAAAATCAATAGGAACAAAAAATGGCTTCTCACATAAACAGATTGATAACATTATATACAGAAAACAAAAACAAATAGCCCAAAAAATGATCTATCCCACTACTTCACCTGAGTTAACATCCCCTTTTGTTTCACTAACATATTTCGGCCCTATCTCGGAGAAAATTGCAAATATTTTAAAACAAAATAATTTAAAGGTAGCATTTAAAACTCCAACAAAATTATCGTCCATAATCTATAATGCAAAAGAAAAACACCTACCTCTCCATAAATCGGGAGTATATAGATTGAGCTGCCCAGAATGTACTAACATATATATAGGACAAACGGGTCGAAATTTTGAGAAGCGTTTCAATGAGCATGCCACATCATTCCGTCTAATGAAGACAAATTCTAACTTCGCGAATCACTGCATTGAAGCAGGACATGCGTTCCCGGATATAGCAGCCCTGAAGGTCCTGCACATAGCGGAAAAGGGGAGGAAACTGACACTGTTGGAGGCCCTCGAAATACATAAGAGCAAAAACCGCAACGATATTGTTTTATTAAACGATCAAATAGATCTCATATACTCGCCATTATTCAAATGTGCGTAATGGAGGGGTACCGTTGCGGTTTTGCTAATATGTTAATATATAGGGCCATAAGACGTGTTAGTATAGTGAATTTACTGTTTTATTTTTCTAGTGATGTTTCATACTTATTTGTAAATCTGATTTCATTTTCATTTATTCGTTTATTTATTTTTATTCTATTATTATTATTATTATTATTTTTATTTTTTTGCCCTTTTTTTTTTTTTGGTTTTGTTTTATAATTTTAATGTAATAATTATATTTTCTTTTTAATTTAATTTGTTTTAAGTTCACGGAACTTCATTTTAAGGGATCTAACCTGATTTAATCTGTTTTAATGATTTTCATTTATTTATTATTATTATTGTTATTATTATTATAAATTTATTTTATTTTATTTTATTTATATTTTTTAATTTTATTTATTTTTTTTTTTATATACACATTTTTATTTTTTCTCTTATTTCGAATGCGGGTAATGCGTCGCATTAAATTTAAGATTTTATTACTTCGCAGACCTCGTTCGTTACGTTGGGACGGTCAGGGAATTCCACATTTTTTAGAAAACCCACCCCAGCCCCTTTTTATATATATATTTTAGTTAAGATGTTTCTGTGTAATTGTTAGTTTTCCTTTTTTTTTTTATTATATAAAGAGCGATCGGTTACAATTGCTTTAGTCATCGGAGGAGCTCGAAAATGGCTAGAGCTTAGCCGAAACTAGTTGCAAAGTGTAACTGAAGTGTGATAAAAAACATAGTAAAACATTATTATATGTTTAATAATGTTAAATTAGTTTTTCATGCAATAAATGAAAGTTAAATGACCTTATTTTAGAGTAGTAATTTGTGGATCAGTTATTTACTATAGTTGCTGATTATGTGCTTTGTTTACATCTTTTTGTTATTTTACTATCTGATGTAGCTTATGCACATTTTTGATATGCTATAACATCGAATACTTGTGAATTATCAATTTTCAATTGCATTTTATATAAAGCAATGATAGATTGTTTACTTTCAATTTCAATTTCACATTGACAGCCTAAGCTAGAATGAATCAAATATGCTCACTTTTTTCAGGCCAAATTATGATATTACAATATCAATTATAATAATGTTTATTTACATATAGCCAAATACATTTGGATGTAAACGTCAACAAGTTTGAAAAATAATCAATTAACAGAGTAACAAATAAAAATGTATATAAAATTAAAAGTTAAAATTCAAACATTACCTATTCTTTAGAAATGTAATGGCTTTAGGGCAGGTGACCTATGTAGCCAATGTACTCCTCTACCAATTCACATACCAGGATAGTACAACTTTTTGGTGTATAACACACATAACATCGTTAACTGGATACTTTTCGATTCAAGTGAATAACTCACTTAAGCCCGTATGATATTATGTAGTTTCTTATATCGTTTTCTATATAAGAATTGATATAAGAAACTGTATAACAATTTCTACATGGAAAACTATATAGGAATTAATATTGTGTATGACATTATGTTGTTTCTTATATCAAAAAATGGATGAGGCACGAGTCGTGATTGGTTGAATTATTTGAAATTATTGGCAGGATTTCGGGAGTGTTTATTTTTATATTACCACGATTTAGCGTCGTACAAACTATATTCCAACACTGGGTATTGTTCCACTGGCGCCAAAACATGCTCTCTTCTCCAAGACATCATAAAAATTGAAACTTGCACATATAAAGGTGAACCTTCGTCGCCAATGTACATAGGACTAAAGAATATATATTATTATTAAGAAAACGATCGCCCAGTCGACGCCATTGTCGACGGTTATCTGCCTAATTTAGACTTCTGCGCATCCGACGCGCAGAAACGATGTAAAAAATAATCGTTTTTCTACATCGTTTCCCAAATCGTTTTCTACATGTAGTAAACAATATGTAGTTTGTGTCTGTAACGAAAGCGATATAAGAAACTACAACATGATGTCAAACGAACTTTAAGAAGGCCAATCCAAATTTTTGTTACTATTCTCCAATTTATTTTACTTCAGTGAATAATAGCTTTTATGCCTTTTTAAATAATATCGTTTTGTTAACATTACCAATATTATTGCAACACAATTTGCTGTAAATGATAAAGCATATTTCGGTTCTACAATTACGTTTAACCAGAGAATAAGGCTATTCGTTAAATAAGTTTGAGATATTGACGTGAATAACTCAAATTTATTCCACGAATAGCCTTATTCTCCTGTTAAATGTCAATTGTAGAATCGGCCCTAAGAGAATCAATAGATCTTTTAAAGCAGTTTATGATAATAAAACAAAATCATACTATTATAACTTGCTGATTATCATAAAATAATGATAATACATATAAATATTTGTACTTTATTGTAATAATTGCAGTATAATGAATAATATTGGTTTAAACAGTTTCAAGAAAATAAAATACGAATTTTCCTGTGAGGTTTAGTTTTATTGCAAATTAATTCCGCGTGTCTTTTCCTATTATTGGGATGCTGTTCCTTGTGTTCTTCTGTTGGCCATTTAACTTGCCTATAAATTTTAATTTTTACCAACAAATTAATCATGAATGTTAGATGTTCCAAACATTCATTACTTGTTGTAATTAACTTCATGACATCAGACAGTAAAATTTTCTGTAAATTTTTCATTATACCTGTCTGTAATGTGTGCTTCTCCAATAAATGACCAATGCTAAGTTGAGAAAAAAATTCTGAGGGACACTGAAGATATTGAAGATTATACTTCACACCATAATTTCTATTGAAAATTAGTAGATCATTTGGCGTTAAATCGGAATATTTATCTTGTAAAAATTTAGATGTACACAACTCACAAGAACATTTTTTGAATAGCTTAAAAAGTAAGTAACCTGAAACATATGTATTTGAGCATGACTCCAAAGTTACTTCATGTATCGAATCCTCATGCGGTGTATCCATAATTTCCACTTTTCCTTTGTTCATTTCATTCATATCTATTACGGCGGATGTATTCTCAACATTGCTTGTAATTGTGCAACTTGATGATTCCTCTTGTGTAAATAAGAGGGTGTCATCGTCAGGTTTGCAATTTGAACTTTCAATAGGGCACTGTAGTCTTACAAAAATATTATGTTGGAGTGAAATACGAAGATTTCAGGGTGTTGGGCTAGGATTATCCACCTCTGTTTCTAATAACAGCAAATAAATTTTCAAGAGGATCTTGATTTATTCGATTAACTAACAATTATTTGATGTTTTCATTTTTTTCAAGTTCCTTCCATAGTTCCAAAATACTACAAATGGTTAGCTTAAAACCATCATATAAAAATATTGCTGCGCTTCCGATTTTCTTCAAATATTTCAATGTTATTAAACAAATCAATAGCATTTTAAATGTTTCTTCTGGAAGAGAATTTGTTAAAGACATAGCACATTTGAATGGATTCGCATCATTTGTAGCTCTGAAATTTAGAGAATCAAATATATCATTAATCCTTTTTAAGATATCTGCTGTTGCCATTGCAGTATCAGATTTCAACTGACCGGTTGAAGATGCAGTTCTAATAGCAGCCTAAACAGAGTTGCTAAATACTTGTGTAGGATATTTAACACACATTTTTTTGGAAAGAATTAGGGTTTATATGTATATCCGTTATTTTAATCATTGCTCTAGTTGTGTTACTTTGTTTATCTAAATAATATGTTGTTACTAAATTCTTCCAAAAAATTAGTTGACCATTTACAATGAATCTCAATTTATAATTTGAAACGTTGTTTCTTAGTGACTTGATTAAATGAGGTGGATCATAAACAGCATAAATTCGATTAGCGTTAATCATAAAATAGGGTGTGCTTATGGTAACTCCTAATAATTCTAGTGCTTTTCTATTGTTTGCCCTTGATCACATACAAACAGTCGAGGTTGTAATTTAATCTCAATAATTTAAACCACCTTAACTAAGGAATTTAAAATATGCCCCTCGATGCAATTGTTAGACAAATAATAGCAGATAGGCATTTTCCAAGGGTAGAGCAAACCCCTTGCATAAAAAGCGGTGCATGATCTGCTAATAAATTTGTTTTGCCAAGTGTTCAAATCTACATAGCCTTCTAAACAATCTCTGTATTCATTATAATTTATACATTTTTCTAATTTAATTTCATCCACCAACAATACACATTTTCATTCAAAATCATCCATTGTTCCTACCTTCTCTGAAAAAATTTCTAACAAATGAGTGTTAACACATGTTGTAGGTTATTTATTCGTATCCATGAAAGAATTGTCGAAATTGCGGGTAATCTTACTTTCATATAATTACGCATAAATTTGTAAGCTTTCTAATTAGGCTAAGGGAAAATTTCTTTTCCTTGGTAATCCAAGGCATTCTGTTTCTCTAAAATAATTGCATTTTTATTAATGTTTTAACATAATCTGAGGCTCCATACAGCATTTTCTCAAGTTGGCATTTAAAACTATTAACAAGTTGTCTCCTCCTAAGCCTAATTAATAAACACGACTTCTTGTTAACTAACTTTTTTAAAGATTCTACTTTTTTCTTCCAAAATATCTTTTTCGGTTTATAGGAAATACGTTCTATGATCCGGTCATCAACAATGATTTCTTCAATTTTATCTCTAGCCAAGTCACAATCGGAGTAGCCAGGAATGGGTACTGAATGGTTGTTGAAGTATGTTTGTAATTGATTATTCAAATGTGTATTTCGATTTTTTAATCATTTGCCGAAAAATGAGGATTCGGTACAGCATTCCAATTTAATAAAATTCTTGCTGCGTATAAATCCCGAAAGCATGTGTCCGCAAAATGATTATGACAGACCAGTTTGTATTTTAATTCGCCACGTACCAAATCTTCCAAACCAAGATTACCGGAGTTAAATATCCATTCTTTGCATCGTTATTCGTTTTCAATTGGAAATTTGTAAAATCGCACATGTGCGTCGGTGGTTTTATTCGCTTTTATGCCGTCGGTGTGCAGCTTTATAAACTAAAGCTTGTAATATAGACTAATAGCACCTTTTTTTATCAATATTTTCACAAAATCCACGTTAGTATTTTATCAAAGCGATTTAAAATTTTGAAAATTATGTCTTCTCCTAAACCCGGAGTTGAGGAAGTCATCCTGATAACTAACTTTTTTAAAGATTCTACTCTTTTCCTCCAAAAGATCTTTTTCAGTTTATAGGTAATACATTCTATGTTTTGATCATCAACAATATTTTCTTCAATTTCATCACAAAAGGTATTAGGAATAGGAACTGAATGGTTGTTGGTATGTCTTTAATTGAGTATCGCAATTAGTATATTCGATTTTGTTATCATTGGCTAAAAATTAGGATTCGGAACTGTATTTTAATTAAATAAAATCCTTGCTGCATTTAAATCCCGTAACTATGATAACTTATTTGAATAAATAAATGCCTAGCGACAGCGACAACAAAAACTCAGCTGACGGAGGAGAGCAATTTAATGCAACGACATAAAATCCATCTGAAAATTACCCTGTCTCAAAGTATTAATTAATAGGCGATAAATGGCAACATTCAAAATAGTAATAATATAATCGTCGACCGGGAGAGGTAGCACCATACGGCCTTCATAGAAATAGACAAGGGGTGTAGGGGGGTAGATAGGGAGTACCAACCCCTCTCCCCGCGGACCGCATCACCCACAAACTAGCGCTGTCACAATTTTACATGTGCATTATACGTCTTGGTAGGTTATTAGTCAATGGTAAAACGATATATATTCCAGTTCCAAGTTTGAATCAAAATAAAAAGAGATGAAGAAATGTATTTAAATCATCATTTAACTCAGGATCGTCATCTTTACTGGAATCCACAAATGCCTACAATTATAGTAAACACTAGGAACATAAAACATCTAAATACGGCAACAATGTATATATTCTGAATATTGGTATAGCTTCTAAATATGTATGCATCCACACATAACATAACCTAAAATGAGATAGATTGACAATAATTTGGCAAAAAGTGCTGTATGAAAATGATTTTTTTCTATTAGTAAAGGTAATATTTGACAAGAATTGTAGATTCTCAGTATAGCCAAATGTGGGAGGAACACGTTGGGCACCATATGTACAAATTCATTATTGCGAGAAAGTGTAAAACAACCATTGAATAAAATTCCATGTAAAATGTGTCGGCGGCTATTACCAACGAAATAAATAAACCATCAGATTTTATGGTAGTGGATTCTTACATATTAAGGCCATACTATAAGAAAACAATACTCTTACAACAAACAATCAACGGAAATTTAAATGATTCAATAACGAAAACTTGGCGCCAAAAGTTTATGTCACCTTTACACCATTTCGGGCCAGCGCGGTGGCGCCCCCATCGGTAATTCTATAGGTCAATAGAGAAAAAAAAAATCCGTCAATTAAAGTATCTTCAAAAATAAATACCTTATAATTGCTTTATATACAGTGTATTATTTCTATTAACCTTCCTACTAAAACAGAAATAATTGTATTATTATTATATTTATTTTATTTGTTGATAATTATAAATTTGCAAACACTTTTTTCTAATGGAGAACCATTAAATGTGGAAATCTTTTATTGGTTTTTCATTAGCAAAACTAATACGTGTTTGCGACTTAATAATTATCAATAAATAAATATAATAATAATATAATTATTTCTATTATATAAGGAAACCAATTTATATATAATTTAAAAAACGCACCAATCGCGACACTAGCGCTGAAGTGGATACTCACAGGAACCAATACTACCTTCATCTCTCTTAGCATTAGAGTAGCATATCTATAGTATTCATCTAGGATGCTGGCGGTTAAGCCGCGGGCGACGGCACACATCGCCGCGGTGGGGAGCGGGATGAAGGTAGTGGGGTATGTTTGGGAAGGAGGCTGAAGCAGAGAGGGCATGACGTAGTCAAGCAGTGGTAGTACGGCGTAAGGGCGTTGCGCCGCACACACTCGACGCTCAGGCTTCGTCACAAACTGCACGATGGTAAGTACAATAATGTATAAATTAAAACACTTTTTGCAGTACACACAATTATTGTGCCAGATAACTATATAATATAATAATTGTATAATTTTCCTGTATTTCGTGTCAAATAAGAAAAATTAATTGATGTAAACATTTTATTCCTACAGAACTTCGGCGACGTTCCTTCTTTTGAATACGGAGGGGGTGGTGGCAGAGGACGAGGCAGGGGCGGCGGCGTCATCCTTACGAGGCACCAGCAACGAAACAAAGAGTGTAAAGAGTACTGGGCACGCGTCAGAGGAAGCAAACTCGCCAGGGGGTCTGCCGCCCCCACCGCCACGAACTGCGTGAGTTGTGGCACAGCCACCAGCAGCGGCAATGCCGGCCTGGCCACCAGCAGCGGCAATGCCGGCACCGCCATCAGCAATTCGGGCCCCGCAACTAACACCGCCAGCCTACTGCAGCGGTCCGAGTCGGTGGAGTCGGCGTCCTCTGAGTTGGAATCCGCGTTAAGAATAGAATAGTATTCTTAGAATACTATTCTATTCTTAACACGGATAGTTAGTTTTAAGTTTTAGTTTCTTTTTGATTGCCCTATATATTTTTTTAAATAAATATTTTATTATATTATAGTGGTTTTTTAAAAGAGTTTGTTTTTCAGGTATTTTTTTAAAGGTTTGTTTGTTGTAAGGGTGCAGGTAAGTTTATTTTATTTTATGTTATTTCGTAGCTACCGAAATGGTATTTAATAAATTTAGTGATGATTCAATTGCTGACAAATTAATGAAGCATTTCCTAAACTTGTTGCTACCTCAGATTATACCGCTGTTAGGTATAAAGAGGGAGAACTATTCTTTCATGAGATATGTAACCGCAGAGGAACATTTCAAAGTCACCTTGCGAAACGTCGTATTTGGTAACAAATACAAAAGGGAAACATTGAACAGCTTATTAAACAAAGATATACTGTAGAAACTGATCAAGTTGGGTCCATAAAATCAAGTAATGAGTTTGCAAACTCATCTGTTAACTTGATTTACCCAATCAGTATGGTAGCCATTGACAGTTTATCTATCAATAATACCTCTCTAGATACAGCGGTAACTGGTAAAGTTACTTCATGTGGAGAACCACTAATCTTGTCAGAATTATCATCATTTGATGAATCTGTTTCAAATAGTAATAACAATAATAATATTACTCAAGAAGAGATTAATGTTCCCAATGTGCTTCTAAATGTATCAGAAATTGAGTGTGATATCTTAATTCCAGTAGGTTCCATGAACTGTGAATTAATATCTGATAATACATATAAACATTGTGTAAATCTTGAAGGATCATTTGTTTTCAAGTCAGATAAGTGGCAGACAATTTACCCAAACAACAAAATTAATAATAAAAATATATACTTTCTGCTTAAACAATATATGTATGTAAATAATATTTGTATTATATGCTGTCGACGCCTGAGCTTGGCTAACAAAAAATTTGTTACATTATATTCATACTGCTCTCATGGTGGAAATCTGGACTGTAAGCTATTATGTCTCATATCCCATTTCTGAGAGTGAAGTAGTGAACGTTGTTGTTTATAGTACATCAAAAAACTTTTGCCACAAAGGCAATTGGGCATGTAAAATTAGAGGTGTGGAACGTGACATTGTTACAAATAAGTTACTTCATAAGAAACCAATGGACTTTGTGACTGAATGCAGGCTAAACATTAAATATACAAGACTTTCACTGAGTATAAAAAGCCTAAAACAATTAGAAAAATTACATCTGAAGCTCTCAGACACAGAAAGCGTGCTACTAATGATCTAGATGACCTTCGGTTAATGTTTGATGATCACATGGAGTACATTTATAGTTATCGTGCTCCATTAAATGTCAAATTGTTTAGTTTGCATCAACTTGAGTTATTTCAGAAATGTTTGCCACTCATATTCTTTGATGCAACTGGAGGAGTTGTTAAATACAATGCAGAATATGTTGAAAATGTAGGGCCTTCCAAAAAGAAAAAAAAAACTCGATTATAGTGGCATTATCAGTTTGAAGGGAGTAGGTAATGAAGGGAATATGCTAGTCCCACTTTTTAATATGATATCATGTCAACATGATACCCACGCACTAAGAGTATTATTTAGTGAATTTGTCATATTATAAGAAACAAAAATTTATCTGGCCAGCTCCAGTTGCAATTGTGACAGATTGGAGTTGGGCTGCACTGCATGCCATTTGTAATGGTATTAATATTTGCACACTAATAGACTACTTAGAAATATGTTTTGTAATAACAGTAACAAAATATAAATATGTATGCAAACAAAAGGCTGTGCAAAGAAATATCAATCAAAAGAAACTACAAATTTTTATGTAGACATAATTGCTAGTGCATTTCATTTGAATACAATTAAAGACAAAACTGGTATGTTAATGTCATTATTATGCTGTCTTATGACTCACTTTACTGCCAGAAGTCTCAAAAAGCTGAAAATGAATATAAACACAGACAGTATACCATCTGTCAATGTTCAATTTGTTTTTCCTAATGGATTGATGATGGACATAAACTATAACAAAAAGTCGTCTAAACTGTATTCTGTAGCAACTTATAAGAAGGATCCAATATCTGTTATTTTAGAAATGCGTAGTGATGATTTTGACACCCTATCAAATACCGGATGGCTGTCTAACATCCTTGTGGACCACTGCGCCATAATTTTAAGTCAGATAAATAACAATCCTGATATTGTGCCATTTCCGAGTAGTTGAAAGGAAGTGATAGCTATTTCAAAAGCTTTCTCTCTTCTTTAAAAATAAACTAATATGGCCAATTCTTAAAAATCGTCAGTTCAAAGTGATTTTGAAGTATGTGTATTAAGACATCCTAAACAACACGATGGTTTTAACTGTGGAGTCTTTGTTGTGAAATTTATTGAGGCAATCCTTAAAAAGAGCCACTTGAACACATCGATTTTAAACCTGCAATATACAGAAATTACCTGATGAAAATGTATATTGGAATCTTCAGAAAACATGGAAAAACTTTGTTTGTACTGGACAAATTAGATCCAATCTACAACAAATTCACTGCCAAAAATGTTGCAGAATGTTACATGTTGATCAATATTGCCATAATAGTACAGATCCAATTTGTACACTGTGCACCTTACAAGAGAAATGTACATGGACAGGCAGCAGAAACCAGACTTGCAAGTCATTTTAGGAGACCCTGTGCAGAACAAAAGCTAGACTTGCATGCATGGAAGCCTATGAACTAGGCCCATCAAAGCATCTGCATTTTTTATCACAGTTTAATAACTGCACCCCACCCAAGTGTCTCATCGAAAATCTGACACTTGCCATGTCAGCTATATAATAACAACCTGAAAATCATTTAATTTATCAGTACTACACTTGGATCTTGATTACTTTCTAGGTTGAAAACTGTGTGCGTTTCTATGTTTTAACGAAGATAATACCTGCAGTTTTAAAAAAAAATTGCACATTGTCATTGTCATTCATTAAATTTGTTAATTTTTAATATATGAATAGTTTGAAACAATCTCCTACATCATTACACAAATATAACTATTGATTCTGATCAATTTCGTGTTATATATATATATATATATATATATATATATATATATATATATAATTAATATTATTGTTAAATTTATTTAATAGATAATGTTTAGTCGCAGTTGAGCTCCTAGTGTTGCCTAAAAGAAGCAGTGTTGTTGCTTACTACCAACAGTTTTTCGCCTTAACCTGAAACTTTATTCAACGTTCGTTTCGAATGCATATCTGTATCTCATAATACATTAAAAACATAAAGTAGTAACAAAACCCGTACAGTCAATTCTTTTTTCACACGTCTTAAAGATCCCTTACCTGTCCTCCAAAGCCAAGACTTGGTGTATTCTATCAACTGCCAAAATTGCGACTTATTCTACGTTGGACAGACCTCCCAGAAGCTCAGTAAAAGACTCACACAACACCGGAGTGATACCAGGCTAAAACCAAATTCGACTGGTCTGAGCCACCATTGTAACGAAAATGACCATGTTGCCAAAGTGTTATGCAGGGAAAACAATTTAGAAATGTGTCACATAGCAACCAACCAAGGGAAAACGATGAATTTCAAAAAGGACGTAGAGGGCTTAAGTGGCATTTATATCTATTTGCTCACCTTGCAGAAGAGTTGAATTTTCGCTTGTTGACAACCATGCTTTACTACATGCACCAATGGTTGCATACATCCCTTTGCAATTCAAATATTGCTCAAATTCCCGCCTTTCGTGATACTATTTTTAATTCTTTTTGACCTTCTCGTGTTGTTTTGCTAGTCCATACTTACGTACTAGCCGTATGGCATATACTAGTTTTAAAAAAAAAATATTTTGTAACGTCAACTCTCTTTTTTAATCTTTTAATCATTTTAATCATGTCATTTAGCTTAAGTTTTAACTAGTTTGGTTTTTAAAAAAGTATGTGTAACGTGAAGTGTGTTTTGATGTGTAACGTCGTACAGTATTTTTATTAACTTTATGTACATGTAAGTTTTATTCATTTCAAATCTACATGTCTTGTACTACAGTCATCCGGGACATACAATGAGGCTCTACCAATTACCAAGTCTCCTTGCTTCCAGGCCCTGATGATGCTGGAACTGGCTGGCGAAACGTTGGCACGTAACATAATACACCGGAACCACATAAGATCTTGGCTTTAATTATTTCTCCTGACCCTTGGTTTCCAGTATTCCCCGTAGATATATAATAGATAATGTATGTCGCTAATGTTGAACAGCTAGTGTTGCCTGAAAGAAGCAGTGTTGTATGCTAACGAGCAACAGTCTCTCGCCTTAACCTCAAAGTTTCTCCACCGTTACCTGATTTTGGTTTTGTATAGAAATCAGTATCACAATAGTACCTCAAAGACATAAACTGTGTATATATATATATATATATATATATATATATATATATATATATATATATATATATATATATATATATATATTGTGTTGCCTAACAGAAGCAGTGTTGTAAGCAACGAAATAGAATGAAGTGAATGCATTTCATACCTGCGCAATAGGAGCCATCTTACGTTTCAGAAGAATAAAAAGTGGCCTATATTTGTCTACATCCGCAATTTTAACTAAATATTTTTGCAAACGGAGTATGTAGTAATATATAACTGTATGATTAAATAATATTAAATAAGTTAGAACCCGTAAGTTAAAAAAAATGGAGAAAAACTGTTGGAATTGCGGTGTGAGGACTAAAGGAACTTCGTTTAATATCGATATTTCGCTCTTGGTTCAGAGCTTCATCAGGATTTTACTACAACCAAGCCAGATGTTACAAGAGAAGTATTGATAAGAGTAAGTATCTAAAATAGTATAATATTAACATATAAAAGTTGAAAGTTAAATGTTAAAATGTTCTAAGTTGAATGTAGATATAAATAGTAAAAATATATTAGTTGCAAAGGCACTCCTCTTCATTGCTGTAATTCTTACAACATGGAGCATTGGGAATGCGGCGATTAGGGCTAAAAGAAACCTCTTCTCTTTAGATCGATATTTCGCTCTAACTCCAGAGCTTCATCAGGATTTACTAAAAACCATACTGTTAACATTGGTGTATATATAAAGTATTTAAAGGTTGAGTAAAGTTAATAAATTTAAAGTTAAAGTTTAAAAAATGTATAGTTAAGTTAATATTAATAAGGTTGAGTGAAACAAGTCAACGTGCTGAGGGTTGTTCACGTAAGCCACACAATACTTACAAGCACGAGATTGCGGAACTTGCAAAAGCCTTCGAGCTTTTTTCCAAAATATTACAAGAAGATATGGAGCAGCCACCACCTCACTGCTGAAATTTTAGGCCAGACTTAACACCAAACTAGCAAACCTTCGTAACCGACACATATTCCTCCTTCGCTGCAGAGCCGAAGGAGTACTACCAGCGCACATAGGACACGATTATTTCAAACACCTCTCGGACACGTGTGGGGGACAGATAGGACTGCAAGTACACCGTTTATTCAAAGGTTAGGGGGGACGAGTGCTTAGTTTCGAGATCAGTATCACTATTAGGGAAATATGTAGGTTGGAGAGATCCCTCGCTGATGCAGTGAGGAATGTTTCCAATCTGTTACCCCCCCATATTGTTGCGGATTTCAAGATAATACAATCCCAAAATTTTAATAAACAATTTAAGTATACTAAGTTAAAAAAACATTCAAAAAATTAGTAAATTAAAGTCAAACAAGTTTACTGCAAGGTTGTTTGGTGACAATAGCAAGTGGTTTACCAACTTAACGGATTTAGCCATCCCTAAGGATGTGGCTGATTTTCTTTATTTAGGCCCCAAGTTCTGTATTCCTGCCATGGCTTCAGATACTAATGTCCCGAGACTAGTAGCTTCGGTAGAATCAATCATTGAGGAACACCCTCCATCTATGTTTAATAAGGTAACCAAACAATAAAATCAATAAATAACTAATAATTACGAAGGACAAAAATAAAGTATATAAAATGTTTTAATAGTATATTTTAATGATAAAATACAGTTAAATAAGATACATTATAATGAATGAGAGAATACGGCTGCTGATCAACAATTCTGCAACGATACATTAGTAGTTATTTTCTTTCCATAATTTGGCATGTACTCATATTTAATTAATTTTGAGTGTATTTACAGCTGAATTATATACATTCATAACGTCCATATTTTAAATAATTTATGCAGCATCTACATGAAACTCCAACCGTAATTCTATCGGTAATGGGTTTCAGCTACGGTAACCATGTTTTTCTACCGGTGTGAACTCATCAGCGTTGTTTCCATTTAGTCACTAAAATTCGAAAACATATTGTTCGGCAATTAGAGGGAATGTTACTATATTTCATGAATTGAAAAGTTTACACAACAGATATGCTTTTAATTTATGACGAGGTGCATAAGAATGGTGCAGTTCTGATTGGAAGGTAGTGTGAAAAGTTTCCAATTTGCAAAATACCAAAGCGAGAAACATTTGAAGCTATTGAAAGACGTCTTAGAGAAACCGGCACATTAAAATCTCAACAATATATCTACGAACCGCCAATATCACAGGAGAAATACTTGATGCTATTCAGAAATCTGCTAGTACTAGTATTAGAATATTGTCGAATGTTCCCCATATGCTTGGAAACGAAATACCTACACATATTTCGTTTCCAAGCGAACATTCCGCGAGCAATAAATATATCCATATCATATTATGCTTATGCAAGATGTGCTACCACAAGATTACAGCAAACGCAGAATAAAAAATTAAATATTTTTTTGCCAACAAGGCTACCTTGAGAAACTTGTATTTTATGGAAAATAATCGTTATGATAGTCTGTTAAGTGGTATCCACAATATCCTGCTCTAACGCTGTTAGATTTTTTTCTGTGGGTCTGCATGAAATCTATAGTTTATTCCATGTCTATTGGCATGCACGAAGAGTTAAGGAATAGGATCGTGGAAGGTACAGCACTCATCAACGGTCATCCTTTTCCATAAAACTTGCCAGAGAAACATAGATTAGTTCTGGTGAAGCTGTAAATCATCCACAATCAATATTGATTCCTAATTTCCACTTATATATATATATATATATATATATATATATATATATATATATATATATACAGCAAAATAAACTAAAAGAAAATTCTATACATCTCTACAATGGAGTTCTTTGATGACATCACTATCACCATAGTCACATTAAAAAACAGTAAATACTTAACGAACTTACTAATGACGAACAGTAAAACTACTCAAAATAAAGCGAAAAACTAAATGAACAAATGACTTAATGAATTGTGAATCTTTAAAAATAATCATGTAAACTAACTCCACCCTCGGTGGAACATACTCTATTTCTATGAACTATCGACCACTTTCGGTCAACTTTTAGACCAGCTGACCTCTTCCTACCCTTCGCCTGCATTAAACTGTCATTCCCTTAATCTCTCCCTCTTCTCTTTCTAGATCGGACACACGGAACGACACGGCGACACAACGGCAACATTTTTGAATATTAAGTTGGCAACAAGTTTACGGAGCAGGGGAGTGATACCCCCGTTCCGGTCGAGGGTGAGGGTACTCAATTGGGACCCCTCGATCGCCAACCAGCTACCACAACGTGATCAACTTAATACCGCTTGCGAGGAGAGGGAGAACGGAGCTGCCCAAAAACTTCTCATGCAAGGCACTGCGGGCAGGGGTATGGAGGGATCAGGGGCATCGGAGTGACGATGGATATATCGCGTTCGCCGTAGGAAAAGATGTAAAGTAAAGATAGGGTACCATCCCCCACATTGCAGTCACGCTATATTGCGGGTAGGCTGGATAAGAAGGCACTGATAGCCTACCTCAGGGCAACGGCCAGCCGCACAAGGGATACCTAGGGAGCAGAGGTTAAATGCGAGGCCTGCGTGGAGAGATTGAGAGCTGCCTTTGACTGGGCGATGCCGGCGGCGGACAACCGCCTGAGATATCGAGAGCGTCTCGCGAACAGAAGGAACAGAAGGAGGCTGTCACCCCTATTTTATTTATAGTTTTGAAGGCTTAGGCACTGTTTTCTGTCTTTACCCATCCCAGTTCTCACCAACACCATTGAATGCACGCACTGACACACATGCACATGCAAGGGTACTACCTACTACCCCTCTTATGGCTAACAACAACTTAGCGGCAGTGCACCTGGCTATAATTTTGTTACGACTCCCGTGGGTCAGAGCCCAACTAACTAATAGCTACAAGTTAGGGCTCTAATTCTCAAACGAACTGGTTAGGGCTGCATGGCTTCTGTGTTACGGGGCACACCCCGTAAGAAAGAACTTTTTCTTGTGCTTTTACTCGTGTTGGGCCTGCCCTTGTGACAACAGGCATGGTAGTTGCTTTTCGGCTATTCTTTCTCTTTTCATTCCATTTTATTTTATTTTATTTATTTATGCATGGGCTTTTAACTATATATGTGTTGAAATCTTTCATTCTTTTAGTTGCTTGACATATAAACACGACATTCTATTTCAGCAACCCATTTAGTTTAGTAACCCTCGTGGGCTCCCTACACGAGCAGGGCTGTGTTTTTGGTGAACTGGCTGTGACGAGAGTGTACCACATGGTGCTCTAGTCATGGTTTTGCGTCAAAGGGCCATTGGTATTCGGCGCTTGCGCCGGCTACACCCTGAACAAAGATAAGACTAACTCAACACGAATTTAAAGAACTAGTCTCGTAAACACCAAAACTGCATTCTTCATTCAAAATACATATAAGATGTGCCCTTAAGGCCGATTGTATCAAGTGTTAGTTCATCTACATACATGTATCAAGATTTGTTGCTGACGCTTTGACAAGATCGTTCGCCATGGGCTGTGATTAAGGGGAATCTTCGAAAATCTCGTTCGAGAATTCGAGCTGAAATCGCCGAAAAACGCGTTGTGAGACTAACGGAACTGCTGTTACTTCTTTTGCGGTGTGTACAAGCCGTGACCCCAGGAAAAACTGGAGGGGTGCGCACCGACAAAAATTTATTTCGAAATAATGAAGCATTTTGTAATAATTGCACGGATATCTATAAACTATACTACTGTAATTAAGCATTATCAAATTGTATTTATCAAAACTTGAAATATAAAACTGCAATCTCTTAGAGGAATTTCTTTTGAATTTTGATTACAAATCGAAGTAAATATATACTTTTCTGATGCAAATATTGACTACTTTTGCATATTTTTTACAACTATTTCGAGACAAAAAATGAACTTTTTCGTCCTAAAGTATCAAATCATCCTTAGACTGGAGAAATATCCAAACATATTTTCAGAAAATTATAAAATGTTGAATAGAAAAGACCGCGCGATTAGGTCAATATTGGACCGTATTTCATCTTCCGAGATTCGTCTTAACAAAATATGATTCTTACAAATGATCATGTCCTAATGGCATTTGATGTGGAATCACTATTCACCAACATCTCAACAGAGTAAACGTGGGCGTGCAGTTTTGAACGCACCGTTCTCGGTGAGAATTCCTTACAATTTACATTTGGTGTTATTTGAAGTTATTTCACATTTAATAACCAATTCTAATCACAAATCTTTGGAATTCCAATCGGCTCTCCCGTATGCAACATTTTGACGGATATTGTAAGGAATTTTTGTCTAGACAACATTATCAATGGGCTTTCCTTCCAGTTTGGATTTATTTACAAATATGTGGATGACATTAAATGTATATTTATTATCTATTTCTAACGAAAAGTACAATATAAAGTGTAAAAATAACAACTCCGTACCATTTTTGGACACGATACTAATCTGACATGTGAATGTGGTGAGAATCTATTGGTACAGAATACCTAATAACTCCGCAGGGTTGTTAAATTACCATTAGAACCATTCCTTAAGCCAACAAAATAAATATTCTTAAAGGTATGAAACGTAAGGTAGATAATATCAGCCATACAGTATATATACACAACATCATAAAAATACTCTCGGAACTTTTTTGTAACTACGGATTTCTTAAATACTTATTACACAATATCAAAGTAGGATTAGGGTTGACTTTAATCATAATCCAGATGCATGGATACCACCTATAGCTTCACCTAAGTTTTGTAGGTTGCCATATAAACCGACAATAACACCAAAACTTCTAGTCACAGACGGAATTTAATTGTTCTCTAAGGTAAAGGACCTAATAAACAAATATTTTAAATCAAATCTCATTAATCAAATTCCATGTTCATATTGTCAACAAGTTTATATAGAACAAATATCTACATAGTTCTTCCACGATGAATCCGATATGGTCGTCGAGATAACCCAAGATCTACCAAAAAGCAAAAAGCACGGGGCCTTTTTTTTTTAAAGAAGTGGTAACGTGACTGGCATGTCGAAAGCTGAGTCATCGGCGAGGTAAGACCGAGTATAATCATTGTCTCCGGGCTGAGAAGGAGAAGGCCAGAGTTGCTGCTATAACCATCTTCGGAGTAAAGAAACCACGCCCTGACACCATTAATTGAATGATTTTCAGAAAAAAATGTCACGTTCCTGTATCTGTAACATCGAACTATTCCCGAACAACAACGTCTACTTCGGCTAGCCATAAAACTGATCCACAGTCGGAAGAGCTAGCCATCTTCGTTCCTAGACGACCAGCCAGCTACTTTCGGCCTGCCCAAAAGCTAGCATCCGGCCCGCGGAATTCCAGGTGCCCGTAAACAACGGGTCAAAGCAAAGACAGTTTTCCTCGCCTCAGGCTTTGAAGTCAGAAAAATAAGCAGACCTCTGACTGGGGCCCCGTTCCAGAACCGTGCTCACCTCCCGGACTTCTTCAACTTGAATGAATAAAGTCTGCCGCTCGGGTCTGAAAGCCAAACCAACAGTTCACTCTGATATGGATCCTGCCGAAGGTACTGTTTTCAGATAGGATCTGTTACATCAGAAACAAAAACAAACATAAACGTCATAAAAAATATAAAATAATAATAATAATAATAAGTTTTCAATCCAATATTTGGAAAATGCTAGTACAGCAAGTGAAAGTAACCGCACAAAACATTTGATTTAACCAAGGGTGTCTTTGACTCACACCGACCTACATCAAACCTGATAGTGAAGGCTGAAATAGCATTACGTAAAATCTCCGAAAATGACCTCCTGAAGACCAAAATATCGAAATTAATTAAATCCTTAAACAATTTCCAATGCACCACAGATCAAACCCTCATTAAGGCAATGAGACAAAAAATTCGTGACAACGAATTAACAGTAACCAGAGCAAATAAATTCAACATAACAGTAATCCTCCCAGAACGGGATTATATACATAAAATAAACAACTTCATTTTATCAGAAGAACTTCTCGAAATTAACGACCCCACCACCGAATTTCAGAAAAACATAAGAGCATTCATTCCTTAGGCACCCTTCATCAATATTTAACACTTCCGACATTTGGAGACTCAACAATGAATCCGGTGGCACCGACATTGTACGGTCTAGTAACATCACATAAACAAAATTTACCCATCAGACCCGTAGTATCATATAATAACGCACCTAATCGATATTTCGCAATTAAAATAAAAAAATAGTCCAAACCCTAACTAGCGTAAAAACTCATTAACCTTAATTGAAAAACTAAACTCAATTAACGGCCCAAAAGATTATAAATTAGTATCCTTCGACGTGTCAAATATGTTTTCAAACATACCACCGGAGGAATGTCTTATAATTATCCGAGACATCATGGATAAAACGACAATACACCCCGCTATAAGATCAGAGCTACAGGCTGCATCTGAAATGTGTGTCACACAGAACTATTATACATTTAATAACAAATTTTATTACTAAAACTCCGATGCGCTCTCCCCTTAGTCCACTATTATCTGACATCTATTCTTAAATCAAATCTGGCAAAGACACATATTAAATTTAGGTACGGATATGATGATGCTTTCTTAGTACAATACGTCAACTAGAATTGTTCGTGAAGTATATAAACAAAATACACCCAAAATTAAATTTACAGTAGAAATAAAAAGGACAATAAGATAAACTTTTTATATCTGACTATTAGTAGAACAATCACCAATTTTTCATACCAAATTTATCGAAAGCCCACTTATTCTGAGATTCCATAAACTTGCAGCTTATAACTCAATGGTCCATCGAGTACTGAATGTGCCAATGTGTAGTTCAGATCTTACATTGGAACTAGAGAAAATTAAATGTATAGGTATGGAAAATAGATACTCCCGACATTAAATAGAAATTAAAATCAATAAAAAAGAAACAGCTAAAAATCACTCTAACAATGATATACCCGACAATTTCAGTTGAAAAAGTACCTTTCGTGAGTTTAAAATATATTGGCACTATCTCATCATATTTTTATATGTTGATGGTAGCCTTTAGACAGCAGCCAAATTTACAACAATTTTTTAAATCGCCAAAGCGAAACAGGAACCATTATTGAAGTCGCGTGTATATAGACTTAAATGCTCAGAGTGTACTAGCGTATACATAATACAAACGGGCCGCAATTTTGAGAAACGATTCCACGAACACTGATCATTTAGATTACTAAAAACAAATTCGAATTTCGTAAACCACTTTGCTGAGGCAATGCACACGTTGCCGGATATAAGTTCGTTGCAACTATTGTACGTTGCCGAAAAAAGAAAGAAATTAACATTGTTAGAGGCGCTGGAAAATCATAAAAATACAGAGCGTAATGACAATTTTATTAAATGACCAGCTGGAATTAGAATACTCCACATTATTTAAATGTTTATAAATGTATTTCTGTATAAATGATTCTTATTGTTAATTTTTATTATTACTATTTTATATTTTTATGTCGTTATGTTTGTTTTTACTTTATGTAGTTTGTGTAGGTGTGTAACGTACGTAAAATATGTATTTATGTCACATTTGGGTTTTTACAAAATATTACAAATGATGTATAAATACGTACACTTTACACAGTTCTTCAGTCATCGCTAGATCTTAGCCGAAAATATTCCTAAATTACAATAAACAAGTGATAAAAACAAAGAAATATTAGTTTTATTTATTAAAACATTTTTATCTTATTAATTTAATAATTTTTTTCGCGATTGGTCTCTAATTTTTAATTCTAAATTATTTACTGTATTCTATACTATTCTTGATATTTTGAATAAAACTCAAAGTTTAGTTCAATAGTACGCATATTTTTGAAAAAATATCATTTCTATTACAATACATTGTAATTTTGAAGAGCCGGAGCCAGTGTTGGATAAAATAGATGCAATAGTAGTAGCCCTCAGGTAAGCAGGACAATAAGCCCATCATGAATACATCCAAAAAAAATTTAAACCAAAACAGCATTTAATTATATATTAAAAATAATGTACTGCTTTATTTATTTTATATTTATTTATCTATTCATGGTATAATAAAAATGATACAATTAATTTATAGTTTTTTTTACAATTTTACAATTACATTTATCACATGAAAAAGGAGTATCCTTTGCAGTGCTTTCAGCAATCTCTGGATGGATCTGGAATACCTGATGTAAAGGATGTGTACTAGCTTGGTTTTTTCATATAATTTGTATTGTATTACTTTTTTTGTTTTATTGAGTCGCCATTATATGTTTTTAATGTTAATTTTAAATGTCTTAACATTTTTGATATTCCTTTACTGGTGTGTCGTAGTTAAGTAGTTGATTTATGATGCATAGAGAGCATTATAAATTTGCATCTTATATTTAGCCGACACATAGTTTCTTATTCTATATAAGCCTTCGAGCTATTTTTGATGATTTCCTCTATATGTCGATCCCATTTGAAATTGTTCTTGATGTCACGCTAACAATTAGGCTCTAAAGTGCAGTATCTTAGTTTTCATATGCCTTTTAGTAACAAAATTAGATTAGAGTGAAACATTTTTAGTATTTATAATCTGGGGTGGCTGCTGAACTGGCGTGCGGTTCATATGTGGACATCAAATTACAAATTCTGTGCTGTACTATAGCACAGAATTGTTAATTTGATGATGGTTTTGGAAAACATATTATTTATTAATAATGTTTACGTTGGAGATTATTGCCATAGCATGAATACACAAATAATTTGTTATACAAGGCTTAATATTTGTTTGGTACTACGATGATCTACGATCTGCAACTTAGGTTTGTAAATGAGATATTTATTGTGGAAAAGATCTCCGAGGTGCTACCAAAACTGCAAAGCAGATCAGAGATAAAAGGGCACAAAGGAAAGCCAAGTAGGCCAGACGATGTGGTTGTAGTGGACGAGGAAGGCCGAAGAGTTTTGTCCGCAGAGGCAGAGATCTTACCATGGGCTAATTCCGTGGTGGAGACACTGAAGCGGTCACGCTCCGAGGTCGACCTCATGAGATATTGGTCCACCTTCTCGAATGCCAAAGGGTGCTCACCGATCTTCGAGGGCGTGACCCACAGCTACTGGTTAATGAAGCCTACGAGCAGGTAGTATATCTGGCAAGACTTTCCTGGAAGAGAGATTCTGGCAAGAGGACAGTGCGATGTTAGTTTTACGCAAGAACCCAGGATCTGTACAAAATGATTTCAGGTCTACTCGCTAAATATGTGCGCTATAACGTGGAATACTTGGTTCAGGGGGCGCCACCTCCTGGAGCGTGACGCTATCGAGGAACTCCATAACTACCTCTGGGGTAGCATACCATTGTGCGGGCCATCCCGGGCGATCCTGAACCTTCGCCAACCACATTCAAAGCGGTCAGAAAGCGGCTTGACCGAACGATGTCTGACGGCGCGGCGGGACCGGATGGTTTACGGACAAGCCATGTGACCAGCCGCGCCGCGGGTACACTCGTAGTTGCGCAGTTAAATCCAATACTGATTGCTGGGAAGCAGTCATCTAAATGGAGGGTCAACCGGACTTCTCTCATCCCGAAGGAAAGTAAGCATATAGCGGACGTCGGTAAATACCGGCCGATAACCATCTCTTCCTACGTCTCTGTTCTATTTTGGGGCCTTGTAAACGAACGGGTTAGATCGAGTCCAGCAAACACCTCGCCAGATGGATTTGTCTCGGAACGCGGGTGTTTCAACAATATTACGTTAGTCTCCGAGCTACTGCGACACAGCATGGAGACGGCGGGCTAGGTGCTAGTGCCGTCAGCAAGGCATTTGACACGGTACCAACGGTACCGTATGACGCTCTACGGCTTACGCTACTGCAGAAGGGGGTACCAGAGCATGTGGTGCAGTTAATAGAAAATATTTATTGGGGCATAACTGCACATATAACACACGGGGACATTGATGTCCCCATAACCCTCCGGCGCGGTGTTTAACAAGGGGACCCTCTATCCCCGTTATCATTTAACTTGGTGCTGAAAACATTATTACTCGAGCTGGAGGGGCAGCCGGGGTACGACGTAAGCGAGACGTCGCAGGTCTCGTGTCTAGCGTTCGATGACCTCATCCTAGTAGCAAGAGACGTGCCACGTGCCAGACACCTCCTGTCACTAACTCAATAAGACCGGAGGATCGTACGACATTGATAGTCCCGAGCTGGTGGGGTTAGGATTCCTCACGTTGGAGCGGGGTATTACATTACATATCTCAGTATGAAGATCTCACCCTGGGATGGGCTTGACGCCCGCTTCGTCGTAAATGAATCACCCGTTTGACACGTCTAGCCCTAAAACCCCAGCAAAAGATGGATTTGCTTACCACCTATCAAGTTCCCCATTACACCTATCAGTTGATCATGGACCTTAACCCCATGACACAGTGGAAGGGCATTCATCGTAGACTACGGGTTGCATTCAAAGAGATATTGCATCTCCCCGATTTTACTGCGGACGGTTTACTGTAATCCAGTAAGCGCGACGGGGGACTAGGAATACCGAAATAGGAGATCAGCTCGATGTCCACAGTTTGGAAGGAGAGGATCGGTTTCATAATCAATGATATGCAAGCTACTGCCGAAACGGGTCACCTCAATCGTAGATTGGAAAAATTGGCTGCGGCATGCCGACTTAACTGTCCGTTAAGAATGTTGATAGATGAAAAGTAATGGCATTGCACGTATACGAAACTAGAGCGTATCCGCCGCTATGATGAGAACCTAGATCTGGTTATGAAGAGGGTTGAGTAAGGCAACCCTAAGGCAGTAATCAAGAAGCCGGTGTTCATTGTCGAATAGAGGGTCTTGAACCTTGATCTGGTGGTAAAAACCAGAGAAGGGTCTTCGTGGTCGATGTAACAGTCCGCCACGAAGATGAGGACTACCTGGAGGCGGGCAGACAGGACAAGCTCCACAAGTACAACAGATTATTGCCGCAGCTCTAACGAGAACTTGGGGCAGAAGTGGGTGCCGACTTTCCTATCGTAGTTGGCACAGGTGAGACTATGGCCAAGCAAACCGTCAAGGCAATGGAGACACTTGGAATCAGGACATCCTCTGTCGCAGCAGACAGCTGCACTTGACATTTCACCGGCAACATTAGGTCGGACGTGGTACCGAAAAAAGTCGTCGTTGAAATGCCTCGAGGTGGAACCATATCTGGCGGGCCGGACATGGCTTACTATCAAGGCGAATAACCTAATGTTGAAATTTAAACCGGGGTGTGTTTGATTTTCTATGGAACACTGTATTTAATACATCATTATAAAATAAGATGGGTATATAATATTAATTGGAGATTATTCTTGACCGCGCTCGAAATACTGTCGTAGGGCGGAACCGCTGCACCGCCTGGATACCGTAAAGTATAAAGGGGCGTTGACTCAACTGACTGTCGGTAAACTGTCTTCATATGTTGACACGACGCGCACGCACACAAGCCAGCCCACTCATTCCGTTCGAATCGCATTGTGTCAACCTACCGTACATACACTGCATAATTAAGCATAATTAAGCATAAGTAAGCTATATTTTCGGAAAAGTTTATTAATCAAGCCGTATACTTGCAAATTTGCTGAACTTGCAATACGTTTTGTAAAGTATACTGAGCGACATCTCGAGCTATGATAAGATACACCTACCATCATGTGCGTTGAGGAGCTACATATTATTTCAAATAAGTCCCACATACTATCGGCCTAGCCATGCGACAGTACGAAATTCCGACGAAGCCAGTCGGGTCGAAACCTTCGAACAAGCAACACGTGGCTTTGTGCGAGCTCCGCCTATCAGCCAAGCGACCAATAAGGATCATCATCGTTGTACCGTGGACAATCACCAGGTAGGTGCAGTGTTTTTTATTGCGATAAGTTAATACCATCACCGTCGGTCATTAAGTCCGCAAAGACCCGCCGAGGCTCAAGTCGTCGTCCGACGCCTACTTTTATAACAAAAGTTGAAAAATATTTATTAATATATAGGTGTGAAGAGTCAAAGATACATTACGGCTGAAAAAAACATACATATAAATATATTTGTCTGCAACTTCACTTCATTAGCATTTAAATACATATATTATAAATTAAAATATTCTTTTATAAATAGCTAAAGCAAGAGCCTTTTCTTGAAATGACCATGTAGCATGTTTCTTACTGACATTTCTAAACAAGCCTTCAAGAAATATTACACCTGTTGTGCTCAAGTGTTTATAAAGGTCCTTTACATGTGAAAAAGTTGATAAATTTTGCCTACAAATAGCCAATTTCTTCTGAAGTTTACATACATAATAAGTTGAACTTACGTTTCTGCCTAGATAATTTATATTTGCCATTAGTGGCTAGAAATATAGGCTTAACTGATTTAACAGCTGTTGTCTTATTAGATTTCACATTAAGCACCTTGCAAACTATAATTATGATCTGACTCAATACTAGAAAGTTTTATTCTCTTACATGGTATGGCAGGGCTATTTGAATCTGATTCAATAAATGATGCAGAAGGCTGAATTGTATTATTATTTCCCTCAAAATGACCATGTAATAAAATTTAATATTTTGAGTAGCAGCATTGTCTGAATAATCTGTATTAAATAAAGTAGGAATGGCTAGAAAGCATAGACATGTTTTCAAACTATTAGTGAATGAACTATCATCAAAGTGCTCTACACAAATAACAAAGTTACCAACAGCTTCAACATTAGTATTAAAAGCTGAGCTAATTGAATCTAGCCATCTCTTTCTCCTTTGAACATGTCCACAAAAATTTAACTGATCTCCACCTCTGCAGTTATATGTATTCATACAATTAGGCACTACACAAAGATTTTTACCTGAAGCCATTACGCATATTATTGTCTAAACGTATAATATGGTTTGATTACTCACACCAAACTTTTACATATATAAAATTTGGGAAAAAACGGGCACGTGCACGCGTGAACCTAAAACATAACAAACAATATAACCTCAAATTATATTTCTTGTAAGGCGGGTCATCTAAATTCTGTTTAGTTCCTGATAATAGCAAGGAGGCTCTTTTTGGCGCTGATGCGGCCATATTGCCAATGCTTTGAAACCCCCCTGGCCGTACCCACAGCTACGGATAGAATCGTGGACGATTAACGAAATAAGTTACGACATGCCGCTAATCAAATCGACACACCAGCGCGCGCGAAGCGCCGAACAAAAGGCAGAAAACAGACAGCGATATGGACACGAACCCCGCAGATAACGGGTTTCTCAGCAGCCACCTCCACAGCCCCGACCCAAAAGGTGATCACGTCCGTCCCCACGGCTAATAAATTTTCGGTGCTCGTAAAAGGGAACGGAAACGGTAACCCCCGCGACAACCGCGTCCGCAGCCGCGAAATAACGCGGATCCCCGCCCCTATTATGTTTCATCAGAACAGATGGCAGAAATCGTCCCGGGTGGTTTCACCATCAAGCACGGTCGCGAATCCGCAATCGTTTATGTAAAAGACAGCCAGGACCATCCGAAGGTAATAAAATTCCTTACGGACAAAATCACAGAAAACTCCGATTTCCATACCTTCCCGACGAAGTTGGAAAGAACGCACGTTTATACCCTGAAGGGGTTGCATGCGTCTAATGAACCCGAGTTCATCAACCATGAAATTCATGAGATATAACATCGCGGTTAATTCGGTTGTACTCATGAAGGGGCTCGTTACCCCATATTTTAAATTAATATGCCCGCAAGCGTAAACTTCGCGCAAGTTCTCTTAGATCGAAACATCTTGTAGTGGGAAACTTTTTCCACGAACAGCGAAGTAATTCAATGCCATAATTTCCAGAAATGGAGGCATAGCGTTAGGGGCTGTATTGTCGCAACCCGTTGCATAAAGTGTGGAGTAAACCACAGCACGCGCGATACCCAGCTTTGTTCTGTAATTGAAAGGGCGATTACACTGCCATTTCGCGGACATGTCCAGTGTATTCCCACGCTATTAATCGAAAACAATCCCAATGGGAGGAAAATTCGGGCGGTAAAACCCAAAACAGCCGGCAATATAAACGGCACGGCCGCCGGCCTTTAAGGCGGTATTCGCAGCGCTGTATATTACACATGCAAAATATGGCTTTATTTTTTGAGAGAAAAGCCTGAAATTTTCACAGTGTAATACTACTATAATGACAATCAATGTCTCAGAGAGATTTTTGAAAAATATGTTTACGTTATTCCAAAAACAATAATTTAAATAAATTAAACAGTAATAATTAATTAAATTTTGAAAAAACTCTCTTTACCAATAAAGTCCATGTTGTATTGATTCCAAAACTTTATCATTTAAAAAAATATATTAAGTAATAAACTCAAAAAACGCTTTTGAAATTTTAAATATTTGTTGTAAATTTAAAGTGGTATATGGTACAATGATTGCCTTGGCCCCGCCCGCTCCGGCTCTTTGCACGGATAGAATGTGCGGCGGGCACCCAAACAACACCGCACCGGAATTTACAGATGTGCGCTACTGCATAAAAAGCAGTAGATTTGATTATGTATCTACAATTACTATATCATTAGCTTTACTATTTTTCGTAAAATAAATAAACGTTATGGTTTACCCAGATATATAAAACATGAAATCAATGCCAATCGAACTATATTGTACAATTTTATTATAGTCTCTCTAATGAGATTAGATTTTATTATTTTACTTGGATTATGCTAAAACGCAGAATATTTTTAATTATAATATAAATGTTTTAATAATTCTGGAAATTCCAGAATTAGGTATTGTGTGTACTCAATGTGCCCCCTACTGCGAAAGACCATAAATGTTGCGATGTGAAGATATTTAGATAATCCCGGTAGCAATTATTATACAATACCACGTATTTTATCAATTACCCACCTCTTAATTGTAGAGATAGAAAATATATAAAGATTTTGCATCTAAGAGTTTGTGTTAGTTGTTTATCAGAAGTTGTTCAGGAATCAAACGTACGTTTTAAGTTCAGTGTTGTTACTGCATTTTAAATCATCAGAATGAAAAGTCAAAAGCTTAAAATGAGAAGGTAAGTGCCTCTTTTTTCAAACAGTAAAAAGTAAAATAATCATATTAATCAGATTGCGTGCTGCAAAGGCTTTTAAAACTGCCCAATGCGCTTACCAAGCCCAAGATGGGACTGCAACTTCACATCCTTCAACTTGTGGGTTCTCTCAATTAGAACAACAATGTGCACTCTTGAATATTCCACCTATGTCATACAGGCAATACAATAAACACCACGATAGCATTTCAAGTGCTATTTACTAAACAATGCAGAGGAGTATGGAAGAAGCCGGGCAGGAGGAAGCGAAATTGGCCAGAGATGTTGGTGATGTAGATGAAAATGGCCATGGCTTATAACGGTAATAGCAGACGGGGCATGGTCAAAACGATCATATAAAGTCAATTATAATGCACAGTCAGGAGTGGTAAGTACTGTATTTTTGTCTGACTTTGTACTTTGTAATTTTATATTTAAATTATTTATTTTAATTAAAATATTCATTATATGCATGCATAATTGGAGCAAAACTGGTAAAGTTCTCTTCGTGGCATGCAGAAATAAGTATTGTCCAACATGTGCTATCGCGGAAAATAAAGAAATTAATCCGAATGAGCATAATTGCTTTAGGAATTGGACTGGATCGTCAACAGCAATGGAATCCGATATTATTTTAGAGGGATTTCGGAAAAGCATAGAGATGCATGGCTTAAAATATGTTCGTTTAGTAGGAGATGGTGATAGCAGTGTGTATAGGCGAATTTGTGCTGATAAACCATACGGTGCACAATGTTTGGTAAGGAAGATAGAATGTTCTAACCACTTACTGCGAAATTATTGTAATAAATTGAGGGAAATAGCAACAAAGAAACATAGTTCGAAGAATTTGCTCGTTCCTGCTGCTCTCCGGAGTTTATTAAAATCAAAAATTGAAAGATTGCGAATTGGTATTCAGAAAGCGATTGATTGCAAATTACCAATTTGTCGAAAGACATTAGAAATTGTCCAATGCACGTATTTGGAGAGCATGATGAGTGTGCTGATTATTTTTGCTCACCACAAAAGGAGACATGCGATACCATAACACAAATGAAGAACTGTGGGCTGCTGGACGATATCTTATCAAGCGGAAATAGACTCATTCAGAATGTGTATAGTCTCATATTAAATATAAATAACAATGCCGCAGAAACATATAATTCAATAGTTTCAAAATTCGTTGGAGGGAAACGAATCAATTTCGCAATAAAGGGTAGTTATGATACCAGGTGCCAAGCTGCAGCAATATCATACAATGCAAAGGACAAATATTACGCCCTTATTCATAAAACGATAACAGGACGAACTCCTGGAAAATATACTTCCATATTTATTAATAAATTAAAAAACAGATTCAGATATAAAAATCATTATTGAAGATTTTATGGAAAAAAGATATGAGTTATTTAGAATAAATTTCGTCCGTAGACGATATATTGGAATTAGAAATAGGAACACGTGGACAAGGCAGCAATTCAAATTGGATAGAAGCCCGACATAACCGACTGACAGCTTCAAACTTTGGTTTAGTGTGCAAGCAAAGGGCGACAACAGATCCCATGAAGCTGGTAAGGACCATCCTAAACACAACGTTTATGGGAAATGTTGCAACCAGATGGGGAACGTGAATATAATCTCGTAGTCAACACACTAAACAGTATTTAGGAGCTAGTCCTGATGGAATTATACATTCCGAAAATTCAATAGTGGAGGTTAAATGTCCGTATAGCGCCTCAAACTTATCACCGCACTCGGCAATCGTGGAGGGGAAAATTAAATTCATGGAAATTGTGGAAAATGTGCCGAAACTAAAAAAAAGACAATTACTATTACCAAGTACAGGGTCAACTTGCAATAACAAAAATGAATTTTTGCCATTTTGTTGTTTGGACCCCACTAGGAATGATTGTCGATAAGGTAGGTCAAATAAAGTTTACCTACTATATATTCTAATGTTACAAAACATATTTTTTTTTTATATCGAACGAGATGATAACTTTTGGTCAAATATGTTACCAAAATTGGAGAAGTTTTATGAAGCAATGATTCCTGAAATTATTAAATAAATGTTTTTTATTAATAAAATAGTATATAGAGGATAGTATTTTGGAATGTGATGAGTTTAATTAGTATTACTTTTTAATGTTTAATGTTGTAGTGTGTGCCTTAAATTTAAAAATAATATTAAATGTTAATTTGTATATTTATATGTATATATATTTTTAACTCCGCCTGGGGAGCTGCTAGAGGAATTAATAGTCTAGTAGTGAACCTGCCGGTCCCAAGCCCGGATAAAGGAGAAAGGTTGGGCGACGGGTCAACTACCCATCCCTGTAAAATACAGCCAGATCAGACACCTGCTAACAGCCTCGGATAGGCTTTTTGGAGACGACTCATGCGAAGAAATATATATTACGATGTTGTAACATGGAATATGTGTACCCTAAACAAATCAGGCACAACTAACCTTACTCGAAGAAATAAAGAAATATAAATTCATGGTAACCTCAGTACAAGAAACATAGTGGTTGCGAACGGAGATCAGAGATGAAAACACACACGATATTGTCCCCCTGGAACAACAACGATATGTATACACTATCAAGAACCCCACCTGTAGGTTTCATTAGGCTACAACGGTTGTTTCGAAATATGACAGAAAAAGTTGTTACTTATAATAATTAGATGTCATGATTTGATTTTCATAATTTTTTTACATTATTAATCTTCATATGTTGAAGAAATTTTGCAGTACCTGCAACATGTACTAAATTAATTTTATTTGATAAAAACATATATTTTGACTGATGTACACTGGTTACATCCTGCTTTTATCTTAGATATAATGAGATTTCTATTACTTTTTCATTGTAAAAAAGTGTGCAGATAATAAATAAATATTAGTAAAAAAATATTTTTTATGTAATTTGTTAATACCGTTTTATAATATTTGTGAATTATTTGATGTATACATTTATTGCATTTTTAAATTACTATTCCTGAAATATAATCTACCATATTCTACCGGAACGGTTCACTATACAGATTTGCTGTACAAACAAAATAGAAAAACGGTCCTAAGCATTCAAACATTGCACGTGGCCTTTACCTGTGTTGCTTCCTTGATAATCGCGTCGCAACCGCGGTTCATTAGAATGGTTGCAACTTCAGTATAACAGAAGTAAGTGCTACGCCTACCCAAACTCGCAAATTATGGACGAACACAGATATTTACATGGTTTAACTTATTTATTGAACATTGTATCGGCAATGCAAAAGCCGATATACAAGTGCTGACTTAGCTAATGCTGATTGATATTAAATAGTAATTAGTGTTTGTAAATATGCTGGTGCAAATGTACGGCGATAGTAAATATCGTGGTATTTGTATCAGCAATATATTCATGGTCGCTTTTGTTTATATAGCAATAGGGTCAGCGTCTCCTTGTTGGTGGTAATTCGTTGAAGGGCGAAGGGGTACCCGTAACACGCACAAGCGGCCAAACGGTAGTATCCCCTTAACGCGTGGCTGCGAAGCTCCCCCACCCCGACTACTGCTCATCGGGAACAATTCCCCTCGCTGCGAGCGGGATCATCGTCCTTACAAACCGGGTACCTAACCCTTTCGAGCACAGCAACAACACCGTTGCCATTAATTGGGAATTCAAAGACAGAAAGAGCTACTCGTAGCTACCTATCTCGACCGTCTTTACAGGCTGAATCTTAGTAATAGCACAGATTAGCGTTATACAGATAAGAAACTCCCGGATGGCCTTGAAAAAAAATTCAACGGAGTCGCCATTTTGTAAAGGAATACTGTAAACAAACTTTATTTTTGAGGTTAATAAGATGTGACAGTGCATGCGGATGCATTCAGTCAATACCGGGAAAACTGTAAGCCGATAATCTAAAAAAAATGTATTACACGGGCTTCTTATGTTTTGTGTGTCAGTGTTCCATTTTCTTCCGTCATAGATCGGTCATCGATATATTTTATAATGGAAATCATTATTCGATGAGGACAAAGAAAATAATCCACAATATTTGTCAGACACAATCATGGATGAACATTTAAGTAAAAGTGAACATATTGACAATAAGCAAGATGAACAAACAACCTCAAGAAGTATGTCATAATAAATTTAATAAATTATTATATTTATTTATGAATGATGATTTTTCAGAATCCTGTCAATATGAACTTGATGCTACTCCATCTGCATCAAAATGTGGAACAGATATTGCTCTACAAACAAGTCAACTTTTATCAAATACGACTCCCAGGAAATTAAAACTGAAGCAGAAACTAAAGGACGCTAGAGAATCAATACAGTTTACGAAAAGTACCGACTACACAGGAAATGACTGAAAAGAATGAAATAGAAATGTTGAAAAAACTGTCTGAGAAGTATTTTTCTAGAGATTTAGCTAAGATTTTACAATCTCAAATTCAATTAATTGGCATATCTCCAAGGGGAAGCAGGTATTCTAATGAGTATAAACAAATTGCACTAACCATTTATTTCTTAGGTCCCAAAGTTTATAAATATTTACAATCCATAATTAGGTTACCCAGTACACAGACACTCCATAAAATTACAGCTAATTGGTGTATAGAGCCAGGGTGCGATTCATTTGTTTTTGAAGTAATTGGGAGTAAAATGCAAAATTTCACAAATGAAGATAGAGAATGTATTTTATGTATGGATGAAATCTCATGAAATGCAATTTATTTTATAACATAAAAAAAGATGAAATTATTGGCTTACACAAAACCAAAGGCACCAAATTGTTTCAACCTGCTGGCTTTGCGCTTACATTGATGCTACGTGGTATTCATTGCAATTGGAAGCAACCTCTTGTTTATGTGTTTGTTGCTTCTAATTGTACTACTAATGAATTGAATGAAATTTTTATGAATTCCATTCAATCCCTGTCCATGAATGGATGTTTTGTTCGATGTATAGTCTCCGATATGGGATCTAACTTCTATAAATTTGCAAAACATATTGGAATCACTCCTGAAAACCCATATTTTACTTTAAATGTCATCTAATGAAAGCAACACGATATAATTTTTATAAATATCACTTCAAATACAATAATTTTGTGACGGACAAGGAACATTTAATAACTTATTATAATAGAGATAAGACATTGCGACTTAGAATGACGTCAAAGTTAACAGATTCACATATAGAACCAAATAGTTTTGAGAGGATGCGTATGAAATATGCTGTGCAAGTTTTAAGTGCCTCAGTAGCTGCTGCTTTGACAACACACTTGTCTTTTGTTGCTCTTCCAGAATCTGCATGTGGCACTATAGACTTTATTGAGAAAATGGACAAAACCTTTGATATATTAAATTCATCTTCTTCAGAATCAGATAAAATATTTAATCAATCTCTGACTAAGGATTCTCAATCTCAGATAACATTTTTGGAAGAAATGATACTTTTCTTTTAAAATCTAAAAGTAATAATACTACCTCTGGTAAAAATGTAACTGGCAACATTAAATGTTTTTGGGCTTGGCAGGTTACAATTTCATCAATTTTACAGTTGTGGAACCATAGACAACTATAGATGAGAAAGTCAAATAATTAGACTAGTGCCATCTTTAGGTTGAAGCAAAAGCATATGGTTCGCGTCTGAGTAATAAGCTCAGACGCGAACCACAGAGTACTGTTTCATTAAATATCTTAATGTTTTTATTAAGTGTTTTTGTAAGCATTCAATGATATGTATTCAAATTATTTACATACATTAAGTGATTGTTTTCCATTAAAATTTATATAAAAACATTTAAAAACATTTCAAATATTTAGTAAACAGTTTTAAATTCCAATGCAGCTCATTTTAAATATATATTTATATTTGGGACAATAATAAAAGAAAACGCAACACATAACAGGAAAAAATTACTATTGCAGTATATAATAAAAAGTATGTGATATGTATCATGAAAGCATGTTTTTTATATTATAGTAAGAATAGTAAGCTAATTTAGTTGTGGGCAAACAAGTTGGTATAGATGATTGACCTTTCCATGAAGTGTTGTCCTGGAAAATTGTTTAGATTCTACCCTAAAGCAAAATATCAGAATGATTTTTTATTTTATTGTTTATACACTTACCATTTTGGATTTTCTAAACTAAAACATTCTTCATAGTCAGAAAAATAGAAAAATAGGCACTTCACGAAAACCTCACAGTATACAGCACACTAAAACTATGTATTAAAATATTAATAACAAAGATATACAATAAACACTGATACGACACATTACGAATGTGTATGGGCTGTCTATGGTTAATGAAGATAATAGTGCCAACCAAAGAACAAACACATTTTAACCTGGAAAAAAATTAATAAAATCTCAATATACTAGCGCCATCTATAGGTTGAAGCGGAAATAAAAGTTTAACTTTCATCGCCCTGTGTGGAACCATCTTGGAAACCCAACTTTATGCACCCGTAGGCTTAATCAGGATTGCTTAGAAAATTATTTTGGCACTGTGCGTCAGTGCGCCTATACAATTTCAACGTACATTTAAGAAATTGTTTTGTTGTGCTTATTTCTTACATGCAGATGGAGCAAACTTTATAGACGATTTAGATGAGATTTTAAAATTACTGGGTACCACTAATTTAGAAACATTAAAACTTAATGTATATTGTGACACAAGTAGAAATAACATTGATAATATAGGGTTAAGGGGGGCGAAAATAATAATAATATCACGGGCGAAAAGGGCCTAAATCAAGTAGGCGGCATTAGTTTATTAGGATGATAATAAGTGGCGCTAGTATGTCAAACAGAACAAAATAACTTGGTTACCAAAGATCAACACCCAAAAAAAAGCGGCCTATAAATCGGCAATCCATTGCAATCATTTGTTTCATACAATGTGGCAACGCTGTGTCTGGCGCAAATAATATTTATAATATTAATATGCTTGTGAGATTCCCAATGATTCGCTCAATGACAGTGACATTCATAGGTTAGAATTTATGTAAATAAATTTATAATATTTTAGCAGCATGTAAATTTAAGAGGATGGTGGCAACGTACATTATATTATTAAATAAACTCAAAGATGTAATAACTAAAGTAAAATAATACGGAAACAGGTGACTAAATTGATTTTTTGAAAAAGATTCCTAGGCCATAACATAACGAGAAAGTTAAAGCAGAGTATCTATGAAGTGACTAAAATAGACGAGAAATTTCAGGGTACATTTCTATATTTGCATATTTTGGCTTAATTTTATATATGAAAATATATAAGTGGAGTTTTAGCTACAATATAGGAAACAAATATTTCGGATATTATTGCAAACATTATTGTGAGCAATAGTTCTGTGTAATAAAAATAATATTAAAATATTATGTGTAATAATCAAATTGCCGTTGATTATTACTTTCCGAATACAGTATGCTGTATAAGTGTGTGTGCCTGGATGTGTGTTCGCCTGTGAACAAAAAACGGCTGAATGCATCGCATCAAATTTGAAAATCGGCTGGGGTGATCCAGTGAAAATTTGAGTAAATTCGGTCCATAAACAGAGAAAAAAAGGAACGTGGCCGCTCTAAAAAATATCTGCTGCAAGCAGAACACGACTTTCCGAATAAATTAATTTAAAAAGTCGTGTGTTGACCACTTCAGATATTTTTCAATTCCCTAGTTTGACTTGACCACTAATATCAATACAATTATTGCAACTGTGCCCATCACTAATTATCAACTTATCAAGTTGTCATCAGTTCCACATTTTATAACTACGAATTTTTATCAATCATCAGTACTTTCAAATTAAATTTGAGAGCCTACAATAAAGTGATTTAATCCGTTAAGACCCAAGGACGTTTTGCTAGATTTTTTATCTTTATATGTGTTCAACTTTTTACACTACTACAAATGTGCCCGGATTAGCAATTTTGTTAATTTTCGTGAGATACATACGAATCTTATTTTAAGGAAGTTGTGCTTTTCAGAAAAACTCTACCAACTCAAGCAACAGTCTAAGAAATATTATATTTACTTAATGCTTACTTTGAAAAAACATTCAATTTCTTGTAATTTACCATATATACCCAGGTTATGGTTGGTGTTATAGAGGGTGTAATAGCACGTATTTAAGTTGGTTCGAAAATCCTTTTAATGAGTAGTTGTGTGGATACCTTGCCAATTAAGGAAAGGGAGCAACGGTATATGTACCGACTCCACATTAAAATCTACATTTGGACATGATGCCATTGGGTCATTTTAGATAAAATAGTTGGGCAACGGTAGTTTTTAAATATTGTATGTATCAGAATTGATGCAGAATATTTTTACGCTTTCTATATATTTAATATTTCGTATAAATGGGTCCGTACAAAAAAATAGTTTAGCAAATTTTCGGGACATCTTGTTCACAGTCTAAATTATATAGGACCTGAAACGTAAATGAAGTGTCAAAATGTGTAAGGTACATCAGTATTAGCTATAGTGGTAGCTTAATCGAGTAGTAGACTACTTCCAGCTTAATTGAGAATAAACTTAATTATAATAATAATATAGCAATATTTAACCAAATAGTATTCTTCGTTTAATCTCTATAGTTTACAATCTCATTGTAATGAAATGTATCATTGCTTATTAAATCAATTTCATTATAGTTTAGATAAATTATAAAAAGCCATTTTTCCCATTCTTAGTTCTGATGATTCTATGATTCTATAATCATGCAGGATCCACAATTTTGAAATTCATCTATATTAAATCTTCTCAATAAGCTTCTAAATTTTTATTAACCCACATTATTTTTCTTTCACTTATTCCAATTTAGATTTCTCATTTTAATATGTTGTCTTAATGTTGGAATTGCCTTTATAGTAATATGCTGCCCTATGAAAGTACCAAAATAAACTGTAAGACTGTATACAATTTTAATTTAGTTATATAATAGTTGTAAGCTAACTAAACAGATAAATACATTTTTGACTAGATATATCTTGGTTATTAATATGGAAGGCAACTGAGATATGTATAACATAACTTTCGTAACTGTGTGATCGTATTCATAATAACAACGTTTTTTATAATTGAATTATTATACATGCATAATTAGTAGTATATTCTAAGGATGTGAGTTGGTTCATATATCTACATATATAGTGTAGATATCATAGAATATTGGTGGCATCTATAGGCCTCCGGAGGGGCGGTGATTTGTAAGTAAGATCTTATAAATTACTATACCATGTACACAAAACAGCTCTTGAAACCATCCATTGTATATTTCTTGAAAATGTTAGGCAAAATTGACCCCAAATGTCGGTCGCCTAAAATGTGTTATATATAAATCTTGATGGCCTTATATTATTTATATGATCCGTTCACAGAAGTGGTTCTATTTCAATTAAATATGTATTCCGTCTAATATGGTCTGACAATTCAATAACAATTATAACCTCAAATTCTGACGGCGGGCGAAGTTCATTTCACATAGTAATAGAAGACCACGCTCGTTCACATAACAAAAGTGAAAGAGATAGGGACAACATCGCATTTACAGGAATATATGTGTTTTATATTCTAGTAAACGCATAATTTACGAGCAATGTCGACAAAATTAAACGATACAAAGGTCAAGAACTGTAATACACGAATAATTCAGGCAAAATGTTTGCGCTTGGCGAGAATTATATTTAATTTTTATTTGTAGCCCTATGTAGGGAAATCGCTGGACTATAAAATGCTCTAATTCACAAGTATCTGCTTTTTAAGTGTCCGCCAATTTTGATATCGCAGCATGTTCTGAACTGAATCTTTCGGAACAGTAATTGTGGAAATGAAGCAATATATATATATATATATATATATATATATATATATATATATATATATATATAATGACTAGGCATACTAATACAAGAAGTAGGTTCATCCTTATGTATTGATGTGTAGAACACCGGGGTTTCGCTGCCACCACCTCAGGATTGAGGAAAACTCGTACAAGTTTAAATATGTTTATTGTATAATGTTTATAACTATTTGAAGTGAGAGCTAACTACTATAGCTCGGTGATGTTGGCTGGTTCTCTTCGGAGAGTCGTGTGGGCTCCTAGCAAGAATGACCATTGAATATATATTACCTGACCTAACTGGTCTAATAGATATCGGTAATTCAAGGGCTATAATGCGTTGTGGTGAAAGTCTGGTAATGAAGTTGTTTCCGTAATGCCCGTCCGCTAATGGGTTAGAAATATGCGATGGCTCCTTCATGGGTGCATCATTAGCGACGTCAACCGATTATGTGTATACACAACACCTCCCCCCGTAGAAATAAAATATTTTATGGTTACACTAATAAAATATTTTTCGACGTCCTCGTCGAATGCAGATAAACTGGGCGCACTTTATTAGAAGTCATTAACACAATCTCCTATCAGTTGCAAAACAAAGAATACAATAAAAATATGGCACACATAACTAAATCAATTTAAATATTAAACTTACTAATTTTACCTAGGTTTACTCGATTGAATAATTTTGTAATTAATAGTTTGAAATTTGATCCCTTTTTTTTTAAAATAATACTAGAATATAATAATTGTTTGTTATTCTAAAATATTCTATATTTTAATTAACTCTAATATGGATTATTCATAAAAATGTTTAATTCTATTACAATGTACAGTTGTAGTTTTATATCCCATTTTGATCTTATAATTAACAGGCGACATTTGTTCCAATACAGTATACGGGCCTATCCAGATCGGGTCTAATTTTGCACTACGGCCTCTCCTAACTGATTCATTATGCAATAAAACTTTATCGCCAATATTGAAATGTTTTGAATTTACTTTTTTGTCGTAATACTGTTTTGAGCTTTCCTTGTGAACTAATAATTTTTCTCTAGCAATTTGGTGCGTAGTATTGAATTTGAATTTTAAATTTTCTATGTAATCATCATAATTGTATGAAAATGAAGGCGCGGATGAAATGGAATTTGGAATGTTCGCTTTAAATCCGAAAATCAACTCAAATGGAGCATATCCTGTGGCCGAATGTGACGTTGTATTGTATGTGAAAATGGCTTTAGAAATATATTGGTCCCAATTATTTTGATCTTGATTTATAAAATTTCTAAAATATTCTTTGAAAGTTCTATGGCTTCTTTCGAGCGCACCATTTGTTTGGGGATGATAAGCTGAACTCGTAATTTTCTTAATTTTTAATATTTTACAAATATTTTTGAATAGGTCACTCATAAAGTTTGTGCCTTGATCGGTTAAAATTTTCTGGGGAATTCCATATCTACAAATAAACCTATCTATGAAAGCATCTGCTACTGCAGCAGCTTCTTGATTCTCTAATGGAAAAGCTTCGGAATATCTTGTTAAATCATCTTGCATTGTTACGATATATTTATAACCATTTACTGATTCAGGAAGAGGACCTACGATGTCTAAAAATACTTTTTGGAATGGCTTATTTGACGTAGTAGTTATTTCCATTGGCATCTTTGTACGTTTTGATACTTTATTTCTTTGACAACTTGGGCATTTCTTTATGTAATTTTCTAAATCTTTTAGCATGGTTGGCCATTGGTAATATTGTTTTATTCGTTTGAGAGTTCTTTGAAAACCCACATGACCACCTAACGGCGTATCATGATGTTCATGAATAATTGTAGCAATCTGTTCCTCAGTGAGATCATCTTCAATTATATTAGAATAAATAATAACTTTTATCTCTGTTTCTTTAAAAATATATCTTAACATGGGCCGTATAAGATCCCATTTTAATTTAGGCGTATATTCGCAATTAATAAATGATAACTGATTAATTTTTCCTCTCAAACATAAGTGTTTAACTTCCAAGAGTCCTTTCCAAATAATTTCGTAATTAACATTATCGGCTTTAAAATGTGTTGCTATTGCCGTAAATACCTTATTTTTAAAGTTTATACAATCACCTAATTCTAAATCGTCTAAATTATTGTGTATGTATTTAAAAATATCTTGCATATTAAATTTATTATGTTCACTAGCTTTCTCGATATGTTTTGTTATGAATGTAGCCACAACTTGATCTTTACTAATTTTAGATATATGATTGTTACTTTCTTTGATATTTGAGTTAATTACTATATTGTTTTCTAAAAATAATTTAAAATCTGCATAATTAGTTATAGTGTCTACATGATAAATATATCTACTTAAACAATCAGCATTTGTATTTATTTTTCCTGCTTTATATACTACGTCAAAATTATACTCTGCTAATTTTATTCGCATGTGCGTTAATCTCGAACCTGGGTCTTTTACATTAAAAATACTAGTTAAGGGTTTATGGTCTGTTACTACTGAAAATTTAGTACCATAAACATACGGCCTAAAATGTTTGCAAGCCCACTGAATAGCTAACATTTCCTTTTCTGTTGTTGAATAATTAATTTCGGCTTTATTTAATGTTCTACTAGCAAAAGAAACTGGCAAATCTTTTCCTATTGTTCCCTGAGATAAAATAGCTCCTATGGCAAAGTTACTAGCGTCTGTTGTTATAATAAAATTTTGTGAAAAATCTGGGAATTGTAATATAGGCTGACAAGTTATCATACCTTTTAATTTCTCAAAAGATTCTTGGCATGCATCTGACCAAATAAAAGGAACATTGTTCTTTAATAAATTTGTCATCGGTAGCGCAATTTTGGAAAAACCTTCAATAAATCGTCTATAATAACCGACGAGACCTATAAATTGTTTAATTTGTTTCTGATTACTAGGTGGTTTAAATTCAATGACTGTCTTGATATTATCGTGGTTTGGTTTAATTCCACTTTCTGTGATTACATGTCCTAAATACGATACTTCTTTTCTTAAAAAATTGCATTTTTCTGGTTGTAGCTTTAAATTAAATTTTCTGAATCTTAAAAATACATCATTTAATTTGGAATAATGATCTGATAAATTATTTGAATAAACAACGACATCGTCTAAATAAATAAAACAACGCTCACCCTCCAAACCACTCAGAGCTGTGTTCATTAACCTTTGGAAAGTAGCTGGGGCTCCTTTTAACCCAAAAGGCATTCTATTAAACTCAAAGTGACCGCTTGGCGTACTGAATGCTGTTTTATATTTATCTTCCGGATGCATAAGTACTTGATGGTAACCACTCGCTAAATCAAGAGTAGAAAAATATTTAGCATTACCCAGTTGATCAAGAATATCTGTAATATTGGGAAGTGGATATGCATCACCAACAGTTATTTCATTTAGCTTACGGTAATCGACAACTACTCTCCATTTTTTATTTCCATCCTGGTCCGATTTTTTGGGAACAATTAATAAAGGTGAATTGAAAGGGCTAATACTATGCTGCATGACTCCATCTTTTAACATATTATCGGTGTGTTCTTTAATTATAGATTTTTGTGATTGTGGCAATCGATAGGGCCTAATATTAATGGGTGAACTATTCGAATTAGTAGTAATTTGATGTGAAATTCCATTGCAATGTGTTAATTGTTCATGTTCTAAATGAAATACATCGCTAAACTCTGCAATTAATGTGTTTATTAAGTCTCTTTCTTCTGAATTTAAATGATTTGAATTTATTAATGTTTTTAAATTTTGAATTTTGCTACTATTAGCCAATGCCTGTGTAGGAGAATTGAAATGATTTATTTGTGCAGAATCAACTTTAATTAATTTTATGTTAGGGACTGGTAAAATAATATCATTTTCAGTAATATTTAAAATTGAAACTATACATTTATAATTTTTCGAATTAGTAAAGCAAGATGCTACGATAACTCCTTCTCTTAAATTATTAGTTTCATATATTCCTTCGCCATCTTTAATATTGCAATTACCTTCAACTATTGTTTCTGAACGTGCCTTTAAAATAATGTGATTTTTGGGATATATATTCCAACTAAAATTTTCAATAGAAATTTGCCCTGTTTCGTAGTTGATGTTACATTTATTTCTTGAAAAGAAATCCAGACCTAATATACCATCATGTTGAATGGGAAAATCATTATCTACTACAGAAAAATTATGTTGTAATACCTCGTCATTATTTAATAAAATATCTAGCGTACAACTACCCAATGTCATAACTGCGATATTGCTAATACCAACCAATTGTGTAACTTTAGTTTTGTCAATTAAAACGTTTTTATCTAAAACTTTATGTTTCATTAAACTAACTTCAGCACCTGTATCAATAATTAAATTCAGTGTTTCTTCATTTTTGTTTTTAATTTTAAATTGAATAATTTGTAATCGCGTTTGAGTTGCATTTTTTACATTCACTTTTACTTGCTCATCAATTTGCTTTGTTGGTAATTTATTAAACGGATTTGAATTATTTTGTATTAATATTAGTTCGTCATAAGTTAAACCTCTTTTATTGTGGCGATTATTGTACAACAAATTATTTGTATTTGTATAATATCTATGAGTACTTCTAACATGATGATTATGATGAACAAATTGATTATTGATTTCAGCACTTCTTGAATTACTGCCTGGGTAAACATTTTGGTTTATTGTATAACAATAGCTTTTTGCTCTAAACGAATTGTAATTATTATTGACATTTGCATGATTAAATTTATAATGTTTCAGTAACTTTTTATATTGGTAATTTGGAAAATTTTCTACATCTGTCCTTGAATGAAATTTATCTGAATTTAAAATTTGTGAGTCTATGTTCTGACAATATTCCATATTTTCCGATAGAGTGGTAATTTCCATACTTTTTGTGAAACAAGTTGCCTGAGTTCTTTCATTGCGAAGGCCTTTTCTAAATTTGCTTACTACATATGCTTCAAGTACTGAGTCAATCTCGAGTGAACGTTCATTAGAAATAATAGATTCTGGATAATTTAATCTTTTAAAATCTTCGTAAATTTCTTTAATTCTTACCCCAAAATCAATAACTGTTTCTGTTTCTTCTTGACGAACATTTTCTAATATATTTAAAGATCTGTGACTACTTGTACTTTTATAATAATTATAAATTTTTGTTTTGAATTCCATAAAATTCGAAAATCTGTCTTTCATGTAAATTTGAATTTTATCGGTAAGTTTGTAACAGTAAATAAGTTTTAAAACCATATATTTATGATTCTCCGCTGTAAATTCAAGCGCAGCCTCACATTGATTCAAAAATGAGTTTAAATTTTGCCTATTCACCGAGCATATAGGTTGTACTAAGCTTAATACATCACTAATAGTGTTTGCCATATTTATACGTTTTCAAAGGTTCAACAAATGAAATAGCGAAAGTGATTAATGACTCGCCCTTTGCAAGTTTAATATAACGCCTCAGTTGCTGTTGACCGATGCGGTATGCGTTCTCTTCATAGACGTGGATGATGCTTTGTCGTGGTACGGGAAAACGTTATCACCAAACGAAAAGACCACCGCGGCCGCCAAATTTGATGTGTAGAACACCGGGGTTTCGCTGCCACCACCTCAGGATTGAGGAAAACTCGTACAAGTTTAAATATGTTTATTGTATAATGTTTATAACTATTTGAAGTGAGAGCTAACTACTATAGCTCGGTGATGTTGGCTGGTTCTCTTCGGAGAGTCGTGTGGGCTCCTAGCAAGAATGACCATTGAATATATATTACCTGACCTAACTGGTCTAATAGATATCGGTAATTCAAGGGCTATAATGCGTTGTGGTGAAAGTCTGGTAATGAAGTTGTTTCCGTAATGCCCGTCCGCTAATGGGTTAGAAATATGCGATGGCTCCTTCATGGGTGCATCATTAGCGACGTCAACCGATTATGTGTATACACAACAGTATATTTTACTGGTTGTTAAGAAATAATGAATATTTAATATGAAAATGTTATATTAAAACGTTACATAAAAAATGAAAATACGAATTTCAAAATTCTGAGAAAATTTTTTGTAGGTAATTTAATTGACTACACCATGCAACATTTTTTTTAAATAGCTTCAGTACTTCTGGCGATAACTGTTCCGTTAGGTGCACATGTCGGCTTTGCCTCCCCTTAAAAGATACCGATTATAGGGAACTAGATTTTGATAGACAAAATATTTTAGTTTATATTTGTGGCTCTTTCATTTTGAAATGTTTAAAAACACATTCTTGTGATATTTGCATTTCATTTGCAGAAATACAAAAGCAATTAGATGACCCTTTATTATTTAGGCATTTAAAGAGTTTTGAAAATAAAAATAAAACTGCATTTGGGAACTTAAAAATGCCTGCTGATAGTTTTTACGAATATATTAATAAATTAGAAAACGTTTTTGTTGCTAATTTTGAAAAATATGCCTCCAAAAGACAGGTTGGCATCTCTTTAAAATTAATTATGAAAAATGTTGAATTTAAACATCCTTGTCAAAACTTTCCAACTGATTATTTGTTAGCTCTGTTTGTCAGATTCAGAATATTTTCTTTTTTGAAATTTACAAACAGAGATATGGCGAAAAAAAGGGAAGAAACAAAAAAATTATTAATATAATATATAATTTAAGTTTATTTGTTGGGTATTTATTATATTATTATGTTTATTTTTTTATTGTATTTTATTGAAATAGTTAGTTTAAATAAAATATTGTTTACATATACTTATTCTAAATAAATGTCTGTTCATTTATCATCCATTTAATTCATGTCTAAGTGCATCATTAACATTGCTATGAAAGATATGATTATCCACTTCATCTTCTCCAGGTAGTTATTTATTCAGTGAGCAATATTGCGTAGTATTGCTGAAGCAATAATTGTATCTTGAACAAGTGGCAAATGACATCTCATTCCTAATGCTTCTTCAATTAAATTTCTTGTGTTAATTTGTGAGTCATTAAATCATATTTATGCAGCAATTTCATAGTTATTTAATGGTGTTATAAAATATGATTAACATATCCACTATCATCTAATAAAAATCCATTACCCTTTTCCTGTGCCTTAAATTACAACGTCTAATAGTAGAAGTATCAAATATATGTTGCTATCATGAGATTAACCTGGCCTGCATTTCATACAGCCTGTACATTTAATGAGAAATATCCTTTGCGATTTTAGAAATATTCAGCATTATCACCACCAGGATTTCTTTAATTGTAATATGTGTGCAATCTTTTGCATCCAACACACGAGGAAATGTATTCGTGAAATAAAATTCATTCTGAATATTTTTTCTATCTACATCAGTTTGGGAAATGAATAAATTGATCCCTTAAGTTTGATACAGCTGTATTTACTTTTATTTGTATTTTACCAGTATTAGAATTATGCACCTTGCAAATTTATCCACATGTAAAATCTGCTGCAACTAGATAAGCACCGATACAGATACATTAATCTGTGATAAAAGTATCCAGCTGCATAAAATCGTAATGTTAATAGAACTTGTAGAAGCAACGCAGTAATGATTTCTGAAAAACTGTTTGAATATACATACATTTTATAAGCAGTAAATACCTGTATGCAGGGTGCTTAATTACATCTTTGATTTGTTGTAACTCCCAACACAATTTGTTTCGAAAACTGAAACCTTCTTATAAAATCCCACGTGTCCAAATTATTTGATCTATTGCAGTGAATGTGTATATGCTGCTCTTCAATTCGGTTAATTAATTCTGCTTCTGGCATGTTAAAAATTCATTTTACCGTGAACACACAAGTTGTCACTATTTGAGGTTATGATCTTCCATTAAGTAGTTTAAGTGGTTTAAGGAACATATACCGCCCATTAAGTTATTTGACGAATAGTATTGCTTACTTATTTGATAAAATAAGTTCTATTAGAAGATTGAAAGACGCCAAACAAGGTTATTTGGCAAACGCTTATTAATTATGCTCATGTTTGTAAAAAAATAAGGTAGCAACACTGTTTTGTGATTTAGAAGTTGGTACACATCTCACGGCATTCAAGGTCACCAAATTTTTCTCGGAAAGCTCAAAGGTGCCGACAGAAGTTTCCTATATGTAAAACGCTAATCTGTGGTAATAGCGAGATTACCACCTGTAATCCTAGCGAGATGCTGGCCGTAGTTTAATGCTACGGACTGCAAAACGAAAAATAATATCGCGATAAAATTGAAAGATTCACGCGAAAATTAACTGGACGCGCTAACGAACCCCAATCCCACTAACCATGTGTGTGTGCATGTGTGCCGTAACCGCAGTGATTTTAGCTAACATGCGGGACAGTGGTGTCGACGCAGCGATGCGGTGATGTTTCTAATAAATTGCGGATTCAAGAATTCAAGAATTTGAAAGCCTCGGACAATTCACTTTGGAATTATCCATGTCCCTTAAAAATACACTAACAAATGGCAATCAGTTATTAATCACGGTCGCTTAAAAGGCGGAACCTTTGGCCTTCACTATCAAAGCGTCCACATGCCAGAGGTAGATACACTTCTCATGCATGCAAATATCCGATCAGCACAGACTGATTACCTAGCAAACTCGGAGCATACCGGATTGGTATATGTCTCCACCACTCGACCATCGAGAGCATCCACTGCGGCGTACCGATAGATAGTAGGACGGTTATTTAACGTCTATGTTAATGAAACCCCAATTCGTGAAGTCTACTGTGGAACTTTATGCAGATCTCTAGAAAATTTACTTAACAAAATGTTCATTCCGATTAGAGTCAAAGGACAACCGGTCTGTCAAATATCTTGGGGTAGAATTAGACTCGAGATTAAATTTCCATACTCATCTAAAAAATACCAAAAGCAATGCATGTGTCTCAATGCGAGCTATTAATTGTTGAAGAGTAACTTGTCTGTCAGCAGCATTCAGGCCCATTCAGACATATGCCGCCCCAGTTTGGTGTGGCCTATTCAGATGGTGATGGTTGAGGCGACCGCGATAAAATTCTGCACGATGAGGGTTCGCTGTACCAATTATAGTGTATTGCACTCCATAGCCCGAACCAAGCCTGCAGTAACAGGCATTTCAACTACCTCTACGTGGTGAGAGTCGGGCCCCAGAAATAATATCCCTAGGTGGCGAAAAGTTGGTTGTGTTACGTGCGAGGGGGTACAGGGCCAACACCCATATGAAATATGGTCCATTAACAGCGGTCAAGCCTCGGACGGAGAGGAAGCCACGAATTCGACCCACTCCGAAATCTAGGAACCCGAGACAATGACCAGGTCATGTTAGAGATTTATTAGATATTTCTCCCGTTCGCAACTCGTCCCTGCGAACTCTGCCAATTGCAAGGCAGGAAAGAATTTCGGGTACTGCGGCTGGAGGAGGAAATCAGTCACGCAGAACAAGTGCACCCTAAACTCGAAAGAGTTTATTAATGCCGGGGTTGTGATATATCCTCTAGTTGCCTGCATCTCATAAGGTGCCATATGCCCAACTGCCCTGGTAACCGGTCTACTCCACTTGTGGGGCAGAAGTATCCGGACGGTAGTGAACTCTTTCGCTCGGCAATAGGTCTGAGCTAATACCAGAGACACAGCCGTTCTGCAACGGAGAACGCCACCAGGATGGCGCAGTTAGCGCCGAGCAAGCCTAAATCACGCTCCAGGAGTTGGACTGAGGAAGAGGAAGGCCTTCTTCAGGATATGGAACTTAGGTTTGTGAATGAGAAATTTATTGCGAAAATGATCTCCGTGGTCTAACTACCAAAACTGCAAAGCAGATCAGAGATAAATGGGCTCAAAGGAGGCGAGACTCCAAGGTAATCCTGACGATAATGTGGAAGACCAGACGGTGCTCTCAGCGCCGGGGAGGCAGGCGATCTGACTGTGTCGACAAGCACTACTCCGCCTCCACTTGTCGAAGAGTCCCGGAAGTGGTTTTAATGGACGAAGAAGGCCGAAGAGTTTTGTTCGCAGACGCAGAGTTCTTACCATGGGTTAATTCCGTGGTGGGGGCTTCTGCCGACACTGCACTCCGAGGTCGACCTCATGAGATATTGGTCAACCTTCTAGAACGTCAAAGGGTGCTCACCGATCTTCCAGGGCGTAATCCACATCCACTGGTTGATCAAGCCTACGAGCAGGTTAACGACGTTCTATCGCCAATAAAGTCCAAAGTGGATCGCCCGAACGAAGGCGGACTCCGCTGCGGGACTGGATGGTTTACAGCCGCGCGTACTCTCCTAGTTGCACTGTTCAATCTAATACTGATTGCTGGGAAGCAGCTATTTAAATGGAGGGTTAACCGGACTTCTCTCATCCCGAAGGAAGGTAAGGATATGGCGGACGCCGGTAACTACCGGCCGAAAACCATATCTTCCTAGGTCTCTAGGTAGTTTTGGGGCCTTGAAGGGATTCGTCTCGGAACGCGGGAGTTTGGATCCGAGCTACTACGACACAGCAAGGAGACGGCGGGCTTGGTGCTAGTGCAATTAGACGTCCGCAAGGCATTTGACACGGTGATGTGGCTCTACGGCCTGCGCTAGTACAGAAGGGAGACCAGAGCATGTGATGCGGCTCAAAGAGTATAGTTATTGGGGCATAACTGCACGTATAACACATGGGGGCAGAAACTTCTTAGAAAGTACGTAAAAAGGAAAGTTCCAGCCCGGAATAACATACCAAACACTGCCATTCGGCTACTACCTAGAAAGGCGAGTGTCTGCCTTACTCACATCTTTAATGCTATCCTCCAAACGTCGCACTTTCCCTCTAAATCAAAAATTATAACGGTCGTGATAATTCCAACACCAGGCAAGGGTAATAAGATTCCTGAAACCCGCCCGATCAGCCTCCTCTTCCTGTATGGAGGAACTGGCAGTGAGGGTTCTTCTAGCTCGAATTCGTCACTTCACTGATGCAATTAACATAGTTTCAGAGCTTTTATTTCTACGCAGCATCACCTCAATAGAGTAGTAGAATATATTGCGGAGGGGTTTTACAAACTAATCCAATAATCCGGACTATGTTATCCGCCCTGTTTGGTTGGGGATGGGTCTTTTGTTAGAGAGAACCTTGCCGAGTCCCACAAGCTTCATTCATCGCGCCATATCTGTTTAATGTTTATTTATCAGATAGTCCTCCATTCAAAACTATAATGATAGCCTTACTGTATCACTCTACAAAGCCTAAAACAATCGCTGAAAGATTGCAATCAGCCACAAACAAACTCTATTGGTGTATGAAAATTTGACTGGTTCAGGTCAACCCATACATGAGCACCGCAGTCTTCTTTTTCCAAGGAAGAATGGTGCGACGGGATGATAATCTTTTATTTGATAAGAGCATTCCCTGGAGTAACTGAGTCGAGCATTTGGGTCTGATAGTAATACGAAAGCTGAGTTGAAACGCACACCTGAAAGAGGTCCTGGTGACAACCAGACAAGGCAGGCAGGTTATCTCCCCTAATCGGGAGATACAGCGTGTTCAGCCAACGGAACAGGTTTAGGATCTGTAGCACAGTTCTAAAACTTACCTACAGTGCTCTTTTCTGTGCTGGAAGCCTGACAAAGACGAATTGGGAGGCTTTGCGGCGATTTCAGAATATGATACTTAACATGTTCCTAAATGCCGCATGGTAGGTTAGGAACGGACAAAAAATCCGCGAGCTAAGAATATGCACGAATACATCAAAAATATTGCCTCAGCATTTCATGGAAGGTTAGAAGAGCAGACAATAGAATCAGTAAAGTCAGATACAACAATCCTATGAATAGACAATGCCCATGCGAGAGTAGAGAAACATACCACCTCGTGAAGGTCACAAAGTAAGCACTACATCCTAAGATGCCGAGACTGGATATGCCAGATTGGAGACTCTCACCTTTGCCAGACACACCAAAAACCCCCAACCGTAATGTATACACATCCCAGAGCATGTCAGCCAAGGCCATCACATCTGCGCTACCGAACCCTCCACATCGTGGCCCTCGGACATCCACCATCCGGGAGCACCTCCGGGAGCTGTTTAGAAGTGTCACATCTGCATGCTGCCTTAAAATGTAAACTACAGAATCAAAGCAACCCACAAACGACGTACAAAACCTACCTTCAACACCAAAGGCCCACTAACATGGATACCACACTGGCCAGCAACGGAAATTGCCGGACAGCATGACGCCGGAAATGAAGGGACACCGAGAACGCCGGAACATCTATGTCAGGTGCGCGCCACACTGTCAGAATACGCTTGGCGCACCAAGTTGCGTCGTATCAGACCTACCGACCGAAATCCAGCAGAGGCGTTGTATCATCCACTGACCTCTGGTATTCCTGTTATTCCGCCTACCTTGCTGCCGAAAGTGTTACTTTTGGATTATATTTATTTTGTATATTTTGGGTTTTTGTAAATTACATTTTTTTTCAATATATATTTTATTTCGTACTGTTTTCTTTAATTTGAGCGATTTATGAAGGCTGGGGGAAATATGCACTTAAACAAATGAGAAAGGTGGCCATTGAAGAATCAAACCATGCTAAATCAATTGGAAACGAAGCGATCTTATCGGACAACTTATACTGCACTATCTGGAGCAGCAGCAGTCCTCGGAGAGAAGTAATAGAAAAATATTATATATAGGACAAAATAATTCTGTATTATATATAAAAAATCTAGTCAACACGTGATCGTTGTGTCGTTTTGAGTTGTTATTCTCAACTAGTTTTAATCATAAGTTTTAACCCGTTTATGTATAACTTTAAGTTTTTACCTTGAGAGCACGTTGTTACCTTGCTGTGATATTTCCACACACCATATAAAGGAAGTTCCGGTTCATCCATGTTATGTTAACGCATGTTTCCGATAAAAAGGGAATGTGTGTTGCATCCAATGAAAAATAGCTATATACACACATTGTAAGTTTTCTTTTAACGTAACCAGAAGTGTATCAACCGTATTAACAATGTGTTTTGTCCTCTGAATCTAGCTAAGCCCTGAAGAGGTGTCTATCTGAGGCACGAAATATTGGCGTTGGAGTAAAGTTGTACTCAAATTAAATAAATAGCGTTCGATTGCTGCACCACCCCAAAACTATTTAAAAACGTTAGTTTTTAATCCGTTTCCATTATATATATAGTGAAGAGATATATAGAGTACGATATTTTAAAATTTACAAAAATATATTAGAATGCCGACCATATAATAAGTTAACAATAGAAAAAGTGGTACGTAGAGACGATCTACTGAGAAATGTTTGTAACAAATTGAAAATATTTACAAATGACACTCGATTTCCTATTTTGTATAGAAAATTTATAAATAAATTTCTTTTACATTATACATTCAAATAGTGTTGCACTACTAAGAAAAGACAAATAGTCAGAACCATATTTTTGGAAATCAATGGCAGACTACTATTGTAATATGAAATCATGAAATGAAGAAAAGAGACTCCCAACTGCCAAACTCTTTTAGATAATTATAGATGCGTCTGAAAAACTGTTTTGACTTTTTGGAGCAGCATGCTAGAGGATTATTGCAAAATGTAGATAAAAATATTGTTGAATAAATTAATGCTATAATTGCTAAATTTATAGGAGGCAAACGCATTAATTTTTCTAAAATCTTCGTAGAATAGTGATGCATGGAAAACTATATGGAAAAAATTCTTAAAAGAAGTGTTCCAGAGCAAGATAAGGATTACGGCGTATCTAGTCAAAAACCTGTTACTTTGTCACACATTTATAATAGAAAACCGTAGCTTTTTTAGAAACATTAACTAAAACTTTAAAGGAAGGTCGAGAAATTGAAGAAAATTTAAGAAACCAAACTAACAGTGGGCCTTGTTAGAGGAGTCACGTAAACTAATCACAGCTTCCAATTTGCACCACTTGTGCTGCTCTCATTAAAAGACTACGGTACAATTATAAATCATGAAACGTTGCATCTTTGGAAGATTATTGAAAACTTGCTATCGAGTTTCTGGAAAAACAGGAAAGTGACGCTAATTCTAAAAATAGTATATTTATAGATAACAAGTTACAGTTTCTCGTTATTCCTGATGGTATAATAAATGATAAGTTAATCCTGAAAGTTAAGTACCCCTCTTCTGAATATAAAATTAATGAAGAAGAAGCAATTAAAACGAAATAAAATAAATTTTGAATTTGTGATAAAACCAGTAAAGAATTACATTACAAACAGAAAAGTTTATTTGGAGTATCGACTGGAGTACGAGTTTTCGGAAGGGCCTGGAAAAGAGTTCGGGCGCGTATCCCGGGTGGCGAGAACGATAAAATGCCCTGGTTAACAACGGGCATAAGCGAACCGGCGTGACTAAACCCATAAAGTTTTTGATATTCCAATCGCTATTGCCAGACGCCAAAGATGTTAAGAGTTATTTTTATACAACACAAAGTGACTACAATTGTTGCGTATTAAATATCATGCTTCCTTCCTCGAGATGGGACTGGCGGATTATTGTTGCAAGGCTGGAGGCAAGCTGCACTCCACAGCTTAACTACGTGTCCAGGCAGCGGACTGATTCTACGGGACGTTGTAGTTCAAACACAGTAGAAAAAGGTAATTAATTTGATAACGCAATAAAGTAAGAAAAGATAAATACAGTAGTTATGAAAGGTAAAATTCAATTAGAAAATGACAAAATTGAATAGTCTAAAGTTACTAATTCAGAAATAATATATCCCAAATATACAAAGTGTTTATAAATTGGCGAAAGAACTTCAGGTAAATAAAAAATATATATATTGTGAACAATGTTAAGTTGCTGCAGATTATCAATATGGTATGGAGTGGTGAGGAGGAGCTGACGGAAGAATGGCGTGTGGGGATGGTGGTCCCGGTACATAAAGTGGGAGCGGCCTCGTATGTAAACAACTATAAGGGGATTACTTACGAGTGCGGGATACAAGGCTATCGTGACAATGGTGAAAAATAGATTAGATAGAGAAGTGAACAAAAAAGGGCTGCTGCCGGAATGCCAGGGTGGATTCAGAAAGGGAAGAGGGACGAGGGAGCAGAGTTTCACGCTAGCGAGAATGGCGGAGGAAGCATTGAAATGCAAAGGGAGAGTGTATGCGGTGTTTGTGGATCTGAAAGCGGAGTATGATTCAGTTCCTAGAGAAAAAATCGTGGAGTGTATGGATAAATTCGGCATGGAAGATGAAGGTGTGTAGTGGGTGAGAAAGATATATAAAGAGTCGTGGGAAAAAGCAAGAGTGAATGTTGAAGTGTCTGATTGCATCTCAGTGAGGATTTGTTCTTTAAACTTCTGTAATTTACATTTGATCAAAGTTATTTATCATTTAAAAACCATTTCCTGCAGGTGAACAGAATAAGTCAGACTTAAATCTCAACCGACGGAAGAAGACGACCAAACAAACGAGAATCATATTAAAAGCATAGATCATCCAAGAATAGCGAAGTGGTGCAAGAGTTTATAAAACTGAGCATGAATATACTCGTTATTCTGAGACTAAAAAGAGCTATGCTTCAGAAAGGATAGGAGAAATACTGTACTGCTGGAGTGATGTCAAGTAAAAGGAAATAGCAAGAGCAGGAGTAGAGTCCTCCTAAAAAGTAAATGGTCATTACTGATACAATCATGGGAAACTGTAAGCGAATGGTTATAAAGGTACCCATTAAAATATTCAAATCTTTCGATCAGTATCATACTAGGGGTATATGGGCGAACAAAGGATAGCCCGTAGCGGAAAAGTTAAAATATATACATTCTCTGCAGGATAAAATAGAAAAAGCAAAACCAGCCGAAGAACTCATTATAACCGGGGATCTGACCGGTAGAACCGGAGACAATAAAGGAGATACTACTGTCGGGGGATTTGGAGAAGACGTAATAAATGGAAATGGAGAACGTTTGATTGAGCTCTGTGAACTAGATATTCTTAGAATATTAAATGGTTTCTTTAAACACGCAGATTCATAAATATAACTGAATCCAGGATATAAGAACTGAGATCGATTATTTTTACCCGATTTCAAAAAAAAACCTCAATTATCGTTAATGATGTGTAAGTAAAAGTTACGCAGAATGGCAAAATACACCTACTATGGGATGGGTCGACTAGAAACCTATACCAACTAAGAGTAAACTAGAAATTGGAAGAAATTAGATATGAAACCATAGACTAAACATAGGAACCAGTAAAATAGAGTATTAAGGGAGCAGTAATGCAGCCACTGGGCGGCATTACACCAGAACGGCAGAAGTATAAAGTACCAATATATAACATAATCCCGAAGTCAGCCAGTGGCCGAAGCTAGATATAGAAGTATATCAGAGTGGCAACATAAATGGGCACAGGCAGCAAAAGGATCGGCGACCAACGAAATTGTTCCAGCAGTCCATAGCAGACAAAAGATATCAATTTGCATTCCACCTGAATTAACAGTATGCTTACAGGGTATGGGAACCTCAGATCTTACAAGTACAAGTACAAGATAATAGAGGACCTTAGCTGCCCTTGTAGCAATAGAAATCAAACAGTTGACCACATTATCTATGACTGTGTGAAATGGGCATCAGCAAGGAATAATCTCCGACTAAAAATTTCTATAAGCGGGGAAGCTTCGCCCGTCAACAAAACTCGCTTGTTGGAAAAGTATTACCAGGAATTCGTCGATTCGTGCGAGCCATTGATTTTGAAGAATTGTAAGAATCTGTTGAAATATAATATATTTTTTTCTTGTAATGTGTAAATAATGTAAATAGTTAGAAAATATATATAGTATTACTGTTTGTTAGTATAATATAATATCGGGATACTAAACACGGTAACACTGCTTCTGTAATTTCGTCGACAACCAGGAACACAACACTTATTTGGCATTTTAAACCACGAATGCAGCGTAATCAGTACTGTACCGGTGCCGAAAACTGTATTTCAACAAAGCAACATGGCATAAACATCACGAACAACGTAATGAACAATGTAGCATAAGAAAAATAGCCCAATAACAGTATTTACTGGCAGCACTTGCTTCAAACATGGCCGGCTAGTGCGACGTCAGGCCCGTGTGACGTCAAAGCGCCCGGGCGTTATTTACAGATGTATTGGAACTATGCGCAACATGCAATGGTCAGGGAATCCCAGTCCTAACCGAGCCCACTGCTTTCGGTTGAGTGATCTCGTAGTGTCCGTGTCCGTTTTTAGCGATAGTTAATATTTTGCTGCTCGGCGAGATCGGCGTGGGGAAATCCACGTTCTTTAACTCGTTTGCTAATTATCTACAGTAGGACACCTGAGATATATTTCATTGTGGAAAAAATAAATGTTTAATTTATACATGGTGAGATTTCTTTAATTGTATTTGGTTTATTGGTGATTAATATATTTCCTGTGCTATACCCACATGTGTCGGCTTGTTAAACAGTACACCATATGTATTGGGTAGACAGGGGTAAACTTATTCACCAGATAGGGAAGGCCACGGACACCCAAGTGCCTTCACTGCGGCGTCCACACTATCTTCACTTGCCCCCGGTGGCACCGGGACCGGGCAGTAACGTGGTTAGAGCTGGAAGAAAAGAGACCGACACCACAGAGACAGTGATATTAATGACGTCAACGGACAAGAACTGGGACGACCTAGGAAACCAAAACACGCTAAGACAAGAGACAACTGACCGACGTGAGACGGTGCTAGGGCGCTTAGTATGTCTAATGGCGAAGTTTTGGTTTAGTCGGTAGGCGCCCCGGCCCGAACATGGGGCGAATTCTACTCTACCCATGCCTACCACCTAGCGGTGGTAACGGAGGCATGTGTGTGTCTATAGAAGATTCCACCTCTGATGGAAAAAAGTGTCCCACCCAGTAAATTCGAGCGGCGGTGAGACCCGCGACGCGGCGTATACTTTTCGCCTCGCCAACCAAAATTTGCAGAATTGTTATTACTATTACGAACCATAATACTGAACTAGCACAGGCTTTTTTTAAAATTAACAACAATGTTCTGCTAGAAAGGTTTGCTGCAACAAAGTTCAATTATTTTTTTATATCTGAGTTGAAAGTTTAAATTGCATATTTTGAAATTACTCAAACGGCTCTAAAGTACATAATGCTAACTACTTCAAATTTTCAAAATGCTTAACAGATATTTTTATCTTGATTAATTTGGTCACAATTCCATAAATACGAAATTTGTAAAGAAACATTGCAAACATTTTATTCTGAACAAATTTTATTAAAATGATTTTTGAGAAAACTTTAAAATAAGGAAGGCACGCCATTGTTATAAGGTGACAAAATTCCGGCAAAACGTTTGAGTGGAAATAGCTGAGAAAGCCAGCTGGGGCGATCCTGTAAAAAATTGAGCAAATTCAATTTCCCATGTCGTTGTCACGTAGCCGCTCCAGATAATCAATGCGCGCAGAACAAATAAATCACCTTCATTAGCATACGTAACTCGCGCGGGTAATTATATATATATATATATATATATATATATATTGACGGTAGTTTTTCGCCGAAAAACTAGTTAGAGGGAGACTATTGGGAATGCGGCGATTAGGGCTAAAAGAAACCTCTTCTCTTTAGATCGATATTTCGCTCTGAGCTTCATCAGGATTTACTAAAAACCAGACTGTTAACATTGGTATATCTACAAAATATTTAAAGGTTGAATAAAGTTAATGAATTTAAAGTTAAAGTTAATAAAATGCAAAGTTAAGTTAATATTAATAAAGTTAAGTGAGAAAAGTCAATGTGCTGAGGGCTGTTCACGTAAGCCAATACTTAGAAGCATGAGATTGCGTAATTAGCAAAAGCCTTCGACCGCAGTCGAACATATACCACATGGGTCATATATTAAAACATGGACAGTGTAATACAATTAAAAGTTGTAATAAAATTGGGTACATATCCCACATTAGTGACACCACGCACTTAAACTAGACACTTAAGTAGGTAGTGACATATCACCCAGTTGTGGCAGAAACACCATGCTAGTCGGCAAGGCGTGTTGGAGTAATTAGTGCCCGCCACGTGCTGCTCAGCCACGTGCAGTTTTTTGTTAAACACAACCACGCCAGCCGAACCAACAAAGGCATGCCAACCACAGACCGGGGAACATTGAATCCTCCAAACACGCGTGAGGGAACAGCGCCCTCTGACGTCCATCAGACACACAACCACGGTGACCCCGGACGGGATCTACCCACAAGGGTCTAGCCACAACAACGCGCGAAACAAATGGAATTACCGCGGTCGCATAATTCCGAGGATGCGATGGTAATTATAACCGCGAAGGGTGTCCAACCGGCGTCGCAGGCTCAGCAAAACAGTTATAATTACGTAAGTATCGTAATAAAGTGCACAATCACGGCCATCAGCCACGAATGGTTATCTCTGGGCTTCTCTATACACCCTTCTCATTGTCAGTTCACCACTATGTACCAACTCTTTCCAGAAACTCATTCAATAATTTCTTGAACATTTTTGGTATGATAACCACTTTAACACCAGTTAGTAAACGCCCGAGGATACATATATTTACGAATACCACTACTTCTGCAACAGGTCATAACCTTTTAACTAGAGGCATATTTAAACAATTGGATAATCGTATCCATGAATATAGAATAAAAATATTTAATCATTGTCTCAGTCATCAATATGTTCCAAGTTGCTGGAAAAACGGTATAATTGTTATGATTCCTAAATCGAATTCTGATACTTCTAGCGTCAATAATTTTATTACTCTAGTTCATATTCTTGCAAAAACGATTTAAAAAATCTTCTTAAGAATTGGTTTTCAATCTGGTAAGTCCCCTTTACTATCCTTGTCTCGAATTTCCAATCAGCTGATCTTTCGGGTCTTAAATCAGGAACTATTTAAACTGATATCACAAAAGCGATTGATATCATTTGACACCGCGGCATTCTTTTTAAGGTTTTTTAAGGTAAGTCAGTGTATCCTTCCACAGAATTAATATTTTGCAAAATCTCCTCTCTCGTCATAGTCTTCATGACCGTGTTTTGTCGTCTCTATCGTCTTTATTTAAACCTCAACAAGGCAGTTTCTATCCTCCTTTCTTATATAATGTATATTCTTATGACATTACCATTCCGAACCGAATAACTTTAATCAGAAGTGTCAAAAATAATGCAATGTCCCTTCCTCATGGTTCAACAAATGGTGCATTATTGTTAACCCGGACAAAACAGTTATTTATTCCATACCATTATAGTAAATATACAAGCAGATTTCTGCCTCAATTTCCCCTATAATTTCATCCGGGAAAGTTGTAACGAAATTTATTTCGTTCCATGTTCTTGTTGCACGGGTTTGACTATATGCAACCCATATTGTTGTTGTTAAATTATGTTTCCAAGACACAGTTATTCTCTTCCGCTGGTGATTTATTTACTGGTGATGTTCAGGTTTGGTTTCGCAATGTGCCAAGTTCCTCCCGAGAGATTGTGACACAGAAATCTGGAAAATCATCTCTAGTCGTTTTCAGGGTTCGGATGAAAACGTAAGTGTTTTTATTGCCTGTTTAGAGAATTTTTTCGACCGCCTGACATCCAAACCAGATGAGAAGATCATAGTGGAACATATTCGTAAGAAACTTTTACCCTTTTTCGTTACTCAAACAGCATTTTCCTCTTTTGATACTATATCTGACTTGGATAATCTGTGCACAAGGCTGGAGGAATCCAGATTGTGTACCCTCCAATATAGGGACCCTAAGGTTAATTTTGTTAAGAGTGTAAACTCAGTTGATGCTTGTATTTGCTCAAGTGGAGCTGTTTCTAAAAATAATTATTTTTCATGTTGGAACTGCAAACGGGAAGGACATTCTTTTCATACCTGCAAGGAGAAACGACGTGTTTTCTGCTTTGGCTGCGGTAGGAAAGGAGTGACAAAGGCTGTGTGCGGGCGGTGTTCAAAAAATGGAAACGGAAACGTGCTGCAGATGGAAGTCGGTTCCGGAAACAAGGGTCCATCAACCACTTCTCGCCAGTCGAATGGATATCCTGGCTCAAACATGTAAGATCATTCCATTTTTCTTATGCGCAAGTCATACCGGTCTTTGTCACTTCTCGCTATGATAACAGACCGTATGTAAAATTTTTAATTTAAAATGTGTAGCTTTGTTAGACACAGGTGCTAATAGTTCTATTTTGGGTTCCAATAGTTTTGATTTGTTGAAACAGTTCCACATATCGTTGAATACTGATAATGACTTGATTGTTACTACTGCCGATGGTGTAGTACAAACTGTTTCGGGTTTTGTTGAGCTGCTGTTGTGTGTAAACAATAAATGTCAATTAATGAAATTTTTAGTAATACCTTCAGTAAAACATAAAGTAATTTTGGGTTCAGATTTTTGTAAACAATTTAATATTTTTCTTGATTTTAAAAATTCTTCATGGAGTGATATCCATCAGTTGTCCACCTTTAATGTTATTAAAGATAGAACAACCTTATTGCATTCTGAATCTTTGCAGTTGCAAGGGATTATTGATCGTTTTAAAGAATTATGTTCCGACAAATTAGGTCGTACTAGCCTAATTTCGCATCACATTGACACTGGTGATGCCAGACCAATTAAACAACGACAATATCCTCTTTCACCTGCAATGCAAATCCACCTGCATAAGGAACTGGATCGAATGATTAGTCTTAACGTCGTACAGTCATCGAGCTCTCCTTGGAGTAGTCCGGTGTTGTTAGTTAAGAAAGCTACTGGTGAGTTGCGAGCCTGTTTAGAAGGTCGCAAATTAAATGAAGTTATAGTAAAAGATTCGTATCCACTTCCTTATATAGATCACATTTTAAACAAACTTAGGGATGCTCGGTTTCTATCTTCAATAGACTTAAGACATGCCTTTTGTCAAATTCCGTTAGATAAAGTTTCTCGTCCTAAAACTGCTTTTTGTGTACCGGGTCGTGGGTTGTACGAGTTTACTGTCATGCCATTTGGGCTGTCAAATTCACCAGAGATCATGCAGCGTTTTATGGACACGATTTTAGGTCCATCATTGGAACCTTTTGTTTTTGTATATTTGGATGACATTATTGTAGCAACACCAACGTTTGCTCAGCACATTAAAACACTGACTGAAGTTTGCACTCGTCTTCAACGAGCGAAATTAATTATTAATTTTGAGAAGTGTGAGTTTTGTCTCTCTTCTTTAGCATTTTTGGGTTTTATTGTAGATGAAAACGGTTTGAGGACCAATCCTGATAAGGTCTCAGCCGTCGTTAATTTTCCTGTTCCTAGTACAGCAACACAAATTAAAAGATTTTTGGGTTTAGAGTCTTGGTACCGCCGGTTCATTAAATACTTTGCCTCTATTTCTAGTTTTATTACCGACTTGCTTAAAGGCAAATCTAAGGGGCAAACGATTGAATGGACTGACGATGCTGAGAAAGCTTTTGTGGAAATCAAAAGTGTTTGACTTCCGCACCCGTTCTCGCTAGTCCAGATTTTACCAAACCATTTATTATTCAGACCGACGCTTCAGACACTGGCCTCGGTGCAGTATTATATCAAGAGATGGATGGCATAGAACATCCTATTGCATTTGCGAGTAAAACGTTAAATAAAGCTCAGCGTAACTATACTGTCACCGAGAAGGACTGTCTGGGAGTCATATTCGGTATTGAAAAATTTAGGCCTTATGTTGAAGCCTCATATTGAAGTTATTACGGATCATTATTCCTTAATTTGGCTTAATCACCTTAAGGATCCAACTGGTAAACTAGCGAGATGGGCGGTTCGTCTCTCACAGTTTGATTTTACTTTAGAGCATCGTAAGGGTGTCTTAAATGTTGTTGTTGACGCATTATCTCGTCAAATTAATTTAATTGGTGTTGATAACTTGGAATTTGACGGTCGGTACAAGAAAATGCGAAGGAATGTAGTTGACAATCCTGACCTTTATCCTCTTTTAGTGTTGAGAACAACCTTCTTTATAAACACATGTCTTTTAAACATGGTGTTATTACTAATCAGAAGGAATGGAAACTTGTTATACCCTTCAAGAATCGAATTGATGTTTTTAATGAATGCCACGATAGTGCCATGGCTGCGCACTTTGGCATATCGAAGACTTTTGCGCGGATTTTAGAGAATTACTATTGGCCACGTTTGCGCCAAGATGTAGTTAAGTATATTCGGAATTGTCGAATTTGTTCCGCTAACACAAGTTCTAATCAGGCAAGGCCTGGATTTATGGGTTCATATAAGAATATCAATTTTCCATTCCAACTGATTTCTACCGATTTGATAGGAGCGTTACCTCGTTCTAAATCAGGTTACCAATATCTTCTTGTTGTCGTTGATTGGTTCACTAAATATGTGTTGGTACATCCTTTTTCCTAAAGCCACCTCTAAGGCAATTGTTAAATTTTTAGAAACCCAAGTTTTTCTTCGTTTTGGCGTCCCTCAGATAATTGTGTGCGATAATGTCTGTGACTTTAAAAAGATGGCGGATTCGTACGGTGTTCAGAAGATTTGGTTTAATGCACGTTATCATGCCCAGATTAATCACACGGAGCGAATTAATCGCATAATTATCACCACAATGAGTTCATCTATTCATGAGAACCACCGTGTTCGGGATGATAACATTTTTAAAATTTGTCCAGCCATTTGTACGGTAAAGCACGTCGTTACTGGCTACACGTCAGTATTTCTTCTTCGGGCGAATCACTCCACTTTCCGATGACTATTATGGCCCAATTTCTGATAATAAGGACAATATTCCTTCGGTTTCGGATAGGCGAGAACTGGCACAGGATCTTGACAAACTACCGGAAGTATACAAGGGTGTACGCGAGCGTTTATTCCAGGCCTATAAGCGTAATAGAGCGCAGTATAATCTGGGTAAACGTTATATAACTTTTTCTGTTGGTGATAGGCTCTGGAAACGCAATTATACTTTGTCTAATGCGGTTAATTATTATTCTGCAAAATTAGTACCCAAGTATCTTCCGTGTGTTGTCAAGAAGGTGTGCTCTCGTCTACCAATTGGTTGACTTGGATGGCAAGGATTTAGGAAATTGGCATGTCAAAGATTTGAAGCCTGATTTATCTTCGTTCGACGAAGATACCCTCGTCGAATAATGAATCAATCACATCTTTTTTTGGTCCTCTTTGGTTTCTCAACGCGATTCGTTTCTTATTAATGATTTTGGTTTATAGTTCAATCTTTTTCGCTCGGTTTTTCATACTCCCCTCTCTTCTTTATCCTTCTATTTTGTTAGAGTTTTTCTCTTTTGGGCTCAGTGCCACCTTTTTAAGTTAGCCAACCTTATATTTTCCTGCAAGAATGTTAATGCCGTTGTGCCATTCTTTGCCTACCGTTTTGAGCTGATAATATTGATTGCCTGGTTCCAAATATTCGGACCACTATCGTTACCGTTACCTTTCTTGGACGAGTGTGATTCGGCCAGCTCCCTCGTACCAATTTATCTTTGGGAGCACGATGTTACAATTAGAGTAAGCATTGGTGCCCTTATCGTATTATTGGCGATGCACTGGTGCATTATCGTATCGTAATTTTTTTTGAGAGACCATTTTCCGGAAATGTGTCTCATTTTGGCTGGTGCCGTTTGGGAGCACGATGTTGCAATTGAGCAAGCATCGGTGCCCTTGTAGTTTTTTTATGGTTTTTGAACATAATCTGTGGTTGTGGTTGTTTAAGGATTAGCTATCCCTATTCATCACACAATTACTATTTTGGGTTACGCCCTTGTTGCATGGGGAAAATAGAATATTGCAACAGCTCCCTCTTGGCTGGCGGTAAGAGGCCGTCAAATAGAAAGACCCGTTCTTTGGGTAGTGCTTGTCCCTTTTCCAATCTTGACATCTTCTAACTAGCGGCGTTATGTCGTCAGGCCCTTGGTCACACTCTATGGGACTCCACCACTCTTACACTCTACACTTACCCCCTACATTTACCCCCTACACTTATCCCCTACATTTACACTCTACACTTACCCCTACATTTATCCCCTACATTTACCCCCTACATTTACACTCTACATTCTTGATCATGTGGACAGAGTCCTTTCGTCGGAAGACTTCCCTGGGTGGTGGGGTTTCGCGTGCGACCGCTGGTGGTGATCTTACCACCGTCGGTGATATATCTCATCCATCCGAGTACTAAGGTACACTATTCACCCACGGAGTTGGTTCTCAAAAAAAAAAAAATTTCATTAATTTTTTTTTGAGAAGGTAGAGGTGGTGTGTAACGAAAATTATTTCGTTCCATGTTCTTGTTGCACGGGTTTGACTATATGCAACCCATATTGTTGTTGTTAAATTACAAACTAATTAAACATACCTATGGCAGCCCCCGCCCTTTGACAACTTATTTAGTTATTTTCGTACGCAAGGTGTACATTTAATTGTAATTGACTGGTTATATTATAACACGTTCTATTTGAGTACAGTTTTTTGTGCTCAGCGTAGTTGAGTTGAGGTCACGCAGTTTAGCTGCGCGGCGATCGCTAGAGAATCGCTCTCTTCGCGATCCGTGTTGGTAGCAAGTTGTGGGTGAATTGGTCTTGGCAGACATAGTTTCGAGCACGCGGTTTATGCGGATTTCGGTAAGGCATATCTTTTCTTTGAGTAACTTCGTGTTATTCAGTTGCTATTGTTTCTGCATTTTGTTTACCCCATTTGGGGTGAAGTAATTTCCTTTTAAGTAGAAGCAACAGCGCTGCCTTACCGATTTCCGTTCCGAGCACGTGTTCGAACATTTTGCGATTTTTCTTGTTTTATATTTAGTCTGCGCTTCAGGCAACCCATTTTATTTGTCTAGCCAAGCCAGTTCAATTTAGCACGTTTTTGTTGCATGCCGTAGGAAACTTCCCTTCAGGATTTTTCCTACTTTCAGTGTTCGTGTTTCGGCACTTTAAATTTCCTTCTTCATTTTGTCTTTGTGTTTGCCCGCTTCTTTAAGCGATGGGGGACACTTTTCTATATTTAATAATCTTTTTGACTGACGTAATTTTTTATTTATATTTTGTATTTCTCAACTGTTATCTATCTTTGTACCTAAACGACTGTATTAATTAATTTTTATTTTTTTGTGATCTCAAACTACAACATTTCAACCTTCAACTACGACGTCTCATGGGATCAATCCGCTACCTGGACACGCCGTTAGCCATGGAGTGCCCGCACGTGACTCCCCTGTCGAAATAGTCTCCAGCTGTACCACAAGTCTGATAGCCAAGAAGGGAAGCAGGAGGACCGGCGCCCACAGGCCCCATCGACCGACTGTTGCTTGATTTGAGACACCTTATTTTTTGTATATACATATTCATATTTTCATTTATTTTGTTATATTTGCAATACAGTTCGTTGATAGAGTTTTATTTGTATCATTATACTAATCACGTAACTTGCTCTGCAATGTTACTGGCGCCCACAAATTAACAACGAATCCACTCCCACCGTATCAACCTGAGCAGCTCACAGGCACCCCTGTTAACGATATTTTGTCCAAGAGAAAAGTTGTTATAAAGTCAACAATATGTTTGCGTACAATCACGGGTTGAGACGGTTGCCCGAGGAAGGATAGGTAAGAAAATGAAATGCCATTGTAAATATTTAATTATCGACCCGCATATGCTGTAAAATTCATTATTCGTTTTAAGAATGCGCATAAAATATGAATATTGCGCGGGTGACTTCTTGGCGCCATAAATCACTTATAATTTACGATACTTCCAGTGTCTTATTGTTTCTTTAAGAAAATAAACGTTATTCGTTTTTGGAATGGGAATAAACATGATTGTTTGTAGGAACGGGTTCTTTACTTATAAAATGCACGCTGTGCATTATCTAAACAAAACTTTAACGTTTTTTCGCTCCTCATGCTATGAGCATCCTAAGAAACTGTGAAATTAAATTTTTGATCTGTTTTTTGGTTGGTTATTTAACAGGTAAGAAAATAGAACCTTTCAGCATATAAAAGCACAATTTTGTTAAATCAGTTCAGCTACCAGTGAAACAGTGGCCATGAGTATGCGAGCCGATTCCGCGGGTAGAGGGTGAGGTAAACGAAGAAAGAAGAGGATTCCCTCTCGATAGCGATCACCTGAGGAGGTGGAGGAATAACTGGAAGATTCCTCTCGGTCGCCATCGCTTAAGGTGAAGAGATTGAGGAGGAATCCTTCCGGTCGCTATCGCTTGAGGTGATACAGATGGATGAGGATTCCCCTCGGTCACCATCACCTGAGGTGGAAGAGATGGATGAGGATTTCCCTCGTTCACCATCTCCTTAGGTGGAACAGATGGATGAGGATTCCCCTCCGTCCCAATCGCCCGAGGTGAGAGAGATGGATAAGTATTAGGATAGTAAGGATAAGTATAGTGGTACCGGGGCCTTCTCACCACAGGAGACGATTGGAGGAGAAGACGGTGCCGGGGCCTTTCCGCCGCAGGAGGCGATCTTCGATTCTTAATCTACAGACGATAAATGGCGTCCGCGACGAAGTTTGAGACATTACCATCTCACCCTCAATACCCTCACCGCTATTTAGTTTAATTATATATTTTTGATTTACTATATATATTTATTCTGTTTTTTAAATTTCGTTTAATTTTATATTTTTCCCATTATATTTACTTTCCGAATACATCACTGATGTAAAGGAAGGTATTGTTTTACCGAAAACGTGTTGACGATTTCAAACTAAGATTGTGGAAATATGCGATAACTTTCCGGGAAAAAAATTACACCAGAAGGAAGGTATTGTTGCCGTGTATCATTTAGCAAGAAAAAAATTCAATTTTCGTTACGTTTTATGCCCTAAATAGTCGAAATAAACCCGATTTTTGCGATGTCTGTATGTGGTATGTATGTCTGTCTGTCTGTGAACAAAATTCCGGGAAAACGACACAACAGATTGCGACCAAATTTGGCAAATATCTGCGGACACTATGCCGGACCATTTAACGCTCACGGTGGGAAAACGGCACAACAGATCACGACCAAATTTGGAAATCTGGTGAGAGCCCGCGCTTCGGCGACCCTGTAAATCATGTTGATCAAGATCGGTTCACTAAAACAGAAGATTTCTCAATAATAGCGATTGCCTATTGCGCATATCACAAATAATGAATAATATACCTGACGTCAGCGTGACGTCAGCGGGCGTGGCGTACATCAAGGGCGGAATTAGCGAAAATTGTCGCATCTTAAATGTAAGGTAGGTATTGAAAATATACATTAATAATTACATTACATTTTCATGTGAAACTGTGAACATTTGAAAATGTGAAAATGCCTAAATGTAAACATTTCAAAATGTAAAAATGTCAGAATGCCAAAATGTTAAAATGTCAGAATGCCAAAATGTTAAAATGTCAGAATGTCAATATGTTAAAATGTCAGAATGCCAAAAAAGATAAAAAGTCAAAATGTCAAAACGTAAAAATGTCAAAATATCACGTGTCAAGAATTTCAAAGAAAGTAAAAAATAAATCAGAAATGTTAAAAATGTAAAAAAATAAAAAAAACGTCAAAAAATCAACAAAGTAAAAAAGGTCAAAAGAAGCCAAAAATATTAAAAAAGCCAACAAAAACTAACAAAAAAGTCAAAAAAGTACAAAAAAGTACAAAAAATTTCAACAATATTAAATATGTCAGAAAATGTCAAAAACGTCAAAAATGAGTTTAAAAACAGAAAAAATGTCAAAAAAAGTAAAAAAAAATGTCATAAGTCAGAATATTAAAAAATTTAAAAAAAACCAAAAGTTGAAAATGTCGAAAATGTTGTACAACATGAAATAGATCATGTAATTCGGAAAGTCGTGTGGTGCCCACACCAGATATTTACTTTCCGAATACATCACTGATGTAAAGGAAGGTATTGTTTTACCGAAAACGTGTTCACATTTTCAAACTAAGATTGTCGAAATATGCTTTTAGGGAAAGAAATTGCACAAGAAGGAAGGCATTGATTGTTGCCGTGTAGCATTTCGCAAAAAAAAAAAAAAATGCCTAAATGTAAACATGTCAAAATTTCAGTAAAAAAATTTAAAATGTCAAAAAAAAGTTAAAATGTCAAAAATGTCTAAAAAAAAAAAGTCGAAAATGTAAAAAAGTAAAAAATGTCAAAAAGAATAAAAAATGTCATAAAAGGCAAAAAAAGTCATAAATGTCAATATGTCAAATTTTTTTAAAAAGCCGAATAGTTATAAATATAGAAAATTAAATAGGTCATGGAATTCGGAAATCGGCCCAAATACATGAAAAGTTATGGAGTTTGCGATAACTGACATCATACGAAGTGTACGGATTTAACACCCGAAAAAACGAAATTCTATGTAAATAAACAAAAAGGGAAAGGTGGAAACGGTTGGATTTCTAATGCATGTATGGCCTTAGATAATGCAACGTCTGATGAGGATGTAATGGATTTGTCCTCGCAGGTTGATTCTCCATCCCATGACACTAAAATATTATCAATGCTTGAAGAGCTGCTACAAAAGCATTTTCAAAGCCGACATACAACAATCTTTAAGTACATTTTCAGAACAATTTAAACGCATCGATAACCGCCTAACAAAACTTGAAAAAGATAATGATAGGCTTCGGGCAGAATTGAACAGCATAAATATTTCTTCAGTAAGATCAACAGATACTAACATTATTAACGTCAGTGATGTCTTGTATGAAACAAAACAAAGTAATAGAGAATCTAATATTATGGTTTTCAATATGGTTGAATCGAAGGAATTTAGTGATGATAACAAACATAGTGATGATCTCTACGAACTCAATAAAATTCTAGCACCGGTTGGCGACATTATCAATCCCACGAAAATATTTCGCGTGGGACGGAAGGGTAATAAAAATAAAAGTAGACCCTAGAAAGTTATTTATGAGAACTCTACCGTTGTTGAAAAAAAAAACTCGGAATACGGGTACTGTCACAAGAAAATCTGATTTATCGTTCTGACCGATCACAGTATACCAGTGTAAAGTCTCGTGGAGGTGGCATACTTATAGCAGTTAGAAAAGAACTATCTCCATCGATGTTATTATTAGCAGAAAATAAAATTGAAGAAATATTCGTGCATATAAATACATATGATAAAAATTGGGTTATTGGGGCAGTATATATTCCTCCAAACTCTGGTTTGGAATTATATGATAAGCATTGTGCGAATATTGAGGAGTTGGTTGTAAATTTTCCAGAAAATCAATACGTTATATGTGGAGATTATAATTTACCAAATTATGTTGATGATAGTTTTAGATCCGTTAGTACACAACCCAGCAGTTTTACTCTGAGAGAACTTGAGTATCTTAAATTTACAGCAAATAAATGAAATAAGTAATGAAAGGGGAGTTTTCTTAGATCTAGTATTTGCTTCTGATAATTTGTAGAAGGTATCAACTACACATGAGGTTTTATGTAATATGAATTCTCACCATCTTCCATACTGTATGTCTTCCTATCGCTGAAAATCATAATGTACAAACGAAGGTAGAAATATTTGACTTCGAGAAAGGTAACTATTTAGAAATTAACAATGCGTTAGCCGCTATAGATTGGGATTCTTATTTTAACAACTGCGATTTAGATAAAATGGTAGCTAAATTTTATTATGTTTTTAATGGTCTATACCTAAGAAACCATATATTCTAGTCGGTATCCTAAATGGTTTAACAATAATTTGATAAATTTGGTAGGGAAAAAGAAAACTGCTCACAAAAATTATAAACGTACGAATGGTTTAGTTGACTATCACATATTTCAAGAGCTACGCAAGGAGTGTACAACTTTAAATAATATATTGTATAAGGCTTATATAACACGTACAGAAGCATCTCTTATTGAAAAACCCGAAGTCATTCTGGTCTCACATTAATAACATAAGGCAATCCAACAATATGCCTGCGCGCATGACTTATAATGACGTCAATGTTAACACTGCAATTGAAATTGCTGATGCCTTTGCAGATTATTTTTCATCTGTATACGTCAATGATACAGGTCAACTTTTCGCAGAAACACCAAAAATAAATAACCATACAGTTGCTCCGGATTTGATAAAGATTGACATTATCGATGTATTCAATGGTATTAAAAATTTATCTAAAAGTTGGTCCGGATGGAGTGTCAAATTCTTTATTGAAAAAATACATCTACACTATATCAAAACCTATTTTATTACTATTTAATTCTTCATTACAATAGCAAAGGTTTCCTACAATGTGGAAACAATCGTTTATAACTCCAATCTTTAAATCTGGAAATCTTGAGGTTATTACAGGGGAATCTCGATTCAATGTTCGTTAGCAAAACTTTTAGACAGTCTTGTAGCAGCGCAACTACACTGGATGACACAACAAATTATTATTGATGATCAACACGGCTTTATGGAGGGCAGGTCTACCACAAACAATTTGTTATATCAAAACTATATCCTAAAAGCTATAGAAAATCGGGAACAAGTAGATGCTATTTATACACTTATAGACTTCTCCAAGGTATTTGATGAAGTGAATCATAGATTATTATGCGCTAAATTAAGTGCCTTGGGTTTGTCTGAGCAGATAGTAAATTGGATGATGTCATTCTTGTCGGAACGTTCTCAATGTGTTAGATATGCAGAATGTAAATCCAAAGAGATACGTGTAACGTCTGGTGTCCCACAAGGTTCTCATTGCGGTCCTATTTTATTTTTACTTTCCGAATACATCACTGATGTAATTTACTTTCCGAATACATCACTGATGTAAAGGAAGGTATTGTTTTACCGAAAACGTGTTCACGTTTTCAAACTAAGATTGTGGAAATATGCGATAACTTTCCGGGAAAAAAATTACACCAGAAGGAAGGTATTGTTGCCGTGTACAATTTAGCAAAAAAAAATTTCAATTTTCGTTACGTTTTATGCCCATAATAGTCGAAATAAACCCGATTTTTGCGATGTCTGTATGTGGTATGTATGTCAGTCAGTCTGTCAGTCAGTCTGTCAGTCAGTCAGTCAGTCAGTCAGTCAGTCAGTCAGTCAGTCAGCCTGTCTGTCTGTCTGTGAACAAAATTCCGGGAAAACGACACCACAGATTGCGACCAAATTTGGCAAATATCTGCGGACACTATCCAGGACGATCCAGTGAAAATTTGAGGACAATCGGTTCACTAACAGCGAAGGAATCACAATCAACACGACGCGCGGAGCATAATTAGGCGCTGTGCCGGACCATTTAACGTTCACGGTGGGAAAACGGCACATCAGATCGCGACCAAATTTGGAAATCGAGTGAGATCCCGCGCTTCGGCGACCCTGTGGAAATTTGAGCAAGCTCGGTTCACTAAAACAGAAGATTTCTCAATAATAGCGATTTCCTATGGCGTATATCACAAGAATGAATAACATACGTGACGTCAGCGTGACGTCAGCGGGCGTGGCGTAAATCAAGCGCGGAATTAGCGAAAATTGTCGCATCTTAAATGTAGTAAGGTATTGAAAATATACATTAATAATTACTTTACATTTTCATGTGAAACTGTGAACATTTGAAAATGTGAAATTGCCTAAATGTAAATATGTCAAAATTTCAAAATGTAAAAATGTCAGAATGCCTAAATGTTAACACGCCAGAATGTCAAAAATGCTAAAATGTCAGAATGCCAAAAAGATAAAAAGTCAAAATGTCAAAATCTCACGTGTCAAAAATTTCAAAGAAAGTAAAAAATATATCAGAAATGTCAAAAAAGTCAAAAAGTCAAAAAATATAAATATAAAAAAAAACGTCGAAAAGTCAATAAAGTATAAAATGACAAAAGAAGCCAAGAAAATTAAAAAGGCCAAAACTAACAAAAAAAGTCAAAAAAGTACAAAAAGTAAAAAAAAATTCAACAATATTAAATAAGTCAGAAAATGTCAAAAACATATAATAATGTCAAAAAATGTCATAAAAGTCAAAATATCAAAAAAATTAAAAAAGCCCCAAAGTTGAAAATGTCGAAAATGTTATACAAAATGAAATAGGTCATGTAATTCGGAAAGTCGTGTGGTGCCCACACCAGATATTTTACTATCGTTTGACTCTTGGTTCATATCCGTAAACATGGGTTTACTGCACTAAACATAATGAATAGCACTCCACAGCCAGTGCAAGCCTAACCAAGCCTGCGGTAGCAGGTATCCCAACTACCTCCACGTGATGAGAGCTAGGCCTAAGGAATCATATCTCTGGGTGGCGAAGCGTTGGTTATGATACGTGCGACGAGGCACAGGGTCACCACCTCTGTGCCCGTCAAATTAACATAGTCCGAATATTATTAACCAAGCCTCAGACGGAGAAGAAGCCCCGTGGCTTCTTGTCCGTCCGAGTCCGAGTCCGAGTTCGGCCCTCTCCGAAAGTCTAGGAACCCACGATGACGACCAGGCCATGTTAGAGATTTTCAAGATTTTTCTCCCGTTCACAACTCGTTCCTGTGAACTTTGCCAATCGCAATGCAGGTGAGAATTTTTGACACCGCGCCTGGAGGATGAAATAAGTCATATAGAACCTTTGCACCCTAAACTCGAATGAGTTTTTATACACCGAGGGTGTGATAGACTAGGCATACTGAAGTTGGACATCACTTCGGTGTGTTTGATTTTTAAGGCGGGGATCGGTCTCATAAGCGGCCCTGATCATGTAATAAAACTATCGCTGGCACGGGTCATATCAATCGTAGATTGGGGAAGTTAGCTGCTGCAGTTATACTTAATTGGTAAGTGGAATCCGTTAAGGATATAGTCAGACGGAAAGTTAGGGCGAGACGGTGAGAGATAGAAAACTGGGGGAACCTAAGTTGTCAGGATAATGCTGCAAAATCGATCGCGGGTGATCCCAATCGCAACTGTTGGCTCTACCGTCCCACCCTATTAAGCCCCTATAGATCTCACCGCGCTCCGCCTCAGGTGGGATCAGGCGGATATACGTTGTCGAAAATGCCGCGCGCATCCCAAAATACTAGGCCATATGCTAGGGCAACGCACGTACACGAAACTGGAACGTATCCGACGCCAGATCCTGGATTACGCCATGAAGAGGGTTGCCTTACAGCCATCAAGGAGCCCGTGCTCAATGTAGAAGGGACGATCTTGAAACTCGATCTGGTGGTAAAGAATCAGATAGGGGTCTTCGTAGTCGACGTAACAGTTCGTCATGAGAATGGGGATTACCTGAAGACGGGCTTACGGCCAGACGGGACAGCTTCGCAAGTGCGTCGGGGCCTGCAGCCTTACCAGCTCTAAACCTTTGCGCTGTTTGAGAAATCTCCTTTGCGGTGCATGGTATGAAGGCATATGTCTCGTTTTGTGGTCATCCAGAGCTCGGTTTCTCGCATGAGACAAAAGGTTCGCTGGCCATTTGCTCCACATCGCTCGTGTTGGCGAACGTGGGACGACTTTGCCGGTGGCGATCGGAATCAGTTAAGTCATGTTTTTTAACAGAGAATATCATATCTTATAAGGTATTCTTATATTAACCATTTTTTTTTCCAGAGTTATACAATTTTAACACATGAATTATATTTAAGTTCCTTTATGGATTGGGATAAGTAATAGAAGACCATTCTGGGCCTCGCCCTGTTTTATTCCCAATAATAGATTAAACATTTCTAAACATAATACATGTTTATTTGGCTGCAACTGCCTGTAACCCTAGCCCTAGGGTTTTAGATAATAGATTTGTGTACGAAGTACTGCGTACGACACAAGTACACACTGACAAGGGTGCCACTATTTTTTGTCCCACGAATCCCGGAAGAGTATATTCAGCAACACAGTAAAAGTTGGAAAATGTTAGTAAAACGTTAAAAGAAATTGTTAATGAATTTTTTAAAAAATCGGGTCCAAATGAACAAGAGATGATGATGCATTAATAGTTAAGAAAGTTATTGAGCAGAGTCCTACACTAGCATCCAAATTAAAATTGTTTCAAAGATGGGCAGCGAGTTACAGAATAGTTTTTCGGTTTGAAAAAAACTGATGCTTGGCTATACAAACAGATACATATAGAGGAATGCGGGGCCGTCCATGTAAACAATTTGAATATACATGACCAAGCATATGCAACACAAAATGGTTTCAGGTCGAAAGAAAAAAGAGTTGATGCATTAATGGTTAAAAATACTAATTAGGCATCCAACAAATTCAATAGATTGAAACATTTACGAATGCAGTCGTGGCTACGATAATCGATTCAAATCTAAATTCTAAGCACCAATAGCTGCAATCGAGACAATTAACATTGTGGGCTTACACATATATCCTTCTCACTGCAGTTTAAACTTAAAAGGAAATCTGGCTCCACCAACAAAATTCAGTATTTCAATTAACGATATATCTGCAGAAATCAAGCTACAAGCTTTATTGGACATTACAATGTCACGACCAGTTTTGACACAGGAGTTTGTTTTTAACAATTGTATTTCCGAAATAAAGCCAATTTTATCGAAATTATTTATAAATCCCCATCAACCCCCGATGGATCGTCGGGCCAAGGCGAATAGAAGCAAATTGCAAATTGTATTCCGAAGATGGAGAAATATGTGCGATAACAGTATATTTATGGCATCATTACTGTCTGTAGAAATGAATGCTATTAAAAAAGATAATAACGAAACAGTTATTATGTGGCAAAATCCACGAATATGGTCCACCAGGTATTGTCGGCATTTTTTTAAAATTTAAAACAAAGTAATGCGCTTATTCAAAAGGAGACTAGTATGCTTCAAGAGCAAATATCGAATCTGCAAAATACAAATGTTACGATAAATGTGTCGAATATTTCTATACATCACACATTATTATTAACGATGGTGAATAGTAAAGTATGCAATGCCTTGGGGCATATTTCAACACAAAAATTATATATTTGCTCAGAAACTCAAAAAGAAATGAACAATTCAGAAATGCTTAGTAAAATTAATAGTGATATTTAAAAATACGCATTTGGTTTATCACCATTGGTGGTCAATGAATGATGGCCACCGGCAGCAATACTTAGAACTTAGAACTTAGATATAGCGACGCATGCTATGCGTGAGTACGCCAGTCAGTCGCGTAATCGGTTAGAGCGCCAGGGCATGACTTCAAGGAGAAAATTAACTCACAAGGTGAACTGGCCGAAAATGATCAACTAAAATCACCTCACGGGCAAGTAGAGAGAGCTCCATCGGAACAAGCCAAGTTTAGGGCATTAGGGAGCTGACTGAAAATACGACAGAGATATACATATGTTGCAGCAGACTTTGCTTGAGTATGACGAGAAAATTCGCCAATCTGAGTAGGCACAAGATAACCTAAAATCTCTAACCCATAGAGCTAAGCTAAGTTAAGCTTCTGAAAGATGCGGCGGCGGGACCAAGCGAGGATGAAGAACAAGCAGGTCCATGTACGCGTCCTCGAATAAAGGAGATAACAGAACCAGTTGCAAAGAAGACAAGCTGCAATTGGCGAGGCAGTTGCGTTACGGAAAAATATCCATGTCAGCGTGGAGGATGAAGGATATGAGTCGTGATAGTCACCATTTTTAATTTAAATTTTTTTACTACATTTAATTAAATTATCAAATTTATTTTTTATTACATTTTATTAAAATAAAAATATTGTATAATTTAAACCTCGTCTGGAAAGCAATTTTGACAGATAATACATGTTTAAGGACCAAAGGTATATTCTTTTTTAAAGAAGGAAAATTCTTCATCTACCCTCGCTCTTAATCTTAAAACCATTGTTAACTAATTGGGATATATCGGACTAAATTATAAAATGTTCCAATTTGTTGCAAATAAAGTTAATGTTTTCTCGAATATCCACAGAGAGGTTGAGAAACGATTGTATGTTTCCATGAAACGAATAATCGCAAATTTTACAAAAAGCAAAGAATGTATTTATGGCTAGGGGCATTTTATATTTAGTAGTAAAATAGATGATAATTTTATAATTTATAATATAATAAATAAAAAAGATTATGGGGCGTTGTACCCATAAGATCATTAATAAGTGACCAGAGACCAAATTTTTATAACTTTTTAAGTATGGGTATAGATGCATCATGCTTACGTTTTAATGTTGATGGCAGAAACATTTATTTTGTATTAAACACGCCACATTTATTAAAATCAATACGAAATAATTTCCTCAAATACCAATTCAAATGTCATGAAGGTTTGACTGCTGGTAAGCATGTAGTTTCATTTTATGAACGAGAATGCAAAGAAACTGAAACATTAAGATTAAATTCTATACATTTAAAACCTTTGAAAAAAGGTTTAAGTTATGCTAACCAAACTTTAAGCTAATCAGTTTATGTTGGAATTTAAACGTATATATCATTTGAAGTTTTGGTAGTGTAAGATGAACCTACGGCAAATTGTGTTGCTTGATGTATTAAAATGAATAAACGCTTCAATGGAACTAATGAGCAAATATTTTTAGGGAGAAAATCCTTTTTGCCCATTTGAAATATTACGATAAAGATCGAGATGTTATAAAACTGTAAAATTTATTGTTGGTTGGCAGATTATCATAAGATCATTGCTGGGGTTATGGGAAGATTTAAAACAATACAAATTATGTCTTTTCACTAGTCGTATTAACCAGGATTGTTTAGAAAAAATGTGGCTCTAGTAGTGGTAGTGCTACTAACATATCCAATGTCAGTACTCATTTCGGATTTGTATTTTTAATGAATTCAAGCTTGCCGAGGGAGCAAATTGTATCAGGGATGCAGATAAAATCCTATTGAATGTGATTAGAAAACAAAATACAGATGAAACTGTAAATTTAAAACCAGCAGCAGTAATAATATTTTTGATGTATAAATACTAATGTTAGGGACCATCAAGACATTGATTTGCCAGATAAAATGCCGGAATTACATATCCGCAAGTTATCTCATAAAAATGAGGCTAGAGAAACATTCATGAGAAAAATGCATCCAATATGCTTTAGAAAATGCAAGTAGTTTGAGTGATGACTCAAAGACCAGGCAAGTTATTTAATATTTTTATTATATATTTAGTTATTCAAGCAATTTACAGATGCCCGTCATCTTTTGCAAATACATTCATTTGTAGGAAACTAAATTGAGTTACTTCCGAACATAGCTACTGAAATAGAGGATGAAACGAAAAAGATCTAAGAATTGCGAAAATATCTTTTAGGGTGGCAACCTTGTGATAAATTTTCATTATCATATGTCAATCTATTAAAAGTTACATTTAATTTTTTTATTATTATTCTTTTCGATAGGTTATTTTTATAAAATATTCGCTGTACAGTTCAGTGGCCTAGTGGTTAGAGGCGCCGTCCTTCTCGTACAAAGAATAGGGGGAAGTGAGAGACCAGGTTGCGGGCGAGTTTTTACGAATCATTTACACAGTTTTCAGAGGTTTTCTGTGAAGTAATTATTGAATGTAATATAATTGAAACCCATTACTACATTATAAATTATTATATATCTTTGAATATGAAGTATTGTTATTATTATTTTCAATTGTACATTTTTTTATTTACATCTATTTCGGAGCATCTTCCTGTTGTGGTTGACCTGCAGCAATAAGGAAATAGCGAACCCCTTATAATTAACCAAATCGTGATTGGAAGGGTATTCCGCCACATTTGCACTATTCTTTCTGTTTGGCCAGTTTTTATTCCCATGCCAAATTGATCAGGCAGTTACCGAATTAACGGCCATTAACGGATTTGGTAGGTCTACCGAAACTTGTAATGGGGGGGCCTCGGAGATAAATCCGCAGAGAATTCTTGCTGACTGTGCTAGACACCTTTATAATAAATACCCAGTCCTCCATTACTTTGACTGCCATAAGCTCCAATGACAATATAAAATTATAGTTAGCATCACGTACTGCTAGTATTAAGAATACTAATCATATTTCTTATAAATATGAAAATAAGTATTGAAAAATCGGATGCTAAGAGTAGGGGACAAATAGGCCCCCTACTCTTTAGCACGCTCCCTTAAACGGCAATCCCCGATATTGAGTTAACTGTCGTGACAGACAGACGTGTTTTCTCCTGAGCCCAGCTGACCAGCCAAGCCACCGGAGGATGCTGACAACCCCACCGAAAAAAGTAAGTGGAATATTTTACTAAGTGCGCGCATATCAATCTCCAACATAGACATCGAGCCTGCACTCGACAGCTGCAGAGAGGAGATGTACTCTATAATCAAAGACCTGCAAGCTCGACTACATTATTACATATATAGTTGTGGCAAATAACTTTACTATGCACCAAAATGCCCCATTCCCCCTCAATCCCCCCGTGCAATTTCCCCCAGGCCCCGATTCACCTGAAGACGGGTTTTTCATCAGCACTCTAGTAGGCCTTCCGCTGAAACAACTGCGACCAAACCCACCGTCGACCGCTTCCGAGAAGCCAATGCTGGTCGGTAATTGTTCAATTACCGATAGGCCGTCTTCTGGGAAACGCAAGAAGGAGGAATTCCCCCCGTTGCCATCAATTGTGCCCCATATTGATGAAGTGCTCACCTCGCACCCAACCCCTTCTAAGCATAAAAATGCGACGGAAGCCCCCCCGCCCCCGAAGCCCCTATCGATGAGCCCATGCTCACGGACCATCCGGATGTCAAACGGAAGGCATCCGACGACTCCGCCGCCTCAGAGGAAGCATCGTCATCCGATGAGGCTGGTGAATTTCTTGTGAAGGTTTCACGCAAAAATGCCAAGAGAGCAAAGGCAAACTCTCCAGCCGCTGCTCTCCCCTCAATCCCTCCATCCTCTCAAAACACTTCCGTGGCCCCTCCTGCCAAGGAAAAAGCACCTCCCCCAGTAATCCTCCACTCGAAGGAGTACTACGGTGCGATCGTCTGCGAAATTCTCGCCCGCAAGATCTCCATCAAGAAATGAGGCAACACTGCCGAAGGAGCCCGGTTTCACCCGGAGACTCCAAACGATTTCAGTCGCCTCACGTCGTATATATCCGAGCGTGGCGCGAAATACCATACATACACCCTCCCGGAAGAGAGAGTGCTACGTGTGGTGGTCCGCGGTATCCCTGAAATCGTCAGACGACCGTCAGACGACGTCCTCCTTGATCTCAAAGATCAAGGTTTTCCTGCCATCTCGGTCCACCGGATGGGCTAAAAAGCGAGGCAAAAGCTGTTCCCCATGATGATGGTGGTACTGCCATTGACCCCAGCGGGGAAAGAAATCTTCAAGCTGGAGAACATATGGGATTTCAAGTTCATGACAATAATAACCACTGGACCTTAAAATGGCTGCACACCAGAGCACTTTGGCCTCACCATTCAAGTTAGCGTTCTGGAATGCAGACGGATTAAAGTCCGATAAACATGAGTTAGAAGATTTCCTAGTCCAGCATGATATCCACGTCATGTTGGTCTGCGAAACTTACCTCCGCCCTAGTGAAAGTTGTAAAATTCCAGGTTAAAATCTTTTTCGAATGGATAGATTAGGTGCACCAAAAGGGGGCACAGCAATATATGCAAGAAGAGCGCTTGATCACGCAGGACTCGACTTGCCGTTGCTGGAGAACCTGGAGGCCAACACCATAACAGTAAAAATCGATAACAAAGAGCCTGTCGCGATTGTGGACTGCTATAATAGCCCTGCAAAATTATTGCTGTCCTGCAGACCTAGACTTAATTCAGGGCTGTGGACGCAGAATCATTCTAGCCGGTGATTTTAACGCGAAACACGCGGACTGGTATTGTCGCACGACGACAGTACGGGCAAGAACCCTGTCGCTGTGGGCTGAAAACAACGGGTTCTTTGTTGCGAGCCCGGACGAACCCACCTTCTACCATAGGGTAGGGTATAGGCTTGATATTCTAGATATTGCACTGCTTCGCAACGTCAATGTCCCTAGTAATCTGACGGACCATCTCCCCGTTGTGTTCGACCTGCAGCGACATGTAAGCATGGAACCCCTTAAAGTCAACAAAATGGTTAACTGGAAGGAGTTCCCGCAACATCTTTATCTGCTACTGCCTCCGTTAGGGTCACTCCCGTGCGAAATTGAATTTTTTTAAAGAAATGCGTCAGTAGGATAGCTCCGAGCCCCGATAACATTCCAAATACTGCTCTTCGTCTACTAACCAGAAAGGTAATTACCTGGCTGGTTCTCATTTACAATGCTACAACGGTGGTGATGATTCCCAAACCGCGCAAAAACACGAAGTTTCCTCAAAACTTTCGTCCAATTAGTTTTCTCTCCGGTATCGGCAAGCTAGCTGAGAGGGTACTAGGCCGTCTCCGCGATTTCACCGAGGCAAACAATATCTTGCCCGAAGAGCACCACGGGTTTAGAGCTCACGAATTTAACACGATTCGATCCACGTCCGCGATATTCCTAGATGTTGAGAAGGCGTTCGATAAAGTATGGCACAATGGCCTGCTTTATAAACTCATCCAGCATGAATATCCTGGCTATCCCGTAATGTAATTATGGCACAGTACGTCGACGATACAGCTCTATTGTATCGCTCGACGAACTCGTCCACTATTGCCGTGCGTTTGCAATCAGCCACAACCGAATTAGAGTTGCGGATGAAGGCATGGAGGGTACAGGTGAATCCGGATAAGATGACCGCGGTTTTCTTCTCCCGAAGGAAACTGAGACCAGATCCTTTTATTTGATAAAAACAAATATGAATTGATTCTGTCAGGTACCTGGGTATCACGCTGACGCCTAAATTAAGTTGGAACGCGCACCTCGAAACGGCACTGGCGAGAACCAGACAAGCCGCGGGCAGGTAATTTCCCTTAATTGGGAGATATAGCGTTCTTAGATTGCGTAATAAGATAAGGATCTTCAGCGCCGTGCTAAGACCAAAACTTACATACGGTGCTCCTGTCTGGGCTGGGGGCCTAACTAAAACAAATTGGTTGAGCCTGCAGCGGTACCAGAACATTATGTTGAGAAGGTTCCTGAATGCCCCGTGGAATGTCAGGAACACCCAAATTAGAGACGAGCTGGGAGTATGCTTTTGATGTTTGACCACATCAAACATATTGCCTCCAGCTTCCACGAAAGATTGGCGGAACACCCATTAGACTCAATGAAGGCATACTCCAATTATCATGAAAATCATAATTAGAAATATGATAGGCCCAGGTCGATCCTTGTAAAAGGACCACCGTGAATCGGGCAAACCAATACAGTGAAGCCCCCCGGGGCTGGCCAACATGGCCACTAACAAAACTCCTTAATAACATCCCTTATATGAGTCTAACATACATAACATTAATTTTTTCGTTATGTTGCAGGCGGTAGTGCTTTTTAGTCAGTAAAATTCTGACACTGTTTCCCCTCACGGAGAGGGGATTCGCTTTTTGAACATTTTTAACACTGCCAGGTTTCCCGCTAATGCAAAAAACGGCATTCAGTTCAACCTCAGCAAGACTCAGAGGACTGATTCACATTACCCGACTATCGCCTTGAAACCGAAACTTGAGTTTAATTTTTTACCTTTGGTAAATCGATCCTCCCTTACCAAGACTCAGAAGATCGATGTATTTCCTTGCAGCTATCAGCTTACAGTCATAATTGTGCCCCATGTTCCTCTTGTGACGGTTCTCCCTCACCACGACTCCACCACGTACCGTTTCATGAACATCCTCGACGCCAAGCGTAAGGCGGCCTGACGGTTTTTAACCCTCGCTGTGCCTGTCTTACATCGATGACAATTCCTAAGAAATATCGTCTTGTTTAATTCACAGTAAATTTGGAAAAAACATTTAGGCAACATTTTAAAATCATAATCTAAATTTGTAAATTTACCTGAATGTTTGAATTAAATATTAGCCTTAAAAGAAAGATCGTTGTTCGTTCCTTGCTATTTGATTGTAAAATCCGAATAGTAAATATTTTTGTATATGGATCGGAAGGTCTAGAAAGAATCGAATGGACACCATCTTCACGATTTCATAGGCCAGGCTGGTCAAGTAGATGAAAACGCAGGTCACGTCTGACGAGGTGAAGGTCAACAAGATCTCGAGAACAGGCAACGGAGCGTCCGAGTAAAGGGGTGGAAGGGGGCCTTCGAAAACCTGCCTGCTTCTCTGTAAGTGATAGCTTCAGTAAAGATGCGGCAGATTAAAAGACCGTTATACTCGTTGACTTCGAGAAGACCAGCTCCGAGGAGGAAGTAAGACCAGTTGTTACCAAGGCATTAGGCGAAAACAGGAGCCTGTTGCAGATGTACACCATCAAGACGGAAAAACTTAACTCTTCGGACTTGACCCACGCTATCGTCACAACGTCCCCGAAGTACGCAAACTTCCTAGTGGAGAACAATAGAATCGAAGTGCGATGGTATTGATGAAGGATAAGCGCATTTCCCCATAATCCCAAAACTGAGTGGGGCATTCCGCGGCAACACATGAAGGGACCATTCGCGAAGCGCTTGCACTTAGTGGAGATACCAACAACCTTGTTAGGGATTTGAGAATTAAAGCATATGCTATACCTGTGTGAGACTACTGGCCACAGGGCCAAGTCAACGAAACGAGAATTGATCGAACAGCTAAGGACGAATAGGAAAGGCCCACTCGCAATATGCTAATATTACAGGCGAACCTCAACAGGGACAAGGGACATGGATCTTTTTTGGTAGACGTATAACGAGAAAAGTGTACATCTCGCTATTAAATCCGAGCCCAACAAATGGATGATCCAAGACAACAGACGGCGGGGATACGCTGTCATATATGTCCGCCAATGCTGAAGGCTGATTTCTATGGAAGCAAGAATGGGTCAGGCTACATCTGCGACAAACCTGCAGTACACATGAATAAGTAGCAAAAACTCAAGTGCTTGTCTATTCTAATGTAAAATTTCTGGGTCTACGCATAGATACAACATTACATTGGAAGGACGTGCGGTTGATTTAGCAACTAGACGTAGTATTTTTGCTATTCGTTGTCTGTCGGTATCATAAGGAAAGAACGCCCTTCGTGCAGCCCAATTTGGCATGATCCACCCCCATATAACCTATGGGATATTAAACGGGGGGCATGCTTCTCTGTTATACCGAATATTTTAACTCCAAAGAAAGAGAGTTCGGTTATTTGCAGGTATCGGATACACAGACAATTACCGGCAGGACTTTTTAGACCTAAACATTCTTACCCTGCCAAGTGCATATATAATGACTTCCCCTAGATTTCTCCGTGAATGATAAGGTGTAACGTGTTATACGTATCCGGGTGCCTCATAACATGGGCGAAATAGCCCAGCTTCCGTTTCTTGATGGTTTGAAGGATTTCTTTGCTCTTGATCACTCGCTCTATCACGATGCCATTTATAATCCAGTCTACCCAGCTAATACGGAGGATGCGACGATAACACCACATTTCGAACGCCTCGAGCCCTTTAGCAGTTGCCTCGGTCAGCGTCCAAGCTTCTACACCATACATCAACACGGAAAAGACATAACATCTTCCCATTCTCATGCGCAGTTTCAAGGTTAGATTACATCCTCAGGCGAAAAGCAGCTCTGGCTTGTGCGATGTTACATCGTATCTCAGTCATCGTCTAAGGTAAATCCTATATATTTGAATTTTATACTTTTATACGAAATCTTCACAGTTAACCTGAATGCCATTGTGAAACATCGGTTGTTTGCTGATGATTATGCATTTTGTTTCTTTGTTTTTTACTGTATTTAGTTTTTTTGGTATTTAGTTTCAAGTTATATTGCGTACGTCCTGTAGTCCGTGAAGGCTCGCTGCAATGAGCATAGCTTAGGTTATTTATAGGGGTACCGTTTATAATGATGCCCTCTTCCATAACCTTCAATGCTTCATTGAATGCTATTTCAGAATGTATATTGAATAAAAGTGATAAGATACAACCCTGCCTCACACCTCTTTCTATCGCCACATTGTGAGTTATTTATCTCCTACTTCGCATTCTGCTGCTAATAATAGATTTGCAATAATTCGGAAATGGGTCTTTATCACCAAGGCCAGTAGATTTTAGTACTTCCATCGTTTTTCCATGTTGCACCTTGGCAAAAGCCTTTTCAAAATCAATGAAACATAAGAAGACATCACATTCACATCTCTGCATCTTTAAACCAGGACTTGCATGGTGAATAAGGCTTCTCTAGTTTCTAGACTATTTCGAAAACTGTAATGTGCTTTCCCCATATGTTTTTTTACTTTTCTATAAATTCTCTGTTGTATTATCCGTAGAAAAATCTTCAGCACGTGGGTCATGAGGCTTATTGTGCGATTGTCGCTACACTCCTTCTCCTTTGTTTTTTTTGGTATTGTCACAAAAGTCCATTTTAGCCAGTCTGATGGAGTTTTTGCCGTATCACAGATGGAGTTACACAGTGAGGTGAAAACACGCAATATATATAATTTCTAGGTGTTTCAGTAGTTCTGTTGGTATGAAATCAGGCCCTGTGGCTTTTCTGCTTTTAGATGTTTTAATTGCTCTTTACACTTCCATTATTGTGATAGGTGGCCCTGTTGAGGCATTATGCATATCCAGTTTTGGCCTACGATTGTCTGCAAACAGTTCCTCCGCGTACTCTTGCCATCTTATCAGTTTTTTGTCTATATCCATAATAAGATTCCCATTCTTGTTAGTCAATAGTATTTTCTGACACCAGCAACTTCTTTTATCTTTTATGTAGTTGGGACATATGTTTTTTGTCGAACGTTTTAATTTCTATACATTCTTGTTTAAACCATTCGGCTTTTGCATTTCTGATTTTTCTTCGGATGTCTTTGTTAAGTTCTTTGTACTTGCTTTCATCTCTGTTTTTATATGTTCTTCTTATTTCCATGAGATTTAGCAGGTCATTCTTTTTTCTTATTTGGTTGGGAATCGCTTTAGGTTTTCCTCTGCTACTTTATTGATGGTAGATTTAAAGTTAGTCCATGCGGTTTCAATTTGATTCTGTTGCTCTGGGTTAATCATTTGGAGTTCTCTTTCTAGTATTTCGCCAACCTTGATGGCTTTGTGATGGTCTTTCAGTTGGTCCATGTCTGTCATATTTGTTTGTGACGGTTTTGGTGTTTAGAGAGGTTTGCCAGCAGTAGATTATGGTCTGATGATACGTCGACGCCCGGGAACATTTTCACAGATTTCATGACATTCCTATATCTTTGCTTTATTTTGATGTAGTCGATTTGGTTTCTTACAATATTGTGTTTCTGGCACCCGCTCAATCTGAGACAGACGCTCCGCTGCTGTGCTAGTTTTGGTCTGCCCGGGTATTGTAATTTCTCCGGCACCACCTATATCTAGGAGGCATTCCCCTATCTGCCACCTGGGGAGGCTCCCGATAGGGAACTAGCAACCCCCACAAACACTACCTACAAATAACAGCTTAGAAAATGTTGGAAGAAAAAAAACACCTACCTTGGTAGGGACACCTAGTAAGAATGGCAAGCACAAGTATGGCTTGCAAGAATAACAAAGAACCAGAGCCAAGGAAGACCAAATAAAAGTTACGGAAACAACCTCAGCAAACACGAAGCGAAAAGAAAGGTGCTGCATAGAAGAATGGAGATAAGTAGCAAAGAACAATAACTAAACGTATTGTCCGATATTCATTTCAACTTTATCAATACGTGAATGACGGACAAAACGATGGTACAATCCGATTATTTCAAGATAATTTGAACATAAATTGTTTAATAATAAGAATATAACGCGGGCTTGGTGGTAATCTAACGGAAAGAGTAATAAATATTGTTCGAACAAATGTAAGCTTAATTTATTTTGAAATATTATTTACTTAAAATAATATTGCCTGTAGGTTATCCCGTCAACTAGCTACAAAGAAATTATTTGAATATTGCTTTTATACCTTTATTTTCGTTTGTCCACCCCTTACAATTTTGCTGCCACAGCAAGGTGATTCGCCTGCCAAGCGGACCAAGTTGAACGGCGAGTAATTCTTTATTCTAATAATATATTGTATATTCTAATAAAAACGTTAGTGTGGTGCGCTGACAGAGAGAAGGGTATAGGGAGAAGCCCATAGGTAACCATAAATGGCTAACGGCCATGGAGGTTTAAATTCGTTAATATAATTGTTAAGACTACTGTTGATGTGAGAATATGTTGTGTAAAGTATGGAATATGTAAAGTATATTAATGTAAATGTAAATGTAGATGTAAATGTAAAATTATGCTGTGAAGAGAATATGTATCATGTATATACAAAGGTTAGGTCAAACAAAACTAAAGCCATGCTGTCAGTGTCAAGCTCAACTAACGTTACAGGATGGGTTTTTTCCAAGATATCACAAGAAGATATGGAGCAGCTACCACCTCACTGCTGAAACTTTGGGCCAGACTAAACACCAAACTAGCGAACCTTCGGAACAGGCACATATTCCTCCTCCGCTGCAGAGCAGAGGGAGTGCTACCAGCGCACATTGGACACGATCATTTCAAACACCTCCTCCTCCGAGGACATAACGGATGGAACCCCAAAATTTAGACCATAATTAGTAATATTCTCACTTACATTTACTTAGAATAGTTATTAATAGTAACTAAAACGATTGAATTAGGATTAAATAATATTTAGAAATAAGAGAGGATAAAGTCTGCAACCATTAACTTCGCGCACTAATGCTTTTTGTCGCATTTCGGGTACAACAGCAGTTAACGTAAGCACCTCCAGAAGTGACGAGACTACAAGGATTTTTCAGATGAGACGGAATTAATATAAGAGTTGACTAGACGCGTAAGAAATGAGAATTAGAGAAGATGGCATCCAAGAAACGAAATGAAGTGATATTAGTTATCAAATTCTACGTTTATCTTGAAAATGTAATAACAGAAGTAAAACACTTTACCACACATCACTCAATTTAAGTAATGATACTGTTGAGAAGAATTAATTGTTTTCTTCTGGTACTGGTCTGTTTCTGAAAACCCTTTCATTTTGCCATGGCATTTTACCATGATTCATAAAGTATCCCATGAAATTCTCTCTGACTTGTTTAGTACCATGAGGGGTAGCCCTGGTTTCGACGTTCAAGTGCTATCATATTTGGTTGTGAAGTATCACAACCTTTAGAAATAATAGTCCCATCCCCCAGTATTTTCTTGATAAGTAATTTGGCGGTGCATAAGATCTAGATTGTCTCTGTAATTAAAAATCTCTTTGCCAGGAGAATCTAAATCCTGATCGGAAAATGCCATCGATGCCAGAAATGTGGGCACTCATCAGCAAATTGCCACATCGACTTCACCCGACGAACACCCCACATCAGCGTGTACGACAACACGCGAAACAGATCCCGCGAAAAACGTCAATTATGGTAATAACCACACAGCCAATTATAGCGGCTGCCCAAAATTCCCCAAGCCAAGCCACTCCGGGTACTCCTATGCCCAAGTCGCTACCAAACTTGCGCCCATCGCGCCTCGGTCCTCCGTATCCAGCAACACCCCCTCTGGGCCTAAGGAGCTAAAATGTTTCTTAGACCAGCATGATATCGACGCCATGTTGGTCTGCAACACTCACCTTCGCGCTAGCGAAAGTTGTAAAATTCCGGGTTAGAATCTTTTTCGAAGGGATAGATTAGGTGCACCAAAAGGGGGTACAGCAATATATGCAAGAACTGGACTGGACAACCTGGATGCCAACGCCATAACAATACAAATCGATAACAAAGAGCATGTCGCAATTGTGGCTAGTTATAATAGCCCTGCAAAATTAACGCAGACCTAGACTTAATTGAGGCCTGTAGACGCAAAATCATTCTCGTCGGTTATTTTAATGCAAAACACGCGGATTAGAATTGTCGCGCGACGTCCTTACGGGGAAGCAAAAGTAAAGTCACACGCGTTTTAAAAGCTCAAAACCGCGATGGGCCTCAACCAAAATTAGTCACATATGCGGAGATTCGCCAACTATTAAAGAAATGCGTCAAAATGAAAGCTCCGGGCCCGGATAACATTCCAACTACTACTCTTCGTCCACTCCCCAGGAAGACAATTACCTGGTTAGTCTATATTTTCAATACTATGCTACTCAAAACTTTCGTCGGATTAGTCTTCTCTCCGATACCGGCAAGCTAGCCGAGAGGATCATACTAGGGCGTATACGCGATTTCACCAAGGCAAACAATATTTTGCGGGTTCAGATCTGACCTTTCGCCGCAACATCAACTCACTAGAGTAGTGGAATACGTTGCGGATGGTTTTAGCACAAATCGATCAACGGCCGCGATATTCCTAGCTGTTTGGGATATTTTTTTTGAATAAAGATTATTTATTTTTATTTCTTATAGGTTACAAAAACATACAAGTGGTAAAATATCGGAAGGAGCATTCGCTGATGATGTCGTAGTCATAACAGAAAATGAAGCTAATCTGTACCACAACCTGAGTGCATGGAATAAACATCTAGAGAAGTATAATATGAAAATGAATGATAACAAAACAAAAGTGATGATAATAGGAAACTGGAAAGAACTAATAAATATTAAGATATAACAACACAAAATAGAGCAAGTAGAATAATTAAAATACCCTAGGAGTAGCAATTACAGGAAAATAGAAGGTGGACTTAGTAACTGAATAAACAACACAGTTAAAACATACCACGCATTGAGCAATATACTGATCTACAAAAAAGAGATCAGCAGAAGGACAAAAATAGATATATACCAATACATAGACCAAGAAAAGAGTAGGATAACAGAATAGAGGAAATAATAATGAAGAAATGAAAATGGTGTGGGTCCAAGCTCGACAGTTTTTACACTGGGGTGTTAGTTTAGATGTTTTTTTATTGATTCTGTAATAATCTTGACACCTTGTACCGATTTTGTAACATATATTTTGTTGGAGAATGTGCCGTTCTCAAATGTTATTCTGTACATAGGTAGAAGCTTCTTGGTTTTCTATTTTCCAACGTTTAATACTTCAATTACTTTGATTTTTATCATTTGCGGGCTCTGAAGCAATAGCAATATTTTTGACCATTACATTTAATGGTTGGGACTGTTTCTTATCGATTAAGACCATCTTCAGTCCGTGTTCATTTATGTTCAGCTCATTAAGGTGTTCTGTAACTGCTCTATAGTGATTCGTGATTCGTCGTTGTTTAAATTGTGTATTTTCTTCGAAATGGTTAAAATGAAATGCACTTTACCGGAAGTGAATGTACAATCGTGATAAACTGACATAGGTAAAGTGTTGTTTCTATCATAGATACAATTATTTCTTCATGATAAAGTATTCGACATAATTAATAAGAATTTTGTACAAAAAGTCGAAAGAGTATAAAATTATGAATAATAATACTTCGTATGAAATCATAAAAAATATACATCAGTTTATCAATTATTATTATTATTATTACGATTATTCTAAAGTAGTCTTAGTAGCTATCCGCAAATAATTTAAAGCAACGCGAGCTAGCGTTTTAACGAAACAAATTTTATGTATAACGTCACACCGGTTATAATAGTTTACAAAACTTTCGTTTCCCGATATAAACGGAGATAATATATTACAGGAAAGAGAACGAAGGGAATATTTTTCATTTAATATGTTTCGAGCCCTTGCAACGATTCAATTGAGGAAATTTCACAAACATACGAATTAACCTGTAAGATTTCGCATTAAAAAACAAATATATCCAAAACATATTTTTCAAATTTTGGGTCAGGCTTATTTATAAACAGTGAAGTGAGGGTCGTTAAGGCCTATTTTCTAAATATGTTGTTATTTTTACCGTTATACGATAACAAAATAAGGTATTTTAATAATTTTCTTAAACATTTTTTTTATATTTTTTAACGGGCTCTGAACTTCCCTCGTTCACTCCTTCCTTTTTCATGTAATTATAACTCAAAGCATATAGCAGTGAGCCGTCAGGAACAAAAGAACTACATTCACAGCCACCGGTTGGGCCCTTAATCCCATCTACCCTTTACTCAAACATGTATACATTAAATCCAGAAAACAATATATCACCTCCGCAGAATAGACACAAACTTAGAATCTCTTATTAATTCAATGGCCTCGTGGATTCTCACAGGCACAGAAAACATACGCAAATCCAACAGGGAAAGAAGTACTGTCATACGAGGGTGCTTTCAAAAGTTCGCGAAATGAATGGGAAAATGATAAAATATTTTTTTTAATATCTATTATTTATCAACATAATATCCGTTAAGTTGAATGCACTTCATCCAACGATGTTCCAAAGCCATTATGCCTCACAAACGTGCGATTCTTGAAGTCCTCAAAAATAGTCGTCTACAGCTGCTATTACTATTTCTTCCGTGGAAAATCGTTTTCCCTAAAGAACATTTTTAGTCGTGGAAATAGATGGAAGTCAGAGGAGCCACATCAGACGAATAAGGTGGATGTTGCAAGAGATCGTATCTCAGTTCCGAGGGTCCTTGGGAAGTTAATTAATTAGTTCTTTAACATCCCAAAAGATTGACGCCATAACTATTCCAGCTGACGACATGGACATTGCATTCTTTGGTGGTAGAGAACCCCTACGTCATTAGTTAGACTGTGACTTGATCTCAGGGGTATATGAATATTGAACCCAAACGGTTTTATTTGAGTTAAAACGGTTAACAATCTCGTGAGAAATTCTCATTCTCTGATGGTTTTGATCGATTGTAAATATGCGCGGCACCCATCTTACCGAAAGCTACACAGTTAGGATATGAAATATTCTTTCATCTGAGATGCCTATGCCCTTAGCAATTCCGGAGCCCTTTAATCGACGATCCTACCTAACCACGTCGTGGACTTTTTGAACGATTTGTGGTATTCTGGCATTTTTTTATCATCTTCACGATCATCTTAAAATTCTGTTACCCGCGTATGCACAGTCGTAAATAATGGAGCAGAGTCTCCTAACGTATCCTGCATATCTATTGCCTTCCAACAGTTTTTAACAAAATATTTCATAACAGCTCGCGTTTCAGTTTTATCCAAGATAAATGGCACATTTCGAGACTAAGCAAGACACGCTTGCCCAAAGAAAAATACACCACCCTAATATCAAAACACACACAATAACGAAAAAATTCATAGAACGGCCTAGGAGTAGTGGAATACTTATAAATGACCTGCAAAACGAAGACCTGTTCTGCGTGAACACCTTTTTCAATGTCTCCTCCTAACTAGTTTTCGTAGAAAAACTACCCTCATTAAAATACAGGATAGGGTTAAACAATTAGCAGACTTTATGGAGCAGCAGCCACCAAGCTCTTCAAACAATGAGCCAGACTTATCACCAAACAGGCCAAACCTCCAAATAGACGCATTTTCCTCCTTCGCTGCTGTAGATCAAAGGGAGTATTGCCGAAACACATCGGGGACAACCACAATTTACTTAAAATCAAAACAAATCAATGCCAAAATTTTCAGTGATAACAGTAAATGGTTCGTCAACCTGACAGATGAGATCATTCCGAAGGATGTCTCGGATTTCTTATCAGTCCCAAATTTTGTAAACCTTCGTCCGGTAAAGACATTAACATAGCTAGACTTCTGGCTAGTGTTGAGTCAATCATTGAGTCTTATCCTCCTTCTGACAGGGATTTGGTCAGAGCTAGAGACACTAACGTCACAACAAATTTCCTACAAACCACTGTACATCCAGGTGATCTCGCCAAAGATTGGATACACTCCAATGCCTTTCTCAGGACCCACCCCAATATCGTGATCTTACCAGCAGATAAAGGGGCGGTAACGGTTGCTATGACCTTGGTCTCATACCACCAAAAGGTCCTCGATCTTCTAAGCGACATTAACACCTATTCAGTACTAGATCATGACTCTATGGCTAGCTACCAGAGGAGGAATAATGAGTGGGTTAAATATCTCGGTAAGAAAGACATGATAGATGAAGTGATGGCGAAACGAGTAACAGTGTATAGCTCTAACTTTCCTAGGTTTCGGGCCATGCCTAAGATCCAGAAGGCAGGCGTACCTTTACGACCCATTGTGGCGTCTATCAATACGCCCACTTCAGGGATTTCAAAGTTCGTGACGGACATACTGACCGAAGCACTAGACACCCACCCGGATTATGATGTAGCCAGCTCTTTCGATTTAATAACTTTCAGGTCCCTCTGGGCTATGTCATCGTTTCTTTTGATGTGGTGTCACTTTTCACCAACATCCCTCTAGACCTGGTCCTCGACATAATCACAATTAAGTGGGAAACCGAGATGAATTCTTGATGAATTTTGGCACCCCCATGAGCTCTATTCTGAGCCCTATCTTGAGCAAGGTCGTTATGGACTACCTGCTAGATGAAGTGCGGGTAGGTTTCGATTTTGAAGTTGCCTTCCTAAAAGAGTACGTGGACGGCATTATCTGTTGCCTCCCGGCTGATAAGGTGGACACTACTCTACGAGCCCTTAATCGCTTTAATCACCACCTCCAGTTAACGGTGTAGAGGGAGGACGCGTCCTAATCTGTACCCTTCCTTGACACCCGGGTGGTACGATCCACTGAGGATGTCATCGTACTTGATTGGTACCAAAAACCGACCGCATCAGTGAGGAATGTTAACTGGTTCTCTAACCGCCCACTGAAGATGAAATGTAAGGCTCTCGTGGCCATGGCAAATAGGGTCCGATAGATTTGCCACTACCACTTCTTAGGGAAGAACCTTAATATACTAGTTAGAACTTTCATTAATAATGGATATCCTCCACCTTTGGCCCACAGACTTATTCTCTCCAACAATCCTGCCTTAGATGTACTTAACATTCTGGACAACCTAATTGTGCCTGCATATAAGAGCTTGGCCTCCATTGGTCACCACACGGGACGGTTGACCAAAATCCTCCAAGTAGAGGGGATTCGCATAGTTCCACGGAATACAATAACAGTGGGTCGTCTATTTAGCAAACTAAAGACTAAGACCCCCGTGATGATGGGCAGTGGAGTGGTCTACTCCATCCCTTGCCATGATTGTGAGAAATGCTATGTGGGCCACACGAGCCAGTGGCTAAAGTCTCGGGTCACCCAGTATAGGAGTGACATCAGGAATAATAAACTCATCTGTGCATTGGGACATAATCAACTATGACAACGTCTTCGTGTTAGAGATAGATCCACATCTCAAGAGCCGCCTCTTCCTAGAGATATGACACATCAAAAATGCGGTCTCATCTATGAATTTCGACCCACATGAGTGGCCTCGCCAATATATACTCATTCATTTTTGACAAGAGTGCTATAAAAGATTATCCTTGTTACATCTGGCTTGGTTGTAGTAAAATCCTGATGAAGCTCTGAACCAAGATTGCACAAGAGTAAAAATGTGAAGAAATAATAAGTTTAGCGAAAACACAACTCATGAAACGAAGAAATAATCTAAATTGAAAATTAAACGAATACAGACAACTAAGTAAGGCTCTTACCAAAGAAATCAGGAGAGAGGATAGAAGACGTATAACTCGTAAAAGATACAATAGAAAAATAGAATAGGAATGTAAAGTGGTAAAACGAGAATCCATAAAATTGGACGAACGCGCTTTTAAATGCAGTAAAATGCAGTGAAACTACTATTAAATATATGCATTGCAAAAACGAGAATACCTATGGGACAATTTTGAAATAAATAGAACACAAACAAAGGTGATTTTTGACAAACCTCCAGAACAGGCTAGTTTTCGTAAAGATTTTAGCATAACGGATCACATACCACTATCCGTATATTTATCGATAAGTGTGCAGAATACAATGCACCTGTACACCTAGAGTTTATCGACTTCCAAAATGCGTTCGATTCTATTTAGCTCTCTGCACTCTTTACTGCCGTGAATATTGTCAAAATTGACTCAAAGCATACAACGAATCCTGCAAATAGACCAAACTTTCACGTTTAAAGTGACGCTAGATGTCGACCACCGTGATGCACAAAATAGTTAGAGGAGTCAGCCAAAGAGACAACATATTAACAAATATGTTTACGGTCGCTCGAGAAGACGTTTTTATAAAACACTAGGTGAAATTCCCGTCGTTCGTATTAAGAAAAGCTATACTTTCCCTCTGAAAGTATTTTCAAACGTAATATTGTGCACTTACAGTAACACAGTTTTTTGAGAAATGCGGATTGTACCACAGATTCTGAATAAATTATTTCTTAATATGTAAAATACCAATTCCTTAATTTTAAAATTCAAATCAATTAATACTCCAATTAAATAACGAATAAAAACAAAAAAATAACGTTTGATATGATTTCAGACCCTCACTTTAGCAAAGACGGTACAAACACATTATTGAGATCTCTTGGGCATTAAGGCATACGCATAAATAAAAAATATCTGAATCATTTACCCATCGCCGATGATTTTATATTAATAAGCTCAGATATCCAAGAATTCAAGGATATGCTAGAAGAGCTAATTTTACCTATACTATCAGTTGGCCTGAAAATGAACTAAAAATAAGATCATGACTTCAGAAGTTGAAGCCTTACGGATACGAAATCGATCAAGTGGCCAAGTACATACGCGGGTACTCTGAAAATTATCCGACCTCATCATGTATACAACAACATTCATCAACTAAATCTAAACAATCTGTTTGTGCATCTTTTCTTAACTGCCCACTTTATTTCGGGTATTTTGGCACAGTTGTGTTTGACAATCGCTTCTGAGTCGATCTGAGCGATGGAGAAAATCGAGTATCGAGCAGTCATCAAATATTTGGTATTGAAAGGCAATACGCCTACGCAAATCAAAGAGTTGCACGCCGTGTACGGGGACTCCACCATCATTTACCACCATGAAATTTTGAGCAGCTGAATTTAGACGTGATCGTACTATCCTACCTAGACGAAGAACATTCGGCACGTCCAAAAGATGAACCACTGATAATAACATCGCCCAAGTTTACAAAATAGTGCTAGACAACCGCCGAATTACAAGTTAAAGATATGGTTTGTCACGTACTTAATGAATATTTGAGCATGAGAAAGCACTCCGCGCGTTAGGTGCCGCGTTTTCTTACTCTGGACCAAAAACTTGTTCGAATGAACATTTCCAACGCACTGCTGGCGTAGTTTAGGCGAAATAACAAAACAAAAATTCAATCCAAACAGTGTACTGTGTCATTCCAAGGGAAGCGAAAACTTTATTGGCTGGAAAAGTGATGTCCACTGTTTTTTGGGGTAGCCGTAGGTAGAGTTATCTTAATCGACTATCTTCAAAAAGGGAATACTATTACAGGAACATATTACGCATCCTTACTTGACAAGCTAAAAGCAGAAATCTGAGTAAAACGGCCATATCAGCAGAAGAAGAAAATTTTGTTTCACCCGGACAATGCGTATTCGCCAGATTAAGCCCCGAGTGACTTATTCCCCAAGCTGAAAATAGCGCTCAGGGAACAGAGATTTTCGACGAACGAGGAGGTCATAAATATTCGTAAGAAACTATTTTGCCGACAAAGACGCCAACTACTATTTGGACGGGTCGGTCAGGTGGGAGCATAACTGGGAGAAGTGTGTGGCTTCGCAACGAGATTATGTTGAAAAATTAAAATAAATTTTGAAAAAACGTTTTGTATCTTTGACTACTGCCGTATACCTAGGACATCATATAAAACTGGGCAAAGAATATCAGGCAGCAAAAATAGCCAGAAAAATAAGTCAAAGCTAGGCTACATTCAGCAAAGTGAGGCACTTACTCAAAAACCCTGATATACCACATTGACTAAAACGAAAAGTCTGTCTGTACAAATTAAATATCCAGTAACCTTGTGTGCTTTTCCAATTTACCGCCCTTGGACTTTAGAAATACTCGGTTTGTTCTTATATTTTTATATAAGATCATTAATAACAAATTGACTACCTGAGAAGAGTCTCAGTGCCATTAATTTCTGGGTCCAAGATGAGGGCATGAGGACGCATATCCGCACAATTTTAAAGAAGCCCTTTCTTTCATAACACAGATTTTGGATATGATAATCCATTATCGAGAATAATGCGGAAAACAAACATCACTTTAAGTAACTCAAATTTCTCATTTATTCTCGGATGGTTTACCACTTTTGAAAACGAGAAACTGATTAAACATAAAATTGTAGAATGTGAATCGAGTTTTTATTTTTGTTAGATTTAATCATATTTTAGTCATATAATGTATTTATGTATATATGTTATTATTATTGTATTTTTCAAGGGAGGGGCTCATGTAATAAATATTATGATGTGCATATTGCCCGTAACGACGTATAACCTCGAAACAATGGCATAAACAGCAAATATCCTCAATCAAACAAACTAAAAACCTATCAACAAGCAATAACTAAACGCTAAACCTTAAGAGACAGAAAAACAAACCTAGATATCAGTTTGCGAACCAAAATAAACGGTGTGATTGAACGGAGCGCAGAACTTAAATGTAGTTGGATAGGGAAAACACCGACAAATGGACTCACAGAATTACTCACAGAATTACTCACAGAATTACTCACTAGAGACCAATAGTAAACAAAAAGAAGCATAAGAATACTACACAGAAGATGGCTCGAAGGACACCAAGATGACGGCGGGGAGAGAATAGCACCAAATGACTAAAATATCAGCATGAAACGGTTTAAAGGAGAGAGGAAGATAATTTGTAGTATTTTCCTCATTAGTATAAACCTCCCGTAGCTTCGTCTTGATTAGATTTCCTTTCGTGTATTTTATTGAATTACCGAATCCATACATACTGTTGTTCTATAGATATAGGTCATACAAAATAAATATAAAATGTTATTTTAACATATATTTATATATGCAATTTACTTTTCTCAAATTATACATAAAGGGGTACGAGGAAGATTCAACGTTATACCCTTGTACCAAAAATCATCATGTACCTATGCTGAAGACACACGCATTTAAAGCGGCGTAGGTTTTAAAGATGTTAATTTTTATTTCATTTATTGAACGAATAGATTGATAAAGAAGCAACAATAAACTACACATGCCAGTGTACTGTATTTAACAATAACATCATATTAAGAGTACTTAAAGCAACTTGTACATGTTTACCATGCAATGGCTGATCATTGATGTGTGCAATTATTTGTGGTTGGTTTGTATAAAGTTGTACTGCAAGGATCACCATCAATCTCAAAGTCAACAAAACTTTTAAACAAAAGTCAATTTGGTTTCAGAGTTCGAAAGTCGACAACGGCTGCTATTAATGATTGATAATGAATTATTTTGAAAACAAAAATATTTCAGTGGTATTGATCTGAGTAAAGCATTCGATTCTGTCTAATACGAAAATTAAAAGCCTATAATTTCAGTGAAAGTAGCATTATGCTCATTAAATAATACATAAGTAATAGATTTCAAACAGTATACTGTAAACATACAGGGTGTTAGGGGAATCTCTTAAGTAGTGATAGAGGTGAGTTAATCAGCAAGAATTCGATTTTTTTATTTGTAAATTCGTATTCGTTTGGTAAATTGAGGACTGTTAAATTGACCAATGAGGACATGCTTTATATTTCGGACGAAAAAAATAATCACATCGCCATGATAAAAATCTGACACTGACGTATATCAACGTAAATCAAACTCAGCAGCGACCCGGTATATTTCTTATTTTATTTTATTCAAGATTACATTTAACTAATAGAAATATATAGTTGGAGCAATCATTAGAAGAAAAAAAAGATAATTCTCCACGTCATTCTTTAAAAATGTAAGTAGCCTGGTCCATTTAGTCTTAGAGGTAATATAAATGTACTGACTATTTCGTTGCCAAAAATTCCTGCTCAAATATTAATGGCAAACCGATGCTGTTGAAGCAAAGGCCTCGCCAATTGAGGATTTTCCACGGTCCAGTAATGTAAATTTCTTATATTTAATATTCCATTTTTTGAAAAATGTGCCTCATCTGTGAACATGATGTTCCGTAAAAAACTGGCTCTTCCTGATCCATTCTCAATAGCCATTGGGAAAAGTTTAACCGGCGTTGGCGATCTCAGTAATAAACCCTGTACCCGCGTGTAATGATATGGGTGCATGTCTTCATTACTCAATGCTTTCCATACATTGAAGTTTGTGGTACCTACTTGTGTGGCAATTGCTCTTGTTCTCAACGTAGGATCCCCTTGAATTAAATTTAGTATATTTTCATCTCGGTTAACTGCATTATGGTTTGCAGGGCCACTATCAATATTAAATGGCAGTAATTGTCCAAAATCTCTTAACCGCCGGGTAAGATTAGAAAATACCCATCCGTCTGGAAGTCTTCTGTTCGGAAACCTTTCTTCATACAATATTACCGCAACTAAATTATTGTGTTGCACTTCATCATAAATTAAAATCATATCGGTATATTCTTGATAACTGTACATAATGAATAACGCTACTGAGTTTGATTCAGATTTATATACTTCAGTGTCAGATATTTTTCATGGGAAATTATTTTTTCTCTCCAAAATATGCAGCGACTTCTCATTGGTCTACCCATCCTCCAATTACCAAACGATTACGAATTTAGAAAAATGAATTCTTGCTAGATTAACTCACCTCTACCACTACTTAAGAGATTGCACTCGAATTACCTAACACCCTGTATATCATCAAGGCCTGGTAAAATAAGGTCTGGTGTGCCGCAAGGATCTATATTAGGACCTTGTTAATCTACATCAATGATCTTCCTAGCCAACCTAACACCATCCTGTTTGCCGATGACTCTACCGTCATTAATGAAGCAAGCAATATTGAAGGGAAAGACAACGAAAATACAAGGAATGCTGTTAAAGACTGGGTGACTAAAAACAAGCTTGTGTTAAATTATATAAAAAAAAATTCAGTCTAAAAAAGGGCACCCATGTGAGAACTCACTGCTTCTTAGGTCTTCATATTGACTCTGTATGTTGGCAATCCCATGGAATCCACCTGTCAACATCGCTTGCAAGAAAAAAAATTTGTCTGCAAAATCTAGCAGGTAGGTTACCGGACTACGTCAGCAATATAGCCTACACGACTAACGTATGGCATCCTGGCTTGGGGTCATACGGTATGTAGGCACCGAATATTTCGTCTGCACCGAAGGACAGTTCGGATACTTGAGGAAGGCAAATATAGAGATAATTGCAGGCCAATCGTTACTCGTCTATTTTAACACTACCATCCCTCTACACTATTGAATGTATATTGTATGTTTTCGAAAATCCTAATCACCAAGTACACCAGCCTCTACATCACCATGAGATATGAATATGAATACTACCACTAATACTACTACTACTAGTGCATATACCTGGAATTGCTTATTGGGCAGTCTTTTACAACTCTTTTTTCTAAACCATAAGTGAAAAAAAAAACCTAAAAGGAGGGGGAAACCATGTCTTAATGGTGAGTGATACACCAGCCCCATATATGAATGATAATATATGCACCCGAGAGCAGTGCTTACTATAGCGACACATTTTCGGCAATGAACGTCATTAGATTTCTGTGGCATTTTCTAGACATGTTCATATCAAACCCAGAACCCCCTGTTAATGATGCTCTGGTACTTGTTGTATTATACATCATGTATATATTATTCATGAGGTCTTCATATATAAATAATAGTAAGTTTTCTTGCTCTTGTACATGTTATTGAACATACTGTATATATAATTAATGAAATCTACTAATTATCTATAATTCTTTTGTAAATATCCCCCTAAAACATTTGGAACCGAAGAATTATATGTTTAATATAATATAAATATAGAAATAATTAGTTAGGTCTTCAATGTTGGAATTGAACTTCACTGTGATCTATTCTTCTCCACAATCATAAAATACTAGATTAACTGCTAGAATTAAATTTTGTATTTATCCGTTCCTTAAACACAATGTATTGAAAATTGATCGTGTTATCCACCAAACGGTCCCGGATAGAATGTCGATTGTATGTATCATACCATGGTGCCCTTTTTAAATTAAGACCTAAATTGATATATTTTAATCTTTAACGGATATTTCTGGAACATCTTTTAAAATTGATTTTAGATATTCGCTGTATCATGGGTAGAAAAAAAAAGAAGCCATCCCTTGGTGATTAGTGAATCACCAGCTAAATGATATAGGACAGCCTTTTACAACGCCCTTGCACTTTTACTAAACCATAAGAGGAAAAAAATACGAAATAAAGAAAAACAAAGCCCTGTCTGTATGGTGAGTGAATCACCAGCCCCCTATACTAATAATAGTATATACACCTGAAAGAGCAAAGTGCTTATTATGGCGGCACATATTCGCCAATACAACATCGTCATTAGATATCTGTGGCATTTTTTAGAGTTTGATATGCTCATATCAAACCCACCACACCCTGTTAATGTTGCTCTCGTACTTGTTGTATTGTACATCATGTACATATTATTCACGAAGTTTATAAGCTATAATTACATTGCTCATGTAGATATTTTATTGAACATACTATACATATAATTAATGAAATCTCTATTCATTCTCTATAGTACTTTTATAAATATCTCTCTATGTCATTTGGAATGGTTGAATCATAAGTTATGATATAGTACAAATATGGAAATGTTTCATCTCCTTTAGTTATATACTCTTCAATGATAACATTACATTTCTCTGTCCTCTATTCGAAAATACTTGTATGGTTGTATGAAATACAGATCATGGAATTAAAATTCTTTGCATTATATTCTTCTTCTTAATTAGAAAACACTTGATTGACTGGTAGGCCATTATCTTGATTAGAGAAGAAACCCAGAAACCTGTAACAAAAAGTAATCATTAGTATAAACATTATAATGTGAAATTATTCATAATATATAAATATAATAATATATAAAATATAAAAATATATAGTTATAGTTATAAAATGTAATAAATATATCCTAATCTGCTTCAGTTCTGTCAATATACAAAGAGGGTGATAGGGATGAGATTAACAACTACAGAACAATATCAATACTACCTATCTGTTCTAAAATATTTTAAAGAACTTTATTGATGATTATCAGTATAGGTTTAGGAAAGAAATGGGTCGACTGTAATGGCAGATTTTTGTAACTATACTATCGGTTGTTTTGAAAAGGGTGAATATATGTTAGCAACGTTCGAGTGCAAAACAGTCAGTATTAAAAAATAAACTTGTTATATGCACTTGCGATATACTGAAACAATTTATATAATTCTAAAAACAAAAAACAAAAACAAAAATTATTCCTGTCATGAAAAGTGAAAATGCCACCATTGCTAACCATTCATAAATGAATATCAACAATCATTTTCTCGAAATGAAAGAACTTTTTCTTTAATTACAATGAAATTTGTTTTTGATTGACATCTAGACCTCAAGGTCGCAATTAAGTGGCTGTCCCAAATAACTAGTCTCCGAACTAGCTAAAATCTACTGTATTTGCAGAATATTCTTTCACCTAACGAAGAAAATTGTCGCGATTAGATGAACTAAGGGCCTCAACATTGCAACCAACTGAAAAGTGTTTTAAATATTTTTAATTGAGTATAAATTAAGTAGTAAATAAGTATTCGGATGTGCAACGTCGAAAGTTGCTGCACAGTGTGTTTTCAATAGTTAATGTGCAAATTATTATTTTGTCACATGTTTTATGAGTGCAATTATAAACGTGAGTACTAATTGAGCGAACTTACGTGAATCAATTACATGGGGACCTGTTTACTCTATTCTAAAGACGATTATTGTATAATAATAATAATAATAATAATAAAGTAAAATATATTGTCCAGAATTTAAAGTCTCAAACTCATAAACCTCAAGGAGGAACATAAACGGGGGAAACTCCCGTACCGGAAATAAAAAAGAACTAATAAGTCAACTACTTAAGAGCAGTCATCAACACTAGCATAATAGTGTTGTGGCTCCTTTCAGATACCAAACCTTGGGGGTATGCACGGTCGCAGGCTATCAGTTGTTTCACCTGTACCGTGACTTTGTGGGTAAATTCAACGACTTAACGACTTTCTGGAGACCTTTTATTCTATTACTTAATTAAACAAGTTACAAGACTACTGCGACTCTAACGCTGTTCTAACTCTCCTTCCTCAACACTCTTCTAACCCTCGCTTAACACTGCTCTAACGCTGGCTTAACACTGCCAATCTTTTGGTTGTCGTTCCGTCGTCTGCGGGTGGTTCCGCTAATCGCGTATTCGGAATTTTTTGAAAACGCATTAGTGTAACGGAGGTTGGTATTGTGCCCTTTGGTCTAGCTTAACGATCTAACTATTATTGGGTCTTAAACTAATATTTAAATTAAGTGTATATATATATATATATATATATATATATATATATATATATATATATATACTTATGCTAATTATATTCTAAATGGAATTACAAATAAGTGTAGACTAAGCTAATGCTATAAGGATGATGATGATTGTTGGGACACAACAATAGTAAATGAACCGGATATAAAACCACTAGACAACGGAAAATACTAGTGAACAGTTTTGCATACAATAAAAGTAATACACAATAAAATCAGCTTTCTTGAAACGTCGCTAACTAAATTAAGAGAGAATATTAGAAATATTGTAACAAATAATAAAATTAAAAAAATAAAGTAGGCAATAATGACAATGACACACAAAAATAGAAATAAAACGAAAACAAAATAAAACAACGTGAAACCTTGAAACCGAAAATACAATCACAATCAGAAAAAAATCAAATTAATGAGCAGATAATAAATAATGGAACTCAAAATAAGGAAGAAATACTAATTATAGACGATGACAATTGCAAAAATGCATTACAAACTTTAACTAACAATAATAATAAATGTAGGGTCACCTCATGCAATATTCGCCGAAATAGCAAAGCAGTAAGGGGGCCTTGCATTAAACAAGTTGTTATAGCAAATTTAGTCAATAATTTAAAGCTCACCAATGTAGTATTTGTTTCTATACCATACATCCGAAACAAAATTATTTTAAATGACAATTTACTATATTAATAATTTAATATTTAAAAATGTAAAGAATTAATTTAATAATGGCATAAATTACATAGATATAAATGCTATTTCGGGGTGAAGGGATTGCACAATCAACTTAATAACCCAAATGTTAACCTCACCTGCACGTACATCACTCTCATAACTAAAGACGCTCTGGCGACCGAGTCAAGGCAGTATAATCGATAACAAAGGAAATGAAATTCTCAAAACTCGTCAACACCCACGGCAAGCGAGGCGTTTTAATACAATTACCCTTCATACATAAAAATGTCGAATTCTAAAAGTAAAATACACCAGGCGAGTAGAATGCAAAGCTCAAAATCTCGCGCTGCCAAACCGTCAGTCTACCTTATCCTGGTAGGAGGTAAAAATACTACAGACACCCACAATCATGGACACCTTAGGCAAGACACAAAGACGATCTAAGACCATACACATTAATGCATTTAACATCCGTACAATGAGACGAAAGGAACACCTAGAAGGTTTAGAGAAGGAACCCACCAACATCAAATGGGACGTTGTGGGACTAAGTAAAACTAGACTTAGTGGAGAAGCCACTACGATGATTAAGTCGGCCAGGAATTATGTTATTCCAACGCAAAATTGATACCAACTCACACCGGCGGCGTTAGAATATTGATTCATAGCATACTAAAACACATAGTGACAAACATAACGGACGTCTCAAATCGCGTTCTCTATGCCGTATTTAAACTAACCAACAGGTACAACATAAAGTCATACCAATATAAGCTCTTACTAGTGCATTAACGCAGGAAAAAGGTGAGCAGTTCTATGAAAATCTCGCAATAACTAAAAACGCAGAAGAATCCAAAGACACCATCATCACCGGCGATTTCAATGCAAAGATCGGTTCCAGAGATACCACTGACCTGAAAATCGGTAATTTTGGGTTGAGAAGATGATACAACAGAGTTCAAACCATGGTTGATTTTCTGTGTAACGAAAATATCTACTGCATGAATATTCTATAAGAAAGTACTTCAAAGGAAATGGACATTCGGCCATCGGGGCTCCATGTACAACCGAAGCAATGCAGCAATGAATTGTCAACATATAAAATACCAAATTTTGCTTTAATGTCTTTGTATAGCGGGAAAGAGGTACCATGCTGGGGCAGCTATTTATTTCCGAAGTGATTTAACGTATCAGAGGCGGGAAGACCTAGAAGCTAGTGTCCCTTGCGTTGCAGAATATGCTGCAGTTGAATTTATCACACAAAATGTTAAACTTGTTCTTATTTCGGTGTATAGACCAGATCGTGAATTTAATATATTTAGTGAAACTGTGGCTGACGATTTTAAAATAGATCTTAAAAACAATGTAATCAAAGAGATGTATTCTACATAGTTATAATGTAAAAATCTGCATCAATTACTATACTCGTATTACTAATACAACAAGGTCTTGTATAGATATTTTTTTACAAATGTTATTGATTCAGTTGCAGAAGTTATAAACTCACATATCTCAGACCGCACGACTAAAGTGATTTCTATTTCTATGGGTGTACTAAATAAAATAGATAAACAAGAATATATACCTATATACATTGATAGCAAATATAATATTTTCTTGGCAAGATTAGATGAACAACATTGAGAATATCTATATGAGATAGATGACTCCGAAGTAAATAAACAATGAGATAATTTTATACACATTTTCAAAGACATTTTGGAAGAATGTATCCCCCTTAGAAATAGTAAAACCGAAAAAAAGAGGCCTGAATATCTTGGGAAAATATACCTAACATCAAAACACTTTCAGAATGTATGCAGCCCTATCAGGAAATGATCCAGTTCACAATCAAACCTACAAAGAGATAAAACAATATTACAAAAATGCTCTAAAGTCAGCAAAACAGAACTCTGTTCATCATAAAATTATTGTCAGCAACTAAAAACAAAACTACCTGTTCAATTTTTAATAACTTCCCGATACATATGTAGGCATAAAAAGACGACCCGCTGTTAAAATAGCCACAAGGGCATTTAAAAGAGTACATCCAGAGGTACAGCTAATTATATCAAAATGATGTTTTTATTCTGACTCCGCTATCAGCTTAGGATGGATTAAATTTAACGAAACTCGCTGAAAGACTCTTGTCGCTAATAAAGTACGCGATCCACAGGCACGGAGCAGATTAGAAGAGTCACTACATGATCTAATGAAATTCAAGTCTGCCGATATTATTACTTGCTGCGCCTCGCATCTTCAATCAACTGAGATTGCATTATGGTGGTACGGCCCAGAATTTTCATGCAGCTCCAGAAAATATAAGCTATCAACACTGGTAATGTCTGCGCAATGTTTATTGGAATCGACGACGAAAACAAGCTGCCTTTGGTTTATGGTACGTCTGGAATGGTGTTAGCCGATCTACGAATATGGTGCAACGTCCCGGAACTGAGGTGCAGACCGGGTGGATTCCGCCACGGTGCCATCGCCAGCAACAACGTGCGGTCCTGATATTACATCGTGCTCGGCCCATGAACATACATATATTCTAGCGACAAACAGAATCCGCGAGTATAGTGCCATCATCGAGGTTATATTGAATAAAATAGTTCGGGCAAATTAAATGCACTTGTACAGACAGTATGACAGTGTTAGTGTCCTACTTATTGGACTAATAATTTAATTTTGAAATTTAATTTCTTATATGTATTCTTTGTATTGTATAAAAATCCAATTAGAAAATTAAATTTTATACAATTCTAATTAGAATATTTAATTCATACTTTCTTGACAACACAGATATTTCGGTTGTAAATTAACATTCCATTTAACCCAGAATTTCGTTTATTGTTTATTTAAGATGTATTTAATATATCAGCGTAAGATTTGTTTGGATCTTAATTAGGAACACATAGTTTACAACTGAATATTATTTTTTTGATCATTTGTGGTGTCATTTGGAGAAATAGTCACTTAGATCTCTCAATAAATTAAGATCACATGGTTCACAACTGTTTTTAATTTTTTGATAATTTGATAAGTGAACTATTTTAACTTTAAATTTTGAAAGGTATGGCTTGTCTTTCGAAATAATCATATATATTTCGAAAGACATACCTTTCAACGGGGGCGGTATGTTCGTGCCGTTTTTGCGCTTTTATAGTAGGGTTTAGCGTTTTCGTAAATAGGTCTGGCATATTTTCGTATTCTCACATTTTTATGAACTCGAGGGGGTGCCAGATGTGAAATATATCACTCCGTTGGAGCAATTCGACGTACTTTTCTATATCTTTATATGTGTGTAAGACACTATGACACTATATAGTTCGTGTCGCAAACGATACAAGAAACTAGATAATGTCATACGGGCTTAAAATCATGTAAAACTATAAGTGTGTTGCAATTTACTCCTGGCGCACATAAAATCAATTTAAGTGTATTACAAATTACAACTGTAGCACACTGTTGAATCTGGTGGGAAGTTTAATTAAAATTAATTTTGGAACAAAGATCTGCAGCCCTATTTCTTAGTGAACACGCACTCATTTCTTAGACCAACCACTCTCGATCAAAAATTAGGCGGAAAAGTCCGCCGAAACAAGAGGGTTACTACTCTCACGGTTCACTAGTTACCTTTCTAATGATGACATCGAATATATTTCGGGGAGAATGGTGAATGAAATGGGTATCTCGCAAGGAAGGATCTTAGGTCCCTTGTCCTTTGTAATATACATAAATGACATGCCATCCGTTTTGCAGAATACTAGTCTCAAATTTATATACTATGCACTATGACACAAATTTATTGTTTTATTCAAAACGTCTACCTGATTTGAATTGGAATCTAGAGGCATATCTTCAAACAGTTGAAAAATGTCTAGCTAGTATTAAAAATTAGACGAAATGCATTATCTTTAAAAAAAAACGATCTCGATCAGTTATCTTAGAGAAAATTATTTTTATAAGTAACTCGATTGACATCAAAAACTCATGTCGATGTCTAGGGAATTCCTTAGATAATACGCTGAATTGGAAAATCATCTATATATACTTAGAATTACAACTACGCATACATCAATGATTCTATACTACGCAAATTTTCAGTAGCTGTTGAAGTTTGGTATAATTTTCTGAGGCGCCAGTTCTTGCTCAAAGTGTATTTGTTTTACAAAAATTAGTCCTAAGGGTAATATATAATAAGTCCTACAATGAATCCTGTAGAGGACTGTTTAGAAAGAATAATTTACTAACTTTACCCGTATCAGTGCCTTTGCTTCTCAAAAACCAAAAATATTTATATAATACGGATGCCTAAAAGCAAACACATACCCAACAAGAAATAAATATTTTATTTATCCCAAACATAATTTGGCAATCACAGAGCAGTGCAAATTATATATGCATACAGTTGTTCAACGCACTACCGTTTTAAAAATGAGCTCAAAAATGTAAAAATGTAGTCAATTTGGTACCGTGTTCTAATATAGAATACTTTAATGTAACCAATAAATGATAGTGTGACATATTTTCCTCCATGTGCTGTACTTAATTCAGGCAACGTTGTATTATAGAGTATTTCCGGGAGAATGTCCAATATTTTGGGAGGTGGTAATATGGACAATTTTAAAACAAAGTTCATATAAACATGTGTCCAATTATTAAGGGTTACAGCGTTATAGTTCTTGGAATGTTATTCATAAAAACATAAGGTGATAATTGATTACAATTGGCTTATTGATTGCACTTATTATTATTTAAATGATATAAAACACACGAAGAATAAAGTGAAAGTAGATCCCCATCTATCTCAAGAGAAAAGTGTAAATCTTTCCCGTCGCAACTTATGCTCTGGAAACAGCAACACCGACAGTCAACAGCATATGTGGTTTAGTAGCCTACCAGCGGACAAGGAGCGAGCTATGCCTGGGATTAGCCAACTGGGATTCGCAAACGCACCAAAGTTACTGATGCCATAGAGCTTATTACTAGATCAAGCTGGCGATGGGCAGTTCATGTAGCCCGAGGTGATTTCAGATTAACCAAAAAAATAATGCAGTGGGGACGATTTGCATACTGAAGCCGAGAGAAACTAGATGCAACCAGCTCAAAACCGATCGACTTGGAAGGAGATGGAGATGGCCTATGTGCAGTGGTGGAAGTAGAAGTTTAAGAGCTGAAGAAGAAGAATAAGAAACCCTGAAAATGTCACAAATAATTGTACTATTATAAAATGTGGCTAATGAGTTACTATTTAGCTACATTATTAAAAACGTAATAAATTATAATGTGATCAATATATACGAATATAATGATAATTATATACATAATATAAATCCAACACCAACACCAACTGTCATTAATTCTCGCCGACAGCCTAGAAAATCTACAGCGCCTACTAAGTCAAACGAAGAGTGTGATGTAGCAGCTAACGATGACAGCATATATTCCATTGCATCAGATAATCTTTCTGATAGTGCCCAATCGAAATCAATCTCAGAACTTCCTTTTTTAGGAAAGAACTTGAAGAATTGCGCCTAAATCAAGTAGGCGGTAATAGTTTGTTAGGTTCATAATATGTGGCGCTAGTATGCGAAACAGAACAAAATAAATTGATCATCACACATCTACACCTAAAAAACGAACTTTAAGTCGGCAATCCACTGCGATCATTTGTTTCATACAATGTGGCAACGCTGTGTCTGGCGCAAATTATATTTATAATATTAATTTGCTTGTGAGATTCCCAATGATTCGCTCAATGACAGTGACATTTATTTAGCAGATGTTTTAGATGATTTATCTTACACGTTACCACATACCGCACAATACTAAACCATTTTTAATGATAAAAACCTCAAATAACACTTTATAATTGGGAAGAGTTAAGCAAAATCACACACAGAAGGTTACAAGTTGCACACAATAACACAAGCCAAAAAATAAACAAAACAAACCCCGCCTAAATTTCCGAGAGATTTAAATCCGAAGATACACCCGTCAATACATATTTTTGTAATTTTGTGAAAACTAATACCAGTCAAACGTGAAAATGCCGCGAGTTGCAAAAGCTTATGTCGGCATTAGTAAACGAGCGCGAAGCATGAAAAATGCATACAGAGTAAGTTCAATATTATGTCAATTAACACATTTTATATCTTCATTATTTATACCAACACTACTATGCCCCAACTTATGGCTATTATTTTTTGCATATGCCGCTATAATATTGTTATATATTTGAACTAAACGGCGCGTCGAATATTTGCCGTTGTTTAGCGACTAGTCACAGAAATGAAATTTTTACGAATAACCACATTCAATTATATTTTTGAATTGTTAATTTATGAACAATTTTTAAAAAAAATATACATACAGAGGCGGATACGGAAAATTTTAAATCTTCTATTAATTATTTTGTGTTCAAAGTATATTGTATTTATTTGAAAATGTGGAATATATACACACATGAAACTATATAAAAAATATGAAGTATGCAATTAATTTAATTTGTAACTAATACTTCATAGATAATTTTAATTTATGGATTACATGCAACGGCGATGGTGTTGGTATGAAATAGAAGTTCTCATACTCAAACCGTGTTGTTTTCGTATAATAAATTTGTATTATTGATATAAGGTTAGCTCAACTGAAGGCTAGGACGGCTATGGATGAAATACTACAGGATACAGAAATTAGGTATTTTAAATTATAATATTGTTTCCGATTCACATATTTGTCACGAAATGTTGTTGATTACAAAATGAAAATGCATTCACTTATATAATTTAAATATTATTGATTTCTTGAATTGGGAAAACTCTATATTTAAATAATTGTTTTGTAATAAAACAAGTCACATATTTATTATGAACCAATACATGATTTAGTGATCCTAGTCCAGAAAAATTATATTATAATTATAATGCTTGTCAATTTACTTGAACAACTTTACTTAATATAGACAGCTAATATGAACGTATTGGCATGAAAATTAAAATAATTATGTATTGAAGAATATACTTTTTGTAGAAATATCCCAACTATAATGATGGATAATGCATGGGAATCTGGCGAAGAAAAGTATGTATACATTAGATAATATATTACTAAAAGTATATATTTTGAGCACTGAAGTTTTCACTGTTTGTGTGACCTAGAATAAGACTGAATGCTCCAATACTTTTAATTAATATAAAACGATTATCTCTATTTATTTTAGCACATCTGAAATTAGATTAGAATTTGAGCAAGTGCCATATAACAGCAGTATTACAGGCAACAGAATAGTGAATATATTATACATTCTGCAATCAACTGTATTTATTGCCGAAAAGCATGCTAGACGATTCACGGGTGGGAATTTAGTTATTGATAGTGAATTTCGCAAAGGGTTGTTTTCCAGAGTAACATTCAAATGTACTATTTGCCGTAAAACATATACAGTTTCTTCTGAAGAAAATTCTCAATCTACGGTGAATGAAGCGATTGTCTGGGCTACGGTTTCTACTGGCAGTACCTATAAACACACCGAAGAGTTTTTAAGTATACTGGATATACCGGCCTTATCAAATCCTATGTTATAGAATTCATGAAGAACTTGGTGAAGTAATAATAATTATATATTTTATAACATATTAGATTTAGGTAATATGCAAAACCATATTTGTTACCTCTTTGGATTTAAGGCAAAGTTTCTCAGAAAGTTGCACACATATGGTAAAATGTTTTATTATTAACTTCTCCGAAAATGGTATTCCTTCAATACATTTCTGCATCATTTCTTAACTAAATACTAATCGAAGTAAAATTATCTGTTACGAGGTATAACCAAAAAATATAAAACTGCTTACTTTTCGAGATATGTAAAAATGTTATTTGGAAATGTTACTTAGAACTGACATAAGGTCCTAAATACAAAAGACAGAACCACATACAACAAACATATTTTCCTTTGCCTTCTCTGGTATAAAGATGGGCTTGATCATTTGTAAAGTCGGTTTGCGTATAGTAGATATTTTTACTTCGATGAGTATTTATTAAGTTTGAAATAATGCAGAAACTTTTTAAACGAATACAATTCTCTGAGAAGTTAATAATAAAATATAAGGCTATATATGATCAACATTATATAAGTCAGTATTTTTAAAAGTAAATATTGCTTGAATATGTACCATGCCATGAGCATGCTAAACTAAGCCGATAAAAAATTCACAATTATTGACTCATTTTACCATAATAACACAATTTCGTACTTTTATATAAAATTATCTCTTGTCATCCTTACCGTGCGGTATCAATAACTCTATTAGTCTAGTCAATGAACTTAAACAATGTGCATGCAATATAAATGTCAAAACCAGTAATGTGATAACAACAGCAAACAAATTTGATAACGCTCGATGAAAATTAATTCTCTCTAAAATGATTAGACATGGAATACTGAAACGTGGGCTAATATGCAAGAAGCTGGGAATGAAGAACGGCGTATTGCGATTGAGAATGACCAATTGGACCAAAATAGGAATCCTTGGATATGTGTATACCTGGATGGTGGCTGGTCTAAGCGTAGCTATGACCATAACTACAATGCAGATTCTGGAGTGGTGATTATATAAAACAAGCTGCTATTTTTTATATGTACATATGTATATTATTTACATAGGGTTACTAAGATTGAATGCAGCAATCACATAATTAAAAATTATGGAAAGCGCCTATATAATATAAAAAATGACACAAGGAATGTACTGGCTGCACGAAAACAGCTAACGGCCAGTTGCATAAAACATTTGCAGGGAATAGCCCAAAGAGTTATTTACCACAACCAGCATGGTGATGTAAACGAACTAACTGAAGATTTAAGCAATGGCCCATTCCACATGTTTGGTAACCACACTACTTGCAAATCGTACTACTGCAAAGCAATGAATACGGAAAAAATATTTGGAGAATTCAGAGCCACGGGTTTATTCCGTTTAGTTCAAGGTAAATTATACAAGTAAATTTGTTAAAACTACACATTGTGTCGATTTTCTTTTTTGAATAACCGAAAATCGCAGAATGTAAACATGGTCTTTCCCCCACCAATTTCCACAAAAATTAGTCAATCTTATAAAATTTTGTTTCACAGCAGTTTTCCGAAAACGTGGAGGAAACAATTATTACAATACTACGGACGATGAAGAGACATTTTCCAGTAATGCATATTAAATACTATTATAGGTGCTGCAAATCAAGTTATACGGAAGTCGAATTCGTTAATTAACAATGAATAAAATAATGCGGCCGAAAACTTCATGAATAGATTGTGGTTCAACATGGGAAAAAGATTGAATCTTATCCAACGGCAAAGTTTTACAATTAGATCCAATTTAAGCACAATGCGTTATAACAAAGGTATTGATGCTATGTGTATAAATAATTTTAAATATAATAACCATAACATTATAGGATTTTCATGGCACTGTAGCGCATGGGCTAGAAAATTTAAAAAGGTCCCTATTTTCAAAAATTTATTGATAGTCAAAATACAACGCCAATAAAAAATTATATAAACGAAGTAATACTAGGCCAACTTTAAATACTAAAAGGACGTAGATTATGGAAAATGTGCTGTAGACCCCTTAACAGATGAAGAAATTAATTCAGAATGTGAACGAATCTTAATTTCATTAGAGGTATAGTTACTTTACCGTATAAACAATCCTGGTATTTTCAAACTATCAAGTTGAATTAAAACATGTAACATCTAAGGAAATATTACAATTTCACTGAAAACATTTCTTATACACCGAGTAAGTTTATTATGCATTACTACGATTTAATTATAGGTAGACAATTTGCGACAATTGGACATTGCGAAAAACACCATTGGCCAATTCGCTAATATTCTATATAGGACCGAAAGAAATGTGCGACTGACTGCTTCAAATTTTGGCTTAGTAGTCAAACGACGTCTTACCACACCTTGCCATAATTTAGTTAAACAAATTTTATACCCCACAATTATTGAAACTGCAGCGACAGAATATGGTAAAATGAATGAAGCGTCGCAGTGTCACTTTTACAAGAGAATATAGGATGCATTGTAAAACCATCTGGCTTATATATAGACACCATACATTCATTTTTAGCTGCATCACCAGACGGTAATAGATATTAATGCTATATTAATTATAAAAACAGCAACTGTATTGATTACAAATTTCAGGACTAATCGATGATGATGGTATAGTGGAAGTAAAATGCTTGCATAGATTAGTTATTATACACCAACAGCTTGTTTAATGTAATTAATTTGTACTAAGTGACAACTTTGTTTCATCAAAATAGTCATGTTTTGATAATTTTATTAAAATCAATCAACAACTTCTGTGTGTTGCTTTTTTAAGAAAGCAGTATAGTATCAATTTTCAACTTAGTAAACATATGAAAATATGAATTAAATGAATTACTAAATAAAAAATAAAAATCTTAAATGGTTCATTTTAAAATAAATTAATTAATATTTAGAAATATATTTTTAAATTCCAGGTTTAAAATCCGAACAGGAGAGTGCAATTTGTAAGTGTAAATTTGAAAAACAGTTAACAGCTTTCTTTTATTCAGATAACCTGAACCACATCATTGCCTCCTCTCCATTAGAGAACAAAATCCATGATGTATGAAGTCAATGAAGAATATGAGAAAAAAGGGTAATTAACAACAATGATTTAAGGGGACGCAGCGGTGCGGTAGATGTTCATCGATATTATAGACTATATCAATAGTTCATATTTCATATGCAACTATCGATTCTTTTTAATTAATGGTGATCAAACTATCGGTAGCTTATACTCAATAGTTGGACAACGGTAGTTTTTGAATATTTATGTATCAGAATTGATACAGAATTTTTTTACGCTCTCTATATATTTAATATTAAAGTATAAATGGGCCCGTACCATAAATGGTTTAGCAAATTTTCTGGAAATTTTGTTCACGGCAAACTAACATTCTTTAGGAAATTATTTAGATTATATAGGACCTAAAATGTAAATGAAGTGTCAAAATCTGTAAGGTACATTACTACTACACTATTAGCTATAGTGGTAGCTTAATCAAGAAGTAGTAGACTACTTCCAGCTTAATTGAGAATGAACGTGATTTTTATAATAAACCAACAATATTTAACCAAATTTTGAAAGTATAATTCAATTCATCTCTATAGTTTACAATTTTATATATTTTTTCATAACTTCTCTTTGTAATGAAATGTATCATTGCTTATTAAATACATTTCATTATATTTCTGATAGATTATAAAAAGCCTTTTTTTCTCAATTTTAGTTCTGACGATTCTAAATATCTAGATCTCAAAATACATTTATCACTAGATATATCTTGGATATTAAATCGAAGACAGATGAGATAGTTATAATATAAGTGATAAGTGTAAATAAGAAGTCATAATACTACTTACCATACCATGTACACAAGATAATTGCTTTGAATCCATGCATTGTATACTTGTTCAAAAATGTTAGGCAAATGTCGGCCGCCTAACATGTGTTGTATATAAATTACATATAATAACCTTGAGTTTTCTTTTATATTATTTATATGTTCCGTTCACAGAAGTGGTTCTATTTCAATTAAATATGTATTCTGTCTGACAGTTCAATAAAAATCATAACCTCAAATTCTGACGGCGGACGGAGTTTATTTCACATAGTAATAGAAGACCACGCTCGTTGACATAACAAAAGTGAAAGAGATAGGGACAACATCGCAATTACAGGAATATATGAGATTTATATTCTAGTAAACGCATAATTTACGAACAATGTCGACAAAATTAAACGACACAAAAGTCAAAAACTGGAATACACGAATAATTCAGGCAAAATGTTTGCGCTTGGCGAGAATTATATTTAATTTTTATTTGTAGCCCTCTGTAGGGAAATCGCTGGACTATAAAATGCTCTAATTCACAGGTATCTGCTTTTTAAATGTCCGCCAATTTTGATATCGCAGCATGTTCAGAATTCAATCTTTCGGAACAGTAATTGTAGAAATGAAGCAATATATATAATGACTAGGCATACTAATACAAGAAGTAGGTTCGTCCTTATGCATATTTTACTGGTTGTTAAGAAATAATGAATATTTAATATGAAAATGTTATATTAAAACGTTATATAAAAAATGAAAATACGAATTTCAAAATTCTGAGAAACTCTTTTGTAGGTAATTTAATTGACTGCACTATGCAACATTTTTTATTACAATAGCTTCAGTACTTTTGGCGATAACTGTTCCTTTAGGTGCACATGTCGGCTTTGCCTCCCATTAATAACACGATAAACTATAAAATTTCTATAATCATTTATATAAAGCACTCAACACTGCATTTCCATTAAACAAAGAAAGTTAAAACATGGATCAATTAAAATCAAAACTGGAACCCTATTGGGATGAGAAAATTCAGCAAAAAATAGACTGTGTTTATAGTCCAGACAAACTGAAGATCAAATATTGCTTAATTACTATAAAAAGTATAAATTAATATTTAACAATATTATTTAAGCGAAGAAACTCAACAATACTAAGTTAATTTCAAATTCTTGTAATCGAATTAAGACTGCAGGATAATTAAAAATTTGGTGTGGGCACCAGTTAGAAGTTCCTTTTTCTAACTTCACACACCACGTAACGATCACATGACTACTTATTTTTTGCAATAATCATTTAAATAAAAGTTGTTGAGAATTAAATTCTACACCTACAATGAGATGTCTCATACATGGACCGTTAAAAAGTTTATGCAAAACAAAACTCCATATTTTCCTTAGTTTTGGTTTTAGAAATATCGTCATACAACATACATACATAGTCCTAATCACAATATATAGATCTCCGAATAAAAACTTTAATTTGTTCTGCGAAGTATTGGAAACCCTTTTAAATAAGCTGCAGTCCATCAACAAAGTGATTATAAACGGTGATATTAACACGCCTTTTAACACCTATGACACCAAGTAGCTGGTCTTGGTTAATAGAACTAATGCATTTACACAGTCTCAGCCATATTATATTCGATAATATAAGAAACGAGAATTGTATAGATAACATATTTACAAACATACGGGAAACAAATACTAAATTTGTCGACACAGTGCTTTCTAATCATATGCATCACTCAAAAATGTTACTTCGCACAGGGAAATCAAGAGGATCGGTATGTTACACATCATAAAATCACCAACTCTAGTATTTCATAATATATTATCGGATCTTTTATTTCATAACATCTCACTTAGACATCTAAAAATGTAATTGATTGAATACAGAGTTAGTAAATGTAGCGACGCATGTGATTCCATCTAAAAAACAAAAAGTAAGTAAAACCAAATATATTATGTGGTTTAATCCGGAATTAACAAACATGGGAACTAAATTCGTTTTTCTATATGATATAAAATCTCAATGCAATTCAGAAGTACAGATACAAGAATATAAGAATGTTAACATGATTTAGAAAGAAAAGTGCAAACTAAAATTATAAAAAAAAAGAAAATTCCAGTAAAGCGACTGTTAGTTAAATGATTAGCATGATTCAAAATGTAAAATTACGGCAAACGAATTCAATTCATATTTTGCAAATATATTAATAGCGAGTAAAATTCACACAAAGTTTACATTCAAAGAAAAATATTTATAGAATTTAGAAGTAAGAGATGTAATACATACTATGAACAATAAGAACAACAAAGATATCTACAATTTAAACATTATAATGATAAAAAAATGTAAAAACTTCCTAATTACTCCAATAACAAATCTGTTCAACGAAACAATTAAAAATGGTCAAATTCGGGGATGTTTTAAACTATGAAAAATTAACCCACTACATAAAAAGGATAACATAAAGAGAGATTTGAAAACTATATTACAGAAATAATAGCCAAAATATTTGAATCGCCGATAAAAAAACAAATAATAGAATTTAAAAGTTTAGAAACAAACAATATGTTAAACAAAATTCAATATGGTTTCAGAGTAAACAAGAACACAAGCTCTGCCATTAATAAAGTTATAGACCGAATTACAACTGGAATGAATGATGAATATACATATCTTCTGACATGTACGACCTAAGTAAGACATTAGACTGCATATCACATGATACCCTTCAAAAATGTGTACTACTACGGATTCTGTAAGCATAGTATGCAACTTATAATCACCTATCTATCCTAAAGGCAGCAGCAGACATATTTTAGAGATTGCACTCGAGAGTAAAGCAAATTGAAATCACTATGAAAAACGCTAAGCCTATAACCTAATACCAAATTACGGCAGAATACTTAAAGGCAGGGCTGGTATTAATTACTATGTCCTCTATTCTACAATGTCCTATCCCAATCAATAAAAATCTACAGGAAAAACAGTTCAAATCGGCAATAGAAAAAGGTCTAATTTTATTAGAAGTATTTAATAAAGAAGATTTCCTACTGGTGGATCGTGCGGTGTTCAGAAACCACACCTACGGCTTTTATGTATAATTTTAAATATTTAACATGTTTATTGTAATTGTTACTGAATTTTTAATTTTTAAATATTTGATGATGTAATAGATGTACTTTTAATATGTTAATGACTTATGTAATTTCTGCTGTTGGATAATTCACATCAATAAATTTACTCTACTTTACTTTACTTTACTTCACCAACAACTTTCAAACCCTTTTTCTGGACATTAATAAAGCGTTCCATATTGTCTGGCACAAAGGCTTAATATATAAAATGCAAACTCTTCAAAGTCCCCAATACATTATTCTTATGACATATAGCTTTCTTACAGACAGACAATTAGAATCAGAGACTAATAACTAATAACTATCTAGAGCATCTTTTACTATATAAGACTCCCCACTCTCCCCCTTGCTGTGCAATATTTATTGCTACTACATTTACAACCACAACAGGGCAAATAAAAAGCAAGTGAACCTGGAAAAATGTATTCTACAATACACAGATGATCAGGCATTAAGTACACACAGGTAGTGACTAGACGACGCAACAAACCACAACAAAGACTCACAGATAAAACAACGAAATGATTCAATAAGTGGAAACTGGAGCGAAACCCAACCAAGTGCCAGCTACTCTTAACGAACAATAGAAATAAGGATAACTTACCAACAATTAACATAAACGGAACAATCGCACAACCGACTAAGAAAATTAAATATCTAGACATGACTATAGACAACCATCTAAAGTTCGATAAACATATAAAAAAAAGAATGGAAACCAGCAAGCGAGCGAATCATTTTTGATGTTTAAGATATGGGAATGGCATGTCTTTAAACATTACGAACAGATTATTCTGAACAGAGCGCGTGATAAATGTAAGAAGATAACTGATATAACAACACGGAAGACACTAAGACTGATAAACAAACTTAGACATCACTTCACAATATTTCCAACTCAAATCTATATAAAACCAACAAGATCTTGGAATCCTATCCAAGAGAGACTTGAACGACTGCGAAGAAGATTCCTAGAGAAAGAGACCAACAGGACAATACTGGACGGACTATGCATAACAAGACAACACAGTTACTAAAAAACACCCGACTGAGACACTCCGCGAATCCTATTCCATACCCTAAACTTACTACAAATGATGCAGGTTATAACCCACTATATACTACCAGAAGTAATTTTTTTTTTAAACAATTATTAGGGACACCTTTTACTTTAGGTTTATTTATGTATAACTATTTTCTTCTAAGTCACACCTTATTTTTTATATATTTTATTTGTTATATACTAATTGTAACTAAGTAATTTACACTAGCCATACGTTTTGTGTTTACATGTAAACACAAAACGTATGGCTAGTGTAAATTATGACCTAACAATGGTTACCAACTTAGTTAATCAACTATTGCTTTATAAATTAGGGTTGTATGGAGTAAATAGCCCTCCATTATATACATAGAATTAATTAGAAGTTATCTAAATGTCAGAAAACAATTTGTAGAGTTATTTAGCATAATTGAAGGCAATGAAACAATCCAACACTGTTCAGAAAACATTGGAGTTTCACAAGGCTCCATTCTAAGTTCCATTTGATTTATCATTTTTACTACTCGAAGTACCACTTCGTCTTTAAATCATCTAAATCTGTTGGGCGTGTTATTTAAACTTTACTATTTTAACCCTCAGTTTGTGATGGTGATTACCTCAGCTGCTTATATTATGGTGGGTCTATACTGACCCACACTCTTATAATTTTTTTGCGTTCAAGGTTTTGCCGGTAAACATTTTTGGGCGATGATGGCTACATCTTTAGGATATTAATTAAGCATCACTAGTGAAATTATGCATATTAAAGTAAAAATCACAGAAATAACGAAGAAATCAGGCAACTGTAATATTTGGCACTAATTATGTGATAAATATAAAAATAAACATTTGTTTCTAAAAAATATTGCACTATGATTTAATTCTAATTGCTAACACCCAAAGTCATCATAATATCTGAAAGAAAACGATAAACTATATTTCTTTCCAAAAAAGTGTTTTTTTATCATAGATAAGCTATGGACCCTTTTGTTCCATCCCCAATCGCATTTGTATATTGTAGTGATGATAACATTATCACTGTTAACAAAATATGCTGACGCTTATGGTATGGTGAGTCAAATATGACCCGCAAAAACGTATTACTCGGAAACAATACGCAACTCTCTATTCACGTACGTTGCATCTAAAACTATCTTAGAAGTTAGGAGAATTCCCTATGCAGCTGCACAAAAAGAAAGTGGGATAGTAATGGAAACAATGTGGTTCGGGTCTGATTTGACCCTACCATACCAACTGAGGGTTAATATCCCCAAAGGAAAACATCTAAGGGTGTCAAACCTGGAGACCTGGATGACCATTCAATTGGCCCCTTCACCCTATCCACCGGTTTGGAAAAATTCAGCAAGGTAAGCACGTACTCTAGCTTGATAATGAGGAAGTGCACCATCGGTTCTCAGTTCTCAAGCAATATATGCCAAGCTGCCGAAGAGGCAGTAAGAAAGAGAACTGTCAACCAATCCACCAGCCACAGAATCCAAATGCCATGGTTCACCCGAGAGGTGAACGAATTGATAAAGGCGAGGATTCATAGTGAAGCACGATTAACATCACCAGATATTATTGAAAATGTTGAAACGAATTTTTTCTTCGATTAACTTAGTAGCAGACTGTAAATAGTGTACAGATGGAGCATTTACTTTAGTTTTTCATTATTTAATTAAATATTATTTCGCGTTTGGTATTTTTCTTCCTTCTGACATTTGAAATGATTTTTCTCGGAAATTTACTTATGTGACCTACATAGAATATACATCGCTGATCGCAAAAAAATAATCCCTTTCAGAATCCGCAATAAAAAAAATTGGGTTGTCATTGGAAAAAAATTTCGATGGCATCATTGCTCATTCAAAAATGGTCGAAAAAATTGACGCTTCCATTCAAAGTTGGCAATATAAAATTAAAAATCGAAATATCCGAGAAATTTTTGCAAAATTGTAGGTTTTATCGATCGTATTACATACTTTAGGGATACTCTATGTATTCGAAACTATTTTGTTTGCTTTCGATAATACATGTATTTATGATACAGGGGTGAATAGAAAAAATCATATCACTAGGACAACGAACACTCTTCTAACATCTAGGGCGTTGGCACAGGAGGTTAATAAAACCTTAATTTATGATTTTTGCAAAAATTGCTCGGACACGTCGATTTTTAATTTTAAATCTCCAGTTTGTAATGAAAGTGCAATTTTTATCGACCATTTTTTAATAACAACCCCATTTTTTTATTGTGTGTTCTGAAAGAAAATATTTTTCTGCGATCAGTGATGTATTTTACGACATGACTTACATATGGAAATTTCAGAGAAAAATCATTTGAAATGTCAGAGTGAACAAAACCCAAAACGCGAAATAATATTTTTTTTCAAATTCAAAAATGCTTGAAAAAATTGGCACTTTCATTAAAAATGGAGAAATTTTTGCATAATCATAAATAAAGATTTTATTGATTTTATTTCATACTTTGGGGACACCATGTATATGTGGCTTCTGATAACATATATAACACAAATATAAGAAAAGCTATATATTAAGATTAGAATATAAAGTACTCACAATTAATTCAGTTCAACAAGTGTAGTTATTGGATCATAGAGGGTCACATCTTGATCTATGTGGTCTCAAATGCATAAAATGAAATACCTGGAAAATACATGGGATACAATAATATAGATAAAATAATAATAATATAACCAAGTTGTGAAGATGATTATAGAACAAGAACCAGATTATACCCTGAATTACAAGTGCTTTCGGTTACAAGGTATAATGCCATTCACACCCATGGTACATACTACAAACATATTTCTATATTGTTCAATGAATTTTTATGTTAATAATAAAATTAATAGACATGATAACTTAAATAATAAAATTTTTAGTTGATGTTGAGGTGAATAATTAAGATTTAATCTCATGGTCTCTCAAAGCCATTGTCAAAGAAGAAAATTATTCATATTTTATATACTTTTATAAAACATAATCATCTGTGAATATATAATTTATTACACATAGGAAGTTTGATTGTATAAATTCATTTATGGCAGCGGTGACCATATGTTCTTTATTTAGAGTCTCAACCGACGCTTTAAAGTATCAAGATTTATGTCATTTAAATTATTATTATGTGTAATAATTAAGATAGTTTCAAATTATAATATATGCATTGATATATGCTACTATTTTCGTAATAAATGTTATAATAAACTTTATTACTTATAAATTTTATAAGGGATATTTTTATTTTCTTCCATGTCTTCCATGTTTATTTTTTCAAAAAACTATGGTCACCGTATTTATGGCTACAGTAAAATAATATATATTGAGTGAAAAGTTATATCTAAACGAATTAATCTTTATAGATAATTTTATTCTTTTGCATGAAAAGTCTTGTTTTGTTTTAATGAAAACCAAAAACTTATAAATAGGCTAAAAGGTGTATTATAAATTTTTGTCAAAATAGTCCATCATCAAGTTAAATCAAATGTATCATGCATTTATTGTAAGATTATTATTGTTTTAATGTATATGTTTATAACAAGCATTGTATAATATTATCATTTATTGGGTAAAATGGTAATATTATTATTATTAAAAAATACTAAAATTTACTTAAATAAAATCACTCTAATTCCAATATAAATTTACATGATTTGCTATACAAATGGGTAAAGATCTGGAAATAATGCGTAAATACAAGTACAATAAGCATCTCCTAGTTTAGAAAATACAATAAACAAGAATATACTTCCTTCATAGTACTCAAATACCAGATTATTTTCCAATTTCCACAAGATTTGTGAACTAGTTTTAATCTTTTATAACATTCAAAAACTGTGATTTCAATATAATCAGTACTGAAATCAATACTAATTAATTTACTAAATTAAGCCAGTGCCATTTCTTGAAAAAAAAAGGAAATTCTGCATTAAATAATAAAAGCAAGACAATTAAAAACCGATAAAAATATGCTATGATTAAATAACTAAGAATTTGAAAGCGATTGAGAAAATTGTACTAAAATGAAATATACACTGATATTAGAACATAGTATAGAGGATAGCTTTGTACGATTTTAAATAGATTACATGAAATCACAGATCTAATTGATATTAATATTTATTTATTATAGTTTTTTTTTTATGCTGAAGAACACTTTTTTGAGAATAAAAATATATTTTAATCATTGTGATTTGTTTTTAAGCAATTATCAGGTAACAATAAGAGAATATTTTTAGCACCGTCTATAATAAGAACTAAAAATAAAACGTATATAAGTTACCTAAATTTAGACGGTAAAACATTTATTTCTGTCCACAGAGTATACAAAAAATAACAATTGTTTTTCATAAGACGCACATTACCAACAACCATTTTTAAAAAAAGTGAGCAACCGTAATTTATAATTGTAATTGTAATTAATTTTGAAAAACGAAGAACATACATATACAAACAGGTTGTATGATAAACCCGAAAGGTATGGAGATTAAAATTATTTTTACGTATTATTGTTGCTAAGAAAAAAATAGAAAAAAATAGCGTTTGAGTAAAGATTGTTATATAGACTTACGTCGGTTATGATGCTTGAGGATCTGAAGTGATTGATGTCGCCAAAATTAGATAGCTGCATCTTTTCTACAAGCTGTACCTCGTCGCAAGCATGGCAGGGAAATTGCGCGCTGTAATATATGCGCACAATGACACGATATTCATATGTCACGTCGCATTAGGACAGAGATGCCAGCACTCAATTTGCATATAAAACTGTATCTTGCATTTCGGAGTGTTCGCTATCCATCATGTGATCACGTTGGGGATAATATGTTTTTTAAACATTTCAGAAATAAATGTATACGAATTTAATCGTTTGATTCCAACATAGGAATATGATAAAGAAATTATACCAAGGATTTTAGTTTATTACAGTTTATTACTATTAATTAATCGTTAGATTTAGAGACATTTCGGGGGCGTCCATTTGGTTGTATACGTAAATACTAATACAAAAGTACATAATTATAAGATTTATATTTGTTAAAAGAAACAAATATTTTTTGGTTTGGCTTATTAGTGAACTTGTGTTTTCGTCCAAGGTGCCGTTTGTTTCGATAATAGTGTTAGTTACCAACTCATAATTGATTAACTATTATCTAGTGAAATAATTAACTTAACTTTTTATTCAACCTTATTATATAGTTTTTAGTGGTCTATGTCTATATTACACACTTTGTATATTACATTTTATTAGAAAGCAACCCAGTGTTCAAATACGAACCCATTATCGCTTTTCAACTTGCATTTAAGGGCATATCGATATACATTTTCAAGTGTCTTGTGTCAATAGTGAAACTACAAAATAAAACAATCAAACAAGTTAATGTTAGATCATAAATTTACTACGGAATTTAACATACATGTATAATAAATCTATAAAATGTTTAGAATATAATTGTTTATTTCAAAAATCACAGCATGGTTATAGGAAGCAAAAAACGACAAAATATGTACTCAATGATGTCCTATATAATTTAAATTTAAATTTAAATAAAAAAAACACAATATGGCTAGTCTAAATTATGTTCTAACAGTGGGTTATGACTTTGTTAATCACCAACTATTACTCCTAAATTGGAGTTGTATGGAGTAACAACTCCGTTAGAATTAATAAGAGTTATCTAAATGACAGAAAACAATTTGTAGAGTTAACCAGTATAGGTTGGCCGGAGGGTATATACGTGGATAATTTCAATCGCCACAGCAAATGACATAATTCTATTACAGTTAATGTAGTTTCACACAAGAATTCGTAAAAATATCTGTCAAGATATACATATATATATATATATATATATATATATATATATATATATATATATGAGGAACTGTACATTAGATTATCAATAGAAGAATTATGCTTAGTTATTGGCGCAGTGTACTTGCCTCCACTAAGTAGCTATGAAAAATACCAATCTCATTGCTCTATTATAGAGTACATTGTAGAAAAATATCAGCCAGAACAACTTCTCATATGTGGCGATTATAATCTGCCAGGAGATAAATGGGTTAATGATGAATATGGGGTCAATATGCCAAGCAGCTCCAGTATCAAGGCACATTCCATGGGTTTCTTGAACCTCTCCCAAGTAAACATATTTACCAAATTCAAATGTTGTCTTTCTAGATCTCTTGTTTGGAGATGCAACTTTAGGAAGTGTTTCAAGTGCTTAGGAGCTGTGATGCTTCCATCCATCATTTAACAAAGTGATTTTTTATTGAAATCAACCAGTTTATTGCGTCGGTAGACTGGATATCTTTGTTTGATAATTGCTGTGATGTTAATGATGCTGCGATTTCGTTTTATGATAGTTTCTACCGGTCAATTGATATGTTTGTACCTTTAAAAAGAATTTATAATAGTAACTAGCCAAAATGGTTCACTAAAAAACTTATAAACCTAATTAGAATGAAAAGAAATTGCATCGTAGATATAAGCAAACAAATAATCGTGGAGATTATGTTGAATTTAACATTTTACGTTCTCAATTTGTAACCCTAACTTTTTATATAGATACCTAGACCGAATTGAAAGCAATATCCACAGAAATGCAGTCATTCTGGGGTTATGTTAATCAATTAAAAGTAAACAAATACTTTCCTGTAAGCATGTTTTTGAATAGTAAACATTGACTATGTTATGTGAAACTGTTTTCAGAATATTTTAATATTGTATATTATAATTATAATAAAAATAATAACAGCAAGGTACCTTTATGTGACTTCAAAAGATCTCATTCTGTTGATTCATGCTTTTAATTTTACATTGACTTTATGTCAATTATTATCGCCATTAGTAAACTTCAAGCGAATATCTCATGTGGGCTTCATTCACATTCCGAATTTATTTTTAGTTAACTGTATTTTTAAAATAACGCATCCTTTTACAGCACTGTTTCACCGGTCTATTGATGAGCAATGCGTTTCTAATGTCTGGAAAGATAGTTATGTATCGCCTATATTTAAAACGGAAATTCGCAATGACATCTCCAATTATGGGGCAATTTGCTTGTTATCTGCGATTCCGAAAATATTAGATAGTATCGTTGCACAACAGTTGAAGTGGGTATTTAAAAGCACGATAATTGAAGAGCAGCATGGGTTTTATTTAGAACGTTCTTCAATTACAAATTTAATTACGTATGAAATGATTTTGCTAAATGAGTTGGAGTGTCGGGTTCAAGTAGATTCGAACTATACCGTCTCTCCAAGACATTTGACAAAGTCTCGCATCAAATTCTGTTGATCAAACTTAATTGTCTTAGCTGTAATGATACAATTATAAAATAAATACAGATTTTCCTTTGAAATCGCAATCACAATAAGTGAAAATTAATAATTGCGTTTCTAATGTTATACGGGTATCCATCTGGTTTACCATTGGGCCAATTCTATTTAATGTTGTTATCAATGATATAGTGGATGTTATTAAGCACTGTAGTGTGTTGCTGTATGCATATGATATGAAAATATTTAGAAGTATATCTAATCTTGATAATTGTAAACTGATTCAAGAAGATCGTATTTTAAGCTGGTGCGAGAAAAATTACTTACCTTTGAATACTAGCAGGTGTAAAGTCATTTGATTCTATCGCAACAATAATAAATCCGTCTCTTGGACCTATTGTATAGGTTGATGAAGGTTCAAAATAAATTTCTTCGATTAGCAGCGCACAAATTAAAGATTAGCTTAACTAATCTAAACTACAGCAAACTTATGTCTTCTCTCAATTTACCACCCTCAAAAGAACTCGTTATAATCTTACATTTCATTAATAATTAAATTGACTGCACATCTCTTCTCAGTGGCATTAATTTCTGGGTCCAAGAGGAAGGCATGAGGACGCGAAGCCGTATAATTTGTAGGGAGCGCTTTCATAAAACTGATTTTGGATATAACAATCCATTATCGAGGTGAATGAGGATAGCAAATATCACTTTGAGTGATTCAAACATCTCATTATACTCGGATAATTGAACAAAAAAGAGTATTACTTTAAGCCAAAATTGAATGCGAATTAAAAGATTCATTTTTGGTTACATTTAATCTTATTTTGAGTTGTAAGGTATCTTTGTATATATGTAGTATTTTACTGTAATTTCAAGGGTCGGGCCCGTTTAATAAAGGTTATTATTATTAATTGAAGGTAGTGATACAACCTACAGATTTAACACTGTCCAAAAGAACATCGGAGTTTCACAGGCCTCGATGTTAGGTGCCATTTTATTCATCATATTTATAAATGACTTATACCGCTTGTTGTGTTGTTTTGTTAAATCTAATGGAGAAAATAAAAACGATTTGTTGTGATTTTGATGTTTATTGTATGCTGTTGACACGATGTGATGCTGATGGTGGTTGATGATAAAGAGTGCGAGTTGGCAGTGGTCACCAAGTAAACTTTGGAGCGCAGTTATCGCTAACAAGTTATACATTGTAGAAAATGTGTTAACTTTATATATTATAACATTCCGGCTATTTTTAAAGACTATAGCGGATTCAAAAAAAGGAATATCCTAATTGGTTTTGATTGGCAGGATGCAGATTCTCGAGACTTTGATGGTGTGGGTTCCTATATGCATTGTTACCTCTCGAATGATATCGTCCCCACCTGGATGTAACTGGGTAATACGTCCTTTTCATAGGTGAGGCGTTGTCTTCACGAGTGAGGGCTAATTGACCTATCTGCAAAGGGGCTTCTTCCATTTTTTCGTCGACGATTGATGGTTGGTTTTACCTTCGTGATAACATATTGATAGTATTATCAATATCATCCTCATTTTCAACATTCGTTAATAAACTTGTAAATTTTACAAAATTAATTTTAGAATTTTTACAATGGTGTAAAATCGTGTATAATTTTTCATATACCTCACTTTGGAAGTATTTATGATATTATATTTTAGGAGATAATTGTAAAAGTATTCGTTGTTTTCTATTATTAAATAATTATTTAATTTTCGGTTCACACGGTAAATAATTAACTTCGAAAATATTTATTTGTTTCACTCCGATATTCTATGGTTTATCTATGATAGGAATATTGAATATAGCATCTTCTATATTGGAATGCATGGTTTCGCCGTTTTCCTCTACATTCAAATCGATTGAGTCTCCTGGCTCTACAACTAAATAGTGACCATCTACTCATTGTTCGAATACATTTTTCAAATAAGCATTAACATGATTATCATTATAAATATATATATTTACATTTAATTCAATACGCGATAAAGCATCTGCGTTTTTACTTAAGATTCCTTTTTGTACACAATTCAATCATATTCGGCAAGTTTTAAACGCCATCTAATCATTTTAGAATTAGGATCTTTTATATTAAATAAACATTGGAGTGGATTATGATCGCAAATTATTTTAAATATTTTACTGAATCATAGGGTCTGAAATATTTCACAGCCCAAACAATTGCAAGGAGTTCTTTTTCAATTGTATAATAGTTAGTTCTTGTACATTTAACGTACGACTCGAATAAGCAATAGGTAAATTTGAACCTATTTTACCTTGAGGGAAAACAGCGCCAATAGCGTAATTGCTAGCATCTGTTGATAAGTTAAATTCTTTATTAAAATCTGGATACTGAAGTATCGGCTCATTTATTAAAATGTTTTTACATAAATTAAAACTATATTTATAGTCAACATTATCTATATCGATAATAGCATCTTTCTGCTTTCTGCATTTAGTAATAGGTTTTGTTAATTTAGTTAATTTAGTCCTTTATGAAATTTCGGTAATATCCAAGAAGGCCTAGACATCCTTTTATTTGCTTGGTTGTTTTGGAAATACGATAATTTTGTATGGCTTTAATCTTGTCAGGGTTCGGCCTGACTGCTAGCGCTACGATGTGCCCTAAATTTCGAAGAAAATTCGGATTTATCTAACTGAATTTTAAAGTTAGATTTCGTTAACCGATAGAAAACTTCTTTGAGCCTATCGACATGCTCTTGTAAACTTGTACCATTGAATAAGGAATGCATTATTCCTTCACTCAACGCTTAATAAAGTACTGAAAATAATTATATCATCGAGATAAACTAAGCATTTGTTATTATGTATTCCGGGTAGGATATTGTTCATGACGCGTTGGAATGGTGCGTTCACCGAATAGCATTCTTAGAAATTCGAAATGACCGTAAATGACGCAATATCTTTTTATATACGTTTAATCCTATGGAGTATTTTGACGGTAAAAAAAGGCGTCGAACACCAGACGCCTGTCAGCGTCTGTGTGTCGAAGCCCGAACTATTATCAATATGCTTAGTTGCCATATGTAGCAAATTTTGTGGCCATCACGAATATTTTCTGACAGTGAAAGCGTGAGAGAGGTTACGTCATATCCATTAGATACACTATGCGTCTTTAAATGCCAAGTGCCAAAGTCGCACGTTTGTTTTTTACTTTTTAAATAAACTGATTGATCACTCTTTCCATGTGCTTGTTTAGTAAAAATGGTTATTATATATTGCCTGTAATAATATCTTATCCTTATTTTAGAGTAGTAGTTTGTGGATCAGTTAAATACTATGGTTACTAAGCTACAACATTGAATCAAATATGTTCACTTGCTCAAGTTTTCAGGCCATTTTATGATAATACAATATAAATTATAATAATGTTTATTTGCATATAGCCAAATACATTTGGATGTAAACGTCAAGTTTGTAAAATATACAATTAATAAAAGACTAACAAATAAAAGTTAAAAATTAAAATTCAAAGATTACCTATTCTTTAGATAACCCCATAAAAAGAAATGTAATGGATTTAGGTCAGGTGACCTAGGTGGCCAACGTACTCCTCTTCCAATTCACATACCAGGAAAGTAGAACTTTTTGGTGTAAAAGACACATAACATCGTTAACTAAATACTTTTCGATTGAGTTGGTCAATCAAAATGTTTGTTACTCTTCTTCAATTTATTTGACCACAATGAATAACAGCTTTATGACTTTTTTTAATAATATAATTTTTTTGTGTTAACATTACAAGTGATGAAAAAAGTACAGAATACTCGCTCTGGAAAGCCACGAAGTATATGAAAAGACCAAAGACGCATTCACCACCCATTCGGAAAACAAATGGAAGCTGGGCTAGAAGCAACCAAGAAAAAGCAGATCTTTTTTCTGCACACCTAGCAGACAGGTTCCAACCATATGATGGCCAGAATAACTTAGATCCTAAACCATCAGAAGACCAAGAAGATGAAAATATCCCACTAATCACCCCAAAGGAATTATTGAATGAAATAACACTGAATCTCAACACCAAGAAAGCTCCAGGTTATGACCTAATTACCGGAGAGATACTAAAAAGACTTCCACGCAAAGCCTTAGTCAAACTAACAACATTGATTAATGCTTCGTTCAGGCTTAAACATGTCCCGTGCACGTGGAAAGTCGCAGAAGTAATCATGTTGCCCAAACCTGGCAAAGACCATAACGAAGTATCATCGTATCGACCCATATCACTCCTACCAGTACTATCTAAACTATTCGAAAAATTGCTCTTAAAACGACTAAAGCCAATTATTGAACAAAAGAATATTATACCGACTCATCAGTTCGGATTTAGAAACAAACACTCAACAATCGACCAAATCCATAGGATCACACAAATTATAGAGAAAGCTATAGAGGAAAGAAATATATGCTCCGCTGTCTTCTTAGATGTGGCCCAGGCATTCGACCGAGTGTGGCATGAAGGATTGCTCCACAAGCTCAAATCAATCCTCCCAAGGCAATACTACCAGATATTAGAATCCTATCTAACTGAAAGGCACTTCAGAGTTAGACATGACGATACCTACTCGGAATTAAGGCAAATAAAAGCAGGTGTACCGCAAGGAAGTGTGCTGGGACCGATTCTTTACCTCATATATATTCACGACATGCCGTCAACAAGCCAAACTACAACCGCCACTTTCGCGGATGATACTGCTATTCTTGCAGTAGGGAAGAACACTCTAGAATCAACAGCAAAACTGCAGGTAGCAGTCAGTAAAGTCGCCACCTGGTCAAATAAATGGCGCATCAAGTTAAATGAAGAAAAATCGGTACATGTCGACTTCACAACAAAGACTAAGGTCAGCCACTGCAATGTAATCATTAATGGGACTCCAATTCCATATTCCAATAAAGCAAAGTATCTTGGCATGACACTGGATGCCAAAATGCGATGGAAAGAACATGTTAAAATAAAACGCGAAGCACTAAACATAAAGCTAAGGAAAATGTACTGGCTGATAGGCAGAAGATTCGAACTATCTACACACAACAAATTAGTACTCTACAAACAAATTCTCCGACCAGTTTGGTCGTACGGAATACAACTCTGGGGCTGTGCCAAGCACAGCATCATAAATATAATCCAAAGATTCCAAAATAAAGTCCTAAGAATGATAGTAAATGCACCATGGTACATCAGAAACCAGGACCTACATCGCGACCTGGAGATGGAAATGGTATCAGATGTCATTAAGAAATTTGCAGTTCTACATCAAGAACGACTCAGACAGCACGCCAATGAGGAAGCGTCCAGGCTTCTTAACGTCGCGGGTATGGCACGGCGACTAAAACGCACCAAGCCACATGATTTAGTCACCCAAAACTAACTAGGCCAGCTAATGGGCGTCGCCTAGCTGAATATATATATATTCATTTATTATTATATTAAGTCAAATTAAAACTAATCATTAGCTATATTAGCTAGTTGTAGTGTAAATGTTATGTAAATAGCATTAATAAAAAAAAAAAAACATTACAAGTCTTATTGTAAAGCATTTTGTTGCAAATGATAAAGCATATATATTCCTAAGGGCCGGTTATACAATTTACGTTTAACCGGGAATATTCCTGGAATATCTTTGAGATTTTAACGTCCATAAATCAAACTTATTCCACGAATAGCCTTATTCTCCAGTTAAATGTCAATTGTAGGAGCGGCCCTAAGAGAATCAAAAGATCTCTTTGAAAAGCAGTAGTTTATGATAGTAAAAAATCAAAACAATGATAATACAAATAAATAATATTTGTTGAATATACTTGTAATAATTGCAGTGTAATGAGTAAAATTGGTTTAAACAGTTTCAAGAACATTAAAATGCGAATTTTTCTGTGTGGTTTAGTTTTATTGCAAATTTAATCCGCGTGTCTTTTCCTATGGATTTATTTTCGTTTTTACCAACAAATTAATCATGAATGTTAGACGGTCCATACATTCATTATTTATCGTAATTAACTTCATGGCCTCAAACAGTAAAATATTCTGTACATTTTTTATTATAACTAACTGAAATTTGTGCTTTTCAAATAAATGACCAACATTTATAAATAATTTTCCAACAAGTTGAGAAAAACATTCTCAGGGGCGCTGTGGCTATTGAGGATTATACTTCAAACCATAATTGAAAATTAGTAGACAAAAGATTTATTCCAAGGCTAATCATAGTTTTATGACAGAGCGATTTGTCACTTCTTCAGATATTTTTTTTAGAAATTCAAATTTTTTCAGTACAGCGAAGGTACATTTGAAAAGACACAGTTAAGATCATATTTATAAATGAAGCGAAGAATGTATTTCCTCCTGCATTTTTTCTCTAAAATGACAAATAGCTGATCATCTAAGTATTATTCTAAGTATATATGGGCTAAACGCTACATCTAATAATAAAAAACTTCAAAGAGTGCTGAGTAGAAAGACTGGTCATTTGTGTGACATGACCTCAGTTTTACAAATGAGATGAATGTCTTAGTATAATTATATCTACGTTTAATAGTTGTTGTCCATTCAGAAATACATCAGGCAAAATAATAATGGATGTGAGTCCAAACTGCTATGCACAATTAATAAAAATGGAAATCTATAGGGTGGAAATACTGCAACATATATCTGCGCTACAACATTAGACGGTGCTTCAAGTGCGCTGAATTACAACACATAGCCCGATGTGCAAAAGCAATGTCATCTTATCAAAAATGTGCAGAAGCATATGAAACTAAAGACTCTGCCAACCAAAAAATAAATCTTAAACTCGATATAAACCATGCTGCCTATGACCGAGACTGTAATTGTTATAAAAGAGATATGGAAACTAAAATCCGGAAAACCAGTGTGTAGCAATTAATGACTTCATCAAATGATTCTTCTGCAAATAGCAATACCAAAATAGAATGAACAAACAATCTTCATCTAACTATACAAGGGCACGAAGGACTGACTATAAACATTTAATTAACAACAAATGAACATAGCACAAAAATCATCAAAATATTCAACAGACTGAAGCGTGACTTGGTTAAGTTTAATGTTGGAAATGAAGACTGGTTAGAAGTTTATGAAGCAATTAGTTGAGATGATAAATATAACCACTTCTTAGGGATTATCTGTGGAAATATAGTCCGCATTCCCATTAGAGTGGTTATCAGAATGTGTGAGGAAACTTTACCCACCTGAAATGGTCCAATTGCGGATAAGTGAAAGTTCATGCATGAGACCTACAAACAAACAGGCGACGAATATATAAATCAGCAATATATAAACTATAATCGAATTGAAGAAATATGAAAAGAAAACCCTGTAAAAATTACCTGGTACTAGGTATAAAATGTACGCCATAGATTCAATTGTGGTGAATACGAGAAATACACGTGAAGACTTACATAAGTGTAACTGGTGGCGTTGCCCTGAGATTAAGTACAACCCAGACCGCGAAACGGGCCCAAAAGATTATAACGCGGTTCTGGCGTTGACGAGTGGAGTTTCCGGTGAGAGAAGAGGGCAGTACGAGCTGAGCTCTTAGCGAGGCAGTCGTTGATTTGGGATAGAGCTGGCAAGTTGGCCGAGGTAATTTTAAAAAACAATATGGAGGACTAATATTCCCACATGAGAAGACAGCGATGCCTAACCTACGCCTGATGCCGAACCGACTGAGCCGTAGCGCGTGTTTTGCTAGCCACCTTTCTTTTTTTTCCTTTTAATCACCTTCAATGACCCACAATTACCATTTTTCAATCCACACAGTATCTCACCAATTTTAACTGTCATATATAGATATGTATTTTGCTTTTCGTTGTGTGTTACCTGAGCTATAGGTAAATAAACCGAGTAACCTTTCTTTTTTCCTTTTAATCACCTTCAATGACCCACAATTACCATTTTTCAATCCACACAGTATCTCACCAATTTTAACTGTCATATATAGATATGTATTTTGCTTTTCGTTGTGTGTTACCTGAGCTATAGGTAAATAAACCGAGTAACCTTTCTTTTTTCCTTTTAATCACCTTCAATGACCCACAATTACCATTTTTCAATCCACACAGTATCTCACCAATTTTAACTGTCATATATAGATATGTATTTTGCTTTTCGTTGTGTGTTACCTGAGCTATAGGTAAATAAACCGAGTAACCTTTCTTTTTTCCTTTTAATCACCTTCAATGACCCACAATTACCATTTTTCAATCCACACAGTATCTCACCAATTTTAACTGTCATATATAGATATGTATTTTGCTTTTCGTTGTGTGTTACCTGAGCTATAGGTAAATAAACCGAGTAACCTACTACCATTTATATGTGTATTTTTCTGGATAATTCCTACCAGTCCGGAGGATACTAGGAAGGCCATGGTCCCAGAAACCCCCTTAGAGGTTACTGAACAAAAAGGTAACAAGATCTAATAATCCTGCAACACCTCAGAAGATGTTGTGGCTCCGATTCAACCACCCGTCGATGAGGTCCGTGTTAGAGGAAACGTGCGAAGTAAATGGACAATCGAAATGAAAGAACGTATACAGACAATCCGAAGATTCCGCAACGAAGTCGCCATGGAGCTCGTATTAGAACCAGCTGAACCTCATAATAATATTTTAATAGACGAACCAGTAACAATACACTCGCAACCGAAACATCATCTTATATACAGGAATGGACCTATTGAGCAGAAATCACATCCCTAAACTGATATACTCAAAAGACACCCACAACATCTTACAAAAAGACGCTCTTGCACTAAGAATAACCGAATACACTAGTCTAGTCACGCTTCATGATTATGTTTACTCCGCCGCAATCACCACCATCGAGATTCATAATCAAACCAAGCGACATGAAGGAAATAACGGGCATTCAAATTTAAAGAGGGAAACACCATTCTGGGTTGTCAGAATTACAAGGAAGCTAGAAGAACTACGAAAAGATATAGACCTGACAGAATTTAACAATCCTGTTGGATGCAGCAGTAAAGTACAGAAGCGTACAAATACAATTATCTGCAACATAGAACAGCAAACAATACCAATGCTATTGAAATACTTGACTACCTGAAGAAGAAAGTGAGAGCATTGCTAACAGGTTGAAAAGGAAGCATATAAACGCAGGGTAGACCTCAAGGCGTTTATAACAAATCAACGGGCTTCCTATAGGAATCTAACCGAAATAGATTTAAACTAACACCAAGGCAATTATACGGAAGTAATAGCTACGAAGGAGTTTTGGAGCAGAAAACAATGCGAAACGGATAAAAAATTAGAAGCGTGTAGTGAGCAAAATACCAACAATGCTTCCACAAGATTGTCACAGCTTTACAGCATATCTTGATGAAAAGCCACACATGGAACGCACCTGGTCCGAACAAGGTACACAACTATTGGTACAAAAAGTTGACCTACATACACCGACAGCCTGCAAGTCTTATTACATATGTTCTAAGAATCCCTGAAAATGTCCCCTGTTTAGCCGAATTATATGCCATTAAATCTACGAGCATATGACAAACAACCACCTCCTTGCAGAAGAACAGAAAGGATGCAGAAAGAATTATCAAGGCTGTAAGGAACAATTGGTGATCGATACGCTATTAACAAAACACGCCAAGGAAAATAAGAAAAACCTTTTTACAGCCTGTTTTAACAAATTCAGAAGAATTATGGAAATACTAAGCATGTTTAAGAAATAATGTAAGTTTGATACGAATGCGCTAAGACGAATACTACAATAATAAGATAGGCCAGAATATACATAACCCTAGGGAAATTATGGAAAAATCTGAAAATGCTACATGCAACGAATACTATTACGAATCCTTCGTGAATTAAATTTCAAGATAATAGGATATCTACTAATTTACAAATAGCAATCAAATTTGATGAGTACTTTACAAAACGTATATCTGAAATTGTTGCAACCATTCGAAAAATTCGACGGAATATCCTCAAGTGTACTAATCGACTACTTTGAAGTTATTGGGCATTATTTTTTGGACGTCATTAATACAATGAAGTATGAATAATTACCCAAAAATTGGACAACTACAACAATTATACCGATCCCAAAAGTTACCAACTCCACTTTATGTGTAGAATATAGACCTACAACATTACCACCACATGAAATAAATATAATATATGTGATATATGGCTGAAAGCCATGAATAGAAATGTAGTTATGATAGCGGTGTTTCCAGAATTCAAACGTGCATTCGAATCAATAAATAGAGAATTAATAATGGGCGTTAGAGGTTCAGTTTATAATTGGTTCTATTCATACTTAAATTATAGAATGCAGCGAGTAAAATACAATGTCAGTATATCTAATGTATGATAGATTAATAAATAAGGATCTAAACACACTATATGAATGGCTTTGTGATAACGATTTATCTATAAATGTCTCTAAATCGAATACAATCTTATTTGGATCCACGCATAAATTAAAAATGCTATACAATAATATAATAGACGATATTAAAATAAATGACATTGTAATTAAACTTGTCAAAGAAATCAAATACTCATTTTACTTATATTATGAATAAAATTTCAAAAACGTGTACGTTTTAAGTAGAATTAGTAAAAAAATAAGTTGTTATATCGTTAGTAGACTTTAGCTTTAGTATTACCTCATATTGCATTCTGTTCCACAGTGTTGTTTAATTTAAATAATCAAACACAAAGAATCCAAAAAATATAAAACAGGGCTCTCAGTGTAATACTAAAATGCAATAAGTATACGACTATAGCACTAATGCATACAACATTATGACAATTCAGGAGATATAAAGCTCCTGGGTCACACGACGAGAACGTGGCAAATGGAAATATTGTGAGAATTTTCAACTGCTACAGAAAACCGGAGTAATCACAAACATGGATAAAGGTGATTGCGCAAAGCCCAGGTATTTATAGACCTGGGCTTTGCGCAATTACAAGGAATAGACATATCATTTGTTAGACTAGAACGTATAAACAAAATGAAGACTAGACTAAAATCAGTAATGAAGACTCAACTACCCGGTTCTAATAAAGCGATAAATAGCTATGCAGTAACCGCCTTGACGCATAGCTTCGGTGTGCTTAGTTGGTCGAAAACTGAGCTGGAGAATATGAACCAAATATTACACACCCTCTTTACAAGATACAGAGCTCATCACCCTAAAGCCTGTAAGGATCGCTTCCATCTATCAAGATATATGGGAGAAAGAGGAGTTCTAGACTTACGACTCCAGCATAAACATCAGATTTTAACGAACGTATTTCCTAGAACGCTCTATGCAATCACACTTCACTGCACTAAACGTGAACGACACAGACCACAGATACGATCCCCAATACAAAGGTGATCTTAGAATACGAGAATAGCAGGCCAAAGAACTACATGGCAGATGTATAAATTCACTTGACCAAGATGAAATTGACAAGCGCGCATCTATAGCTTGGCTAGCACAGGCCAATATCAGAGATCAGAGAGCTTCTTAGTCGCAATCCAAGGCCAGGTAGTACCCACCATATCCCACCGAAAATATATCTTGAAAGATCTCAATATTATGAACACACCGTGTCGCTTCTGTGGTGAACGCAATGAAAATACAGAACAGCTCATAAGCGCATGTAAGGTTTTAGCACCCAAGGAATATATATCAAGAACTTTGTATCCAAGCGGGAATAAGTAATAAGTATATGCCTTGCTATAGATATAAACCAGAAAGCATACTGGAAATAAAATAACATTTATTGAGACAGAGAAATACAGACCGACCACACCATCATACACAACCGCCCCTACATTATGCTACAATATAAGAAAAAATAAGGTAAATATATATATATATATATATATATATATATATATATATATATATATATATATATAGTATGAAAAGGGTGGCGTCACAAATGGGGGCTGAATGTGACTTCTAGCAGAAGGCTCCCACAGGAGCAGCGATACCTCCTCGCGAAATGAAAATGCACTGCCGGCAACGAATTCGAAAAGCAATTACCGGAAACATCCCAAAACACACTCTATCAAACCCATCAGCTGGACGGCGTATGCGTTGGAAAAGAGAAGATAACGAATTAATGAAAGCATTCGTCAGCGCTAATAAACAACGGCGAATAAAAAACAGGTACAAAGTAAGACTAAAAAATCCTGGAAACAAATACGACCTGGCACGGCTTAAGTGAGCAAAGATTGGCGGACCAAGTTAGACCTAGAGCCCTTCTATTGCTACACACCAGGTTAAGTCCAGGAAAACAAGTCCCTCAAGATGTATTGGAATATCACAATAATAACGGATACAACAATTAAATACAAGAGACCTGATATCGTGATATTCCAAAAAGCAGACGAAAGAGCGATTATAGATATATTTGCTCTTGGTGATGCATTCAAGGGGCAGCCTATACAGAAAAACTGCGTATGGATCTAAAACAATTTGTCATTTATTCTATATGGACGACTTAAAATTGTACGCTACCAATAAGAATCAATTGGAGACCGTCGTTAAATTGGTTCACAAATAAGCTCCGACATAAGAATGACCCTTGGAATCAGTAAATGTGAAATCGTCACCATCGAGAAAGGCTTATGTAAACCCCCGATATGAAGTTGGATCAAGGAACCATAATTTCATCAATGAGCAAAGACCCCTATAAGTATCTAAGTATCCTTCAAACAAATAAAATTGAATATAAAGAAAGAAAAAACTTCGAGAAGAGAATGAGAAACATACTAAAAACAAAAATATAACGAAAGCTATTAATAGTTACGTCATCCCAGTGCTTGAATACTCATTCGGGATTGTTAATTGAACCAATACAGATCTGGGGGTATACATACTACGATAAGAGTCATACTTATAAAATACAGGATGCACCACTCTAGATCGTCAAAGGAACGAGTTACAATATCCCGGGAACAATGGGGAAGAGTTATCGGAGATGCTCACAGAAGTATGTCAAATCGCAGGCCTCAGAAAATATTTGTATGTCTCTAAAGCCAATATTCATAAAGTTATCATAAAAGCTGATGCCGGATATATTCCCTTAACTTATGTCAGTGTAACTCGTACCTCTCGCCAACGTAATCATCAACCAGATAAAAACATACAATATATATTTTAATAATAATATAATAATAATTAATCGTAGTGAACGCAAGGCAAATTGAGGTTGGTACGTCAGTTGACAGTTCTCAGCCCCTAGTTAGTTGTAGTAGAGGAAGTGGGACAACAGCCCGGCGAAATACAACCACTTCGCCAAACACCACGGAGGAAAGGAGGGAAAGGATGAGGAACTGCAGACGCAGATTCTTCGCAACCCCCCATATACGTGGTAGGCGTATGATATGGTCCAAACAATTGAATATCGAAATAATGACGGCATGCTACTACGATACAAATTGTGGAGCTGATATGAGCAAATACAGGCAGAAGCTCTATGAATATTGGAATTCTACCAGAATATGGTTTAAGCGAGCAAAGGCTGTCCGATCAGGTGAGGTCTATACTCAGACGTAAAGTTTTCTCAGGCACTGCGCTTTTTATCATCTAAGAACAACTTACTCTTAATAACACCCAGCAAGTATTAGTACAAGATGTACCTGCTACCCTAGAAGCACCAACACGAAGAAAATCTATGAAGCGAAGTATTGGAATAAGTAATGCAGATGAAAATGCAATGTTAACAATATACAAAAAAAATTATCGAATATCAACACATTCTATAGTGCATTTAAATAAACAAAAACAACATAGGGCCCTGGAGGATCTCTGCGATGTAATTTATGTAATGGCTTGAACAGTAAACGAATTAATGGGATTAGATGACCAGGTTCGTTGTCCCTTATTTGGTCCCCTCATTTTACTCAGCACAAACCAACCTAGCAAATCCCACCGCTGAACTATACATTACATGGCCATCTCATGGACACTGTTATATTTATTCAGCAACTTTTCCATCAAGTATCTGAACAATATCGTAAACGCATAAGATGCTATTTCAATAGGCTTATTGGGATACAACACAACAAACCAAATATCGTGATACCATGTAAGGATGGAAAATATGCACAGTTGAACCACGTTTCCATCCCTGTGAATGAGAATGTCCAGAAGGTCTACAATGACAATTTGCAAATAACAAGACCTAGCTTTCAGATCTTGCCAATCATCATCTCATGTAACGGTCTTGTAGAGAAACGAGTGGGGATAAATATCAGCACCATCGGGATTACAAAAAAAACAAAAATTTCCTATCCCACCACAATGCGTCTCTCCAAGAGCATTCAAATTCACTACCTATGGGATACTCGCCTCATTTGGACGTCCCACAACTAAAACGGTGACGGCGCGTATTGGTCGGGTTTACACTCCGGATGGTGCCGGTAGCTAGAACAATTAGAACTGGTACCGGCACCGAACTAGCCTAGCCTCTAGCAGGTAGTAGTAGAGAAAGTGGGACTATTACCCTGCGAAATGAAGCCAGTTTATTGGAAATTCCCGATAGGGAAGCTCTCGCGAACTCTCGACAAAATAACTATAGAGATACCAATATAGACAGACATGGCAGACTACAAAGTAAAACTCTTCGATGAATGGAAAACCATATACCCAAATATAGATGTTACCGAACAACGACTATCAGATTAAGTTAGATCGGTAATAAGAAGACATGCACTGTCAGAAGCGGAACTCGAAAATATAAAACAATTACTTAGAAGACGGCATAATCAGATACCGGAAGAGCGAAGACGTACTAGTTGAAGAAATTATCTAGTTCACCTGTAAACTACACAAGCATATCAGATGAAGAACTGAACAAAATCTTGGATTTATTTAAAACTATGCAAATCAATTGCGAGATGCAAGAACCAGCAAGCAAACCCGACAAAACTAAGAAATGACTGAAAAACAGCAAATACGGTTAACAAGGACAGCCAATCCCTTAACAACATATTTGAGGCACAGGATGACATGGAATCAATGTGTACCTTTATACACTGGACAGCGCTAACCGTAGTGTATCTCCTAGACAAAAAACCTCTAAAGGGAGAGAGACCAAAACCCTGCAGTGATCCATGGCGTCTGAGACTGGAGAAGAAAATAACAGACACAAGGAAAATTTTTGGACAGCTACCAAATTTCTTACTAATCCCGACCGAAAAATGAAACATGATGTGAGAAAGTACGCTATACAACAGAAAGGAGGAGACTATAAGAGTAATCCAGCTAAGCAGTTAGAAGCATTCAAACAAAATGTGGCGTCACTTGCTTGCAGGCTGTGAACATACAACATGGCAAAGAAAAGATTTCAACAAAATAAAACATTTATGGACAACCAACAGCTTTTCTGCAAACAACTAGTAGCAGACGATAATCAACCCGGATATTTCAGCTCCAACGGAAATGCACACTTATTGGGAAGAAATATGGAGTAGAGAACATCAATACAACAAGAAAGCATGACGGCAGAGAGAAAAAGAAGTAGAACAGCGAGAACTGGAAAACATGCCAAAAATACAATCTTCACAGCGGAGATCAGTGCAACAATAAAAAAACACGAATTGAACGGCTCCAGGATAGATGGAATACATACAACACAACTTCTGGTGGAAAAAAAAAACACCAACTTTCATCATGTTCTTGCTAGAACTGTAGTACATATTATAGATAACCTAAGTACTCCGCAATACGTAACGAAAGGAATAACCTACATGCGTCCGAAGAATCAGGATCTCTAGGAGCCGAAAAACTTCAGACCGATAACCTGTCTACCAATCATATACAAACAACTTCGATAATATCATGTGCCATTGGGCAACACATCGAAATAAATAACATAATGACTTGGGAACAAAACGGGTGTAAAAGGGGTTCCAGAGGATGCCAAGAACTACTTGTCATAAAGAGCTTTATAGGAAACCACGCATGTCTTCAAAAGCGGAACATGGCTTTAGCATGGGTGGACTACATGAAGGTGTTTGACAGTTTACCTCAGTTGGCTCCTAGATGTCAATCTATAATCTCACAGATGAAAAATTCCTACAGGAGACATTGACATCGTGGGTCATGGTGCTAAACGTGAGAGCAGGATATACCAATCTTTTAGTAGTGACATCAATATGGAGTTTGGGCTAGAAAAGTGTGCCATCCGACAAATACATAAAAAGTTGTTACAGAGTATCCAGGCATCCATCTCATGGATAAAGTTCTGATAACGGAGACACCTTTAGAAGAAAGTTATAAAGACTTGGGATTAAGTCAGCAATTAAACACCAAAATATGAACAAATCCCAAGTAGAAGGCAAACTACTAAAAAGAGTGTGCACCATCCTTAAAATCGAGCAGAATTCTAAGAATAAGATAACCACAATATACAGCTGGGCTATTCTTATCATCAAGTACACAATGTCTATACTTTCTTGATCCGAAACGGAAATCCAAAGACTAATCCATAAAATTAGATGTACACTCACCTCATATCGCATGTACCATCCGAAATCATGCATGGAACGCTTATACCTACAGTCTGAAGGAAACGATACCACAGATGCTCGAGCTGATTTGGTCAACGCTGGAAAGAGAAAGCATTACGTGGCCGGTACCACAAACAGATGAGCCAGGAACAGGCATATGCCTGGAGTACCCAAACGCATACCTTAAATCAGGATATCTCTTTTGTGAGACAGAAGGCGCCTTATTAATTATACCAGACCAAGTAGTCGCTACTCGTTCGTACCGAAAGTATATCATCAAAGAAGCGAACAGAGATCAAAATGCAGACTGTGTTACAAGAAAGAAGAAACCATACAGCACATCGCTAAATAGCGAATAAACCTCATACTACTTTGTTATATAAACTGGGAAATAACAGTGCTGCATTATATGTACTTAAAGCCTCCCGTAATTTAAACGTGTGAGATTAGAGTAGCATAAGATAACACACCAGCACTAATTAAACACATACAAAATCTCGGCAAAGGACTTGATAAAGTACAAGTAGTCGGAAAAACATTTGGGCATATAAAAGGCACCCCGATCATTCTAACGGAAAACAGGAACAACATTAATCAAGTTAATAAATGTCGTACAATAAAATGTTAGTAGCAAAATGCCCGTGGGGTCAGAATTAAAACCACGCAGCTCTATCTATGTCAAAGTGAGAGCGAATTCGATATTTGGTCTATTTCTGGTCTTAAGAGAGAGAACTCGATGATATTTCCAGTTCAGAACTATTCGGAGAAGCGTACAATGTTTATAGATCGAATAGGAAATTCTCTACCATCAATTAATCTAGGGACGAAGGAGTACTATTAACTATACGCAACTGAATTGTTGTGGAGGTAATTTCAACAAAGCGATTGGAAGATGTTATGGCGATGTTTTATGTTTGAATATGTATTTGTGTCCTAAATTATAAAGTTATCTATGTTGTAGTGGTATATATACTGTCTGGTATGTGTTATGAAATGTATGATACTTGGCTTGCACTTCTAGAAACCATGCAGATATATACTAAAAACTTTATTATGGGCATTTTTAATATTGTGTGTGTATGACCGTCTGTCTGTCTGTCTGTGAACAAAATTCTCCAAAATGGGAACGCATGGCGCAGTGATGTCAGCGTTTACGTAAATCGCGTGGTGGATTTGCGAAAATATTCCCATGCTGTAATGGAAATGAAAATGTAAGAAAACGTGATAAATTTGTGTGAAAATACGGGGGAACATGTGAGAAAATGTGGGAAAATGTGAGATAACATGGGGACATGTGAGAATATGTGAGAAAAATGGCAAATCGTGTCAAAATGTATCAAAATGTGTCAAAACGTATCAAAAAGTGTGAAAATGTTTCAATACGTATCAAAATGTGTCAGAATGACCAACAATTTTCGCTAACACACTAGGTACATTTTTTTGGATATATTTTCGTCAATTGTCGTGTACAAATCTCAGGCAAACTCAGTAGCCTCGTCCTGCACAGTTTTCGTGAGTACACCGATATAATTTTTATTGTGAAGTTCAACAAAATAATTTAGCTAGCTCTATGGAGAAAGGTACGCGAATATAATATAGCGGTTAATGGATTCTGGCCGTTTTGCCATACAATATTGGTAGAGTACGCCCTGTAATCCATAAGTTATCTGAGATGAAAGATAATAAATTTAATTGAAGGAGAACCTATTATGAGCATAAGAAAAATTGCCGCGCAAGTAGGTATGAACATCAAACATCAAACTGAAACATATACTATATACTTCGGATAATGAAGACAAGCATCTATATCGTGGGTGCAGGGGTTATAATTAATATATATATATATATATATATATATATATATATATATATATATATCGGAGGGAGTGTATAGTATACGCAGGGCGTTGTATTAATTAGATGTATCACATATCTTGATCTTTTATTACTAATAACAATTAGTATGGTCAGGTACTTGGTCCGGTAAATCCAGGGCGTGCTCTTTGGAGGATATTATTAGATACACAATAAATAATAAGTCCTTTGCCACAGTCAACTAACACATTTTATTAACCACTAAGTAACTAACTTAAAACACTGATTATACAATAACTAATAATTATCTTGAGAAAGCAGTCCCGGCCAACGCCAACGCTGGGTATTTCCATACCGACGCGCTATGTCAACTGATTCTGCTCAGACCCCCATCGAGGGTAAGATCTCAAGTCGCACACATTCCTTAAAATCGACCTTCCTGATTGGCTTCACAACTAATCAGACGCTGCGCAATGCACCCTTGTGCTATCGTTATGGCTTGAAAACGATTATTATAATCAAGCGCCGACAAGGCCAATCTGACATCTTGCACGTCCTCGTGCAATATTTTATGGATTCTAAACATCACCTAAAGACAAACATCAATCACTAAGATATTCAGACCATTTAATTTCCATGCTTCTCTACAAATTGTTACTCCTATTATGGACAACATAATAAGTTATATATAACCACTCGTCTATCCTGACAATATGCTACTAGTTCTACACCAAGCAATCATCATCTCATTCGCACATCCTAACAGGTAAATGTGATTTGATATCGAATCTATCTATCAGTAGAATCTTACATATTTCAGCCCTTGACTTTTATTTCAGATAATCGAAACTGACATCGACAGTACATCGATTTTATTTCTCATCTGATATTTTGCAGGTCATCGACACTGACTACTTTACAGTAAGTCGATCTTGCATATGTTAGCCCATCTGACGTTTTACAGATACATCGAAACTGATTACTTACAGTAAATCGATCTTACATATTAACCCATCTGACATTTTACAGATAATCGAAACTGACTACTTACAGTAAATCGATATTATGGCCCATCTGACATTTTACAGATACATCGAAACTGACTACTTAAAGTAAATCGATCTCACATATTAGCCCATCTGACATTTTACAGATAATCGAAACTGACTACTTACAGTAAATCGATTTTATGGCTCATCTGACATTTTACAGATACATCGAAACTGACTTCTTACAGTAAATCGATTTCACGGTGACCTCACATTTTCAATATCATCAAAACTGACTGCATACAGTAAATCGATATATTTCACATTTTCAATATTGTTGGTATGATGACCAACTATACAAGCAATCAAAACATCCACACAGGCAAAACTATCGTACTTATTCGCCGACACTGGCACATTTCTGATAAATAACTCATTACTACCAATAAAATCAAATATTATTACCTCATCAGTATCCCCACTCGTCCTCGTCACGAGAAATAATCTCAGAAATTTACCTTAATTATTATTATAATTGTCTCATTGTTTATATCCCTTTGAAATACGTTCCTTGGTAATCGCTGGTTTCGTTCGCTTTGCATTAAAATGTTGCCAACATTCAATTCATTTCAACCTAAAATATAAACTGGAATCTGCCACAATTACTTCCTCCGTATTGTATCCTGAGATAGTTTGCTCCATGCCCTAATGACTTTCTCATCTATTCATTTGCACTTTTCTTGTTCATTATCATCTGGATTGGGTATTAGCCAAGGCACTGGAAACTAAAGTTGTAAATAATAACACATCATATCTTTTCATTGTTCAACTCAATTGAACATTACGTATTCAATCATTAATTTTAATACAATTCAATTATATGTCTCTATTAACTTTACTTCCTTTAAACCAGAACCACAAATAGTTCCATTCCTTAAAATTGTGTTCATTTTTCATCCTTTTACTTTGCACTTAAAGCTCATCTATTTTTCTTTACTAATTGATTATTATAGGTACGTCATTTTAATTATTGATATGTTATCAATCCCAAAACTCAATATTTTACACGGTGTCGAAGTATTTTTTTTTTTTCAAATCTGGAATAAATGTGAATAATAAAATATTGATTTGACAATATTGAAATAAACTTTCAATTCCCATATTATGTAATATTAATGAAAAGTTAATTATGTCTGTTCTTTATCATGGATTCATTATCCTTCTTCCAAAATTTATATAATCTTTAAACAAATTACAAAACGTATCTAAATGTTACGAAACATGGTCGGTTTGTTTACCAAATGACTTTCCAAACAAAAATGAATATTATATCAGAATTTATATTTCTCAAAAAAAAAATTTTTTTTTCAAATTAAAACTAAAAGTTTTGTATAACTATTTTTTTTAAACTTTTATTATATTTCCAGCTCAATACACTTTCACGAAAATATTATTATTATTATTATTATTTGTATTTCTCTCTTGATAACAGCACTTTCCCTATACACTACTGCAGTACTCAGAAACTAAACATTTTTAGACATTGACCACCTACATGACTATATTACCAATTAATTAAAATGTCTGGTTTAATTGCAGTATTATTACATAGAAAATAATTAAAATTTATATTTGCCATTTTTCACAACAAAAAAATGAGAGTCAACATTCTAATCAATTCAATCACACAGTATTATTTTGTATTGAAATTTGTAATCAGTTCCATTTTCAAAGATTTGCCATTCAAAATTACTATTTTCTTCCTCTTTAAAATGAGCAATTAGAACTAATCAAATAAATAATAATTTATTTTAAACAATAATTGCTATAAAGCAAATATAAAACATTCACTGTACTATTGTTATATAAAACAACAATCATACAAAACAAAAATCAATAAAAATAGGAACGGTCTCACCATTAATAACATTAATAAAGTTAATAACTTTTAATGTCCCTCATGTTTTCGTCCTTTTTGTTTGTCTCTACGGGAGTACATCTGATGCAATTAAACCTTTTTCCACTGGAAACCCAAATTATAGTATAACTGCTAAGTAGATGACGTCGTCTCATCTTTTTTTATAACGGGTGTTCCGAGTTTAGGTGGCAACATGTACAAACTTATTATCGCTTAGGTTTAAATGGGCAACAGCACAACGCTTCAAACTGATATGATGATCTGATCGAAATAGCGTCTGCCGATACCAACATTTTCGTTGCGCTATCACGAATAAAGAAACATATAATCCACCTAAAAATTCTCTAAAACAAACAAAAAATTCTTCTCGGCACCAATCAACGGCTAACTGCACGGCTTTCAAACAATGAATCCAGGGTCCTTTAATTGATTCTTTTAGTCGAATATTAAGCGAGGCAAATGTTTTTATTCTTCTATTAGGGTACTTGTTTTCGTCGTTCACTTTGTTGATTTTCGATTTCCGCAAACAATTCCATTATGTTGCAGGCAGTACCGTACTCAGGGTGGGGTGCTATTGCATTGGACGCCAAAGCTGGTGAGCACCGTCTGAAGGATTGTAAGGATCACTACTGCTCTGGTTGCAGACATTTTTAAACAGTGTAGCACTACATAAAGTCGCCAGTAGCATTATTTAGTTTAATATCTGTCCATTAACAAATATTTCTTCACAAACACGCTCTAATTTCTTGGAGTCCGCCACTGGGCGAAGCCGTAAATATGCAGGTAGTTGCACTTGACGCGCCCCCAAAATCATATAGACCGGCAACCTTTTTTTTCTTTGCCAGATGGCCTATTAAAAATGCCGGGTCATATCGTTAGTTGACACTTTTAAAATTCGAATTACGGCTGATTTCTGGCTAGTATTCGGCATAAATAAAAATTGAAATACCTCGCTTTCAATTTGTCAATCGTTATACAATTGTTGGTAATCTATCGTAGCGTCCATTATACCAATAATCAGCTACTGCGGTTATCAGGTATTCAGATGCGGCAGTTTTCAGGTAATCCCACTTCTGATGTCGGAGGGAGTGTATAGTATACGCAGGGCGTTGTATTAATTAGATGTATCGCATATCTTGATCTTTTATTACTAATAACAATTAGTATGGTCAGCTACTTGGTTCGGTAAATCCAGGGCGTGCTCTTTGGAGGATATTATTAGATACACAATAAATAATAAGTCCTTTGCCACAGTCAACTAACACATTTTATTAACCACTAAGTAACTAACTTAAAACACTGATTATACAATAACTAATAATTATGATTCACATGATTCATCTGATTAGTTCCTTGCAGGATCATCATCATAGGCATCTTTAGAGTCCTAGCTAGAAACTAGCCTTGCTCCCTTTCAACCATTCTCACCATCCCCATACTTCCACTCCATACAACTATAATAATAATAATTGATTGCACAACAGAACAAATTCTAAGTAAAGAACAACAATAAATAATATTGACTATTTCCACCCCTAAGATCAGATGTATTTTTCTATCTGTATAATTAAGCCATCCGTCCAAATGTCCAATATTGGATATTAACACCAATTACACATTACATTAGATAACATTAAGTACTCATTAAAGTAATTTTATAATTTCAGGTAGCAATTACATCTATACCAGGTGTAAAAGACCTAGTAGGGAACAAATGGAATTTCATCGCCGGTTTGAGTCCTATGCTAGAATTTATTTATAAGTTGTACGCCTGGGACTCACGATGTGCTATTATTGATGGTAATAATTTTTATTTATTTTTTATTTAAAAAGGAAAAAATCAATTTGAGGAAGCAAGTTCGAGCCCAACCGGGGGTTACTTAGATTTAATAAACCACTTTACTAAAACCCCTCTAACTCGAGTTGTAGTAGTTGAAAAATAATGAAAATTAATATGTTTGTTAGAAACAAGTTAAGTAACCACTAAACGTAATTTGACATTTATATTTTAAAAATTAAATTTTTGACGAATTTTCAAAGTGCGAGTTACGTAGATTTAATAAACTACTTTACTAAAACCCCTCTAACTCGTGTTGTAGTGGTTGAAAATTAATGAAAATTAATTTGTTCGTTAAAAACAAGTTAAGTAACCACTAAACTTAATTTGACATTTATACTTGAAAAATTAAATTTTTGACGAATTTTCAAAGTGCGAGTTACTTAGATTTAATAAACTACTTTACTAAAACCCCTCTAACTCGTGTTGTAGTGGTTGAAAAATAATGAAAATTAATATGTTTGTTAAAAACAAGTTAATTAACCACTAAACGTAATTTGACATTTATATTTTAAAAATTAAATTTTTGACGAATTTTCAAAGTGCGAGTTACGTAGATTTAATAAACTACTTTACTAAAACCCCTCTAACTCGTGTTGTAGTGGTTGAAAATTAATGAAAATTAATTTGTTCGTTAAAAACAAGTTAAGTAACCACTAAACTTAATTTGACATTTATACTTGAAAAATTAAATTTTTGACGAATTTTCAAAGTGCGAGTTACTTAGATTTAATAAACTACTTTACTAAAACCCCTCTAACTCGTGTTGTAATAGTTGAAAAGCAATGAAAATTAATATGTTTGTTAAAAACAAGTTAAGTAACCACTAAACGTAATTTGACATTTATATTTTAAAAACTAAATTTTTGACGAATTTTCAAAGTGACATACTTAGATTTCGCTTATATTTTTCACATTTTAAACATTTATACACTTTATTATTCTATAATTATTTTTATAATATTTTATTATTGCACCTAAGTACATAGTACTGGTATGTTTCAATATCAATTGCAATAAAATATGTATTTTCAATTTTATAGTGGAAAAACCCTGTCCAGGCACCAGGCACTCCGCAATAGACTTGACATGGAAATTCTTCACAATCTGGTGTCAAGTTTAATTTTTTGGAGACAAAGTATGAGCGATTCGTGCAGAATGCTCGTAGGCGCATGAAGATTACTGAGGCGCAAATCAGACATTTATATCGTGGAATGGAATATGTAAGAGCGGAAACCGCGCTTCAGCGAAAAGAGTTTTTGTCGCGTTACAAGTTATTGCTGATTGAAGAAAGTGCAGTAAGTACCACTTTAGAATGTATCATTCCTACTTCATGCAAACATGTGTGTTTATATAATTTGACTTATTTTGACACATTTTGACATGTTTTGACTCATTTTGACATATTTAGTAATAGAGTAATAGTTATTAATTTATTTCCCAACGGGAACAATACAAAACAAAATAGTAATTTCTAAGTGGTACACGTATTAGTTGTAATACCGGAGGCGCAAAACATTTCGTGGTCTTTTTAAATATTATGATATACACATATCATTTTCAGAACTGGTGAGTTCGCGAATAGCGTTGTGGTTGGCACTTTGGAAGTAAGTTAGTTTTTCACGGAGTGAAGAGGACGGGATATGGAAGTCGAGTCTTTGTAGAACAGCTGGACAATCTATATCAGGGGTCGGCAACCTTTTAGCTGTGGTGTGCCAAGCCACTCTACCAATATGATTCAGGGTGCCGCCTTAATTCTAAATTATATAATGGGGTTCTAGAGGAGAAGAATTTTATACCAAATTTATCTTTTAAACATATTTATTAAAAAATAACATAAAATTCTAACATAAATTAAAAAATTTTAATGCGAACCTTGTCCCTGCACATTTTTGCTTAATATTTCAATATCAGGGGTATAATTTGTGACTTTTAATTTCACACAAGATTCTGAATGTTCAATTGTTAAACGACTTCTTTGTGGACTCAAAATATGTTTCATGTGAGAAAAAATTTGTTCACAGAGATATGTGGAACCAAAAGCGGAAAGGAGAGCACATGCAATTTTCTTTAAACAATTAAATCTTTCCGGCAATGAAATCCAACAATTTAATATAGTAGTCGATTTTTCCATAGAGTCATCTTCCAGATTTTTTCGTAATTCCTTAAATTTTGTTTTCCATAATTCTGAAGATATTAGTTCGATAAGTTCCATTTCAAAATTATCAACATTCATCCACTCAAAAATTGAAAAATCAAACGGGATTATTAATGGATCTATTAAATCTGGTTTTATGAGGAAGGAAAATATAGGCACATGAGCTTCAAAGTCTTTGCATCTTCTTGAAAATTCATCTTTAAGTGCTCCAACGTAGGTTTTAAGTTCATCTTTGTCTATGGTCGATCTATTTGCAAGCGCTGCAACATTTGGGAAGTATTTGTAGGTACTAGTATTAATATCACATAAAAATATATTTAATTTTGTAGCAAATCCTGTCCAATATTCAAAAAGTTCGAGCACAGTTTGGCGCCTTCCTTGCAATCTTAAGTTTAGTTCATTGAGATGTTTAGTTATATCAGTCAGAAACATCAATTTGCATAACCATTCTTTATCGTTCAATTCGGGGAAATGTTGTTCCTTTTCATTAAGAAAAACTTTAATGTGTTCCAGACATGACACAAACTTATTCAAGACATTGCCTCGACTAAGCCAACGAACATGGCTGTATAAGGGGAGGTCAACATATTCACTTTCCATTTCTTCTAAAAGAGATTTAAATTGCCTGTGTGTCAATGAAGAGCGAGACACTATGAAATTAACTATTTTAACAACAGTGTTCATTACAGGAATTAAGCGCTGTGACGAAATTTTGGCAACTAAACTTTCCTGGTGTATTATACAATGGAAGTTCAATATTTTATGTCCAATATGATTTTCAAGAAGTTTGACAAATCCTCTATCCTTGCCAACCATTGCAGGTGCGCCGTCAGTAGTTACACAAAATATTTTTTTGATATTAATGTTCTTGCTGTCAAAATAATTTATGAATGAAGCAAGAATATCCTGCCCCTTAGTTGTCCCAGACAGAGGAATCAAATTGCATAATTCTTCATAAACTTGACCTTTATCACAATACCGTGCAAATACTGCAAGCCGCGCAATATCATTTACATCGGTACTTTCATCAACAGCGACGCTAAATGCAACAGCTTCTTGTAATCCAGAATTCTGTTTTGTTGTTACATTGTCTGCCATTTCAGTTATTCTTCTTTCAATTGTTCGCGCAGAAGCCGGTATTTCTCGAATTCGGGATAATATGGTTTGTTGGTTAGGTAAATCGCTAAACAACTTTTCAGCACTTTTTATAAAGATTTCCTTTATATATTCCCCATCTGTAAAGGGTTTCCCTTTGGCAGCTATGCAATGAGCAATTGCGAAGCTGCATTCTGTCGCTTTAGGCTTCGTTCCAGTTATTCCACAAAAAAAGGTTACTTGTTTCTTATAACCAGAAACAGCTCTCTTTATAGTTTCACATTTCTCATCGTCGCTATTAAATGTGGACTGATGTTTGGTTTGGAAATGTCTTTGTACACTTGACGTGCGGCATACGACACTTTCGCGACATATCGCACATACAGCACGATCCTTTAGTTGTATAAATCCATATTCATTCGTCCAATAGTCTTGAAACCCGCGAACATTTAGTTTTTGTTTCTTACCCTCCATTTGATTAAATATGGATGAATTATAACAAATATTAAACCAATAAGATACAAGTCTTCACAACAAAGTTATAACGGAAAGTAACGACCAGTATTAAACGAAATGCAAGTTTAACTGGTATTACAGGCAAATGGTGCGCAGTAGCAAAACGAGAAAGAGAGGGGCGAATGTCATTCCGGCTTGAACATACGTGATGTCCGCTTCGATAACTAGTCGGCGCTACGTATGTTTAATCCCTTTTACTCCGAATGCGCTCTCACTCACCCTTCGCGCAGATTTTCGTGACATTGGCGAGCCACGTTAGATAAATAATAATAATTTTCTCTTATTTAAAAATCACTTCGTCTCGATATTTTCGCGATTTCCCTGATTATTTGTAGAGTGCCATTCAGAACCCCATCGCGTGCCAAGCCTGGCACGCGTGCCATAGGTTGCCGACGCCTGATCTATATGGTTACAAATTATGTGTTGTAGTGTGTTTACCAGAATTTCGTTGTATTTTTCTTTGTATGATGTCATGTCAGCTTCTCTTAATAAACGTTCGTTAGGAAATCCTTGAGCTGGATAGGTATTATGAGTTTTGTAGTAGAAATGTTTCAAGAATCACCTTTGTATCGCCTTTATTGTGTGTATGTATTTCTTCGTGTGAGGTGTCAACTGCTGAACAATAATTCAGTAAGATATAAATTCGTTCAACGTCCTAATCACGAAACCTAAGGATTTTGTACATGCAGCTGCAACAGATGTGAGTTTGTTATTGAATGTATGCTGATTCCGAGAACGTTTTATTCAAATGTAATTTGAATCATGTTCCTTGTATAAGACATTATGTAACATTTGTTGGTATTAATACTGAGTCCGACATCGCTACACCAATTTTCAAATATCTGTACGCTTTGTGCTGTACGCTTTCCTGAAGTTTGGTACAGTCTGTGACACACGTAACTGCGTTGTAAAGCTTGATATCATCAGCGTAGATTAGAAACTTAAACTTCAGTTTATCACAAACACTATTCATTACTAAGAGAACAAGCAAGGGTCCCAGGTTCGACCATTGTGGTCGCCACTAGTCGAAACATATTCTGGGGACGGGAAGCCTTCGTCATATACGAACTGCCTTCTTTCGTATAAGTATGAAGCGATTACATCTATTATATTCCCATTGACATCTGATTGATTCAGGTGGTCAGGGCCGGTCCTAGCGGACGTGAAAGGTGTTAATAAAGGGTTTATTAATGTATAATGTTAACTATAATTACAGCATTACAGCATGTGAAGACGATCAAACTTGAACAAATCCTCGTAAACTACATACGTTTGAATCATCTCCTCCATGTTGTCGGATATATCTTGTGTGATTGTAAATAGGTTGGTTAAAGTCGAATTCTTCTTTACGAAGCCGTGTTGACGTTCATTTAATAGACTGGTTAATAGACTTTATTAAACCATTGAAAAAATACATAGAATACGCCAGGTCAAGATTGTAAAATTAGAATTAAATTTAAAATAGACAGTAAAACATTCTCCTACTAAAAACTATATATAGATATTGCACTTAAAATTAAAATATTTTCTGAAATTTGCACTACAAAAAATAAAAAAGAAGTGAAAAAAATATTAAACACGCATTTTAGACATTTATAATTTGAATTCAGGCTCCACCTTAAGATTTATCAATAGATACTCCTAGATACTGTAAACAGCTTTACGTATGAAGAAATTATGGATCGCAGGTTTTTTAAATGTTAATTTCCTCAACAGAGATTACTGTACAGTTTAATTGCATTTATCCTAGGACTACGTTCAGAGACAGACAGTGGCAAGAGGCAATCCGCATTTTTTTTCTAATTATCATGAACATTTAGTTGATATTCTGCCAAGGAAGTCGAAGATACAAGAAAATTTGATAGATCAGCTAATTATGAAAATTTTAAAAATCAAAATGTGATGAAATTCTTTTGGGCAATTGGTAGCCCATGAGGTTGCTCAGGTTAAGGATATGTCCAAGAGAAAGGCCTTAAACGGCACAATTATGAACCTAATATATACAGAAGACAATTAGTAAAACCGTATCATGTATTTTATATGTATATTATATATAAGACGTTGGTGGGTTAGGCCTATAGGCCTATAAACAGAGATAGAGAGAAGAAAGGAGAGTTTAGAAGATTGTCACTTGAAATTAAGTTACATGGTGTACAATGGTTTTTCTGCTACACGCCGGCATTATTTGATCATTTACTACCAATTATGGGACCTAATTTAAAAGAAGAGGAATATAAGAAAACCATTAAGTCCACAACAGCGACTAGCAATCACTCTGAGACAAAGTGATTACAAAGATCTTTTGACAGAATTAAACTAGGGTATAGTTTCTTTTGTAGATTTTTAGCTACTGGAGATGGTTATTTTTCATTGCAAACAGCTATAACCTTGGAAAATCAAATGTGTTACCAGAACCATCTGAAGCAGAATTGAAGAAGACAAGACTGCTGTAGTTTTATGGAAAATTACAATGTGAACATTGGGGCATATGGCTCAATTAGTGATCGAGGAATATTTAGCTCGGAAAAAATAATGAACAAACAGATTAATTTTCCTCCAAATGACACATTACATAGTAGTAATACACCAATGGATAATTTTTTTGTTTTTGTTGGGGATGCTGCTTTTCCACTGTGTGAAACAATAATGCGTCCATGTGCAGGAAAAAATTTAAACATTGTAAAAGCAGTGTTTAATTATCGATTATCACGTGCTCGACGAGTCATTGAGAATAGATTTGGTATCATGGCTGCCAGGTGGCGAATATACCATAGGGCAAGTTTTGCATCACCTACTACTGTAGATAACATCATAAAATCCAAGCCAAAGAACGGTACTGTTCTACCAAGTATGTAGACAATGGAGACATTTTGAGGATATTGAGACAGGAGGTAGGTTCTATTATGTAAACATGCCATAGACTTGGCAGTAATAATGCCACATTTACTGCAAATAAAACTAGAAATAACTTGGCGAAATATTTGTTCACTGCTGCTGGTTTTAAACAGGGACAAATTGAATATGTCAAGCGTACATAATTTATTATTTATTTATAGTTATAAAAATATAATAATATACATATAAAATACATGATACGGTTTTACTAATTGTCTTCTGTATATATTAGGTTCATAATTTTGCCGTTTAAGGCCTTTCTCTTGGACATATCCTTAACCTGAGCAACCTCATGGGCTACCAATTGCCCAAAAGAATTTCATCACATTTTGATTTTTAAAATTTTCATAATTAGCTGATCTATCAAATTTTCTTGTATCTTCGACTTCCTTGGCAGAATATCAACTAAATGTTCATGATAATTAGAAAAAAAATGCGGATTGCCTCTTGCCACTGTCTGTCTCTGAACGTAGTCCTAGGATAAATGCAATTAAACTGTACAGTAATCTCTGTTGAGGAAATTAACATTTAAAAAACCTGCGATCCATAATTTCTTCATACGTAAAGCTGTTTACAGTATCTAGGAGTATCTATTGATAAATCTTAAGGTGGAGCCTGAATTCAAATTATAAATGTCTAAAATGCGTGTTTAATATTTTTTTCACTTCTTTTTTATTTTTTGTAGTGCAAATTTCAGAAAATATTTTAATTTTAAGTGCAATATCTATATATAGTTTTTAGTAGGAGAATGTTTTACTGTCTATTTTAAATTTAATTCTAATTTTACAATCTTGACCTGGCGTATTCTATGTATTTTTTCAATGGTTTAATAAAGTCTATTAACCAGTCTATTAAATGAACGTCAACACGGCTTCGTAAAGAAGAATTCGACTTTAACCAACCTATTTACAATCACACAAGATATATCCGACAACATGGAGGAGATGATTCAAACGTATGTAGTTTACGAGGATTTGTTCAAGTTTGATCGTCTTCACATGCTGTAATGCTGTAATTATAGTTAACATTATACATTAATAAACCCTTTATTAACACCTTTCACGTCTGTTAGGACCGGCCCTGACCACCTGAATCAATCAGATGTCAATGGGAATATAATAGATGTAATCGCTTCATACTTATACGAAAGAAGGCAGTTCGTATATGACGAAGGCTTCCCGTCCCCAGAATATGTTTCGACTAGTGGCGACCACACTGGTCGAACCTGGGACCCTTGCTTGTTCTCTTAGTAATGAATAGTGTTTGTGATAAACTGAAGTTTAAGTTTCTAATCTACGCTGATGATATCAAGCTTTACAACGCAGTTACGTGTGTCGCAGACTGTACCAAACTTCAGGAAAGCGTACAGCACAAAGCGTACAGATATTTGAAAATTGGTGTAGCGATGTCGGACTCAGTATTAATACCAACAAATGTTACATAATGTCTTATACAAGGAACATGATTCAAATTACATTTGAATAAAACGTTCTCGGAATCAGCATACATTCAATAACAAACTCACATCTGTTGCAGCTGCATGTACAAAATCCTTAGGTTTCGTGATTAGGACGTTGAACGAATTTATATCTTACTGAATTATTGTTCAGCAGTTGACACCTCACACGAAGAAATACATACACACAATAAAGGCGATACAAAGGTGATTCTTGAAACATTTCTACTACAAAACTCATAATACCTATCCAGCTCAAGGATTTCCTAACGAACGTTTATTAAGAGAAGCTGACATGACATCATACAAAGAAAATACAACGAAATTCTGGTAAACACACTACAACACATAATTTGTAACCATATAGATTGTCCAGCTGTTCTACAAAGACTCGACTTCCATCTCCCGTCCTCTTCACTCCGTGAAAAACTGACTTACTTCCAAAGTGCCAACCACAACGCTATTCGCGAACTCACCAGTTCTGAAAATGATATGTGTATATCATAATATTTAAAAAAACCACGAAATGTTTTGCGCCTCCGGTATTACAACTAATACGTGTACCACTTAGAAATTACTATTTTGTTTTGTATTGTTACCGTTGGGAAATAAATTAATAACTATTACTCTATTACTAAATATGTCAAAATGAGTCAAAATGTGTCAAAATAAGTCAAATTGTGTAAGAACGTGTGAAATTCTGTCAAAATGTGTCCACATGTATCAAATTGTGTGTCATATTTTCTGGAAGTGTATTATTTTTGTGAGATCTGCTCCATAGCAGAATAGATTATACCGAATTAGTTTCTCAAATTAACTTTAAAATTGCTTGGGAACTTTTTTATAATAATGTTGCTTGCAATATGTGAAATAAATCTCCTATTCAGGTAAACACTTCAAATTTGAACCAATTATCTTCTGAGTGCGATATATTCAATGACAGTAGAAGACGTATACCGTTGGCTGCTTTAGAATTCCATCCCCATTAGTATACAGTTTTGTTATATGTTCAATCTACAATTTAAACATTAAAATGAAAAAGGCAAAAAACATCATAATTACCCCACCAACAAATCTGTCCAACGAAACAATTAAACATGGTAATTTTTGTTTAAACTATCAAAAGTTATCCCGTTATCTTCTTCTGACATCTGCGACCTAAGTAAGGCATTCGACTGCATATCACATAAGACAGCAGCAGACACATTTTAGAGATATGCAGTTCAACTCTAAATCAATAAATATTGGAGTATCGCAGCGGTCAATATCGGGCCAGTGTTATTTCTCATTTACATAACTGATTTGCCAGATGCGCTGCCACAAACTATAGTGTATGCATATGATAGAACCATAATAAATTCAAACAAGAATAAGAATATATAACCTTCTATAACAGACACCATGATGCCCTAAATAAGAATAAAACTGAAACCATACTGTTTTCTACACGAGAAATACCCATCATAAGCTCGCCATCGGTGAAGTTCTTTGGACTGCATATTGATCCTAAACTAACCTGGCAAATTTACATATACAAATTAGCGAGCAGTTTATCTAGGAATACGTACGCACTGCGGAAGCCAGGATCGTACTAAAACCAGTACTATTCACAGCGTACTATGCATTATTTCAAGCTGTACATTGCTTTTCTATTCTTACGTGGGGCCATTCCTCGCATATCAAGAAAATATTCCTACTCCAAATGCGCGCAATTACAATTATAGGTAATTTAAATTTCAGGGCAAGTACTCGAGGTACCTTCAAGTGGCTGGGCATCCTAACAGTACCATCAAGGTATGTACTGAAATGCCTACTTGACGCCAAATTGAATTGCACACACAACAAGCCTATAACGTAATACCAATTTACGGTATAATTCATAAAGGCAGAACCGGTATTCTTTACTATGTCCCCCTATTCTACCCATGTTAGGGGAAGACTCTAGGGAATGCGGCGATAGGGCTAAAAAGAAACCTCTTCTCTTTACAACGATATTTCGCTCTTACCTCACGATTTACTAAAAAACCAGCCAATTACAATGGTATACAAGGTAAATGTGTGAAAAATAATTAATAAAATGTTAACATGTAATAGTTTTAATATATATATATATATATATATATATATATATATATATACATTTAAACGGAGCGCCTTTCCTAATCAACCTACATAAAAAAGGTCATCTACCAATAAAAAAGACAATTAATCAAAGAAGCTTCAAAGTACTGCATCATAATGTCCAATCTCTAGGAAACAACGTCTCATTAGAAGCTGTAGCAGAACAGGAACATTACTGTAATTTCCTATGTACCACTGAGCATTGGCATTCTTCAGTTGAACAGATAGGGGTGCCTGGCAATAAACCATTACAAACTAATTTCATATTTCTGCCAATAATCACATCAACAAAGAGGATCTGCGATATATTATTGTGATGCAGAATTTCCTAAGAGATTATAACATTTAAATGAAATAAACAATTTCGTGAGTTGTATGTTTTTGAATGGGGTTCTCTACAAATGTAATAATCTCAATATAGCCATAGTTTGTATATATAAATCTCAAAAGGGCGACGTAAATTTATTTCTTGACAACTACTGCACATGCTGTTTATATATATATATATATATATATATATATATAAGGTAGATACTTCAACATCGATTTCCTAAGAGATTCATCAGAAAGCATATATTTCCAGGAACTAGTAGCTTCATATGGCAGTGCTTTTACAGTAGACGAAACTACCAGAATCACAAATACGACGAAAACCCGCTTGGATATACTCACAAATGCCAGGTAATATAGATCACAGATTATATACTACTATAGATGGTTATCGACCATAATAATATTGAGGACCGTGGACCCCTGACGGTTGGACCCGTAAACTTTTTATTATATCATTTGGTCGGAGGATGGGGTTAATTATATAAACTTCAAATTTTTTTATATTAAATAATTGGAATAAAATCACGAACAAAATATGATTTATAAAAAATATGCTACATGTATACAGAATATTAAGAACAGAGTAACTATTGAACACTTCTGTGTAGACTTTGTCCGGGTCAGTGATCCCTCCGTTCTTTTGTACTTCTATTGAGTGTACAACTTATCTTCCAGTGCTTTCAGATTCCCTGATTCGTTCTGCTTCTAACAGTGGTGATTAGCCTTTCGTCATAGTAAAGCGTGTCTAAGTGTTGCTTCAATGTTTTCATCCCTCCTTCTTTTACCATTATATATTTTCTTCTTATTTTCCTATTAGGTTCCTGGTATAGGTTTTATATTTTGTATCATAAATACTGTAGTATCACTATTTTGACATTGAATCCAAGAAACATTACCGAGTTAACATCCATATTTAAATTCATTAATCACATGTCACAAAATGTCACAATACTGTTTGTAAATTATTTTAATGCCAGATTTGTTACCATGGTATTATTTATACCGTCAGCGCCTCTCACGGTTGGAAGCGTTAACAAATGCTCTGGCACGGCCTCCCCATTTACCGACGACACCCCCTGATATAGATGGATATGCAACAATCAAAAGACAATATAACTTGGGAAAAGCGAAATTTTTTCCATGGGAACATTGAATTCCTCCTGGTGTTGGAAGAGGAATGTCGGCAGAAGGTATATGAAGAAGATGATACAAATATCAAATTCGCTAGGTTTCGATACTTTTTTCAATATTTATTTAATTTGCACTTTTTCAAAAGCAAAATGCACTCCAAACGAAAGTCCATAAAATATCTAGCAATGAAATAATATCCAATGGCAAGAATCAACTTCTAATATTCCAAATATCTCGAAGTTCGGACGCTAAAGTTATATTTTCCAAACTAAACCGAGAATAAAAGCATTCATTAAACGCGACTGAAAAAAATTATCTAAATAACCAAATACTGACCTCGCATAATCAGACAAAAACTATATGGAAGGTCGTTAAAAGTATTGTAGGGAAAGTTGAAACAAACAAGAACTCGTTTGTCCATACTATTCTCGTAGGTTCTTTAACCATGAGGTTCGACGCCCTACAGCTCGTCTTCTTTGGATTTTTCCCTGCGTAATTAGTTAGAGAATCGAGTTTCTCTCTCCCCGGTTAATGTGTCCTAAATACTCGAACTTTCGTTTTTTAATCGTGAGGATCAATTCCTTTTCTTTATGCATTTTTCGCATGACTTCTTCGTTGTTTACTAGCTCCGTCCATGGTATCTTGAGCACGCGGCGGTAAATCCAGATCCACAACTCTAGCTTTTTTTAATGTCCACGCTTTCATCCCATACTGAGATAATATAACAACTCTTTCGAATATGTCGTTTATTAATATGGGTGGGATAATATTGTCAGTTCTTTCTGACTACCATAATTTAAATTTTAATCAAATTAATTTTGAGTCCAATGATTGACTAACCGTGTTATCACAGTATCGTCCGCGTGTTATTAATAGTTTGCCCGTTTACAGCTATTCTACCAGTCTTCGTTAATGACTTGACACTCTGAATACATATTAAATAGTACCGGCGATAATATGCATCCTTCCGAACTCCCCTTCGTATGTCCAGTTCGTTAGAGTCATGTCCCTCCACATTTATTAGAGCTTTCTGATTCCAGTACAAGGTTTTAATTATTCGGATGTCATTATAGTCAAGGCCATATTATTTCGATTAACCGGTCGTATTTTACATTATCGAAAAATCTCGAAAAATCGAAACACCGTTGGATTATGACATTCATTGCAAATAAAGCCTCCTGTGTGCCTAAATAACTATGAAACCCGAACTGTGTCTCACTAATATCTGATTCTAACTTCTTGTATATCTAACTATGAATGATTTTTACGAAAACTTTTAATGTACGACTCATCAAATTTATTGTTCTAAAATTTGAACAATCCCCTGCATTGTGCTTCTTTGGTAGTAGAATAAATATGGACTTTATTACAGCCATTATTGTGGTATAATTCCTGTCATATAAATGGTATTATACAGATTTACCATGATTGAATTTTGTCTTCCTCAATTAGTTATTAAGAATATCTACTGGTATCTCATCTGCATATATTACTTTTTCAGCTGTTATTAATGGTCCCTGGAAAGTTTCCTTTCTATTTCATTTCTAGGTGTCCTCAAATAGTTGTATGTATTCTTCCCATATTTTGAACATTTTTTTCTATATCCACTATAATATTTCCGTTGTTGTCTTTTATTATCCCATTCTGCTGTTTCCTTCCCTTGTCACAGAATGTTTGATTTTTGTATGCAAGTTAGAGGAATATAACCTCATTTGAAGCAACTCTATCTCTTCACATCGATTTGCCATGTATGTTTCTTTGGCATCTATAATTTTTAAACTTATTTTTTGTTCTTATCTCTTTGTATTTATTCATATCCTTGTTTTTGTATTGTCTTCTTTGTCGTCCAGTTTACACCATGTGTTTATAATCACTAAATTTTTAATCTGAGAGAATTAAATGAGTTTGTTCCCTAGTTTCTTTCACCAAGAGCGTATGGACCCACGCAATCCTCAACTCTTCCATTCCCATTTTTAGCATTAAGGTCGCCTAGAACAATGGTGACATCTGAGTTCTTGACTATCTGCATGATTTCTTCCAATTGGTTGTAATATCAGAAAAACTGCTAGTGGTAGATATGTAAATTATATCATTCGAAATGAGCACACAATGTTTCTACAGCCAGTGAAGAGGTGATAATGAAATACATAAATTGAAAAATTAAAAATTTAAAAAGCGTAGGAGTAGATTAAATACCCACTGAAATAATAAATATTTTATGTAATATACTAAATTCATCTTCATCTTTATCTTTCCAAACCCTCTAAAAGTCGCAAGAGTTATTCCCGTTTATAAAAAATGGAGATGCATTGATGGTAGATAATTAGACCCATCAGTATTCTCACTGTATTTTCCAAGATCTTTGAAACAGTAATGGCAAACAGAATAGTATCCTTTACCAATACTATGGACTCATAACGGCAAGCCAGCATGGATTCCTAAAGAATCATAGCACGGAAATAGCACTAGTGTATTATGTCAAACGTATCTTGTCAGCGTTAGATTCAAACATGATATTCTCCTTGAAAAGCTATGGTCTCCGTGGAACAGCCAATACGTGTAAATTCGAAACCAGAACAACAAATTCAGATCAAATATGTTGTACACCAGTGAAGGAGTCCCACAAGGCAATATACTTGGACCTTTGTTGTTTGTTAAATTTATTAATGATATCGCCACATGTGCCAATAATATACACACTAATCGTAAAATATGCTGATGATACGAACCTGCTCATTCAAGGGTCTGATTATCCATAATGTGTAACGGCAGTAGATGGTAGAGGAATGGTTCTCGATGAACCATCTACTATTAAATACCACTAAAACGTATTGCGTGGTTTTTAAAATCACCAAAGCCACACCAACACCAAACTACTTAATATTAAACAACAATAAACTAACTCTAACTAGTAACACTAAATTCCTCAGCATCCACATCGATGAAAACCTTAATTAACATTGTCACGTTGCCAATCTAGTTAAGAAGTTGTCTTCAAGTGCCTAAATATTACGGGCCTTAGATAATATACACACACATGTTCTAAAAATAGTTTACTATACGAATATTTACTCACACATCAAGTATGGTATAGTGGTTTGGGGTGGCAGTACGCATTTAAATAAAGTGTTCATCTCCCAGAAGAAAACTATTAAAATAATGTTCAACAAGAAAACCATACACTCCTGTCGCGGTGTTTTCTGAAGAAATAACTGTCTGTATCTTTGAAATCCTTAGAGGCTACCACAAACAAGTATTTATTCATGGCGCACCAAAGATCACACTAACATAACACGTGATACACGTCAGACATGAGATATATTGCCCATAAGAGAGAGGTATCCGAAAGAGATACAAATATGCCCGTTTTTTCAATTCTATAACAGACTTCCTGAAGACATTCGCACCAAAGAAAATATTAATACATTTAAAACGAGTGTTTTTAACTTTTTATGTGATTTAGTACTACTTTCACGAATATCTAGTGTGAATGTTATGTAATACTTGTATCTATTTATTTATCAACCTGTTTCTCTAGGCCATCTATTTTTTAATGTGTTAAGTGTACTTCTACTTGTATTCAATTTCTAGATTATATATTGTATTTTTTGTGATTTTATTGCCCCTAGTCACTTGCTCTCTATTTTTAATGTATTGAATGTATTTTAGTGTTTATGTAATAGTCAACATGGAGAAGAGTAAAGTACTCAGTCGTAAACCAATTGACAAAATCAGTGACAAACGAGCAGTTATGTACTTCGATACACGAAACTCTGAAACTCTCTCTCATCACACCTATCAAACTGCAATATTTTCAGAAACATCTTCTATGCAAACTAAGGAAATTGAAGTTAAGCAAGACTAAGCAATACTTTCTAGAAATGTTAAGTACCCCATCTATATAATTGCGAAACAGTGAATCTAATGCTTGATACGTTTTATAGTAAGATTCAACACCTTTTCTTCACGGAATGTTTCTGAAAATGAAATCAGATCGTACAAATAAAACAGAAATAATAATACGTGGTTACATCCGCAGTGTATGAATTATTTAAATTATTACAAAAAATAAATGCCATAGATAAACGCATTAATAGTTTATTTTACCATTAACGATATATTGAGCTTAAGAAAATTTACAAAAATGTTATTCAAATTCATAAAATAGACGCTATGAACCGAATGAGGAAATCTAGAAAATAATAAAAGAGGGCATTTATTTTAAAGCAAATATAGATAATATACACACTTTAGTCGAAGCAACAGGAAATCTTAAGCCGGCCATACACGTTCCGGTATACCGAAGAGGTAAACCTGTCGGTTTTCCTCTCCGGTTTGCCTGCACAGTGTCAGCCGGCCACACACGTTCCGGTAAACCGGAGAGGTATACATGCGCAAAGACCTATACAGCTAAACCCGAGCGTATGTATGAACGTTTAGGTAAACCTGCACAGGCATAGTGAACGTATAAGCGACCGGAGTATGAAAATTGGATTATTTCTATCTGCAACGCTCCGTTTTGGAATACACACAGTAGGTAAACCGTATTGGGCTCACAGTTCACATTTTAGTAGAATGGCGCCAACATCTACACAAGACGCAATTGCGGTCCTCGGTCTCCTGCTTGCTGCATCCACAGCCAAGCAAAATCTAAGAAAAAACGCGAAAAGTGGTGCAAAAAGTGGTTGCTAAAAAGAAACCAGTACACGCATATTAATGTATAGCAAGAAAGAGTAGAATCCGTGGATTACCCTTATTACTTACGTATGAACGAATCTGTGGACAATTGCTTTCACTAGTGTCTCCTATTATAGAAAAGGAAAATACAGTAATGAGAGAAGCTATTTCTCCGAATGAAAGGCTAACAGCTACTCTGAGATTTCTTGCGACAGGACGGTCATACGAATGCCTCAAATTTTCAACTTTAATATCGCCTCAAGTACTTGGCAAAATTATTCCCGAGACTTGCAGTGCAATATCCAAAGTTCTGCGACCATATATGCAGGTGTGTATAACAAAATAATTATTACATTTCAATTATTGTTTTTTTTATTAATCATATAACGTTAATTACAATATAATAACACACGTATTAGATATACATTATAATAATAAAATTTAAAAAGCACGGCTGGTAATGAGAAAAGTAAGTAGATGTCGATTCGGTCGGAGACGATGAATAGTGGGTGTTATTTGGTAATACGGGTGATACGAATTGATTTTCGACATACGGGACTAACGTCTGAATTATATGAATTTGGGCTAGGACTTCCTGAAGTACTTGTCATATTTTCCATAGTACATATACCCTAAAGTACGCTGACGTGGAGGTGGGGCAAGAGTACCAATTTCAGCTTCAAAAAGTATGTCATTGATCATTTTTTCAGCAATCATCTGTTGACGTTTCTCCAAACCTTAATAGCCACAGTTTTCCCCAAAAGATCAACGGTCTTCTTGTGCTTGGGGTGTTTTGAAATGATCTCGCACTGACAGCAAAACATCTGTGGTCAAGTCATTGTGTTTTTTTTTAATGAAGTTGGGTCTGGAGTTAAGTGTTCGAGGCTTTGCTGACGTATCATATTCCTCATAATTGTCCCTTGAAACGTCATTCCCCGAATTCTCGGACAGTGACATTTCTCTCTCTTCATCGTTTCCTGAAAATAATGTATATGGTTTAGTGAAAACAACTAATTACTTATGAATTTGTGTGTGTTACAGTTTCCTAATTCCGCTGACAAATGGAAAGAAATTGCAAATTCGTTTGATGAGCGTTGGAATTGTCCACATTGTATCGGTGCTATGGATAGGAAGCACATCGACATAGTCCCCCAGAACAATCTGATTCTTATTATTACAATTATAAAGGGAGGCATAGCATAGTTCTTTTAGCAATAGTGGATGCAAAACACCAATTAATTTTAGCAGATTTTGGGTAAAATGGACGCATTTCAGATGGAGGTGTTCTTCAGAATACTAGATTTTTTTAAAAACTGGAAGAGAATGAATTAAATATTCCACAGCCCGAAGACGTTGATGCAACATTCAGAAAAGTTCCTTATGTATTTGTTGCTGACGATGCTTTTCCGCTTAGAACGGACATATTGAAACCATTTAGACAATCCCAATTAGATTCTTCTGGCAAAGAGATTTTTAATTACAGATTATCTCGAGCAAGACATATTGTAGAGAATGCATTCGGAATACTTGCTTCGCGATTTCGTATTTTCTATACAAAAATTAATTTAGAACCACAGATTATAGTAAAAGTGGTGACGGCCACGTGCGCCCTGCATAATTATTTGATTGAGCGAGAATCTAGTTGTTATGTACCTCTAAACTGTTTGTATCAGGAAAATACTGAAGATAGGACTATTCATTCTAAAGGTTGCGATACTTCACAGTCGAGTATGATAGCACTTGAACGTCGAAACCAGGGGGCTATCCCTCATAGTGCTAAACAAGTTAGAGATAATTTCATGGGATACTTCACGAATCATGGTAAAGTGCCATGGCAAAATTAAAGGGTTTTCAGAAATACTCCAGTACCAGAAGAAGAAAATTAAAATTTAAACAGTATTATTATTTAAATATAAAGTAAATAAAGTGTTTTACGTCTGTTGAGGCCTAAGTGTCTGTAGCTATGCTACCCTCCAGCCTACTATCCAGAACTATCCAGAGTAATGCAATAGGCATACATGTACATGATATTAAATGACATATTAATTTTCAGTATTGAAAACGAGGAATTATATAACACAACAAAGAGTAGCGATATCCAATACAGGTCTGAAATGAAATAGAATAATTATGTAAACCATACACTTTCATGGGCATTGAATTTATATCGCCAGCATGCAATAATTTGTATAGCCGGTCAATTAGAAATAGTATCTGAAAAACGGTCAGGCCTGGAGAGTACATTTTATTTTGAATGTAATATTTGCAGTCGAAAATATACACGTTCAACCTTTCTTGAAACATTAAATATTAATAAAGGTTTGGTATGGGGTACGCTTGCTACAGGAAGTATATTTTTAACAATAGATACATACAACATAACGAGGATCATTTGAAAGACGAGCATATATTGCAGCAATGAGATCAATGATGGTGTGAAATGGTAGATTGCCATTTCACACCATCATTGCATATAAGAAAGCAGTGGGCGAAAGTCCTGGTGACTTTATATTACATCCCAAAATAAGAAACATGTCTCCAGAAAACTAAAACTAAGTGAATGCGGCAACAATTCTTCTAAAATTAAAGTAAGAAGGAAAATATAAAATACATTGATTATGGACAGTATGCTGAACAACCTGTATTATTTTCCAGGTTACACCAGAAGATTTAAAATGATCTCAATAGAGACAGTTGGCCAATTTAACAATATATATATATATATATATATATATATATATATATATATATATATATATATATATATACTACCTCTACCTCTTATTCTTTTATTTCCAGTTCTTGCTTCCCATACCTATTTTGTTTCATTCTTTTTGTCCTTCATTATTAAATGTCCCCACCAGTTTAGTTGTTTCTTTTCTATATACTTTTCTATAGCTTCAATTCCCAATTCTTCTCTGATGTCATAATCTCTAATTCTGTCTCTTCTCGTAACTTGTTATACTCCTCTGAGATATTTCATTTCTATTGCCTGTATTCCACTTTTGTCCCTCTTCGTTAGTTACCAACGTCTCGCTCCCATATGTCAGTATATGTCTATATATGGTTTTGTATATATTTATTTTTGTCCTTCTGCTGATCTCTTTTTTGTTAATCAGTATATTGCTCAATGCGTGGTATGTTTTAACTGTGTTGTTTACTCTGTTACTAAGTTCACCTTCCATTTTTCCGTCTTCTGTCAGTGCTACTCCTAGGTATTAGAATTGTTCTACTTGCTCTATTTTGTGTTGTACTATATTTATATTTAGTTGTTCTATCCGAGTTCCTATTATCATCACTTTTGTTTTATTATAATTCATTTTCATATTATACTTTTCTAGATGCCTATTCCATACACTCAGGTTGTGCTGCAGATTAGCTACATTTTCTGCTATCACTACGACTTTATTTGCTTTTTTGATTTCTGGTTTCATGCTCTTCATTATTTCCTCCATGTATATGTTAAATAACGTAGGACTGAGCCCACCTCCTTGTCTTAGTCCAGTGAGTGTCTTAAATGTTCTTGATGTTTGTCCCTTGTGTATTTACATGCGTGTTGTTATATATGTTTTGTATTAATTCGACTGTCTTTCTTTCTACACCTCTCTTTTCCAGGATTTTCCATAATTTATTTCTTGGGATCATGTCGAACACTTTTCTAGGTCTATGAATCCTAAATATGTGTTTTTATTATTTGTAGTTCTTTTTTCCGTGATTTATTTTATTGTGAAGATGTTTTCCTATGTGGATCTTCCTTTTCTAAAACCACATTGCGATTCTTCTACTGTCTGTTTTATTCTTGCTATTATTCTCTTGTTTATTGTCTTTTCTAATATTTTCATCCTTATACTTATTAGTGTTATATGCCTCTATAATTTGAGCATTACGTCTTATCCCCCCGTTCTTGTGTATCGGTACGATTAGTACTGTTTGCCAGACATTTTGTATGATATTTGTGCTCCATATGTTGTTCAGTAGTTTCCGTAGTTTTTCTTTACCTACCGGGCCCAGGTGCTTGATCATTTCCGCTGTAATCTGGTCTTGTCCTGGTGCTTTTACTATTTTTAATTCCCTTATTATTTCCAGTAGTTCTTGTTCCTTGATACTCTCTGTATCTGCTCCTGTATTGTTCTTGTCTCTAATTCTTGTCTTTTGTTCTTTGTCGTTATTTGAGGTCAGTAATTCTTCAAAATATCTTTCTAATATTTCTTCGTTATCCTTCAGCAATATTCCTTGTTTGTCTTGTATGTATCTTATTTCTTGTCCATTTTCTTTCTTGCAATCTTTTAGGGTTTTATAAAGTAGCTTCCTTACCAATTCTGCTGTTGAAGTCACCCGCAACGAAAACTTCTCCTTTGGCTGTTTCGGTTGTTTCGCGAGTTGCTTCCAAAATGCTTCTTTGTTCCTTACTACATCATCTTCATTTGGCCCATATACTATAATTATTGTTCTGGCGCTGTTAGTTTCTTTTAGTGTTACGCTTAGTATCCTTGGTGATATTTCTTGCCATGTTTCTATTGGTGTTCGATGTCTCTGTGTATCCTAGCTTCGGCTGCCCTTTTATCCTTGTCTATTTATGTATCCTATTTTCACTCTTTTTCTGTCCTGCCTTTCCTTCCTTGCTATCTCCCTTATCTCGTATTGTATTTCTCTCTCTTTGTGGGACAGGTAATCTTCTATGTATATATGTTGTCCTCTCAGCTTGTATTTGGTTGCCATTATTTTCATTTTATCTTCAAAAGATTCCATATCCACAATGTTTATACTATTTCCATCATTTTGTTTATCGTTGTTACCTTCGTTATTACTAACTTTTCTCTGCTGTTATTTTATTATTTTGGTTTGTTTTTCTAGCTCGATGCTGTTGTCTAAATCTGCTTACTTTCTTTTATGTGCTATTAACTCTCTTGTTGTTATATTCTTTCCTGTTTGCGCTTTCCACCTTATTATTTTGTTTTGTTTTGTTTATTTGATTTATTTTTAGTCCTGCTTTGCTCTTTCCATCTTACGCTCGCGCAGCGCTAGTCCCGTCGCCCCGATCGTCTCCTCGGAGACGACTTAACCTCTGAGTGCCGCTTATTTTTGTTCTGCAGCCACTTGCGCCACTATCTCTTTGTTTTTTTTTTGCTTCTCACTATTATTCTCCGCTTCCACCACTCTTATACTATATCCATCGTATAGTTGTAATTCTATTGAATATGGCAATATAAATGAATCTGCTGAACTTTTCATTCATGCTCAATATAATTTTTTGCCAGCTTCGTCCGACGGTAAGACACATATATTGATTATGTATACCTATTTTTTAAATTTTTGGATTCTTAGGAGAAAATGAAATAATTGAAATTAAATGCTGCTTAAAGTTATCGAGCGGAAATGGATCAAATTGGAACGTTTTATTTAATTCGGTACCATATCCACAAAGAAAAAATTAAACATTTTCGTTAAAAGTGAATCATATATATTACTTTATCAGATTTGTAATTGCAATTATAATAGTTTATTATATATATATATATATATATATATATATATATATATATATATATATATATATATATATATATATATATTATACCTATTTTATTGTAAACATTATACCTATTTACAAATATTTATATACAATCTTGGTTCAAGGGCAATTGGAGTGACAGATCGAGAAAGGTTTTTATCAATCCTGATGTAGACATTTTTGTACAAAATATCCGAAGAGATAAAGTAGTTTGGCAGCAGCACATGGAACAAAGGTTGGTTCGGTTTTACACTAATGGAATTCTACCAGGAATAATTTTAAAAAGAATAAAAAAAAAATGAAATGTGTGGATACGTTTTTTATATAATATTGTTATTGTTACAGCCGAATTCTTAATAAATTATTATCGCCTAAGATACTAATATCTTTCATTATGCACCTAGTGAAGAAATGTTACATTCTTTTCACATGACGTCAATATATTGTCGTTATTATGAATATGAATATGAATATTTTATTTGTCATTTTCAGCGAAACTTAAATAGTTAAATAAAATAGGGTAACATTTATTTACATGGGTCTACCTATAAACTAAATTTCAAAACAATATGACATATTTTATACTTTTTTGTTTATAAATATTTTTTAACTAAAAATTGTTTAAAGCTACCTGCTAATATTCTTAATGAAATAGTGAATACCCGAAAAAAAAAACATATAAAGTAGTTTTTGAGAAAATGACTTTGGAAGATTGTATGTAGAAATATCGGGTACAGCAGCCTTAATAAAGATTTCATAAATATTGCACAAGACATAAATGAACCAGACCGATCAGCACAAATAAATGCTTCAAATAACTACATAGAAGCTAACAGAATACATATTAAGCCAACCGACAATATGGAAATATAACAAATACCTACAGATGTTTGTAAAAATACAGCGTCGGTGTAGATGGCATTCCTGGTCCCATAATACAATTAGCTTCACCATAGATAGTGTATCTACTTGTACATATAATCATAATGTCCTTTCGGACTGGTGTTTCTCCGGAATCATTGAAAGATTCGAATATGCTTCCCTTAGATAAGCAAAAGACCGATAGCCCTGCTAAGTCGACTAGCAAAAAGATTTGAAAAATACTTCTATAAACGATTATACTCATTTATTGTATACAATAATTTTATCTAATAGTCAACATGGTTTCCCTAAAAATAGAAATACAATTAGTACTATTAATATGATTTATAATACACTCAATAAGAATACATGTACTGTATTGTTATTTGACCTTAGCCGTGCTTTTGATAATGTGGATCATACAAATATGCAAAGTTAAGAAATTGTTAATTGAAACAGCAAATTATTCTGTTGATGATTTTCTTGGTGATGGTGAATTATTTGAGAATTCATATATTTCGGTATAGATTATTATTATTTTGAGACAAAACTAAATAAATACAATAAGTTTAGGCCACTTTAATATCTCAGAATATAAGTATTCGACAATAATCCAAATGCTACTTAACTTGGAATGTCTAGTGCAGAATTCGGATAATCTTGCTGTATCTGATCCAATTGTTGCAATTGGAGGACGATCCCAGAATTTTGCTGGTAATATCTCAAATCGATAACTTTAAAAAAGCAAACCAGAATAAAATCTATATGGATATGAGTATCTATGACTGGACGTCCTTATTTGAGAATGGTACTGGTGTAGATAGTATCTGCTGGACCTTTTTAAATATAATTCATGTATGTATGCTCCCAAATTCAATATTCCAATAATAGTTATACAAGTATAATAGTAGCATAATCCAAAAGATCAAATTAAAGAAGAGGTATAGATATGGTGACCATACATCATTTATTTAAGAAGACAGTCCTTTATTATATTGCTCTGTCCTATAACTTTATTTATTTTATAAAAGAGGCGTTTTGTCCTTTATTTTGAAAGTCGACTCGAAGTTTAAAATTTATTCTTTTAACCCTCAGTTGGTATGGTGGGGTAAAATCTGACCCGAGACGCTTTGTTTCCATTAATATCCCCACTCTCTTTTTGTGGAAGAACTCGTGTTGAAAATATATTACGCATGAAAATACCTGCCGTTATAGGCGAGGCAAGAATAAATAGACCGTCGAAGCCTATCGAAGCTTGGAAATTGATGTTTGATGATAAAATGTTGGAAATACTATTAGAACACACAAATGAGAGAATAACACAAATGGCAAGTAATTACGGAGATACATCACTAAACTGCCAATTTACAAACCATATATGTAAAAATGAAATGAATGCTTTTCTAGGTCTTCTTTTATTATCTAGTGCCTTCAAATGTCCTCATGAGGATCTATGTTCATTATGGGCTACTGATGGAACGGGCGTGACATATTTCGTTGCACAATGTCTTTGAAACGATTTTCTTTTCTTTTGGACGCATTACGTTTTTATGATAGTACTACTAGAATGGATAGAATAATTGATGGGGATAAAGTTTCCCCTATTTCTAAACTGTTCAACCTGATCCTAGTAAATTGTCAATCAAATTACTCTTGTGGCCAGAATATGACTATTAATGAAATGCTTGTGGCGTTTCGTGGGAGATGTAGTTATCAAGTTTATATGCCAACTAAGCCGAATAAATACGGCAAAAAGATTTTATGTTTTTGCGATGCAAAGACGCATTATTTACTAAATGCGTTTATATACTCTGGCAAAGACACATCCCATGCTAACCCAAGAAAATTATCTGTGCCTACACTAAGCGTTCTACAACTGATTCCACCAATTATAAATACGAGACGTAACATTACGGCGGATAATTGGTTTTCTTCCATGGAACTTGTTAATGAATTGAAGAAAGTCAATATAATATATACCGTCAATATAACTCTACGAAAGAACAAACGTGTTATACCACCTAAATTTTTGCCTCATAAGGATCGACCTGCCTTATCTTCAATAATCGGATTTACAAAGGACGTAACTATTTTATCGTACGTGCCAAGAAAGCGTAAGGCAGTCATAATGTTGTCATCGCTCCATCATACTAATACGATGGACAAAAAAAACTTCCAGAAATTATACAATTTTACAATTCGACAAAGGACGGCGTTGACAGTCTCGATCAGAAATGTGCTATAATATTACAATACAGGACGGAGAACTAGGCGCTGTGCCATGTGCAATATTTTTCGCAATACTCAACATTGTGAGAGTAAATAGCCATATCATTTTTGGTTTGAATTGGCAGAGACCTTATTCATGAACACCTGAAATGTAGAGCATTAATTTTTTAATTAATTAAAAAATAACCCAATTGAGATACGGAACATAATTTGGAGATTACTTGGGTTTGAAACTGAAGTAGACCAAAGACCAAAATATAATGGACCAGATGGGAAAACACTAAGGTGTTACATATGCCAAAATGACAACAAACATCCCCTTAAATGATTCGTGTGATAAGGGTGTATGTAAGTGTCGTCAATGCATTGAATAAAAATGCGATGAGGCAAATCACTTAAGCTTTTCTTAGATAGAGTTTTACTTTGTTTGTTTCTTTCAGATATAATGATAACTTGGAGTGTTAGTAATTAGAATTAAACCAAAGTGCAATTATTTTTTTAAATAATGTTTATTTTTAAATTTTTTTACATGAGTGCCAAATTTTACAGTGTTGTTTGATTTGTTCCTTGTTTCTATGATTTCGACTTTAATATACGTAATTTTACTCATAATGCTTAATTAATACACTAAAGATGTAGTAATCATCGACGAACATTTTTTAGTGACTGAGGGTTAATAATATATATTTAACAATTTAGTTTCGTGTACGCCATCACGACCAGGGTTATCACCGTGTTGTACATTGCTACATACGGCATATTTTACAGGAACGTCAAAAGAAATTGCTTTCAAAAACATTTGTAAAGTCGTAGAATTTTCTTTATGATTTTACATGCTGTATCTAATGTGATGTCCCCATCGAACGAATATTTTCATTGGTGAATAAATATGTGGACGAATGATAAAACACTATAAATAGTAAGCACAGTACAGGAACTATCAACTGTATGGAGTTTATGGACTATATAGAGCATGAACTGCGTTATTAAAAAAATAACGGCATTGGAGTTCCACAAAGATCCATTCTTGGGCCATTTCTATTCTTGGTATTTATCAACGACCTGCCGAGCAGTATCAAAGGATCAAACAACACTGTGTTATATGCAGATGATTCCAATATGATAATAATAGCGGATAATGAAATAGAGTTAACAATTAGATCAGAACTAGTGGTGGAGTCTATGTTAACATGGAGCAAAATGGCTTCGTGGTAAATGTACCAAAAACTAACATGGTTAATTTCATAAGTAAAAACAAGCACGTCAACAACTTGAAATATATCTCGATGAATAAAATATACAAGTTCTACAGATAAAATTTCTGGAATTTTTTGTTGACCATAAACTAACATGGCTGGATCATTTCGATTACCTATGTGGCAAACTAAGTCCGGCATGTTACTTAATAAAAAACTTGAAATCCACATATAGTTTAGAGGTATTACGACTAGCGTGCAATGGCATATTTCAGAGCTTACGAGCATATGGTTTATTATCATGGAGACCTAACACCCACATTAAAAGAATCTTTAATATACAGAAAAGAGTAATAAAATACATGGCAGGAGCTTCTTCCAGAGAGCATAAACCATTATTCCAAAGATTGGATATTTTAACGGTACCCTCCTTATATATCTATAAATTATTAATATATTTGCAACAAAATAAGCAATAATTACAACAAAAAAAAACTATCATACTCATGACACCAGATCTTACCAGGCACTACACATACCTTAGGCGACACTTAAGGTAATCAAAGATTCGAAATCCATGATAAAACATAACCAACTACATTAAAAAATATAGAAGAGATGAATATTTAAAGTTGAACTACGTCAGCTATTAATAAGAGCCTACTAATTAATTGAGTAGCTTTTAGAAGCATTTTAATTAATTGAAATGCGTTTTTGTTTGACTTTTGTTAATACTATATGTAGTCTAGTAACAAACAAATGTTTTTTTTTCTAGTTAGTTTTTTAGTTTTTGTTCTTCTTTGTATTATTAATGAAAAATTTCCCTTTCTAGGGCTTGTTCTGTTGGGAAACAAATAAATAAATAAAAACTGCCAAAACGAGTTAAAATGTATCGTAACGTGTCACAACGTGTCAAAACGTGTGTCAAAATATGTCAAGATGTGTCAAAACGTGTCAAAAGGTGTGAAAACGTACAATTGCGATGTAGTGGCGGTGAATATAGACACGTGTTTGAAAGCGATTCGTAGTGAAATAAAGTAGGACCTAGTGCGAGTAATATAGTGATTCTCACACCGCTGATTGCTGGCTACCGACGTGTGAAGAAATACAACAACGAAATAACATAAATAATAAAAACACTAAAACCAAACTCAACTAACACTAACAATAAGAGAACTGACCAACAGAATTTTTGAAAAATTATAAATAAGCGCCAATGCGCATTTCAAAAGAAGTCAAGTACAACCGCAGCGATTATCTATCATGTCTGGATAGACATATGTCGTGTATATCTTACATGCATCACATGTGTGAGGTCCATTGATGTCACAACTGCATCCTAGTGCGCACACCGTGGTTCGAAGCGTGAACGACTCGTCACGCTCAGTCCGTTTTTAATTTCTGGTGTTTTTTGCCGAGTCCTCTGCAAACGGGTAACCGGAAAAATGTACTCCTGCACTTTCTTCATCAGTGTTGCGTACCAGGGGCAGGATTATTCCTCCAATTTTCTACATATTGTTGTGTGGCGGTGAATATAGACACGTGTTTGAAAGCGATTCGTAGTGAAATAAAGTAGGACCTAGTGCGAGTAATATAGTGATTCTCACACCGCTGATTGCTGGCTACCGACGTGTGAAGAAATACGACGTGAAGCAAAACAAAACCAAACAAGTTGTGTAAAAGATAAACTACTTTTACTTTATGCGAACGAGTTTGTTTTCAACGAGGGAATTTCCGAAGTGCGTGAAAATAAATAATATTATCCTGAATTAAAGTCCCATACATGTGAAGAGAATATCCCTGCAGTGTTCTCCAGTATTTCTAAAGAATAATATCTATTAAAAAACACTTATTATAAAATATAATCAATACACAAAAATAAAAACTAGAAGAAAAAAACGAAAGATCTGATTCAGAAGAAGAAACTGAAGATGACCTAAAACAAATAATAAAAGGAATGCAAGAACTAAAAAACACAATTAACTTCATGTCAGAAACCCTAAATGAAAGAGAAAATAAAGAATTCTGTAACACATTAAAAGAAATAAAGAAAGAGAACAATATACTAATAATACAAAATAATACAATGATGGAAATTCGATTAAATGAACGACACCAAATAAAAGAAGGTCTAGTTATTAAGGGAGTTCCAAGACAGGAAGACAATGAAAATACTTTATTATTTAAAAAAAATGCTGTGGATTTAAAAATTATCTTACCAACCGAGAACATAAATCAATGCTATAGAAGAGGAAAAAAGGAAATAAATTCGAAATATTATTCGAAAATCTGAGACTCCCTCGAGCAATTAGAAAGATTTTATAAAAGAAAACAGCACTAATGTAACACAAGCGTAAATAGCTAAAAATGGATAAACTAATAATACACTATCACAAACATCAGAAGTCTACGGAAAAAGAAAGAAGAACTGGAAATTATACCTTACTTAGAAGAAACACACATAATAGCTTTAAGTGAAACATGGATAAATGAATAAGAATCTCAATAGCATGAAAAAAAGAACTATAAGTTCTTACAGTACACCAGAAACAGACAAGGAGGTGGCATTGCACCATATATAAGAAAAGATCTGAAATTCTGAACATATAAGCAATAAAACAATGAAAAATATAGAAAATAATAAAATTCAGACATCGAGAAGACAATGAGTGGATTAATAGCGAAATAATAAACATGATTAAAGAAAGAAACCGGCTGTATAAAGAATACAAAAAGAAACAACAAATCCTGATAATAAACGACTACTATATACACAAAAAAAATTATTGAGAAAAAAATAACAGCCAGGAAACAAGACTACTACAAAAGTAGAATAAACGCAGTGGCAAATAATCCAAAAAAGACATGGAATGAACTCAACCGAATACTAAATAATAACAGTAAAACACCGCGGAAAATAAAAACGATTCAGAAAAATGATGTTTTACATCTAACAAACATCAATGCTATAGCAGAGGAATTAAACACTCACTATGCAATGATAGGGTCTCAGTTAGCTGAAAACCAATTTAACCAAATAGGAAGAAACAGAGCAAACACACTACATAATACAGTAACTGAAACTTTACACTTTGAAAAAGTAAAGAACAACGAAATAACATAAATAATAAAAACACTAAAACCAAACTCAACTAACACTAACAATAAGAGAACTGACCAACAGAATTTTCGAAGACTGTGAATAACCAGCCTCTCTAAAAATGACAATAATTAAACGAATTTCAAAAAAGGAGATAAATCTAACGTAAATAACTATCGACCAATCTCACTTATATCAACTTTTGGAAAAATCACCGAAAGAATAATACATGATTGTTTAACTACACACACTGAAAAACATAATATTATAAATAAGCGCCAATGCGCATTTCAAAAGAAGTCAAGTACAACCGCAGCGATTATCTATCATGTCTGGATAGACATATGTCGTGTATATCTTACATGCATCAACATGTGTGAGGTCCATTGATGTCACAACTGCATCCTAGTGCGCACACCGTGGTTCGAAGCGTGAACGACTCGTCACGCTCAGTCAGGTTTTAAATTCTGGTGTTTTTTGCCGAGTCCTCTGCAAACGGGTAACCGGAAAAATGTACTCCTGCAATTTCTTCATCAGTGTTGCGTACCAGGGGCAGGATTATTCCTCCAATTTTCTACATATTGCTCGGATTACGGATTATTATTTATACGGTTCCCTTTGTGATCGGCCACCAGGATAATACGTCTGCAACTGTTCGAGGTCATCCCCCATCTTCGCGATTTCCAGTCGGGTTTTCAAGGTGGTTAAGCCACGTCAGTGACTGCCGACTACCAGCGATTTTGAACTTGCATCCCTCTAGGTAGTGAACCACTTTTGAATCTCCCCGACGATTGCAAGACCCTCTTTCTAGGTGGTGAAGTAATTAATATAGACGGTGGACAGTCAACGTGTCGTATTGGACCAGAATCGAACTGGAGTTCCACCATCCAGACATTCGATATTTTCAATGTAGAACCTAAATTTCAATTTCAATTTTACGAATCAATAATCGATAACCTAATTTCAACAGATCGCCTCAATTTCGAAGAAGAGTTGCCCAAGTTAGTAAATTGTAATCTACTGATATTTCTGTAAGGAATTTCATAGGATAAGCTTGTCCATATCGTGAAAATGAGTCGATTATGGTCAAATAGAATTAAATTTATTTTTAGTCCGTACTCACGACATCGATCGTTTAGTTTTGCTAGAAGGTGTTGTACGTCTCTAAGGCTACTTGCGAACAAAACCGTGTCATCCGCATATCTGATGTTGTACACAATTTCTCCATTTATAACCACTCCTATTTGTTCATCTTCGAAAGTTTTGTTAAATATAGCTTCGCTATCGAGGTTAAATAGAAGTGGCGACAGAATACAGCCTTGCCTTACACCACGCCTGATCTCTATTTCTTCTGTTATCTGTTTTCTACTTTTGCATTAGCTGTTTGACACCAGTGTAAGTTGCAGATTATCTTCACTATATCCGAGTCAATCTTTTTACTCAGGAGTAGTTGATGTAATTTATTATGTTTTACCCAATCAAAAGTTTTTTCGAAATCTATATAACAAGCAAACACGTTCTTATTCATATATAGACATCTTTAGAAAAGAATATTGGTCCCATAGAGCGCCTCTCTTGTCCCCAGTCCCTCACGGAAGCCAAACTGCGTAATTTTAATCTTCTTCGAGTTTTCTATATATTATCTTATGGATGATTTTCAAGAGCACTTTTAGGCTATGACTCATGAGTGCAATGGTTCGATAATCTGAGCATTCTCTTAGGTTAGGTTTCTAGGGAATTAGCACAAAGGTAGACAGTAGCCATTGTTTAAGGAGGTCCCCATTCTCGTAGATCATGTTAAATAAACCTAGGAGAATACAATTACATCGTCATCAAACATTTTAATAAGCTCTATAGGTATTTGGTAGGGTCTAACTACTTTACCGGGTTTCAAAGCTTTCAGGGCATATTCTATTTCTGTGCTTAATATTTTTAATTTAACGTTGTTAGTTTTTAAGCTTGGTTTAGATCTTTCATCGTTAAAGAGTTCCAGGAGGTACGTTTTCCACCTCTTTAGTTTATCTTTCACGTCAACTATTATTATACTAGTACCTTTGTTTTTCAAAAAAAAAAAGTCTGTAACCCCTAGAGGACGCGTCCCCAGGCGGCGGATAGGGGAATGCCTCTAACATATGATATCATAGAAGACCAACGCGATTCAAACAACAATTGAAAATAACGCTAGATAGATATAAGCTTTTAACTGGAAGATCAAGAATAACAAAGCTCAAGCACAAGCAAGGCATTGTAGTATCAAACCTAGAACAGTTACCCCAGATAGCTTTTTTTTTTTTTCGTCTGGGGTGGAATCTTCGAAAGAAACCCATGCCTCCACTATCACCACTGTGGTGATAGGCATGGGTAGTGTCGGATTCACCCCGCGTATAGGCCGGGGCGCCACCGACTAAACCAAAACCCAGGAACTGTCGATGAGGAGCTTGACCGCCTAACAGGCATTCCTAAGCCCCCCGGACCGTCTACCGTTAGTCCGTCGTTATGTCTCTTGTATCATAAAATTCGGGTAAGGTGTAAAATAAATGAAAAAAGGGGAACGGAGGCTGTCATTGTCGTCCGTCCTCGTCAGTCGGTCTGTGGGGTCCGCAGGTCGTCGTCGAAATTCCTCCCCATCACCGTTCGGGAGAAAGCCGCGAACGCGTCCCACGCGTCTTTGTCTTGGAGCATCCTGGCACCGATGTCGTCTGGGCCGGTGTCACCAACCTGTAGCAAGAGATTACGTCTATTAATTTCCCAGCGGGGGCAACGGAAGATGGTGTGGACCGGATCATCGAACCCACCGCAGTATCTGCATTTGGCTGAGTCAGCCTTCCCTATCCGGTGGAGGTATGTTTGGAAGACTCCATGTCCGGATAGGGTCTGGGTGGTCCAATGATCCAGGTCCCCGTGTCCCCTGGTGACCCACGGCTCCACGCGTGGGATCACCCTCCTGGTCCAGTCTCCCTTTGTAGTCATGTCCCATCTCGCCTGCCATTTCCGGAAGGTTTCCTCCCTTGCCTTCTCTTGCGCCTCCCTTTTCGTGGCCCCGTCCTTCTTGAGATCGTACGCCCTCGCTCGCTCAGCGATGAGTAGGTCCCCGGGAATGGTGCCCGCTAGGACCTCCACCGCATCCGTGGATATGGTGCGGTAAGCCATACATATCCTTACAGCACTGGTGCGTAGAGCCCGTCGCAGCCTCTCCGCATTCCGCTTGGTGTTGGTAGCGCTCGCCCAGGCGGGGGCTGCGTACGTCAACTGTGCCCGTGACACTAGTGCCAGTAGTCTCCTCCTGCCGGCGCTGGGTCCTCCGAGGTTTGGTAACAGTCTGGCTAATGTCGCTTCGGTTCTGGTGGCCTTCGCGGCGGCCTCCAATACCTGGGTGGTGTGGTGTATGTTACTTTCCAGTACCATGCCCAGGTATTTTATTGTCCTCCTTATGGGAAAGACCGCCCCTAGTAGCTGGATGGTTGCGGTGGCTTCGTGAACACCTGCTCTCTTTGTGGAGAGCAGGGCGACCTCGGTTTTGGCAGCGGCGATAGACAGGCCGCTGCCAGTCGTCCACTCGGCCACTGCTGCTACTGCTCCTCCCAGTCTGCTCTTGGCTGTAGTGAGATCCCTGGCCTTGGTTACTACGGCCAGGTCGTCGGCAAATGCCACGATTGTGGTGTCCTCCGGCAGCTCCAGCCGCAGGACATCGTCGAAGGCAACGTTCCAGAGGAGGGGGCCCAGGACTGAGCCCTGTGGTACCCCCCCCCCCCGTTTCCTCGTACTTCTCGAGTCCTGCGGTGCCATCATAGGTTATCTCCCGTTCCTTGAGGTAGGCCCTGATGATTGACCTGAGGGGTAGTGCGATCTGCCTCCTAGCTAGCGCCTTGTTGATGCCCCCCCATGGCAGCGTGTTGAAAGCATTGGCCACGTCCAGGGTGGCCATCAAACAATGGGCTCGCCTCCTCCATGTCCCTGCGTTAGCAGACTGGGCGATCTCCCTGACTTGGAGGACCGCGTCGCAGGTCGATCTCCCGCTACGGAAGCCATGCTGATGTTGATGTAGACCTCCAGTAGTCTCAAGAGCCTCTACCAGCCGGTCAGCTATTAGCCTCTCCATAGATTTGGCAAGGCCGTCTAGTAGACAAATAGGTCGGTATGCCGACGGGTTCTCCTTAGGCTTCCCTTGCTTGGGGATGAGGGTTAGTCTCGCTGCTCCTCTGGTGGGTTTTCGTATGTGCTGGGTGGGAACAGTGCCTTGACCACTGCGGCCACTCCCCCTGGTACTGAGGCCTCCGGACCCGGTGGTCGGGCGGTGACCCTTTTTGTGACAATTTTGTAGGGGAGCCCCCAGGGGTCGTCCTCTACCTCCCTGCATAGCTCCTTCCAGCAACGAGCTTGGCTGGTCTCTATGGCCTTCCGGTATGCTATTCTTAGGGCCCTGTATTCCGTTCTTAGTTGTCCTGTGGGTGCTCCCGCCGCTTTGGCCCTCTGCTCCCTCCTCCTGGCCCGATTGGCCAGGGTTCGGGCCTCGGCTACCTCCAGGCACCACCAATAGACCTTCCTCTTCCGTCCACTGGTGGCGTCAGTTGACTTAACATTCTCCAAGCAGGCAGCTGTGATTCTTTCTGTCAGACGGTCGGCCATCGCGTCCACCTCTCTGTCCTCTTGACTTCCTGGATGGTGGTCGCCCGCTACCAGTATGTCCCGGGCTATTGCTGGGCCATCCACCGTTGCAAGGTTCCATCTACGCTTATAGGTCCCGTTATCCTGGAGCTGGGGCAGATGGGCTCGGGCCTGAGCGACACTCCCTGGGCTTATCCCATAGAGTATGTATATGTGGTCGCTCAGGGTTTCCTCACCCAGCACCCGCCACCCTTGTACTCGCCTGGCCATCTGGGACGATGCGAACGTTACGTCTATGTGGGACGCTGAGTCTCCCCTAGAGAATGTCGGCGCCCCACCGGTATTGCAGACGGTCAGGTCCAGTACCGCGGCAAGCTCCAGCAGCGCCTCTCCCCTTGAGTTGGTGATAGGGGAGCCCCATGCGGTGGCCCTGGCGTTAAAGTCTCCCGCGACTATGTAGTCTCCAGTGGTCGCCATGGCTGCTGCTTCCAGCGTGTCCATCCATTCCTGGGTGTGCCTCTTGCTACAGTTCGGAGAGAGGTAACAACCAATTATTGTGAGGTCTTGGAACTTCGCCCATGCTATCCCCCTCATGGGGGTACCGAAGGCGGTCATGCGCCCATGGAGGCTGCCAACCGCCTTCATGGGTACATCCCCCATGGGCCCATCTGTCACCCACGAGGGGTCCAGTTTGCCGTGGTTGGGTTCGGACGCAATAATTATGTCTGCCCCCAGCCTGTTGGCCCCCGCTAGCAGGAGTTGGTGGGCGGCCCTACCCCTGCCAACGTTGGCCTGGATTACGGTGGCTATGTTGTGCTAGTGCGTGGCGCTCTTCCTCCAGCGCCGCGCCTGTGTTCCTCTATGGGTTTCGCCTTCGCCGGGCAACGGAAACTGCTTGCCGCGTGGCCATCCACCTCACAGATGGCGCAGTGTGGGGTCTCAGCTTTGCATGTTCTAGCTTGATGCCCATCCCTGGAACATTTGAGTTTTCGCCTGTCCGGGCCCGTGCACGCGCTGGCATGATGGCCACCCATCCAACACCTGGTGCAGCCAATTGGGAGTTCTTGCCTCCTAGTAGGTTTGGTCTGCACCAGGCCGATGCGAAGACTTCTCTCGGTTAATACTTCCGCCCCTCTCTCGGTAGTAGTTACCGTCACGGCTTGGGTACTGTTTCGTGACGGCCTGAGCGGGCCCACCCTGAAGGTTTCTTTCCTGTCTGCTGGGAAGGCTGCCTCGATGGCCTTCTCCACCTCCGTGGCCGTGGTGAGTATGTCCAGGCCCCTGATGTGCAGGGTGGTGCCTGGTCGACTGACTCGCGCTTGGGCCCCTTGGGTCTTATCCGCAATTGTGGAGCATAGGGCGTCAACCTTGCCCCCGTTCCCTTTCACCCTGATGCGCAGCAGACCATTGTCGGATCTATCCATCCGGACTATGTCGTTTGCCGACAGGTCGATGGTGCGGACTCTCCGCACCAGGTCGGCGTATGACTCCCCTTCCGCTGGGGTCACAACGATTGTCTCCTCTTTCACAGGTTTAGTCGTGCTCCTGGGGGGTAGTGGGCGATTTGCGGGGTCCTGTTCTGGGCCCTTTGGGGGTGGTGCCTGCTTAATAGCGGTCCGAACCTACTAGCCTCATCTCGAGCAACTGTCTCGCTGCAGTGGTGGTAGCGCTCCCCCATTCTGCTCTGGCCTCCTTGGCCCGGAGTCCGCTAGCAGCCTAACTACCTCTTGGGCACCGTGGTACAGTGACTCGTTGGTTGTGGCGGTTGTTGTGGTGTCGCACATAATGAAGTGGGTCACCCACTTCTGACTACAGGGAGGTCCACCGCATCCGGTGACCTCTATAGTCTTCGTGATCGACCCCAGATAGCTGGAGACTTTTATATTGACCTATATGTATCAAAATCACCTGATATGGAACCGACGACACAAGGTAACATACTGAATGTAGGATCAGAAGATATACCCTAAATTTCACTTGTTGAAATAAGATCTACGCTGAGAAAGATGAAGAATGGTAAATGTACAGGAGAAGACCGAATTACATCAGAGGTGCTGAAACTTGGTGGAAGCAATGTGGAGAAGACGATACAAATCCTATTGAACAAATGCATGCAAGGAAGCATAATCCCCAAAGAATGGTGCAACGCTGTGGTCATAATTTTATTCAAAAAAGACACATCAAACATAGAAAACTACAGTTTGCTATCACAACTCTATAAACTGTTCACAACAATCATCTGCAGTCGACTAATAAATAAATTAGATTTTTACAGCACCATCGACCACCTGCATTCACTACGCACTCTAATAGAGAAAGCTACTGAGTACAATAGCATTTATAGAGTTTCATAACACCTTTGACTCAATGGAAACTTGGTCGATTATAAACTCGTTGGCAATTGCAAGGATAAATTCAAGATATGCTAATATTATCAAAAATAGCTACTCAAATGCTAGGCTCCACGTCAAAATCGAAGAAAGTCTAACTACAAACAAAATAAATCTTCGAAGAGGAGTGCGACAAGGGGATCCTATTTCGCCAAAACTATTTACTCTAAGTCTAGAAGACACATTTAAAAGACTGAACTGGGAGCGGAAAGGGATAAATATCGATAGAATATACCGAAATAACCTTCGTTTTGCCGATGAAATTGTCCTAATCTCAAAAAATCTAAATGAATTAGAAGAGATGCTACAACAACTAAATAAAGCAACCAAAGTCATTGGACTGAAAATGAACATAGGCAAAACGAAGGTGATCAGTCCAGTTAACCCTCAGATTACGCTAGAGAATGTACCCATCGAATGTGTGAACCACTATACCTACCTTGGCCATTTGATAAAGTTGGGAAAGGAAAACCAGCGGAGGTGACAAGAAGGGATAGGTCTGACATGGGCGGCTTTTAGAAAGCTCAAATACATCCTGGGCAATAAAGATATCCCAGTGAACTTAAAAAAAAGAACACGACTCCTGCGTTCTGCCCGTAGCCTGCGTACGGCCCAGAAACCTACGAACGACACAGAAAGCGATGGAACGTTCAATAATTGGCATTTCATTAAGGGACAAGGTCAGAAACGAAGTGATAAGGGAAAGATCGAGAGTGGCCGACGTCATTAAAAGAATAGCACAATTAAAATGGCATTGGATGGGACACGCCGCAAGACAGAGTAGCAATAGATGGACGGTCATAATTACCCGGTGGCGACCAGGAGCAACAACAAGAAGCAGCGGACGTCCACAGCGAAGGTGGCTAGACGATATAAAGGCGGCCTTTGGCAATGACTGGCTCCACAAGGCACAGGATCGGGAGATATGGTAGACGTACGGAGAGGCCTATGTCCAGGAGTGGATGAAAGAAACCTGATTATGAAGAAGAAGACCTTTGTTTCTATTTTTATTACATGCAGCCATTTGTTTTATCTTTTTGTGTATGTTGAAACAATCATATCTCTTTTCTAGTAGTTCTATCTCCACACATTGATCAGTTAGGTATTTCTCTTTAGCTGCTATAATTCTTTTTTGCAGTGTTTTATATAGTTTCTTATATTCCTTCGCGTTGTGTTTTTTCTTCCTCCTTCTTCCATAAGATCCATAATTTCGGTTCTTATCCCAGGGTTTTTCTTGGTATATTTGCTCGTTAAATGATTTATGGCTATTGTTTTTAACCTTGTTTGTATATGTTCCCATTTTTCATCCACACTGTTTTCGTTTGTAAAACTTATGACTCTCATACATTCGTTCATCTTTTGTTTTATTGTTAGTTGAGGTTTAGGATCTTTGAAGAGTTTCGTGTCTATGTAGTTCTATTCAAACTTTGTTATCGTTTTCATTTTTATACCGAGCTTAGTTATCACCGGGTTGTGATCCGAATTAATGTCAGCGCCCGGGTATGCTTTTGTATATTTGACAGCGTTCTTATAGCGGTATATTATTCATTGATTTTGGTTATTTATTCGAATCATTAATTGATATTCGTTATTCAATTGATCAATCAAATCATGTAATCGGGTTAAATCGCTATTATTGCTTTTGCTGGTATTATCACTATCGCTACTACTATCTCTAAATGAAGGAAAATTAAATGTTCGTTGAATTTCTTCAATGTTAATCATAGAAATTAATTAAGTAATTAATTCCTCTCCTACGGTTCGATGCCCACTGAAGGGACGATTGATGAATGTCCACTGAAGGGACGGTTTTCACTGAAGGGAAGATTCGATTCGCGCTTAAGGAGTTAAAACCCCAAAGTTACGAAAAAGTCTGTGTCCCCGCCATGCAAATACTTTTTGAAACTAGCACGAATCCTACGACTGCTCGCCAATTTTGAGTTTAAACTTTCGAAGAGTGTTATTAAAAAGAATAGAGGGCGAATACAATACGCATTTGTTAAGTTATATATTAAAAGCTTATCTCTAATGTTAGTGTTAATGCATTTTCCTATCGTGCCGGATGCTCCGTCAAGGTTGCTGACATGTCGGATTCACCGCACATAACTTGCCTCTGGTAAACAAATCTGCAGAATCGTCATCAAAAAACATCTGCAGGCTAGGAAAACAGAATGGAAATGGAAGATTCTCAAGATTGTCGAACATTTCTACACAACACTAAATAGTGAGGACAATGCACTAAGCTTAGACACCGGTATACAAACTTTGCAAAACCAAGGTGTGCCAAGCATTAAAAATAATGATCTCTTGGAGATATGAAAAATAATAAAGCAATTGGCGATGACGACGTAACCGTCGACTCCCTAAAAGTAGGCTTTTAGGTTATACAATAGTCAGTGAAATCGAGTCGAGATTAATTAAACTGCGGTTTAACTGGACAATAATAACCTAAAAATCGTGTTTGGCTCTCATACACAAAACAATAACATAGATTCACTAACGGACTACGAAGATTTTTTGGAATTGATTAATATTGTTGATGGTGTAGGGAAGCGATTTTAATGATATTTCTAATAAAATATCTTCTAAAACTTAACGGCAAGAATCTTGCATGATAGATTAATACATATATTACTAATCTATTATCATTTAACAGCTACTGACATTACGTTTCTTTGCTTGTAAAGGGTGTCCCAAAAGTAATGCAAGATTTGAATAAAAAGGAAACACAGACTCATAAAGTAAATAGGATAGGGTTATTTATGGAATAACTCATGGGGCAATTGGCCTCCACGGCTTTGCTAGCACATACGCACTCTTTTGTCGAAATTTTTCATGACCATTCTGCATAAATGTAGCTGAATTTCGTTGATGTAGCGTTTAATTTCCTCCTCTGACGCACTGGTGGATGTGGACTTGTTGACATAGACCTTTAACTTATACAAATAAGAAAGAAATTTAATGGTGTTAAACCACACGATCTAGGGGCCAAATCTGATCACCGAATCGAGAAAGTACACGAACAGGAAATGTCTCATGCCGTAATTGAATTGTTTGACGGGCTGTATGGCATGTGGCGCCGTCTTGTCGAAACCATATATTGGCCACAGCAATATCATCCAATTTCAGCGGAAAGAACTGTATTATCATGTCGCGATATCGAGCACCAGTCCCAAAATCTGCACCAAACAGTGACACGATATGGACGCATTTGTATTCCAACAATCATATGTGGGTTCACCGAGCCCCAAACGGGACAATTTTGGCGAATAAGAAAGCCACCATTGTGAAATTGTGCTTCATCGCATAGGATAATTTTGCTCGAAAAAGCAGCATCCACTTGTTCAATAATCTATTCAACGAACTCTCTTCGCTGTGCATGGTCATTAGGCTTCAGTTGTTCTGTTAACTGAATTTTGTAAGCATGGAGACACAGATCTTTTGTGAGTATACACTGTAGCGAGCTTATTGAAATTTGCAATTCTTGTAAAAGGCGCCGAATTGATGTTCTGGGCTTTTCACCAACACTCCAACTGATTCAGTCTCCCTGATTTTTTCAATTAATCTCTTAAAAGTTTAGAATTGGTCGATTTCTCATTTGTATAGGAGCAGTTGACGAAGTTAAAACACTATTCCGGCCATATTTTGTATGAAACTGTGGCCGACAAACTTACATTTCTGTTGATATATTGTTCAATAATGAAAATATGTTGTTGTATCGTGTAACGCTACATTTTTACTAACCCTAAACTCTCAGCTGTGTAATTGTTTTTTTTCTTCTTCAGAGTTTTAACAATTTTCTGCTTAAATGACGGCAAATTCAAATCATGCGTTAATTTTGGGACAACTTTTAGTTGTAGGTGTTGTTTGTAGAATCGACAAATCGACAGCCAGTCGTTTATATATAAAGTAACTCAGGCAACAGCAAACTTACGAAGAAAATACATCTAATTTCCGCAATATATTGAAGATATAGTCATAAGACATTTTTATAGAATTTGTCGATTTCCCAATTGAATAGGAGTAGTTGATTGCAGATTAAAATCCAATTACCAAGTGGTGATCATGCAGACATTTTTAAGAATCGGAAATGATTTTTTTCATTTAGAGTTCAAGCTGTTTGTGATGCATATATGTGAATATTAAATCTTGTTGCTGGTGGACTTGATCATCCACAATCTTTATATGCGAAATCCGAAAATCCAATCTCAACACGGTTTAAGCGTCAAATTTGTGTGATTAATTCTGGACATTACGAACATCTCGCGCGCTATCGACTATTGCCCTCCGGGGTACAGTTGGTAGGCCGTCGGCCACGATAGCGGGCGACGTAGGTCCCAGTTAACTAATCAAACATTTAAAGAACATATCTAGAGATTCGTCATTCGGATTGACTGCACGGCAATAATTCACTCTTAAGTTAACAATCATTGTTTCGTGACCTCCTTGAAGCCCTTCAATATGTCTTATTCTCTAACAAAAAGCCTGATCTCATCTACAACATCTCACAGGCTTCTAATTTTTGCCAAATACTTCCACGGGTTAACCGTTGTTGTACATATTATACCATTGTAATTTGAGTTTATCGAGTACTTATCTTATCACAGTCCGTCGGCGATGTCGTCGTCGGACGATGAAATCACTGACGCTCCACCCACTACAAAGGTGGACGCATTCAACGAGGTCCTTAAACCAAAACGTGGTCGTCCTAAAAAGGAGAAAGCGGCCAAGAAGGTGTCTCGCGATGCGAGAACGGTGTCGACCGCCACCTCCACCGAGCAAGACCATGAAATGGAACCAAATAGCAATCCGACGGCAAGCGAAGCGAAATTAACTCGTGTCATGTTATTAAAACTATGGAGTAAATTTCATCATCATGACATTATTTTTAACACCAAATTCGATTTCATAGTAAAATCTATGATTTCAATTACCACTGTGGAGAACAACCTAAACGCTCTAAAGGAATCCAACCATATTATACAATTCAAGGCAGCTACCTCAAACCAATCACTTCAATCAAAACCACTCTCCCCATCCTTCTCCGCAATTATATGCAGGCTGGAGTACGAATTTAAGGACGAAGTAATATATATATATATATATATATATATATATATATATATATATATATATATATATATATATATATATTGGTTATCCCCATCCCTGGACAATACGCGCGAAAAACACACTCGTGGTATAGCCGTTGTTAGTGTAACGTCGTTGTGTTCAGTGTGTGTTCCTGTGTATTTTCTGTTGTCTTTCCGAATGTTTAGTTGTGTATCAAGGTGAGTAGTAATTGTATTAAGATAATAACCACGTAATTATTATTATTAGTCTCAGACGGGGTAAGCAGGAGAATACTAGGCAAAGTGCAAAGAATATCATGTCTAGGAATAACTGGGGCAATGGCAGTAGGTAATACCAGATAGGGCAGAATGGGAATAAAGGCTATATGCAAAAACTCAAAGGATCAATCTGGTTTACCGACGTCGAAGTCTTCGATAATAATTTATTATCGATTATCGTATGTCGGTAATTTATTCAAAATTATCCTACGTCTGGTAACACTGCACTACACTAACGGCCTAACGGTTGGGTATCTCCACCCCTGGACAATACGCGCGAAAAACACACACACACATATATATATATATATATATATATATATATATATATATATATTATATATAACCACTCGCTCTTGTAATGGATTCAAACGAGATGTTGTCAAAGGCACTCTCTATATCCAAGAAGACCGCAAGAGCAGTCTGCTTGTTCTTGATTGCTTTATCAGCTCTATGGTTATTTCGTGCACTGCAGTTTCGCACGACATTCCTGATTGATACGCATACTGGTGTCTGTGCAGTGGTTTTAGTAGTACCATTGCTCCGTTCCTGATGTGTCTATCAATCAGTTTTTCAATTGTTTTCAGTAGGAACGAGGTCAGACTGATGGACCTGTAGCATTTTGCCAGTTGGTATGTTTCCCGTTCTGGGTTTTGGTATCAATACCACCCTAACTTTTGCCCACTCATTCCGTATGTGCCCTAGGGCTATACTCGCCCGAATAATGGTACTCAGTACAGATTTTAATTCCTCCATTCCTTTTTGGAGTAGTGCTGTGAAGATGTTATCTTCTCCAGTAGCTTTGAAAGGTTCGAATGTGTTGATTGCCCATACGAGTTTTGTTCTTTGTCTATGTCTATGTTCTTTGCTAGTCAGGGCCCAAAAAACCCAAAATACGCGAACAATTATCCGCACTTCCAGGCAGACATGTTCGTTCCCCTAGCCAACCCGATTGAGCCCATTCTCACCGACCCAACCCCAAACACCTTTGAGCCCATGCTCACTGACGATTCAGTCCCGAAAAGAAAGGCAACCCATGACCTTTCTCGCCCCAGCTCATCTGCCACTAGCGCTGCGTCTGATGATGAATTAGACGGAGCTCGCGAAGCGGCATTTCAACTCTTGAAGTCGCAACAAAAAGCGGCAAAGCACCCGAGAACAGAGTGCACATCGGCACCTGTTCCCGCAGATATCACAATCTCTGAAACTCCTCAGCTCAAAGGGAAAACCCCTCCTCCCGTAGTCCTTGAATCTAAGGAAATTAACGCGAAATTAACATCAATTAAGCGGTCAATACTGCCAAAGAGGTGCGTCTTCACCCGGCGTCTCCCGACGATTTCCGACGCCTAACGTCATACATCGATGAAAGGGGTTCAAAATATCACTCCGCGGCATTCCCGAAACCTTATCTGCAGAAGACGTACTGGAAGACGTCAAAGTGCAGGGTTTCCCCACGATCTCGGCCCACCAGATGTGCTAACATTACCATTGACCCGAGCTGGAAGAACTATCTTCCAGCTTACAAACATCTTTACGTTTCACCGCGTCACGGTGGAACATACATAAATCTCTAGGCGTTGGGCAAACGTTTGGTCACCCATAAGGCAACCCCGCCAATGCCCCAGCCCACGTCAGTCTCACCGACAACCCCTGCCCATCCGCCAACATCTACAATCCTTCAGACAATCCCAGCCTCATGGGCAAGCGTCCCACGTTTCACTATAAATGACCTAATAGATTCTGAATCGGTCAGGGCGCTACGACCGTGGAGATTCAGTCAGTTGCAAACATACTGTCAATTCACTCCGGACCATAGCCTCCGAGCTATCCTTCGGCCTAAAATATTCGGAATTTGCCCAGTGAGAACTGGACAACTTGCGAATAGACCAACTACCGTGAAGTGTAAATGCTGTTGAGTTTGAATTCCCCCTTAAGTAAGAGTGTATATTTATAAAGTGAACATATCAGCAAATGCACTGTAGGAAAACTATTTTATACACGCGAAAAATGTAATGGTTTGTAGCAAATCTAGCTCTCACAAGAGGAGATATTGATGTTAATAGCATTCCATTTATCAGTGTATATTTAGATGGATGCTGATCGAAGCGTAGTTACGAGCATAACTACAATGCATCATCTGGCTTGGCAAGTAAACTGCCCTTTAGCTGTATATACATTACAATTTTTCACAATATTTGTTATTATATTTACAGGCTGTAATTATTGGCAAGGATACCAAACTTTTATTTATTGGGGTTAGGAATGAATACTGTTCTATCTGTGCAAGGGCGGAGAGTACAAATAGTGAAGTCGGTAAGCACGTATGCTTAAAAATTGGGACAAAGCATCCTCGGCTATGGCAGTAGATATTATTATGGAAGGATTCTGCAGACCCATAGTAATGCATAACCTTCGTTATAAAAAAAATATTGCTGGCGGAGATTCTACGATATTCTCCAAATGGATGTAACATATATTTTCAATGCTTTAATGAATATAATATCGTATCATATTTTTAAGGTTGAGAAAGTTGAGCGCACTAACCATTTCATAAAAAATGATAGCAAGCAATTGTATAAACTTAAAGTAATACCAAAGGTGTGTCTGTGGAAATCAGGAAATTATTACCAAAAGCAAGAATAGATCACCTGGTACGGGCCGCAAAAAAGCTATATCCATTAATGCACATGGTGATGTAGTGACATTAAAGTCAGATGTCCGAAATTCAATCAATCACGTCTTTGGAAATCATTTGCAATGCAGACCTTCTTTATGCAAGAGTGTAAGAATATCAGACACTACACTTTTCCCATTATTGCAAAGTACAGGCGCGCACAACTATCTGTTTTCAGCAGTAAATCAAATTATAACAAAAGCTGCACTTGTAATTAATAACGAAACCAACAACATAGCCGAACTTTTAATGATCCTAGTTGCACGTTTTAATGTGGAAAAATGATTAAACCTGATTCAACGTGATAGTTTTCAGACAAGAGCGTATTTATCTGCATTGAGTTTCAATAAAGGAATAAACTGGCACCAAGTTGATTGGAAACGGAAATGTCGTAGTAACGTTGGTAAATACATGTCCTCTTTTATAAATAGAAGAACAAAATTAGCAAATGATAGGAGGAACATATTACGCACTAGGAAGTTTCCTAAACAGATTATAGATGCTACTAAAACTACTCTAGGTTATAGTCAAAATATATCCGAAACTATATTGGATGAAACATCTTTAAAGGAGGAAGTGGACACTTATCGCTAGATTACAGGTTCGTAATTTAATTTAAATTAAAGGAGCGTAGATTCATAATCATTGATTGTAGGTAATCAAGGAACAGCAGGAAGAAATTCAGACTAAAACAGTTAGGCATTTTAATAACCTTAATTATTTATGAAAACGGCAATGTAGGCTGACTGCTTCTAATTTTGGAAACATTGTTAAGCGACAAGCACTACCATGTGACGCACTAGTAAAAAAAGTTTTGAATCAGAAAGTATTCTAAACAGCTGCCACTAGATACGGGAAACTGTATGAGAACATGGCTATTGAAAAATTTGTTTCAATATATAGTAAACCCGTTCATCAAAGTGGTTTATTTGTTGATGTACACAATGGATTTTTAGGTGCTTCCCCAGATGGTAAAAGTGAATGAAGTGCTTGTTTTGCCATCATTACATCTTATCTTTATTCTAGGAATAATAAGTGCAGAGGAGATAATTGAAGTGAAAAGTCTTCATAAAGTGGCTACCCTGGGATTAAACCTAAGAACAGCGTTTAAAAGGAAACTAATCCCTTATTTAGAATTGAAAAGGGACGAGACTATAGCATTAAAACAAAATCATAATCACTACTATCAAGTGAGTAGCATCTGAACATTACAATCATTTGATATAGAGAAAGATTCTGAAATTATGTCCCTCCCGTTAACCGACTTTTTTTGTTTATTTCTTACTCGTTTTTATGTTATGTCATTGATTAGTTCAGAATCATCCTGTATTATTATTATGTACCTCGTGTTAACCGACTTTTGTTTGTTTCTTTCTCAATTTTATATTATGTCATTGATTAGTTCAGAATCACCCTGTATTACTTATAACAGAATAATAAGGAAGTGATATTTATTTTAGATACAAGGACAATTAGCCATCTCAGGAAGAAATATATATTACTTCATTAAAAACAGTGGAGATAAAAATGATTTATTTGTGGAGACGATTTAAAAAATGTACAATTTTATGATGAAATGAAACCAAAATTAATTAAATTTTATAAGGATTGTGTTGGGCCGGACGTCATATTGCAGAGAAGATACAAAGGTCTAAAATGCAAGGACCTCAATTAACGAATCAGGGCTAACAGTTTATCATTATTAATTATTATTTATTTTATTTATTTATTAATTAATATTAATACATCCTGACCTAAGGCAAAGAAATAATGGAATGCTGGAAGGAACAGCAACAACAACTTCAGAACATTGATAACCACAACGAAACAATACAAAGTCCAGCCGAATGGAACAATAAACAAAAGGACGAAATAATATAAAGATAGAAGAGGTTTCGGAGTCAATAAAATTTCTGAAAAGAGGTGAAGCGGCCGGACATGATAAGATTGCTCCAGACATACTGAAACCCCTTGGTTTACAGGGTATCGATATGTTCACAAAAATTCTTAACAAATCACGGAGCAATGCATTAGTGTCTGAGGACAGGAGGACAGGAATAATAATACCAATATTTAAAAGGGAGACACAAGATTATTAAATTACTATAAATTACCGAGGTACACTGCTTCCTAAGCATACGAGAAAATATTGGAGAAAAGCCCAAAGCGGTTTCAGAAGAGGACCATGTTTTTACAGTAAATCAAATGATCGAAAATACCAGAATAAGAACAAAACCATATACCTAGCAATTTTGAACCTAAAAGAGCGTTTGATAGTTTCCCAAAGAGAAGTTTGGGTAAGTCCTAGTCAATGAAACATCAATCATAAACTAAGGAAATGGAATAGAAAGCCTATATGAAAACAACCAAAGCTATATAAGAAAGGACAATAAGCAATTACATGAGCCTAATACAGGGTGGTGTAATGAGTCCAACACTCTTTACTTTAATTGTGGATGATATACTAAAGGCTCCAGTAAAGAACATGAAAAACGTATATATTAGATACAACTAATTACGGATCGTCGATATCCCGATATGTGCGTTTGTTGACGATGTAATGATCTGTGCATCAAGTGAAAAACACATACAAGAAAACCTGAACCGACAGGGGAATGAATTAGCTAGAAGAAATATGCGACTAAATACTAGTAAGATAAAGATAATGGTCATAGGTAAAGTAAATAAACACACTAGTGTAGAATAAACCAGAAAAAGAAATAGAACAAGTTAATACATTTCAATATATGGGAGCTATGCTAGACAGGGAAGGAAGCATGGAAAATGAAATAAACGAAAGAGTAACGAATGCAGTACTATTGTGTCAGTTTAAGCAAGCCATTCATAGGCGCAGAAAATAGGCGAGAGAATAACTAAAATGACATACAATATATATATATATATATATATATATATATATATATATATATATATATATATATATCTATATATATATATATATATATATATATATATATATGAACTAGCACCTGGAGAATGCGATGAGACAAAGTTATTTACCATGAGACTTTTGAAGGAACTGATGATGAAAGATATACATTTTGGATTTATATTTCTAATCCGTGGCTCCTAATGCATCAAAAAAAAATTCCAATGGATCCTGGTTTATGGTTCTTCTTAGAAGCTCAAAATCCGGATACATACATACATACATACAAACCACACACAGACATCGCAAAAATCGGGTTTATTTCGACTATTTTGGGCATAAACGAAAATTGAAATTTGTTTGCTAAATGGTACACGGCAACAATACCTTCCTTCTGGTGTAATTTTTTTCCCGGAAAGTTATCGCATATTTCAACAATCTTAGTTTGAAAATGTTTTCGGTAAAACAATAGCTTCCTTTACATCAGTGATGTAGTCGGAAAGTAAATATCTGGTGTGGGCACCACACGACTTTCCGAATTAAATGACCTATTTTATTTTTTGACATTTTTGACATTTTTAATTTTTTTTTGTTTTTTGACATTTTTGATATTTTTTGGGGTTTTTTAGCTTTTTTTTGATATTTTTGACTTTTTTTTAATTATTTCGACATTTTTGACTTTATGACATTTTTGACTTTTTTTTACATTTTCGATATTTTTGACATTTTCGACTTTTTTTTCGCATTTTTGATATTTTTTAACTTTCTTTGAAATTTTTGACACGTGAGATTTTGACATTTTTACGTTTTGACATTTTGACTTTTTATCTTTTTGGCATTCTCACATTTTAACATGTTGGTATTCTGACATTTTTACATTTTGAAATTTTGTCATATTTACATTTAGGCATTTTCACATTTTCAAATGAAAATGTAATGTAATTATTAATCTATATTTTCAATACCTTACTACATTTAAGATGCGACAATTTTCGCTAATTCCGCGCTTGTTTTACGCCACGCCCGTTGACGTCACGCTGACGTCACGTATATTATTCATTATTTGTGATATGAGCAATAGGAAATCGCTATTATTGAGAAATCTTCTGTTTTAGTGAACCGATCTTGCTCAAATTTTCACAATGTCGCCGAAGCGCGGAATCTCACGCGATTTCCAAATTTAGTCGCCTAATTATGCTCCTCACGTCGTGTTGATTGTGATTCCTTCGCTGATAGTGAACCGATTGTGCTGAAATTTTCACTGGATCGTCATGGATAGTGTCCGCAGATATTTACCAAATTTGGTAGTAATCTGTTGTGTCGTTTTCCCGGAATTTTGTTCACAGACAGATAGACAGACTGACTGACAGACAGACTGACTGACAGACATACATACCACACACAGACATCGCAAAAATCGGGTTTGTTTCGACTATTTTTTTTTTGCTAAATGGTACACGGCAACAATACCTTCCTTCTGGTGTAATTATTTTCCCGGAAACTTATCGCATATTTTCACAATCTTAGTTTGAAAATATGAACACGTTTTCGGTAAAACAACACCTTCCTTCACATCAGTGATGTATTCGGAAAGTAAAAAGCAGCGTCTGCGCAGCTATTTTATTCATATGACATTAAATCCATTATCGCTCTACTCCAGTTCGCGCAGTACGGTGCCCGCTATCTGGCAGTAGAAGTCACGGGATCGTAAATAGTTTCACGCTATACCACACACCTGTAATTACCTGCGTTTAAACTGTGATTTTGATAAAGACATCACTGCAAGACCATGTAAAACTTAGAAAGCGAAGTTTGCGTTGACGTCAACGAAAACAAAGGTACCATGTGCGAGGAAATTTCCGTGGAGCAGGCAGAACAGAACAGTTGGAAAAAGGTATGATATTTTATTTTTTTTAAACCTATATTTTGCAGATGCTACAAATTATCATTAATACATTATTAGATTAGTTAGATTTCTGTTATTGTGCAGAAGAATGTTTAAATTAATCATGTTTACTCTATCATACGCTTAATATTGTTCGTGTGGTTTTTTTTTTAATTTTCGAGCATAAAAATGTTCGATCTTTGGGCTTTTGTCTGTCGTACAAATGTGAATACTATGTAATGATCAACTAATTAATAGGTCGTGAGGACGTGATTAGGTAAATAATAAAAAAATATCTGGTGTGGGCACCACACGACTTTCCGAATTACATGACCTATTTCATTTTGTATAACATTCTCGACATTTTCAACTTTTGGGATTTTTTGATATTTTGACCATTATGAATTTTTTTTACTTTTTTGACATTTTTTAGTGTTTTTTAAAACTTTTTTTGACGTTTTTGACATTTTCTGGCATATTTAATATCGTTGACATTTTTTTTTTACTTTTTTGTACTTTTCTGTTAGTATTTTTTTGGCTTTTTGGCTTTTTTAATATTTTTGGCTTCTTTTGAAATTTTTTACTTTGTTGACTTTTTAACTTTTTAAAAAAAAAAAAATGACTTTTCGACTTTTTTGATATTTCTGATTTATTTTTTACTTTCTTTGAAATTTTTGACACGTGAGTTTTTGACATTTTTACGTTTTGACATTTTGACTTTTTATCTTTTTGACATTCTGACATTTTTACATGGTGAAATTTTGACATATTTACATTTAGGCATTTTCACATTTTCATATTGCACATTTTCAAATGTTCACAGTTTCACATGAAAATGTAATGTAATTATTAATGTATATTTTCAATACCTTACTACATTTAAGATGCGACAATTTTCGCTAATTCCGCGCCTTATTTACGCCACGCCCGCTGACGTCACGCTGACGTAACTTATATTATTCATTATTTGTGATATGCGCAATAGGAAATCGCTATTATTGAGAAACCTTCTGTTTTAGTGGATCGAGCTTGCTCAAATTTTCACAGGGTCGCCGAAGCGCGGATCTCACTCAATTTCCAACTTTGGTCGCGATCTGTTGTGCCGTTTTCCCACCGTGAACGTTAAATGATCCGGCACAGCGCCTAATTATGCTTCCTTCGCTGTTAGTGAACCGATTATGTTAATTTTCACTGGATCGTCCTGGATAGTTTCCGCAGATATTTGCCAAATTTGGTCGCAATCTGTTGTGTCGTTTTCCCGGAATTTTGTTCACAGACAGACAGACAGACAGATAGACAGACAGACAGACAGACTGACTGACTGACAGACATACATACCACACACAGACATCGCAAAAATCGGGTTTATTTTGACTATTTTGGGCATAAAACGTAACGAAAATTGATTTTGCTAAATGGTACACGGCAACAATACCTTCCTTCTGGTGTAATTTTTTTCCCGGAAAATTATCGCATATTTTCACAATCTTAGTTTGAAAACGTGAACATGGTCTCGGTAAAACAATACCTTCCTTTACATCAGTGATGCATTCGGAAAGTAAAAACGTAATTCAATTAATACGCCGTAAAAGTGAGCACAGCATGGCTATAGTGCGTATAGGTTATAATCTAACTTAAACCATAGACAACCCACCTAAACTATTACAATGGACAAGGCAAGATCATTGACTATTATCTCCAATTGCTCAAATATCATATTTAATAATGATTCATCAAGTAGTAGTGATGAAGATGAAGATGTAATGTGAGAACTAATAAGGTAATTAGGGAAGCACCACAAGAAAAGCCAACCAGAATACTTCATTTTATCGAAAATACAATCCCTAATTTTACGGCAAAAGAGTTCCAAAGCCATTTCCGTATTAATAGAGCAACATTTGATGTGTTACTTCAAATGTTAACTCCCTTGATTGAAAAGGTAAATGACAAGTGTGGCAAAAATAGGATAGACGCAGGCCAGCAAATTTTAAGTACTCTTTGAATATTAGCCACACCTGATAGTTATAGGTAATATATAGTTCAAATAGAAAATTTTCAGTTTCTTTAAATATATTTTGATTGTGTAGATTCAACATGGGCAAATCATCATTATTTGTATGTTTGTCAAGAGTTGTAGAAGCACTATATAAAATGGCTCCAAAGATCATTAAATGGCCAAATGAGGAGAGAATTGATTTTAAAAGAAAATTCACAAATATAGCATGACTTACTAATGTAAATGGTTGCATAGATGGCACATATGTTCCAATTAAAGCACCACGAAAAAATCCAGAAGTGTACATCAATCCAAAATGCTTCTCATGGCTACACATTACAGGCAGTATGTGTCATTACTCCGAAATTTATTGATTGTTTCACTGGTTACCCTAGCTCAGTGAGTGACAATAGAGTTTTTAGAAATTCAAAATTATATGAGAGTGTGCAAGAAAATCCTAATATTTTTTTCTCAGAAGGTGACTATATATTGGGGAATAAAGCATATCCACTATATTCATGGTGCATTCCACCATATATTGATAGAGGTCAGCTAGCATCAATGCGTACTAATTTTAATACCACCCATGCAAAAACAACACAAGTTATTGAAAGAAGTTTTGCCTTATTATTTGGCCGATTTAGACGATTGAGATACCTTGACATGAATCCGAATGACCTAATTCCAAAGACATAGCATGTTGTGTATTTGCCTAATGGACATTAATGATTTTGTTAATGAATTCATATGCGAAGGAGAAGAGTTTATAGAAAATGATGAAGTTGATGCTGTAAATCCACCTGTAGGTAGGAATAGAAATATCGGGAGTGATATAAGAAATAATTTGACATACAACTGTATCAAATTTAATTAATTATATGTATTATATTCTTATTTAAATAAACTTTTTTACTTGTTTTTAATGTGTTATAAATGTTTCTCTGGCTCCTTGTTCACTAACAACAAAAATATTCAAATTATCATTAAGAATAGTTATCAAGTCTAATGATGTTAAATGATATTTGAAATAATAGTCTTAGATCAGTAAGAAATTTAAAATAAAACAAATAATTCAATAAAAAAATATCTGGTGTGGGCACCACACGACTTTCCGAATTACAGGACCTATTTCATTTTGTATAACAATTTCGACATTTTCAACTTTTGAGCTTTTTTTAATTTTTTGCTATTTTGACTTGGTTTTTTTTACTTTTTTGACATTTTTTATTGTTTTCTGACATATTTAATATTGTTGACATTTTTTTTACCTTTTTGGCTTTTTAAATATTTTTGGCTTCTTTTGACATTATTTACTTTGTTGACTTTTTCACGTTTTTTTTATTACTTTTTTTGACTTTTTTGACATTTCTGATTTATTATATTATCTGAGTGTTTGACATTTTGACTTTTTATCTTTTTGGCATTCTGACATTTTAACATATTGACATTCTGACATTTTAACATATTGGCATTCTGACATTTTTACATTTTGAAATTTTGACATATTTACATTTAGGCATTTTCACATTTTCATATTTCACATTTTCAAATGTTCACAGTTTCACATGAAAATGTAATGTAATTATATTTTCAATACCTTACTACGTTTAAGATGCGACAATTTTCGCTAATTCCGCGCTTGATTTACGCCACGCCCGCTGACGTCACGTATAATATTCATTATTTGTGACATGCGCAATAGGAAATCGCTATTATTGAGAAATATTCTGTTTTAGTGAACCGGTCTTGCTCAAATTTTCACAGGGTCGCCGAAGCGCGGGCTCTCACCCGATTTCCAAATTTGGTCGCGAAGTGTTGTGCCGTTTTCCCATCGTGAGCTTTAAATGGTCCGGCGCAGCGCCTTTATGCACTTATGTGTTGATTGTGATTCCGTCGCTGTTAGTAAACCGATTGTGCTCAAATTCACTGAATCGTCCTGGATAGTGTCCGCAGATATTGGTCGCAATCTGTTGTGTCGTTTTCCCGGAATTTTGTTCACAGACAGACAGACAGCCAGACGGACAGACAGACAGACATACATACCACACACAGACATCGCAAAAATCGGGTTTATTACGACTATTTTAAGCATAAAACGTAACGAAAATTGATTTTTTTTGCTAAATGGTACACGGCAACAATACCTTCCTTCTGGTGTAATTTTTTTCCCGGAAAGTTATCGCATATTTCCACAATCTTAGTTAGAAAACGTGAACACGTTTTCGGTATAACAATACCTTCCTTTACATCAGTGATGTATTCGGAAAGTAACTTTACATCAGTGATGTATTCGGAAAGTAAAAATATGTAAATATTCCAGGGCCGTTCAGAAAAAAAATGACCTTGCGCCCATGCGTTTAAAATAATATTGCGTTCGACAAAAGGTTAATATTAAATTCCTAGTTTATGTGGCTTGGACAATTTAATGTTTAAATTATAAGTGAAGGGATTATGTGTTATAAACGCATGGATTCATGTTTGTAGTATTAATAGCTTTACAACTGATCATTGTTAGAAGAGAAACATGAATCACTTGTTTTGTGCTTCTTTACAAGTATCGAACATAAGATTTTACTTTGGCAATAAAACTGCTGACATCTGCTAAACTGACTTTATCAACATAAACTGCTGTCTTAAATTATCGCACCACCCAACCACTTGGGTGTAAATATCTCCACAGCTAAATTGAAAAAGGTATTGTAGAATAGTTTACATCGTTTCGGTTTCAGTTTTATAATCATTTGAGCAAAAAAATGTAAATGTCGCCTCACTGTTCTTTTAAAAGTGCGCCATAGTTGGTCTGTGGGAATTAAATCCGGGCTGCTCGCTGAGGAGTTCATAACTGCAATACGATCTTCATTCAGGTAGTGAATAAAAACTCTTACACCGTTCGGACAAGCATTATCTTGCATAAATACAAAATTAGGACCAATAAATCGAACACAGGGCGTTACATAATCCTGGAGATGTTCTCTACGTAGACTTCAGCATTAATTGCTTTTGCATGAATAGAGAATTCCGTACGACCATCCTAAGAAATATCCTCCTAAAACATTTTAGACTTGCTGTGTTCAAATAAGCATTGTTAAAAGGTAATGGATTCGTCCTATATTGCTACTAGATTTGTCCAGCCGATTCCTTTTGACTTTTTTATATTGCTGCTGGATTCGCCCAACCACCTGCTTTCAACTTTTTTACATGCTGCTGGATTCGTCCAACCGCCTCCTTTCGACTTTTTTAAATTGCAAAAACACGTGAAAATTAACTCAGGTGAAAAGTGTGTTTCAAACGCATAATTATGGACACTAGAGCAGATGATGAGACAACAGACTCCGAAGCGTTCAAGAAGCAATGGGGTACACGTGAGCGGCCGAAAAGTCAACACAACCCACAAAAATAAACATAACCTAGAAGAAACTCGTGGTTCCGAAACGGATCGAAAAGATATATGCAGAAAAGAGGAAGTCTTCAAAACTCCGTATGCCCCCATAAATACGCACACGCATGCACCTAGAAGAAACACTGCAAATACACAACATCCGCTGAAACACACAAACAGGATGTAGTGAAGTATTCATTATTCAATGGAAAATACGTATAAGATAAAAACTTCGCGATATCACGATATCAACTATCAATCGCTTGGGGCCGTTTCCAAAAATTCTACCAACAAATTCCACAACTCTACTCCTGATATAATTTTATACACAAATATCATTACGAACGACAAAACTACCGTAACAACCAAACCTATGCTCTGGTCATCTAGGAATTACTTTAGAAATAAACACTAACACACGGATCCCACAAACAGAACCAACCACTACAAATCCAAACGAATTACTCATATTTAAGAGCATTTTTCACTACCCAAGGACTGCCACAAGGCTCCCCACTCGCCCCCTTGCTGTATAATATTTATTGCTACATTTACATCCATAACAGCTTTAAAAAAGTCAACCTGGAAGAATATATTCTACAATAAGCAGATTATACGGCATTAATGACACACAGGAAATTACTAGACGATGCAACTGCAGCCTAACCAAACTGTGAGTGAGTGCCAACCATATAATTATGGATAATTCACCAAGAATTAACATAAACGGAACAAGCGTACAACCTACTAAGACAAGACATCTAGGCATGACTATAGACAACCAACTAAAATTCGACAAACAAGAAGAGAAAATAAGGATGGAAGCCATAAAACGAACGAAATATTTTCGATGTTTAACATACGGGAATAAAGGCATATCGACACCGCGACCAATGTACAAATCCATCTGCAGGCCAATGATTGACTATGGATAGGACGAGGCGGTGTGTGGCGTCATTGCGTACACGGAACGGTGTTGATTCGAATCTACCGCTAGTCGGGAAACTTTTCTACAAAGAATTGACTCGACTATAGATGTTATATCAGGCACAAGGTTCAGGTCCGTGAAGGATCGCGGTGCACATAACCTCCGAACAGTGGCTGTACTCACTATTAAAAAAAGACTATGCACAGATGTACTAAAAAAAGCATGTGTCAACTGTAAGATGATAACAAATATAGCCGAACGGAAGACACTAAGACTGAAAACCAAACTTAGACATCCAATAAACCACTTCACAATATTTACAATATTTTAGTGGATGGATTTCTTCCAACAGCCTCATTTTTTACTTTTTTTTTATATTGGATTGAATATAAGTTATTCCTAGCAGAACTAGATAAGTCAATCACCACGTTCATTTCAGCTTCCCTAGCTAATGTCTCCTATTATGTTGGGGCAGCTTCTTATGTCTACTTTGGCATTCAAATCACCCATAACTATAGTGGTTTCCTATTTTGTTGTTGTTGAAGACGCAAGGACATCATCGAGATCTTTGTAAAATATCTCTGACTCATCGTCACTACTGGTGGATGTAGGCGTTAAAACTTGAACAATGTTGATATGGAACGGTTCGGATTTGAGTTGTAAAATAATTATTCTGTCTGGTATTGGGGTGATAGTTCTAACCGACTTTGCAACGTTTTTTGGTATTATAAATACTACGCTATTTTAATGGTTAACGTCCCCACTGCCAGCATAATACTCCTGGCATCCGTCTATTACTTCCCTGAGCCAGACTACCTCATTGCGCTAACTACGTGTTTCTGGATTTTCTTCATTTCTTTTCATGTAGCTATGTGTATTATTTTTGGTAGTTTCGTTGTTCTTCTGTTTGTTTCTCTTGTCTTCATTCAAAATATTATACGGATGTTTTACGTTTAGCAATCGTGATTTGTCTTATTAAATACTACTTATAATATTTTACGGCAATCGTCTTGTACACAAATGTCAAATTAGTATCAAATTCGTGCTCCTTTGAGTATAGCTAGTTTTGCGAGTTTTATAAAATGGATTAAACTGTAACGCGGGCTGTTATCAAATATTTTGTGAAAATAGGTTGGAAGGCAACAGAAATGTATAAAGATAGGATACGTTAGGAGACTGCTCAATCATTTACGACTCTGCATAACTGGGTAACAGAATTTGAACATGGTTGTAAGAGCCTAGAAGATGAGCCAGTGGACGACTAAAAACTGCCACAACGTCTGAAATCGCTATAAAAGTCCACGATGTGGTCATGCAGGAGAGTCGATTAAAAGCCTCCAAAATTGCGGGGGATATAGGTATCTCAGATGAAAGAACATTTTATATCCTAATCGACAAGATGGGTACCGCGCATACTGACAAAAACAAATACATCAACAATGACTAGCACAAATAGTAGAGGTGGAGAAGTGCTCTTCGCTATTAAGAAATATATCATATCAGCTGTAGTACCTTCTAGTTATAGATTCGAATCGATAATTGTGAAGTTTGACTTGGTTGTAGTCAAACTCATCGTTGGATATTCAGACGGATCTGGTTAAACGACCCCTTGCACGGTCAACTGCGCCCTAAGTACGGTCGTGCTTGACCATCGTGTGTCTCCGTGTCGCGTTGCTGTTGGTGCTCTTCCGGGTGTCACACTGACACTCGCTTGAGGATTGCTGTCACGTTGAAATACTATAAGTGCGCACGTGGTTGCAAACATGCTCATTTAGTTGAGAGATCGTACCTGCCTTTTAGGTAGAGCTTTTGAGTTTGGCATGGGAGTGGTTTTATAATTTTATGTACTTTTAGTATTTTCTAACGAGAATGTAATTTATTGAGCGATAATAAACAACAAGTGGAAGCAATTATTCAACAACACAGCAGTTTTTATTGAGGCAGAGCTCCTTCACGTCATCCTTAACCCTGTTTTGTCACAATATCAATATGGACTTCTTAAACATAATTAAGGGTATCGTATCTAAATCTGTAATGATACAATCTATGGTGATTTCAATCTCCCAAATATTATGTGGATCGACGATGAAGACTTGCGGATTGATACCAACCCCTTTAATATCTCCTAATGATGTATACTTCAGTGATAGCCTTGGAAGCCTGGGATTAATTCAATTCAACTCTATTCCTAAGTGTGGCGCGATTATTATGCTTCTCCAACTGTGATAACTTATCGGTGACTACTTTTGCGCCCATCGTTTCGCCTACCATCCATAATTATTCATTGATATTCCCACCAAGAAATGTGAAATTATAAAAAACAGTACCTGTTTTAAGCCTAATTTTAAGCGAGCAGATTATGGCCTGCTAAATAATTACATTAGTAGCATTGATTGGGTATTGGTATATTGCAATGTTGATGTTGATAGTGCGACGCAAATATTTTATGACATTATTTATTTTTCAATCGATTTGTATGTGTCTAAGAACAGGTAAGTTATAGCTGCCACCCACGTTGGTTTTCCAAGGAGTTCAACAACTTTATAACATCCAAAAAAGGGGTGCATAAAAGGTGAAAATCTACTTCACATCATTCGGATTATGAATATTTTACCCAGTTAATAGTTCAGGTCAGATCATTAACATTCATATACTATAGAAGATACATAGAGGGTGTACAACGTCTAATTCCTTAAAATCATATGAATGTGATATGATATGAATAAAATTCATATTACTCAATTTTATTTCTGAATCGGGCGAGGTAAATTCTGGTGTACCTCTAGGATCCCAGCTAGATCCGTTACTTTTTTCTATATTTGTGAATGATATATCTGTTATAATAAAGTGCCCGCACCTTCTATTTGCAGATGACCTAAAAATCTACACCGATCTTAAGTTATTCTCTAAGATCCCAGCCTCTATACCGCGCGGCGACCACACACCAACAACGTTCCCTAACGACTATCAGTATATTCAGAATAAATAACGATGGCATTCAGAAAATCATGTATTTGTATTAACATTACGAGTGTTATTGCAAATCAATTTGGTTTAAATGAAGCAGCATATCTGTAAAAGAATAAAAAATCTCTTTCAAAGAGACTTTGAATCATACTACTAAAACTTGCTAATGATCATGATTCAATGAAAATACATAAACATACTATGTAAAGTTTGGTTGTCCAATCTGTTCGATGTTCGGGTTCACATTTTATTAGTAGAAAGCGTTTGAAGCTGCAGTTCAAATATAGTAATTAAAATCAACCAAATTCAAGGATAATGAAGCATACCACATTAGAATACTTTTTACTAAGGAAGACATAGATAATTATTTATACATACCAATAAGAACATATGTATAAAAAACTATCGCGATACTTGGCCTTTTATTTGCATCGATAATGAGTCGATAACTGGTGCAATGGATGTAGATTCTGAATGAATTTTCCAGATGTTCATCAGATATTCTGTTTCGAGTCTTACTTTTCGGTTTCTTCTTGAACAGATTTTGTAAGTGCTGTCGAAAAGGGATTGGGCGTGATTATGTAACGTGGACAATTTATCTGTTGGTAGATTAGATTTATAAAATACAATCAACATTACATGGTCAGATTTATCCTTTAGTTGTATATTAGAATGCAACTCAACGCATTTGAAAATTCGGTGGTAATCTATTTCTACCAATAATGGAGGAAAATACTAAAATAATGCCTATTCATTCCAAAATCCTTAAATCGTTGTTCAAATTCCCGTATCAAATCGATGATTAAGACTTATTTCTGCCCATTATGTTCGGCTAAAGTATTGAAATGCGAACATTTGTTTCCATTTTTTGCTAAATCTACCATCCAGTTCATATCATCAAGTTCTTGCACACATCATTCGATTTCATCAACATCAACATCTTGATTTCACTTCGTAAATCATACAATCGAGAATGTTCTTCAAATCATTAACTTTACGACACTTATCACGATAATATTTGCCTGCTGCCTTTTGAAAATAATGTCGTTTTACATTATATTTAAAAACAGATTATACAAAACGTAGAATTGTTCAGCTTAATGAAGAAGTAATCTTCTGTTAATTTTTCGGTAAAAAATCGATTTTCATGATTCAACATTTGCTTCTTTTGAGTCGAGATCATCCTACAAAAATTAAAATATTGCAATGATAACAGAAATATGGAAAATAAAATATTCTTTGAGTAGTAGACTGAATACGTAACAAGGATATTAACGAATTAATTAACATAGCCACTCGTATTTCCAAAATAAACAAAATAATATAGTCAACACGCGACGACAATATTTTTACTTATCGTAATTACGTTCATTGCCTCAGACAGTAATATATTCTGTAGATGTTTCATTATACCATTTGTCTACAATTTGTGTTTCTCAAATTCGCCAAAATTTATAAATAATGCGACGTTGATTTATCTTCTATATATCAATAAATATAATATCTATTGAAAATTATTAGTTGATTTCGCATTAAATCAGAATATTGTTTTTTAGATTTACACAATTCACAAGAAAACGTTTTGCTTAAAGCTTAAACAACCCGAATCAAATAGAGCATATCTCCAAAAATTACTTGATATGTGGAATCCTCATGTGGTGTATCTACCACTTGTCCTACCTTTATTTCATTCATAGAATGAAATATAAGAGACTTTTTCTCAATATTAGTTGAAATTGTATTTATTCATTGATGATTCCTCTAGAGTATATAAAGTAGAATCATATGTTAACAATAAAGTTTGAATCGGGTATTAAAGTTTTACAAAAATATTATGTTAATGTGATACATGAAAAGGTATGTTGGGCTAGGATTATATCTACCTCTGTTTATAATAAATGTTGCCACGCTTTTGGGTTTCTTTAAATATTTCTATATTATTAAACATATAAATAGCATTTTGTAATGTTATAACTTTGAAATGTAGAGAATAAATTATTTCATTAATTCTTCTTAAGAAATCTGCTGCTTCTATTGCATTAGCAGATTTCATGTGACTGGTGGAAGATGCAGTTTTAATAGCGGTCGAAACAGATTTGCTAAATACTGCAGCATATTTAACACACACATTTTAAATAGAATTAGTCCATATACATAAGAGGTCTTTATATCATTGCCCTAAAGGTGGCACTTTGTTTCTTCATTTCCAAGTTGATACTAAGAAATTTCAAGAAATTAGTTGACCATATATAAACAAAGACAATTTATAATTTGAAGTACTTTCTTAGTGACTTAAATAAATGTGGTGGATAATAAGCATAGATCGATAAGTGTTAATCATAAAGGAAGCTGTGGTTGTGGATTGCTTGCTCCTTGATCACAACAAGCTTTCAAGGCTGTAATGTAATCTCAAATAATTGTTCACAAATCTGTTTTTTGTCGAATTTAAAATATGGCAAGCAATCCAATTGTTCTCTGTATTGATTATAATTTATACTTTTTATAATTAAATATATATAAAATTATATATTCAGATCAATGAAAGCACAGTCGCAATTGCGGGCAAACATTCTTTCAAATTATTACGAATAAATTTTGAAATCGCCAGAAGATTTATAATATAGACTAAGAACAAATGTCTATTCCTTGGTACTCAAAGATTTATAATATAGACTAAGAACAAATGTCTATTCATTGGTACTCAAAGACAGTTTGTTTATGGAATAATTTTGATTTATATCAATGTTTTCACGTAATCCATATAGCATTTTATCAAGTTCACATTTAAAAATAATTTCTCCTCCAAACATTGTTTAATACTTTAAACTTGATTTTTTGATAACTAATTCTTTAAAGATTCTACTTTTTTCCTCCAAAAGATCGTTTTCGGTTCATAGGTAATACCTTCTATGATCCAATCATCAACAAATTTTTCTTCAATTTCATCACTATTAACCTTCATACGCTCGCGCAGGCGGCAGTTTGGCCGCCTTTTTTTAATTTCCCGCGCTGTTCTGTCCCAAGTGATGTGGGAAGGGTGAGAGTTGCATGTAATCTCTAATGACAATATCCCCCGCCTAGCCCAGCCCCCAATCAAACCACAAATCCCACCTACCAAGATCAGTACCGAGTCAAAGTCGGAAGGGTCTGAGAGCGGCCAGATTGCCGCCCAGCGCGAGCCTTTCTGTTACTTTTTTAAGATTACTTTTTTTGTATTATTATTCAACTTGAAATGTGAGTATTATTGTTTGTTACTATTATAATAAGTTTTTTCATAAGATTTGTCAATAAACTAATTACTCTATCATATAATTTTATATTTTTATTGTAATATTTTTTTATAAATAAAAATACAAGATTTAGTAAAATGGTCTGATTTTGTTCAGGGACCGGTTATTTGAAACTGATGAAGATATTGCTAGAGTTTTTGACGAATTGGATTCGGAAGAAGAACTGCAAGGCCATGAGTTGGAATGTGATGATTCTGATGATCCAGACTATGAGGACGTGGAGATTGAAGATGTTAGACACAACAGTGATTCAGAACAAGATTTGAGCTCTGATGATGATGAAGGGATGGAGGTACAAAATGACGAATGTGTCGATTTGGAATTTTTCATTGGTAAGGATAATGAGACGATTTGGGCAAATAAATCGGTAACTTCGAATTCCAAAGTAAACTATTTGAACATTGTCAAAACTTTACCAGGGCCTCGAGGGGATGCAAGAAACTGTAAAACTCGCTTGGAATGTTTTTTACAAATAATATCACCTGAAATGATTGAAAATATTGTAACTTGCACTAATATTTTTATAGAAAGGAAAAAACGATGTAGATCTCAGGTTAACAATAATTTAAGAGAAAGAGATTATAAGCCAACCACCAAATCTGAAATTTTAGCTGTGATTGGCGCATTATTTCTGATAGGCGTAAAACGAGGAAACCGAGCCGACATTTCCGAGTTTTTTACTAAAAATGGTACTGGTTTGATGATTTTGAGAGCTAATTTTAGTGAAAATAGATTTAAATTTTTACTTAGAGCCATAAGATTTGATGATCTCAATACAAGAGTAGAGCGTCGTGAGCTAGACAAACTAGCCCCCATACGAGATATTTTGAACACGTTCAATAATAACTGCCAAAGATCGTTCAACTTGAATTCATGCACAACTATTGATGAAATGCTTGTTGCATTCAGGGGCAGGTGTTCGTTTATTCAATTTATGCATCTTAAACCGGCTAAATACGGCATTAAAATATATGCCTTATGCGATTCCCGTTTGTTTTATACCTCAAACCTAGAAGTATATCATGGCAAACAAACTACGCCGGGTCCAAACGAGATATCAAATAAGCCCTATGATTTAGTTATGAGGTTAGTTGATTGCATAAAATGGACAAATCGCAATGTAACTACCGATAACTATTTTACAAGTTATCAATTGGCAGAAGATCTTCTCAGCATTGGTCATTTCTAGGAACAATGAGAAAAAACAAGAAAGAAATTCCATTAAAATTTGTTACAGTAAATAAAAATTCGGTTCCTGGAAGTTACTTGTTCGGTTGCCAGGAAAATAAATCTCTAGTCTCTATGATTACGAAGAAAAAGAAAGCAGTGACAGTACTATCAACGATGCACTATACAAAAAGTACTGACAGTGAAACAAATAAACCCATACAAATAATGGATTATAATGCTACTAAGGGAGGAGTAGATACGGTCGATCTAATGTGCTCAAGGATTAGTACATCTAGAAGAACAAAAAGATGGCCTTTGGTAATTTTTTTTCGGCTACTAGATCTGGCTGGCATAAATGCCATGAGAATTTTTCAATTTAACCAACCTAACCTAAAGCAGCTAAGAAGAACTTTTCTTTATGATTTATCGCTGGAGCTGATGAATCAAAATTTGAAAGATAGAGCCAAAGTAGGCACTCTCCCAAAAGATCTGGTTCATTTTTTAGAAAAATATAAAGAACCAGAAGCCCCGATCCCCGTCTCCACGATTAGGCGAGGAATTTGTTACGTGTGCGGGTCAAAAAAAAATAATCGAACCAAAATAGAGTGCAATAGATGCAACCGAAATGTGTGCAAGCTACATTCTATCGGAACTGTTATTTGCAATAAGTGTAATGCTCGTAGCAGTAGTGATGATGAGATGGATGATTGCTAAAACATTATAAATCACTTTTTTTTACTTTTTTATTGTACCTTGGGCTTCAAAAAGTTTATGTTTTATTAATCCAAATTGAAAATAATTTCTTGTTTCATAAATAACAAACAAAAAAATTTTAACATTTTGTTAATCAATACAAAAAATTTTTTACTATGTATTTTTTTCCTTTTAATAATTTTTTTTGGTCAAAAATGAACCTAGTATGTTATTCCATAATCCATTTTGCCTAAATAATATTAGTCATGCATCAGGGAGTAAAAAAACAAACGAAAACGATGAAAATCTATGGGCGGCCAAATTGCCGCCTATGCGAGCGGTAGTGTAACATTTTTTAGCGCGAGCGTATGAAGGTTAAATTTACAACACAGGTATTAGGAATGGGCACTGAATGGTGGTTTTTTAATTGAGTATCGGAATCGGTATGTTTTTTCTATGTTTTTTTCATCATTGACTAAAAATAAGGATTCGGAATAGCATTTCAATTTAATAAAATCCTTGCTGCATTTTAATTCCGTAACTATGATAACTTATTTGAATAAATAAAATGCACAGCGACTGCGACAACAATAACAACAATAGTTTGATACGACATAAAAATCCATCTGAAAATTACCCTGTCTCAAAGTATTAAATTTTTGGGGTGCGGTGGGAATGATTAGTTGTGAATTATTAGGACAATTTTTTGATATTATTTGCAAGATTTTGTAAAGAGTGGAGTACTTATTTTAGAGAGGGCCAGTGGAAAATTATGACTATCATCTGCATCTACCTGGAACGTCGAAATATGTGGATTAGAATATTTGCCGGATTTTTATTTTTGCGGCACAGGGGTAAGCTCATTTACGACATCGTTAAGGTACAATAAAGCGCAATGACCACCTGAATGCCCAATGCGTTCAATTTGGGCATTCAGGTGGGTGAGACAAATCCGATATGAATGGCGATAGCGTGTATACAGTGCAGGCTGTACCATAATTTTATCTCTGTTGTATGCAATACTTTTTTGTATTAAAATAAACGTAAATTAGGCGACATTAGCTCGGTACCAGCTAAAATAAGAAATGAAACAATTACAATCTACCATTTGGCGGGTGTGTGTATGTGTAAATGATTATTTGTCTACCAATATCCTACACAACTTATTTTTCAAATGTTCATCATTTTTTGCTAACAATGCAGTAGTTATAAAAGTAATGGTATTGACACGAAATCAATATTTTGTATTATATCGATTTTTATGAATAAACGTGGTCAGCTGTTTACGCATTTATGTTAAATGAAAGAGTAGAAACATAAGTTAAATGAACTAGTGTATGAATTGACTTGAAATGACTACATATTCATTTCAAACATGTTCCTTGTTTCATTTCCAACATAAACATATTAACAATCGTCAAATATAGTTTATGCTTGACAAATAGTGTTGTTGTGCAATATACTGTATATTATTTATTTATTGCTTTTTATTAACAGTCAGGGACATACAGACAGTTACATTTAAATTTAAGGTTCATTTTAATCAAAGGGACAATGTTTAAGTATGTTAACTCACAAGTTCAAATTTAAAATTAATTAAAAGAAGTAGTGCCCTTGACGAATAACAAGTTCTAAAGATATTATGCAAGATTACCAAGACCCATGATTAAACTATTGTACAAACAAATAAACAATGTGCATATTGTAGATAACGACGTGGCGGCCGGAATTATGGGAATTGGGCAACACCGGTGCCGGATCTAATACCTTACCGGCGTAATAAATGCGCTTCTCTACCAGCTTGTTATTATAATCCTCAAATATTCTATTCGACGTATTTGAACGATCCAGGTATAAATTACGAAAACAGTACAGCGATTACATAAATTTACTTTCTATAATTTTCACACGATTTGTTACAGACAGGCAACGGACAGATATTTTCTAGCAATTGAATTACACATTCACATGTATTCGTGGTGTTGATAAAAGCATTATCATTATTCAGTATCAACAACAGCTTTGAATGCCGTATTATATCAGAAATGCATTGGCAACAGACAAGCCAAAGAATTTCGATACACAATTTCAATTCCTTTTTTTCATGTGTGAATTGTCCCTCCGATTGGATTCAATTTGATTTTAAAATAAGACATGTATCTCTTGATATGTATTCCATATCATCATATGTTCACATACATTACAAAGTCGTGTTATTACTATATATTACTAGTGTCTATGGAATAATAGCATGGGGATAGTATACATAAAGTATACACCTAAAATCTTGCTGGCAATATATAACTAACCATTACCCAAAAGCTTCAATAATCTAACAGAGAAATTAGTAACTACTGTTACATAATAAATTTACTCTGCGATTAAAAACAATAGCAAACGAATACATTCCTGACCATTATGTTGGCCATTTACCAGCCCAGAGCAAATATCTTATTACAATTCTTAAATCAATTTTAATTTTACATTTACCTATTTTCTATTCTATATGTTAATTGTCCAGTCAAATCTCTCAACACTTTGAACGAAATACGATATTATATATTGATTTTATTATTGTTATATATTATGTTCATGTTTAATTTGTAAAATACATTTATTAATATTATTATTATTATTTCAAAATTCCCTGATGTTTTAGGATAATATTGTGTAGCCCCGAAGATAAGCAACTAGAATGATGATAGAAAACAAAAGCGGCCATAAACATATTCTATTATTTCTCTTCTTAAAAGCTAGTAATTACTTTTTGCCGTTATCAGATTATCATACATTTTTATCAGCATTGCTTATGCATACTAATAAATACATGCTCTATTAGAAAAAAATGCTGTGCATTTCGCGAAACGCACAATTTTTAAATAATCCTAGGGAAAATTCGTATACTTATTTATTGTAAACAATATCCGATAGGGGCGCTGCTCTCTCCACCCTTTCGTTTATAAGCCTCGTCTTTCTTGTAAGGAACTCAGTCCATAATGAAGTTCACCAACTGCACTGTGGTAGTAAGTACAATAATTTATAAATTAAATCTCCCTTTTGCAGTACACAAAATTATTGTTGCAGATAATTAACGCTATTGCATTGTATAATTTTAATGTATTTAATTGCGAGTAAGAACAAATTAAATTATATTAACATTTTCTTCCTACAGGTATTTCATGGCCGATGGGGAGGTGGCAGCCGAGGACGAGGTAGTGGAGGACGCGGTAGAGGAGGACGCGGTAGAGGAGGACGCGGTAGAGGAGGACGCGGTAGAGGAGGACGCGGTAGAGGAGGACGCGGTAGAGGAAGACGAGGCATAGGTGGCGGTGGCGGCGTACAGCAAAAAAACAAAAACTATAGGGCTAGGATGCCACCGACAGAGGGGTCGCTACAATTACAGCCGCTATCAACACAGCCGCCACAACTACAGCCGCTATCACTACAGCCGCTATCACTACAGCCGCCACAACTACAGCCGCCACAACTACAGCCGCCACAACTACAGCCGCCACAACTACAGCCGCCACAACTACAGCCGCCACAACTACAGCCGCCACAACTACAGCCGCCACAACTACAGCCGCCACAGCTGCTACCGCCAGCAGACTACAGCTGCTACCGCCGGCAGACTACAGCTGCTACCGCCGGCAGACTACAGCCCGAGTCGGTGAAGTCAGCTCCGCTGAATTAGAGTAACAATTGTATTATTCTTAACGCGGATAGTTAGTTTTAAGTTTCATTTTACTTCGTTACATTTTTTATTTACTACATATTGATATTTTTTTTAAATAAATATTTTATATTTAATTTGTTATTTTTACCATTTTCTACTTCCTTGGGAGTGGGATAAGTACACAACACAACAATGTTGGGCTCTGACATGACACTATTTTTCGTATAGTTTTGTTTTAAGGGGCTTTATTTTTAGAGTACATTAAAATTTTCAGTTGTGTTATCCAGACCTGTGTTACAGGTTGCTGAGCTGTCAACTTTAGACTTTACACTGAATTAAAAAACTTCTATCTTTCTAGGACTATCAGTCGTGAGGCCTTTCCGCCAGTGAATTCATTTACGTAAAAGAAATTATTTGAAATAATATATATATATATATATATATATATATATATATATATATATATATATAAATATATATATATATATATATATATAAATATATATATATATATATATATATATATATATACTAATTTGAATGTTAAATTGGGGCATATTAGAACTGTAGTTTTATTGTGTTTTCAAACTTTCATCAGATGTCTCGTTGTCAGATAAAAGCAAACAAACAATACAAATATTGTTTGTACGACTTTTTTATAACGTTAGTAGCACATTACGCGATGATATAATTGCTGAAAAATTAATGAACCATTTTTCAAACTTAATGCTACCTCAGATTATACCACTGTTAAGTTCTTTCGGGAGATATGTAAAAACCGATCAAAAACTCAATTTAAAATGATCAGACTTGGTATTTTCAGATAAATCCACAAGGGAAACATTCAACAGCTTATTACACAAAGATTTATTATGTGATCAACCTGGGTGTGTAAAATGTTATGAATCTAACTAGATTAACCCAATCAATATGGTAGCTATTGCCAGTAGGTATCAATGATACCACTTTAGATACAGCGGTTACTGATAAAGTTACTTCGAGTGGAAAACCACAAATTTGGTCAGCAGAATCATCATTTGAGGAATCTTTTCAAACAATAATAACAATAATCACATTACTCAAGAAGAGATTAATGTTCCCAATGTGCTTCTAAGGCTATGTACACACAGTCGAGGGTTAGGTTGGTATGAAATCGCGATGCACTATCAATTTATAACCGACTCAACTATTTAGTTGTTGATGAATTGAGTTGTATGCACACATCTCGACATCGATACAACTTATATTTATTTTGAATTTCTTTATTTTGCATTGTTGGCGTACAGATTGATCAAATATAATAATCTCGAAACTGGTGCAGTTAATGTCTAGAAATGTTAAATAGCAAGGCATTGTTACTTGCCTTATTATACATTTAAAAAAAGAGATTGCAAAAAACTAACAGGCTGGGCTTGCGTCAACCATTGCAATAAACCTCTCCACATAATTCATCACTAACGGCTCGATAGCGACTGCCGAGATTCGAACAAAAATTTAAAATGTTACTGCCAATGATCTATGAACTATCGACTGTGCGCTTCAATTTGCAACTGTGGTATTATAGCATAGTCGATTTTTTTTATTATAGGTGCTAATCGACTGGTTTTTAATAAATAATTGAGTTGATCTGCAGTTGTGTTGTGTGTATTGTATGCACCTATATTAAACTTAATACATCTATATCCAGCGACTATCGGTCGACTGAAAATCGACTGTGTGGCTGGCCTAAATGTATCAGAAATCGACTTTAATATGTCAATTCCAGTAGGTTCCATGAACTGCGAATTAATGTGATAATACGTATAAATATTGTGTTAATCTTGGAGGGTCATTTGTTCTCAAGTTAGATGAGGGAAGATAATTTACCCAAATAACAATATTAATAATGAAAATCTATATTTTCTGTTTACACACTATATGAAGAAGTATGTAAATAATATGTGTGTTATATGTTATCCACAAACGAGTTTAGGTAATAAAAAATTGATTAGAGTTTATGCATACTGCTCTCGTGGTGGAAATAAAGATTGTAGGCTATTTAAAATTCATGACTCATATCCCATCTCTGAGAATGAGGTAGCGAATGTTGATGTTTATAGTACATCAGAAAACTTTTGCCACAGAGGCAATTGGACAAGTCAAGTTAGAGATGTGGAACGTGACATTGTTTCGAACAAGTTACTTCTTAAAAAAAAAACTGACTGATTGCATGCTTAACATTAATGAAACTAATATTAAATATACAAAGACTTTCATTGGCTATAAAAAGCCTAAAACAATTAGTAAAGTTAGATCTGAAGCTCTTAAACAGAAAGCGTGCTGCTAATGATTTAGATGATCTTCGGTTAATGTTTGATAATTACATTTACAGTTAGTGCTCCATTGAATGTAAAAAAAAAATATTAAGCATCAATAACTCAGTTATTTCAGAAATGATTGCCAGTCATATTCTTTGATGCAACTGGAGGAGTAGTTAAGTATAATGCTGAATATCTTAAATGTAGGGCATTTGAAAAAGAAAAAACAAAACAAAATACTCTATTATAATGAAAATATCTGTTTGAAGGGAGTAGGTAATGAAGGGAATATGCTAGTGCTACCATTTGATATGATATCATACCATTTTTAATAGGAAAAGACGACTGGAAGTCGCACCATAAACAAAGCATTTTAGCTATTTCTGCATATATATTCAAAGAGTTTCTTGTGTATTACATTACATTCAAAACCGTTATGTCTTTAAACATACGGGAAGTTCTCTTTTTCATCATTTCACTGAAGTTGTCCTGTTCCTGCCTTGCGGCTTACCAAGACTCCAAAGCATGCGTCGGGATGTCGGCAATTTAGAATAGAATTCTGAATTGGGAGTGTCTAGCGGATTTTACAAGTGTCACATTCCTTCGATATGCTTAGCTCTCTCAGGACATGTGACGGCAAAAAATATGAAAGTTAAAGCAAAGACTAAGGGCCAATGGCCAATTTAGGACCATTGGCAACTCTCAAAATTGGGTTCATCGGTATGAACAAATTAGTACCGCACATTTATCTTTTTTGTGAAAAATCGTCTTGTGTATTGACGCCGCTCCACAATGAACCATGAACGTGAAGATTATGCAAACAACCCTGACCTACCCATGTAGACGCAGGAAGGCCGTGGGCTTCCCCAAGAGAGGGACCCCAGACGTGGTGACGATAGTCACCCGCGTGGAGGCACTGGGCCGTGCACAGGCTACCAGGGAGGGGGAAATAAGAATCGCCCACAACGTCAGAAGGTTGACCGGGGTCTACCGAAGCCACAGTTCAATATAACTGTAGGCACGCCGAATACGAATGATCCGCTATATCTGTCAGCACTGTTACCAGCACCCGAAGAAGAACTCCGACCTGTAGCGGTCGAACGTAAGCTGTATTCGTCAGCAGAAGGCATCGATGAGTTAGTGGATGGTACCGAAGCACTAAGAGTCTTATTTAGCGAATTTCATATTAGAAGAATCAAAAATATAGCTGGCCAGCTGCAGTTACAATTGTGACAGACTGGAGTTGCACTGCTTGCATTTATAATGCTATTAATATTTGTACACTAACGTACTACTTAGAAACATGTTTTTAATAACATTAACAAAACATGTAGGCAGAAAAACAAGCAATTGGATGCAACAATTCACTTGTGTTGTGCCCATTTATTAAAAAAAAAATACTTTCCGCCATGTTAGGGACTGTGCAAAAAGTTTCAATCAAAAGTCACTCAACATTTTTATGTTGACATAATCGCTAATGCATTTCAACTCCAAGTTTATTTTTAAAACATCAAAATTAAAGTAGGCATTTCAAATGATAAGCAAGTTATTGAAAAAAATAAATAATAGAGTAACAAAGCACTGTTAACTCTAATAGAATCAGCCAGAGTTGTCAGAGATGTCAATCAAAATGGTCGCCTTAGTAATGCAAATGTAGAAAATTGGTTTGGTCACATCGAAAAGGATGGAGTTCGAAATATGCATATTACTGACTTTGTTAGAAAGTTAAGAAAGCGTGTCTTGTCTGTCTATTAGGTCATGAAATTGTACTTGAAAAAACTGAAGTTATGGCCAAAAGACGAAGAAAACCATTTACAAAGAGTTCAGAAGATGTGGCCATAGAAACTTGAAATAAAAAACGAAAAAACATGAAGACTCACTTTACTGCCAGAAATCTAAAAAAAGCTGAAAATGAATATAAGTACAGACAATAATAGTAATATACCATCTGTCAATGTTGAATCTGTTTTTTCCTAATGGATACTGTAAGCAGTATATATGCAATATCTGTTATTTCTGAAATGCGTAGTAATGATTTTTACCCACTATCGAATACCGGATGGCTGTCTAAAATCATTGTGGACCGCTATACCATAATTTTAAGTCAAATAAATAACAATCCTGATATAGTGGTGTATCCTTCACTAAACTGTCAAGCAATTTTCGAGCAGTTCGAAGGAAGTGACAGCTATTTCCAATCGAAGTCAGTACTAGACTCAGGTCTTGATTACTTTCTAGGTTGAAAACTATGTGTGTTTCTATGCTTGGACAAAGAAACATCCTGTAGTTTTAAAAAATATTGCATACATTTCTAATTAATTAAAATTGTCCTTAATTTTTAATATATTAATATTTATAATGATTTAGACATTACACAAATGTAACTTGATTATTGTAAAATTCGTATTTTGTTCAAATTGTAGAGAAACATTATATATTTCTCAAAAATCTCATGAATATTGTATTGTATAAAGGGAACACCTAAAATAATATATTGGTTCTTAAAAATAAAATAAATAAATTGTTTTTATTTAATTACTCAGCAGTCTTTCTATCTGTAAACAAAATAGCGACACAACGATTGCATATATCGAGGACAAATTTAGAAATTGAATATTTTATTACACAAACTAGAATGTTTTCGAAGAAAAGGGAGGTACTGTCTGTTTACCAAACAAAACAGTTTTTACATTTCACTTTGTAATGGTTAATTTCTACAAATATTTTATTTGTCATAACAAGTGTAAAATTTGTTTAATTGAACTGTTATTGATATAATTTGTACCATTTGTTGTTGTTGTTGTTGTTCACAAACATAACCCAGTTGACATTTCATAAAAATTTAGTTACACACAACTTTTACTTGAATTAATGAAGTATTGAGAAATTAGATTCTGATCTAATATTCTGTTTCTCTTCTATAGAAAAAAATACAAAAGCAGTTCCAATTCATGTATGGAATGTTTTTACGAGCAAACTCATAATTTACCCTTCTATACTGTATTTTATTTATGTCTTATATGTTGCAGAGTTACACATTGTATCTTCTCCCGCCATATTATTAAAAATGTGGAAAAAAATTCTTGTTTAAATTTATAGCATTGCTAAGGGATAACAATGAACATCCAATTGTCTAAAGTTATACAACAAATTAATTGTATGAGAACACAGACAGCCATGTAGTGTTCATGACACTTTGACAAGTGTACAATGCACATCATTCATTCACTTAATGTGTGTGTTCATACGTATACATTCAGGGCATATAAATGTATATATATATATATATATATATATATATATATATATATATATATATATATATATATATATATATATATATATATTACTTCAATAAGACCCACCAAATAAAATTTGAACTTACTGGAATAGAGAAAATCTTATGATTTTAATAATTATGTACAATGAACATTCCTAATGCTGCTGAATGCTCCTTTTCCAAATTACTTAACTCATTAATATTTAGATTTGCCAGCAAATCAATGGTAACTCCAACATATATAATATGAAGTATATAACGCCTAAGATAATTTTATTCATAATTAACTCCATTTGCGATCTCGTTGCTGTGATAAGGATAAGGAATCAGACACCGCGTTTAGAGCAGCTGTTCTCATTCCTCCGTCTATAATTGGCTCTCGGAATATCGGAGAGCCGGAATATGGACTAAGTACATAACAATAATACATTCCAACATATAGACATCCATCCAATTAAAAAATGTGTTAACTTATATATAATTGTAGAAATAATATGTCCTAATATTATTGAATCAGAATATAACAGAGGAACTTTTCATTTTTGAGTTTTTAATCCCCTATTATTACTGTTGCAAGAGAGTCTGCTGTCATCTGAAGAAAAATACTTAATATATCAAAATATTAGTTGAGAAGAGGAAAGTTTGCATCATATTTTTTTTTGGGAAACAAAGAGGCTCCCAAGTGCATATAAAACAAAACGTACCATGAATACTATTGCAATGTTTATAATTTTCAATTATAACCCTGTGTCTGCTTATTGTCGCATAAATACTTATCATGGAGGGTCTGCTATGTATGTAACAGATAAATATATCAATAATGCAGTAAATGGTGAAGCCATTTCTGCACAATAGCAGGAGGTTTTTGAGTGTTGTGTATCGCATATTAAAAAATTCCGTTTCTGTAGCCCAGTACCGACCCCCCAAATGACAACTCAGACTTGCTCAACATTTTAAATGAAATTATTAAAATTTTATTATCAAAGAACTTTTTTATTGTCATTGGGGAAGAAAACTTTAAATATAAATTTTAAATCAAATTCACCCTTACGAACACAAATTATTGATTTATTTAATTGTTATAATTTGAATAAAGTTATAGATGAAACCATAAGGTCCATTAGAATGTCGCCAAGAGATGCATGGATATTTTTTTTGTAAACTTGCGATAACATATTATCATCTCAGTGAATACGTACTGCATTATCTGATTACTATGCACACTATTTACATATCAATCTGTCTATATTAAATACGGGAAATAATCGTGAAAGAACTATATATAAACTCAGTTATTATGATAAAAGTGTTGCTACCTCTATGATTTCGGAAGACTGGTCGGATTTATTTAAGATATCGTGTCCAAATAAGGATGTGCTATGTATGTAACAGATAAATATATCAATAATGTAGTAAATGGTGAAGCCATTTCTGCACAATAGTTGGAGGTTTTTGAGTGTTGTGTATCGCATATTAAAAAATGCCGTTTTTGTAGCCCGGTACCGACCCCCCACATGACAACTCAGACTTGCTAAACATTTTAAATGAAATTATTAAAATTTTATTATCAAAGAACTTTTTTATTGTCATTGGGGGAGAAGACTTTAATATACATTTTAAATCAAATTCACCCTTACGATTTATTGTGATAAAAATGTTGCTACCTCTATGATTTCGGAAGACTGGTCGGATTTATTTAAGATATCGTGTCCAAATAAGGTGGTTCAATCGTCTATGAACAATTTAAAATTCTACTTTAACAATGCATTTTCTATCCGCAATTATAACCGTAGGATTCGTAAAAACCTGATAGATGGATAACTATATAAATTATTCACACAAAAACGTCTATATTGTTTTCTTATATCCAATCTTTAAAGACTATTGTAACACCTAAGAAAAATATATAATAAATAAATTCGGCAAAAAATAGGTTACACGATAAACAGATCATAGAATCCGCAAATATTCAGAAAGCCACTTGGGAAATTATAAAAGCTACTAATCTATCAGAAGAACTTGTATCTTACGCGAATGACACTAGCTTGCTTCTAAGAGAAGCACCATTACAAGATGTAATAACAATAACAAATACCAGCTATTGTAATATTGAGGATTGGGTAAATGATCATAAATTAGTAATGGATAAAAATAAAATTAATTGTATAGTGTTCAACACTAACAGATCTTCAACGTATTTACCAAATTACATTAAATTAGAAGGTGATATATTAAATGTAGTTCATCATTCAAAACTATTGGGAATCCATCTGGATAGTACTCTAAATTGGGACACACACATTGAAGATCTTGGTATTAAGTTGTAGAGTGTCCTTTATAATAGCATCACTTAAAACCAAATGTAGTGACCAAAGTAAATTGAACTGTATACTTTGGAAACTTTCATTCCCGGATACGTTAGTAGATTATGCATTGGGGTTGCTGCAACAAGTTACTGTTGGACCGCATTTTTAAAATTTATAAACACAAAATCCGGAACCTAACAAATATTGGCCATAGCGCCATCTTCTCGGTAATATTAGAACCCGAGTGAAGTTATATGTGAATGAAAATGGTTGCCTCATGATAATTCCTCTAGAGAGAGCACGTGTTTCTTTATTGAAACGATCCCATAAAATCAATAGCATCCACCCTATATATCTTAATATTGTAGTCAGTTATAACCATTGCCCCAATAATCCGATCTTGGAGCGAGTCCTTCCAGTTATTCCTATCCTCCCCCATAACACTCTTCAGGCAAATGCATTACTCATATGTGTAACTTCACAACTCAGCGTAATACTATTCTCATGTTGCCTGATGGATGTTTTATAACGGCCAAATAAATATCTCAATTATACTGGGGAAACGGAATGGTTGCTTCGAGCTCGTTAAAGTCGCGACAGACTAGTTGCAGATTTAGATTTGCCATACATTTCTAATTATGATGTAATTTGTATGTAATGATTGAGAGTCACGAGTCATGGAGTCATTCCTTTAAATATAATAATATTGAAATTTAATTCGTCACATTTTTAGATTAGTATTATTTATACCTTTGAAAAAAATATGTAAATAATGTTGACAAATCCAGCAACATTTAAGGTTTTATTAGTTAAATGGTGGCGCAAATTGAACGAATTTTGCCAATCGCTAAAGGTTGAGATTATTTTTAAAATATTCTAGTGCAGTTTTATTACAGTTAGTTATAGACAAGTAACTTTTTTTTTTGAAATTGTGATTGACACATTCATTATTATAGTCTAGTTTTAAAGCCAAAAATAGTAATGATTTAGTTCTATGGGAAACTTTTAGGGCTTTAAGCCCGTAGACAATTCAAAAGTGAAGTCAGAAAGCGACAAAGAAATACATGGAGAGCAATGACAATGGACTGCAACGGCATTGAATCCACAGCAGCAGCTGCTCGTCTGTAGAGAGTAATCTCAAAAGACCCTGTACAACAACTCGCTAAAACGGGAGGATGGCACCTTCACGGTAACACCCTACCAAACTATCGAGATACTCCTAGACACCCACTTTCCTGGCAATCAACCTGGAGGTCTCAACTTGGCAACTGATCCTCATCTACATGATGAGGAAGATTGGCTACTAGCTGACCAAATGATAAGTATAACTAAAATAGAATGGGCAATATCTAGCTTTTCATCTTTTAAGTCCCCAGGACTAGATGGAATATTCCCAGCACTGCTACAATGGTGGTGAACCTACATTGTAAACACATTGGTATATATATTTAAAGGTTGCATTGCTTTTAGGTACATACCCAATACATGGAGAGAGCTCAAAGTGACCTTTATACCCAAACCAGGCAAAGTAGATTACACACTTGCCAAGTCATTCAGGCCCATCAGCCTAACCTCATTTCTATTGAAGACGTTGGAAAGGCTCTGTGATCGTGAAATCAGTGACGGGCCGCTGAGAACGTACCCTATACAACCGAAACAGCATGCCTACCAACCAGGTCGCTCAACCGAATCAGCCCTACATCTGGTGACTTATAAAATGGAAACACTGGAGCATAAAAGTTCGTTGCTTGCCACCTTCATTGATATTGAAGGTGCTTTCGACAAAACAACATTTAAGAGTATAGATAATGCTCTAACATCTCACGAGATTCACTCCACTATGATGAGCTGTTTAAAAATATGCTAGGTCTAAGAACAATCCAAGTAACACTAGATGACGTAACATCAAAAAATGTTGCAGGAAAAGCCTGTCCTCAAGGTGGAGTCCTCTCACCCCTTTTGTGGGACCTTGTAGTTGATAGCCTTCATTGATATTGAAGGTGCTTTCGACAAAACAACATTTAAGAGTATAGATAATGCTCTAACATCTCACGGGATTCACTCCACTATGATGGGCTGTTTAAAAATATGCTAGGTCTAAGAACAATCCAAGTAACACTAGATGACGTAACATCAAAAAATGTTGCAGGAAAAGCCTGTCCTCAAGGTGGAGTCCTCTCACCCCTTTTGTGGGACCTTGTAGTTGATAGCCTCCTCCTGGGATTAAACAACTCAGGATACTATGCCGTTGGCAATGCTGACAATGCTGGAGGAGCTAGCTAATAATAACAAACTAGAACTCTGCTGGATCAAAGGACATAGTGGCATCGAGAAAGGGATCCTCACATTCTCTAACAACACAAGAGGATAAAATACATTCTGCAGGTACGCCCGTCACAAGTTATTGAATTTCATTTTGGAATGATTCCCTTGCAGAAAATACGAGGCTTATAAACGAAAGGGTGGCGAGAACAGCGCCCCTGTCGGATATGTTTACAAGCTATGATAAGAATGATCTGATTTTTCCCTAGGATTATTTAAAAAATGTGCGTTTTGCGAAATGAACAGAATTGTTTTCTACTACAACATGTATTTATTATGATGCATAAGCAAGGTTTGAAATCTGATAAGGGTAAAAAGTAATGACTAGCTTTTATGAAGAGAAATAATAAAATATTTGTATGACGGGTTTTGTGTCTTCGGGGCTATACAATATTAGCATAAAACATCAGAGAATTTTAAAATAATAACAATAATATTAATAAATGTATTCTACAAATTAAATATGAACACAATATATGGTCAGACATATTCGTATTCTTTTGCCATTATTTTTAACCGCAGAGTAAATTTATTATGTAGCAGTAGTTCGTGTTTTCATTTCCCTAATTCAATTGCTAGAAAATATCTGTCCGTTGTCTGTATGTAACAAATCGCGTGAAAATTATAGGAATTAAATTTACGAAATTACTGTACTGTTTTCGTAATTTATACCTGGACCGTTCAAATCTGTGGAACAGAATATTTGGGGGATTATAATAACAAGCTGGTTAAGGGGGAACTAAAGCCCGACAGAGTTTACGCATCTGCGTTGCGACTATCTTTCGTAATATTCGTAATATATTACCATTTCTTTCCAACGCGTTGCGTTAGATAATGTATCACATTGGAATTTTATCCCGCCACCAATTCCCCTCATATTAGGAACGAATCTGCAATAGCATTGGTCGTGACCTTCGGTAAAGCGAAATCAAACGAATTTCTCCTACCGCGCCGAAATGATATTTAAAATATACATCTCAACCAACTCTTGAATAGCAGTCGGAATACATAAATACTTCTACTCCTAATTTGAAACTCTTAAATTAGGAGACGGATTGTATATGAAGGTGTACGAAAATATAAATTAATTGTCATAATTTATATAATAATTATTAATTTAGAAAAAATTACGTTTCAACGTTTTAGAATATATTTAATAATAAATATATACACATAAAATAATCAAATATTACTTTTTGTATAATTTATTACTTTATCATATGAAGTATGGATAATGTAAAAAGTTAAGTTACTACCTCTACCATGTGCTTTTCATTATGAACGTAGGAAAAGGGAAACTTCTTTGTTTTCTAAGTTTTATTGTTAATTTGTACATACCTATTCGTACAATAATTACAGAACTCATTTCGACAATCGCAGACCAACATCAAGTGTATAATAGTTAGACCAGTAAGGCTGAAAACTAGTGTAATTAAAAAATAATAGAGCATATGACACATGCTCTTCACAAGGTAAGATGGCGAGAAACGCCGGGCTGCAAGCAATCAAAGGTGGCAATTAGACAACCTTGTAAAATTGCAACAACAACTAGCCACTGCCGGCTAAACAAACACCTACACACGATGGGTCTGGTAGACAGCCCGTTATGTAAAGGGTGCAATGAAGAACTAGAAACAGCAGAGCATGTAATATGCCTCTGCCCAGCTCTAGTAAACACTAGGCATCTAATACTAGGGGAGTACTGGCCTAGTATGGTCAGCATTGGCAGCTCCTCACCCGCCAATGTTTTGCAGCTTGCACGCAAAATTGACTGGTGGGACGAGTGAGCAGCCTTAAAGGGAGGTTTTACAATGGGCCCATTTTGAGGCCTAAGTGTCTGTAGCTATGCTACCCTCCAGCCAAATATCCAGATAGTCTAGTTTGCCTGTCTTCTTCTTCGTGTGCCTTGTCCTCCAAGGACGTCGGCAATCAGCAACATGATCTGCACCTTCATTATCTGCTGCTTTTCGAAACAGGGACCTTGTAGATTGTCTGTACCACTGCCGTAGATACTTCAGGCATGGTGTTCTTCTGCGGCCTGGCCAATTTTGATCAATTTTACCCTGTATGATGGTTTGTAACAGACGGTGTTTATCATTTCTCAAAACGTGACCGAAATACTCGAGCTATCTTCTCTTGATGTTATTGAAAATTTCTGTTTGACTGTTTAAGGGGTTATATACACTTAGTTTTTTTTTAAATCGATTTTTTTTTAATTTCATTTTCGCAATGTACATATTTTTAAGTACACACACAGAAAATTTCATGTCGATCCGGCGATTATTACGCACATATTTGCGTGTCATGACTTGTCAGAGCGTTTGAGAGCTCAGGCCTCCTGAGCGGCAACGCTTACGTAGAATGCTGTCTCTTTTGTTTAACTGGCTATTGTAGTGACAGTGCATTAGTGTTTAGTACGTTTATATTTTTTCCTGTAAATTTTTCGTGAAAATGAAAGGTTCCAGAGAAATGAGAAAATCTTCTAACATACGTAAGTCAAGACCAAAAAAGCGAAAAAATGTTTTTAATCCAAAAACAGCTGAAACGGATGATAGTAGTTTTGGTGCATCTGCGAAAAAATTCAAAAAGCAACATGAAATCTCAGTTCCGCGTGATTCGTCTGTTGAGTACCGAATTTTAAACTTTATAACAGTGTTCGCAGCAATTTCTGAATACGTAAAATGTAAAATCTGTGACGGAAATGTTCAGTTTCAAACTGCTTCTGAACGAGGACTTGGATTTAAAATTGTTTTGCTGTGTGATAAGTGTACAGTTCGTAAAATAAATTCTAGTCCTTTTGTCGGGCACTCTTATGAAATAAATAGACGATTTTTATTTGTCATGAGAGTTCTCGGATTAGGATTAAAAGGCGCAACAAAATTTTGTGAATTAATGGACATGCCAGCTTTTATATCACAGCCTACATACGATATAATAATCAATAATATACATTCCTGCGTAAAAACAGCCACCGAAAAACTTTTTCAACAAGCTTGCACTGAAGAAAGAAAGTTTACTTCCGAACACCAAGGTGAGGAAAATTCTACAGAATTAACTGTGTCTGGCGATGGAACTTGGAAAAAGCGAGGGCATACTTCCTTGTACGGTGTGACATCATTGATCGGACACTATTCTGGAAAAATCATTGATATTTTTGTAAAAAGTGCATACTGTGAAACTTGGAGCAAGAAACTTATTACTGAAAAGTATAATGATTGATTGGTATGAAGGTCATCAACAGGATTGCAGTGCAAATCATTCAGGTTCTTCTGGAAAAATGGAAGTAGATGCAGTAATTGAACTGTTCAAGGGTTCAGTGGAAAAATTTGGAGTGGTGTACAAAAATTACATCGGAGACGGTGACTCCAAAACGTACTCGGGGATTTTAAAAGCTGCACCTTACGATGATTTAGAAGTTAAGAAGAAAGAATGTATTGGACACGTACAGAAGAGAATGGGCACGCGACTTCGAGATTGTGTGAAACAAAATGTGGAATCCGTTGATAACAAAAGTGGAAAAAAAAATAAAAAGAAAACTCTTGGTGGAAAAGGCAAACTTACTGGTAAAATGATCGATAAATTGACAATTTATTATGGCTTAGCAATTAGGAGAAATTGTGATTCCGTTGAAAAAATGTATAATGCTATCTGGGCCACATATTATCATTATTGCTCAACGGACAAAAAACCTCAACACGAGAAATGCCCGATCGGACCAGAGTCGTGGTGCAGTTGGCAGCGGGCAGTAGCTGCCAATGAATTGTCCACATTCAAGCAAGATTATACGTCATTACCACAAGATGTTGCTGAGGCTTTACTTCCCATTTATACAGATCTCAACAATGAGAAATTATTAGGAAGATGTGTGGGTGGCTTCACCCAAAACAATAACGAGATCTATAATCAACTAATATGGAAAATCTCTCCAAAAATAGTTCCGGCCGGTTCGAAAATTGTAGAAATGGCTGCATGTATAGCTGCCGGCATATTTAATGAAGGTACAGCATCACTACTGCATTATATGAATGCAATAGGGATTTCATTTAGGCCGAATGCGCATTCATATGCCGAAAAAGAGGATGAACAGCGCGTGAAGATCTCCGACCACAGAGCTCATGAGTGCACACGAGAGGGAAGAATGGTCCGTAGACAACACCAGCTCGAGTTTTTAGAAGCTGCCGAAGGGGCGGAGGGTTTATTATATGGCCCTAGAATAGACGACTCGATGTAAAATGAAAAAAAAATGTTTATTCTATGTAAAGTGGTTTTGAAACTTTAAACGCGTTTTTCTCAAAACTGTGTTTTTAAAGTCGGTGACCAAGATTTCTCGGAAACCGCTGAATCGATCAGTCTCAAATTTTAACACAAGCTTCTTAAGTATATTTCTTAGTAATTAATCGAAGGTTTTTGCTCACCGATGAATATTTTTTATAAACAATTTAAGGCCAAAATTTTGGTGAAAAATCGATTTTTTATTTAAGAAATTATTTTTCTTCTTGCTTCGATTAATTACAAGATTATACATTACTTTAACGAAATTCGTTTGGTTTTTCCATTTTAGATGATCCAGTCCAGAGATATCGTGGTCACTGCAAGACACCTTTTTTGAGAAGAGCTCCTGGACATCAGCTATAGCAGCTTTCAAAATTATTATTGTTATAAATAAAAAATGTTAAATTAAAGTTAACTGTTACCGTAATAGTTAAACAAATTTTTACATTATTAAATTTAAAAGTCTTCTCAGGAAAAATTCTTGAAAAATCGCTTTTTTGGGCCTCCTGTCTGTATATAACCCCTTAAGCGTCGGAGTATTTCTATATTTGTTATTCTGTCGGTCCAGAACATTTTGAGCATTTTGCGGTAGGCACACATTTCGAACGCCTCGATCTTTATACACATGGCGTCTATTAAAGTCCATGCCTCACACCATACAAAAGAACGCTGAATAAGTAATATCGAAGCAGGCGAAGACGTAGGTCAATCTTTAAGTCCCGGTTAGTTCCTCGACATATTTCGGAATGAACCTCCTGCTGGTTCAATTCTGCTTCGAACCTCTCGAGTGTTTTCCCATTTACCATCTATATTGTACCCTAGATATTTATAGGTTAAGACTTTCTCTACAGTTTCATTTCCAATTTGAAGAGTATTATCATCATCAACAATTGGGTATTTACTGACAACGAGCCATTTAGTTTTCTTAAAGTTCATTCGCAAGCCTATGTTGTTGCTTGCGCGCGTAACTGAATTCAAAAGAACCTGCACATCCTCTAAGCTAGTGGCTAATAGGACTGTATCGTCTGCGTATCTAAGGTTATTAATTACAACTCCGCTGACAACTACACCCATAAAACTTCCTTCATACGCAATCCAAAACACCCGTTCTGAGTACATATTAAATAACAAAGGCAAAAGGACAAAACATTGACGAACGCCTCGCAGGATCGATACTTCTTCCGTCATCTCGCCTTTTATTCTGACGGTAGCTTTCTGGTTCCAGTACAGGTTAGCTATTATTCGGATATCTCTGCCATTCAGTCCCATATCCTGCAAGATGTGCAGCAGTACTACGTGTTTAACAGCATCAAACGCCTGCTCGTAATCGATAAAACAAGCGAAGACATCCATATTTACGTCTCGACACCTTTGAACCCGTACTTCATTGCTAAATAACGCATCCCGTGTACCGAAGCCATTCCTGAAACCAAATTGTGTTTCGCCAATGTTCTCCTCACATACGCGGTATATTCTGCCATGAAGAATCTTTAGAAACCACTTAAGAACATGACTCATTAGACTTATCATTCTGTAGTCGCTGCAGAACTTCGCATTAGATTTCTTGGGCAATGTTACGAAGCTAGATTTCAGCCAGTCTTGTGGAATTATTCCTCTTTTATACATGGTGTTAAACAGGTCGACTAATACTGAAATTCGTTTTTCCTGTTCTAGCAATTTCAACACTTTAACATGTATCACGTTTGCCGTTCTTGCCCACTTTTAAAGCATGCTCTACTTCAGATCTTGTTATGTCCAATCCATCACTATCATTGATGTGATTATAATTTCTATTGTCATCGAAGAGAGTCTTCCGCTCTTTTAACTTTTCTTCAGTCCTTGTTAAAATTTTATTCTGCGTATCGATAAGTAGTCCGCCATGCTTAGTTTTATGTCCCCTTATAGTTTCTTTGATCTTTTTGTACATGTTGAATGAATCATGCTTTTCTTCGAAATCCTCTATTTCCGCAAATCCTCCGACAGCCATTTCTCTTTTGCATTTGTAATCTTCTGTCGAATTTCCTTTTGTAACTTGCGGTATTTAAGCAGGTCTTTATTCTTATAGTTCGGATATTCTTTAATTGCAGGATTTCGTCCGTCATCCACTTTCTTTTTATAGCGCTGACTACGTCCCCTAGCTGGTTGTTGCTCGCTTCAATTATAGCTGTTTTTATTTGATTCTGTATCGGTCTCTATAAGTTCCGAGTTTGTTTGTATCCTGTTGAACCTCTAATTCAGTTCGGCCTGGACATCCTTTACACTTCCGCTACACGTAGTTTATCAATAGCCAGCCGTTTTGTGTGGCTTCGCTTTTGGCACATTTTTGTTTCAGATTAATTACGGCTACTAATATGTAGTGATCCGAGTAGATGTCGGCGCCAGGATACGCACTTTTCATAATGTGTTTGAAGCGTTTATTAATGGTGATGTAATCGAGCTGATTTATTACATTTCTAGCAGCATTAGAGGTCCATGTATACAGTCGCGGTGGTAGTTTATAAAAGGTGTCCGTTATTAAGAGAATTTCTTCCTGACAAAATTGCACTAGTCGACTTCCACGGTCATTACCATCCGCTAGACCATATTGCCTCACTATATCCTCTCTTCGACCATTGCCTACCTTAGCATTGAAATCGCCCATAATTATATTGATCTCAGATGTTTTGGTGAGTTTGGTAGCCTTTGCAATATCCACGTAGAACTGTTCCACGTCATCATCTGAAGCATTACATGTCGGAGCATACGTTTGTATGATGTTTAGTGATAAAGGCTTTGATTGAACTTGCAAGAAGATGACGCGATCGGATATGGGCACGAATTTCGTAACAGATCTATTTACTTCGTCGCTGACAATTACGCCCACACCTTGGAAATGGTAAGTGCAGTCGTTCCCTGAATAGTATATGATGTGTCCGTCGGTATGGCACTTGCCCGAGCCAGCCCATCGCATTTCGCTGATACCGAGAATGTTAATTTTGAGCCGTATCATCTCTTTTATGGTGTTTTCTTGTTTGCCTTCGTACAAACTTCTCGCGTTCCAGGTTGAAATTCTTCTTTTGACTTTGATTTTGTAATCATATCGTGTGACAATTATAGGGCATCAACGTAGCCGCATTGTGAGCTATGACTTTAAAAATAGATAGTGCAGTTAATCGGCGGTGTATATATCTTGCGAACAGGCGTTTAAATTGTAACTATAATGTAAGGTTAATTATATTAGATATGTTTAAGGGCGGGATTTGGGGTGCGAATAAGATTATGAGGATTTTATATTTATATATCTATAAATTATCAATATATTTTAAACAAAATACGCCACCATTGCCAACAAATGAACAAACACTATCATACTCATGACGCCAGATCTTGTCAAGAACTACATATACCTTATGCGAGACTTCAGGTAAGCAAGAGAAAGAGTTTCTGCCTGGAGCACGGGTATTGCGTAACTCGAGCATAGTACGCCTTAGTAGATATGACGCCGAGGTCATCCTGCTATTAAAGAAACAATATCAAAAACATATTCTAACATATACTACAAGCTGTGTGAAATTATAACCAACAAATTTACCTAGACATTCGATTTTGAGCAGTCTATCGAACAAGCTTGATCTAGGAGAGGATTCTGCACGCCTGATCACATGCAAACGTTATGCATATTGAGCGAGAAGTGCAATGAGTACTATACCCCGTATACACCTGGTATTTCTAGACTACCTTTGACTCGATTAAAAATTGGGCGGTGCTGCGACTCCAGGTATTAAAGTCTGATCAAATACACCTATGAACATGACAGGAAAAGTCAAAACCAACAGAGGTGTTCGATGGGGTGACATAATATCGCCCAACACTTCACCTTGGCAAAAATGTCCTAGTGCGAAAAGGTATCAACGTCAACAGTAACCGCCTTACCACCTATGCTTTACTGATGAAAACGTGAAATCGAAGTAAGGCTTCTGGAACTAAAAGAAGTCTCAAAAGCAGTAGTCTGAAAATGAACCTACAAAAAAAAAATTATCATCGACAATTACACCGTCGTAAGAGAGAAATGCAAATGTTATCAAATAAAGCATCAATTATATTTTTTTAAGTTTTAAATGATTATCCCGGTTAAGACGATCGTAGGAGAGAAGATAGTTTAGAAGTTCGGCTGGTCCTCTATTACGCAGATTGACGCCATAACATTCTTGGAAGTTCTGCTTCAACGTAATAACAGGTCCATCACGTTTCCCAAACGTACTCATAACTCAAAATCTGTGGAATGAATATCAACTTTATGTATGAACCGCCATCTACCCGACAATATTAACGTCATGTAATATTATATGTGAATAAAGATGGTAGTCTCATGATAATTCCTCTAGACGTGTTACTTTATTCAAATAATCCGACAAACTCAACATCACATTTTAGATCTTATTAGTGTAGCCAATTAAAACAATTGCGCCAAGAATCCGTTCTCGGAAGAGTCGTTCCAATTATTCCTATGTTCTCCATAACAGTTTTCAGGAAAATTCATTACTCATATAGGTAATTTCACAAAATATCATAATACTATTCTCATGCTGCCTGACGAATGTTTTATTACGCCTAAATAACTAAACTATACGGAGAAATCGGAAATTTCGGTTCGGGGTCTAAAAAGTCGCGACCAACACCACAGAAGAGCTAAGACAAGTGATCATGAACTTTACAAAGGACGTCCCAATAAAACATGTATATAATTTGCCTGACGCAAATATGTGCATCGATGAAACGATGGTTTTATTTTCCTTCTGGAAAGCGCGAAGGTGACGCTTCACCGGATCGCCGTCCAGAGAAAACCGAAATATAAATATATAAAATGTTTTTGGGCTAAATTCTCATAAATAATTTGATACAGCAAAACAATACAATTCAAAATATATTCTAATGTTTCTGCAATAACAAACCAATTCAACTACATGATCTTAAATTAAATTAATTATTGAAAATTATATTTAATAACACATATAAAGTCAATAAACTAATTCGAATTTCCTTAAAATATAGTAGCACTATATATAAATAAAAGAATTATAAATAAAACAAATATAGGTTGAAAAATAATAAATGAATGAAACTATTAATGTACTAACTGTTTGGATTTACTAATTTTCTTTTTTTTTTCTTAATTTTGTTGTGTTTTATAATTGCTATTTCTTTAACACTATCATTAATTCTGTCTGACTGGTCAGTTGTACCTGTCAGGAGTATCTTGTTAATATTTTTAATCCACATATATATATATATATATATATATATATATATATATATATATATATATATATATATATATATATATATAAAATTGAACAAATTTAAAAATGAACAATTCCTTCAAATTATGTTCTTGACAGTTGAAACTTACTGCAACATTGTCCAGTAAAATTTGTTGCATTAATTTTGAAACATTCGGGATGTTTGCTAATTTACACAAATTGACGTGTATTAAATGGTTGCATTGGGAAAGTACTCGTACAAATTCACAGTTGGGACGTTTTAAGGCATTTGGGCGATACTCCCTATGGGTGATTAAATTATGCGCTGGAGATGTCACATCTGTTGTAAGGTCCGTTCTGCATTGGTCACAATTTGAAACAATTTTCAAAATTGTTTTTGCCATGTACCTGGCAATATAGTTATGCAGTTCTAATACAAGCGGTGTGGTACTTACAGGTACTATAGTAACACTACCACTTGTATTAGTCAAATGATCTGCATTTGCTTCTTCTACACTGCATTCCTCTGGCTCTCCATAAATAAACGTTTTTAGCGAGTTAAGTGCTCCGTCAGTTTCATCCACCTCACAATTGAACCCGGGTGAATGTGAGGATACAAAATTATTAACTATTAGACTTTTGAAAGAGCCAATAAATGATATGGAGGTTGGGTTGATGTTTCGCACTCCGTAGCTCCTTATACATCCAAAAAAATGTTCCATTGGATCCTGATTTATATTCCTCGTGAGGAAACTAAATTCAGGATCCATTTCTTCAAACTTTTTCGTTAGGTATATGAAGCCACGGATTGTAAAAATCCAATTCTTTACAGAAGGTGGAACAAATTCCTTTCCATCTACTTTAAAGAATTTTATATCCCTCAATACATCTATTGCCTCTTCCCAAAAGCTTAGATGGGGTGATCCTGCTTCAACTGCACATCGTAACTCCTTGCCATTGATGACGGTGGAAAAGGAAGCATTCAGGCTATCAAATAACTTGTCCATAAAACGTACGAAGCTAGCTGTCCCTTCCGCTGATGCTGGCATGCAGCCATGATCTGAAATAAATAAAACAATAATTAGTATAAAAATAAATCATAATCTTTAATATAGTAATACTAATATTTATGTAAGGCACAAAATTTAGTCATAAAAGTCTGAATATAAATATAAATCATAGTACAAAAAATTAAACCATACCATGTTGTACATGCCTCTGCATCGTTGCCTGTACAGTATGGGAAAAGACCTGTGCAGCATTTTTAACCTTCATTTTCGGAATGAGAGATGCATATATGTGGCCATCACCCAACTTGTACATTATTTTGGCATTATAATCTGCTCCATCTATTTCATAATTTGTAATCATATCTTCCCATGAGGCCATTTGAGTACCGTTCTCCCAAACAAATTCCAAATATTTGGCCTCTAACAGATTATTTCTCATTCCTTTCAACAAATGTAGTGGGTCATATAAGGGAATTACTTCCTCTCCATTTATACTAAATCCCTGCATCCGGTTATCTATGTTATTAGATGTATGCATCGTGTCTCTTCTAATAAATATTTAATGGCCGACACATTAGTTTGTGCTTGATCGCAAACAGTTGCCCTAACTTGAAGGCCAATCTTCTGAACTAACGACTGTCGAGTCATGGAGCACCCCTTCCTGCTCCCCGACGAACGAGCTCGCTCAGTTGGTATTGTAGCGTCAAATCTGAGCCGAGCCGCTTTGTTTGCATTACTATCCCAACTTTCTTCTCCATGTTGGGAATTGTTTCCGAGTTATACATTGTTGCGGGTCATATTTGACCCATCTACGGTAAGCGTCAGCATATTTTGTTTCGTAAAAATTCCATCAATTATAAATACAGGAGGTAACATTATGGCAGATAATTGGTTTTCTTCGATGGAACTTTTTAATGAACTGACGAAACTGAATATTACATATATAGAAACACTACGAAACAAAACACGCGATATACCACCTAATGTTTGCCTCATAAGAATCGTTTTGCATTATCTTCAATAGTTAGATGTGCAAAGGACATAACCATTTTATAGCACGTGCCAAAAAGCACAAGGTAGTAGTGATAACACAACTTCTGAAATTATACAATTTTACAACTCGACAAACGACGGCGTTGATCAGAAATGTGTTTGAATTTCTTTGGTCTCAATTGGGAGAGCCCTTATACATGAACATTTGAATTATAGAGCATAATTAAAAAATAATTCAATTGAAATACGGACCATAATTCGGAGACTGGAAATGAAACAGAGCAAAGCGCACAATATAATGAACCAGATGGAAAAATATGAAAGTGTTACATGTGACAACAAAGATTCCATAAATGATCTTTGTGTGATATGGGTGTATGTAAGGTCCACAGCAAATCTATGATAAAGTGCCTTTAGCGCAATAAGTAAAAATATGATAAGACAAAGCACGTCAGACTTTTTTAGAAAGAAATATAGTTTGTCTTTTTCTTTCAGATATTATGATGCCTTGGGGTTTATACGCACAATGAGATCCGAGGAAAACATAGAAGAACTAGACCGAGAGTTAGAATGCATAAAATGAGATATTATTGGACCGTTAGAAACACGTTTACCTGGTGAATCTACCACCACACTTAACTCTGGACACGTATTATACCAGAAAAACTCGATGTGATCGACCATATAGGGGGTGTAGGATTCCTCGTCAGTAAGAATATCAAACATATGGTAACTAAATATACCTGTGCCCATTCATCTAGCATTTATAGACTTTCATAAGGTCTTTGGCGCAATAGAAACTTGGTCGATTATAAACTCGTTGGCAAGGGTAGATTCAAGATATGCTAATATTATCAAAAATATCTACTCAAATGTTACGCACCACGTCAAAATCGAAGAAGGTCTAACTACAAACAAAATAAACATTGGAAGAGGAGTGCGGTAAGAGGATCCTATTTCGTCAAAATTATTTACCCTAAGCCTAGAAGACGCATTTAAAAGACTGAACTGGGAGCGGAAAGCGATAAATATCGATGGGATATACGTAAATAACCTTAGTTTTACCGATGATATTGTCCTGATCTCAAAAAATCCAAGTGAATTAGAAGAGATGCTACAACAACTAAATAAAGCAACCAAAGTCACCGGACTGAAAATGAACATAGGCAAAAAGAAGGTGATGAGTCCAGTTAACCCTCAGATTACGCTAGACAATGTACCCATCGAATGTGTGAACCACTATACCTACCTCGGTCATGTCATAAAGTTGGGAAAGGAAAACCAAACAGTGGAGGTGAGAAGAAGGATAGGTCTGACATGGTCGGCTTTTGGAAAGCTCAAATACATGCTGGGCAATAAAGATATCCCAGTAAACTTAAAAAGAAAAGTATACTGCGTTCTGCCCGCAGCCACATACGGCCTAGAAACCATGAGTATTACAAAAAAAGAGTGCGAACCGTAGAAGAACGACACAGAAAGCGATGGAATGATTTTCATTTCATTAAGGGACAAGGTCAGAAATGAAGTGATAAAGGAAAGATCGAGAGTGGCCGACGTCATTAAAAGAATAGCATAATTAAATGGCGTTGAGTGGGACACGTCGCAAGACAGAGTAGCGATAAATGGACGGTCATTACCCGTTGGCGACCAAGAGCAACAACAAGAAGCAGAGGACGTCCACAGAGAAGGTGGCTAGACGATATAAAGGCGGCCGTTTGTAGTGACTGGTTCCACAAGGCACAGGATCGGGAGATGTGGAAGACGTACGGCCTATGTCCAGGAGTAGATGAAAGATGGCCGTCGGAGAAAAAGAAGATTTGAATTTATTTTTTGTGCATAATTTGTATCCATCTTAGAGAATATTATCTACATATTCGTAAATTTATTTGAAGTGGGCACCTAACTTTCGGCACATATTATAGAAGAAATTAAAATATACATAATATTAAATTTATTCTGAAATTAAGTTAGTTTAAGTTAAGATTCTGCTTTTGTATAGCATCATTACAGACATACTTAAACTATAATAACCAAATAATAATAATGAAAAGAAAAACTTTGATTACCAATTTTTCGTATTGTTCTCGATTATTAAACAAATTTTATTTTTCACGTCTTAAACCGGTTAAATTAAATAATTAACGTTAGAACATATATTAGTAAATAACTCTTAAATAGATGTTTGTTGCGCACAACTATGTAAATAGTAATAGTTGGTGTATTTATTAAAATTTGATAACGGGTTATCCTGACTTGTGTTACTATATATAGGTGTAGACACCAGACATTTGTTATATTAATCAAAAACGTATCCGTGTCCTCCCATGAATGCTGTGAGTCTATATTTCATTTACGTTGACACTACCTCTACCGAACACGGGGCGCAAGTTGTATCCTTGCCTATTTTGTGACCGTCAGGTCGCGCATCTACCCCTACATCCTACACGCTGTCACAGCGATGAACCCAAAGTGAATGAGGCAACTTATCCGGCCAAAGGAACGCAAATATTGTATATTTATTAACCCGTGGTTCCAAACAAACATATCGTCTTTCAGGCAAGCGTTGGCTGCTTTAAGCTATTCATAAGTTTAAACTGGTGAATACGGAGGGCGCCAGAATTGCCAAAAGTGTTTGCGTCGGCCCAAGAGTCCCATGTCCGGTATGTATACTCCTTCTACAGTATACATATTTGGGGCGGCATATGGAGCGGTTTCACGCCGGTGAAAGGTATATCAAACATACAGTTTTGATGATTGACGTGATTGTAATTACTTTAGAGTAGGGGTGGCCAAACTTTTGACTCTTAGGGCGAATTATGGTTTAAATTACAGGTGGCGGTCTACCAACCTCGTATGTGTTAAGTAAATTCGTATGGGGCGGGCATCAGAGCTGTTATATACCAGCTAGACGAGCGACTAGGAATAGTTACGCGGTCGCTGCTTTGGCCACCCCTGTGTTAGAGTGAGGTACCGCAGCTCAATTACAGAATCGGCAGTATATGACGTTATGAAACATCGCCACTATTATGTGATAGTAGACGCAAGACGCAAGAATAATCACCGGGATGAACCCAGAAACTGGAATTTATGCAAACCCTTCATTGGCCAAGAGTACAGGCCACAACCTGGCTAAGGTACTGGCATGTGCCAAAATAAGTGACTCTATGTATTCTATTTTTCACAACTATAAAATCATAAATGTGTAGTCACGTCTAGTAAATTGTGACTAATCCGAAAGGCCCATCCTGGGTTTTATTGGTCTATTCCAAAACGATTAGGCAGATGACATATCCCCGGGTGCGCGTTTGGCATATAATATAACACCAGACTAGTTTTATGTCGCCATCCATTATTACTATTTTACTACTAACTGATCTTACAGGGAAATTCGATAAGGACAACGCTTTGCCACAAAAAGCTGGAGAAGATGTGCTTATGATTTTTTTGAGCAGAAGATTGACACAATTTACGCCAAATTGCGGTCAGCCTTCTCCTCGAAATTGTACGGTAGTACTTTAGATGCGGTTCTAGTCTTTTTAGTAGTACAATCGCCAGCAAGCTGGGTAGGTAGAGAGGATACCTGTTGAATTTAATAATGCCACCGTTATAGAACCGGACTCAGAAGAGTATAAGGATATCAGTCCGAGAGAGAGGGCATCATACCAACAATTTTACCATGTGATTATTTGAGGAGAGAAAAGTCATTCTGCTTATCTTTAAAAAAAATACCAGGAGGTATGAAGCTATTTATTACAAAATGATGTCCGGTCACTTAGCAACATTGCACTGGGCAGTCCCTTGGTATTTGCTACCTAGGTAGGACAGGGGTATTTCAATTCAAAAGAGGCTGGTGCCAGAAAGGACATGATGCAAACCACCATACTGCGGAAGCAGCTGGCAACATCTTCTCAGTCAAAGGATATTTCCGAGATGGATATCGCAAATCTCTGCGACTGGATGAGCCACGACAAAGAGGTTCACAAAGTGCATTACTGGCAGCCTGATAGTGCTATGCACATGAAGCAGCGCGGACACACCTAGATCTATCCCAGCCACGACCCTCGGGGCTGCAGCAAGTGTCCGTGCCAGCCAGGACCTTCAGAGCTGCAGCAGGCGCCCGCTTTTCCGGATCCATACCTGCCAGGACTGCCAACACGTTTTACCGGATCCACCCCAGCCAGGGCCGTCAGGGCTGCAAACGCGGTAATTTACGATCTCGACACTCATGTAAGTATAGTATTGTTTATATACGAGCGAGCGCCGCGTGATTTTCACAGTTAGAAGGGGATATTTTTGCTATTTGGTCGTTCGTTGCAAGCAATTTGAGAGTACCATTTTCATTTAATATGTACACTTATGGTTTATAGAAGACTCCGAATCGGATGAATGTAAAAACCACTGCTACTACAGTCTAATATTTGAACAATTTGTATATTGTGTGATAATGGTTTTAGTTACATGTATATTAGACAATCTAACGTGTCTTATTTTAAGCAATTGTAGTTTAACAAAATTATTATTATTCATGCTTATATTATCATTGCTTAGTTTATTCTTACCCGTATATTTGGATTAACAGGTAATACTACGAGAACACACAAAGTAATATGGAACGGGCAATGCTAGGAGTTACACTACGCGACAAGATCCCAAACCTCCACATTCGCCGACAAAGTGGAGTTTGCGAAATAATCGACAGAGTCGCCAGACTAAAGTGGAGATGGGCAGGACACCTGGCTAGATTCCAAGACTGCCGCTTGATAACAAGACTCCTGGAATAGCGACCACGAGCGGATAAACGTAGTAGAGGCAGACCACCAACTCGATGGACGGGCGACTTGAAGAGTTTCGCGGGAAACGGGATGAACGTAGCCCAGACCGGAAACAAATGGACAAATTTAGAAGACGCCTATGTCCTGCAGTGGACACAAATGGCTGCGTAATGATGATGATGACTAAGAGAAAGACTAAAATCAGGCGCACACCTGGTCTCCAGAGGAAACCAACACAGTCATAAATTACGTCGCAGATGACTTTGCCATTGACATGATTCCAAACACGTTGAAGGCAGTGCAGTGTCTGAATATTAACCCATGTTTGGCTGGAAGGACATGGGTCATCATTAAGGCCCACGTTAACAATTTAATTCAAAAAAGAAAGTAGAACCGAGAGGCGTATAATATTTTCTTATTAATATAAATAGCGTATTAAATAACATAAATATGAGTAGCAGAAAATCAGCATTAATTGATAAGCACTACGCATCTGTCTAACGACACATGTGTCACTTGTTTGTGTGTCTTGTCCGTTTCAAAATCTATCAAGCGGCTTCGAGTCTAATAAGTTTAGTAAGTTCAAGAACGAACCGGATTATTTGTGTGCAACATAAAATAAAGGCAATTTATGTGATACAAAAATCGTTGTTTTCGCATAACTTTGTACGGTCTATTTGTACTATTCGATGTCTCAGCCAAAATTAGTCATGTCAACGGAGATTCGCCAACCATTAAAGAAATGCGTCAAAAGGATAGCTTTGAGCCAGGATAACATTCGAAATACTGCTCTTCGTTTACAGACCAGAAAAGCAATTACCTGGTTAGTTCATATTTTCAATACTATGCTCCGATCGTCGCATTTTCCAGATCAATGGAAAAGTACGACAGTGATGATGGTTCTCAAACTGGGCAAGAACACGAAATTTCCTCAAAACTTCGTCCTGTCAGTCTTCGCTCCGGTATCGGCAAGCTAGACGAGAGGGTCATACTAGGCCGTTTACGCGATTTAACCGCAGCAACCAATATTTTTCCCGAAGAGCAGCACGGATTCAGAGCTCACCTTTCGACGCAACATCAACTCACTAGAGTTGTGGAATACGTTGCTGAAAGTTTTAATGCAGATCGATCCACGGCCAATATCGCGGATCGATGTTGCACAATGGCCTGCTTTATAGACTCATTCAGCATGTATATCTTGGCTACGTGATTCGACCAGTTGCTTCAAAGCAATGTAGTGCTGAGGAGGTGTATCTCCTTGGAGACATACCTACTTGCCGGAGTCCCCAAGGATATGTAATCACGCCATATCTATATATACTTTTCGGACATTTCACCATCCCATAATGTAATGATGGCACAGAAACAGGCACAGTTAAACAGTTACTGTATCACTCGACTAACTCGTCGGCTATAACCGCGTGTCTGCAATCAGCCACAACCGAATTAGAGTTGTGGATGAAGGCAGGGAGGGTACAGGTAAATTCGGACAAAAGCACCGCAGTTTCCTTCTCCCGAATGAAACTGGAGAGGCCAGATAACATACTTTTATTTGATTAGAACATTCCCTGGAGTGAATCTGCCAGGTACTTGGGCGTCATTTTGACGTTTAAGCTGCGATGGAAGGCACACATAAAGATGGCCTTGACGAGAACCAGACAAGCCGCTGACAAGTTATTTCCCTTAGTTGAGAGCATCCTTAGTTTGCGTAATAAGTTAAGGAACTAATATACGGTGCTCCTGTCTGGGCTCAAACTGGTTGAGCCTGCAGCGGTGCCAGAACATTACGCCGAGAAGGTTCCTGAATGCCCCATAGTATATCAGGAACACCTTAATTAGAGAAGAGCTGGGAGTATGCTTGATGTTTGACCACATCAAACATATTACCACCTGCTTTCACGAAAGATTGGCGAAACATCCATTAAACTCAATGAAGGCATCCAAATATGATGAAAATCATATATCGAAATATGATAAGCCCAGGGCGGTCCTTCTAAAAGGACCACCGTGAATCGCGTAAACAATTAAAGTGAAGCCCCCAGGGGCTGGCTAATATGGCCACTAATACAATTCTAAACGTGATTAATATTCTATATATGAGTTAAACACATATACAATTATTTTTTCCATATATTGCAGGCGGTAGTGCTATTTAGACAGAAAGAATCTGATACTGTCTCCCCTCTTAGAAGAGAGATTCGTCTATTGAAGATATATAATCTGCCAGAAGACTTTTCTGTGCGATGGTCGGAAACTAAAGAACCCTCAGTGTGCGTATACCACATTACCTGTCCGTACCGTCTTATGCGCGAAAGCCTTAGGTCCCGTATGTGCGAATGCAACATCTCCTGTGTCCGAGCATGAGCGCGTAAGCCCCAAGACCGCTCAGTATTTCCCGAATTACATATTTAAGAATGCAGAATGAATGGTTAAGGGGGCGATTTCGCATATGCCTTTCTTATTGAGTTTATTGTGACATTATATATTACTTTTCGTGAAAAGTATGACTAAGAATGAGTTGCAAATGTGGCAAGTTAATAAAAACTCTTTGTTCTAGGATATGCATAAACTTTTGTAGCAATTTAATTACATAACGGACAAATATAAAGTCAATTTACTAGTGGAACACTTCCAGTTTGCGTTCAAGCCAGGTCCGAACCACAGTTATGATATACAGAAGGAAACAAATTGATAGCTAGTATAACGAGCACTCAACACCAGAAGTAACTTCATTGATAATAAAGCGACATTACAGAGGACGAATATTACACCACGGAAAGAATACAGCACCAGGAAGAAGTTTTACTACTAAACATATACTGCGTCAACTAGCAAACAACTTTCATAAACCCATACTAACACAATATTATTTTCGTTTGCACTCCGAAATATATATACCAATACAGAAACCAGGACAGAACAACAGTTAAACTAAAAGTTATAGACACTGCTACCTGCGTATGGAAAAAATGATGAACAAATTTTCCTAAGAATCCTTCGTATTGTACACGACCGAATACCTAAATATTAATTCGGCTTTAAAGCCAACCACTCAGCAGTCCACCCCCTGTTCATATTAACAAACAACATACAGATAAGCTACCTACAAAAACTAATTGACAGTTTCCTTCAAAACAAATACTTAACGATACGAATTAACGGACAACACTCAAATCCTTTCACTGATCTGCAGAGTGTCCTCAAGGTTTGCTACTGTCGCCAACCTTGTACAATATTTTTTGTCATGCCATCTATTCCCCAGGCCAGAAAAGTATAGACATTAACGGTTAAATATTACAATACGTTGTAAGCTACGGTCTAGTAGCACACCGCAAAGCATTAATAGCAAGAATGGACAAACTACAATTAATAACAAAAAATATTATGAAATGGTTCCATAAATGGAGAACGAAACCGAACCACTAAATGCCAGTTACTAACAACAAACCATAGAATTTGCGAGAACTCTCCCGACATCAAAATTGAAAATAGTCATATAAAAGCAACACAAACTATTAACTATTTAGACTTAACTATCGACAATAAATTAAAACTAGACACTACAGACAGATATCGACAGACATAGTTAAACGGATAAAACATTTCAAAACACTAATTTGTAAACAAAGAGACATAACCACTGATATTGGTCACATCATTTCGATCAAAGCACAAAAAAGCATACACCAAATATTTCACGATGCCGAGAGAAAATGTTTGAGATTAATTACAAAAATCAGAAATATTAATAACCTTCTACACAACATTTCCAACGAAACCCTGTTTTCCATGATTAAGCTCCCGAAATTAACGAAAGAGATTGCAAGTTAAAAATTTAACGTAAGACAAGAATAATGACTAGGCAGCACCCTATTAAAACATTATTATAAACAATAACAGAATATCATCATTTAATTTACCCACGATTTTGACTTAACTTCATTTATATATTATTGTATTGTACATATTAGTGTAATTGTTATGAACATTCTATGTATAAGGCGGAAAGACCACCGGTCGATAGCCAAATAAAAATTATTAAATTTTGTTTCGGAGTTTTCCCTCGACTTATTTTCATCTAAAACTAATCAAGACTACATCAGATAATAATTACATATGTATACAGCTGTTTTTCGGAAAAAGTGTTACAAAAATGTGTCACGAACGGACTATATTAAATGAACCTTCCACATTCGTGAATTGTCAGATAGGAAATAGGCATTCTTTTGGAGGTAATCACTGAAAACCGAAAAAACATCAAACGTAATAAACCTTAAATCTTACTTCTTTTTATTACATGATAATGATCGTGACTACTTATTTAATTAAGAAAAATTAAAAAAACAGTACGAGGCGGAAAAAATGGATTCAAGAGTTTTTGATTACAATATTGTAATTTATGTCTGCTTCATCGGGGCCTTTGTATCGTAAAATCCAAAGATAATGGAGAGCCAGAAGTCAGCAGGTGATTAGGCGAAACAGAAAAGTTAATGTTCTAGCAGAGTACGGTAATATGGCGGAATTTTATTTGCTGCTTAATACTCCATCCTATCCGATAGGTATAATCTGCAATATCTGCAAAATAGTTCTTTATAAGTTTTTTGTGGATTTCTGGAAGACGGTTCATGTGGTACGAAATCTAGATCGTAGTGGTAATCAGACATGGATACCTAACTTGATACGTGCCAGTTTTTAAGTTTGCTTAATATATTTTCCAGTGTTAGACTGATGCCTATCACCTCGTTTTTGTGTTACAACGTTGGTTTGTACCCTCTGTTTAGTATCTCTATTTTTATACTGGTTATGTACTCAATTAGTCTTTCCTATGCTATTAATGTTGCTGCTGCCCCACATCACATGGTGAGCATTAGCATTACATCCGATGATGAGATCAATCTTTAGTTTTTCGCAGTGTTCTGCTAAGTTTACCAGTTCTGGGCTGGGAGGTGCTTGGGCTGCGTCGTATGGTAGATATGCAGAGGCTGTGTAGATCTCTGCGTCATCGTCCGTTACAAGTCTGACAACTGTGATATCTGAATTGGTGTAGGAGTGTACCTGTAACTTTAGAAGAGGCTAAGATGTATGCCCCAGGTTTGTTCCCAGCACCACTGTATAGTAGGTTGCTGTTATTGTTGCTGCGTCCGCATACCCTACAAAAGCGACTTCTTGTATCAGCGCGAAGCTATATTGCATATTCTGTAGATGATATTTTAAATTAACAGTTGACACCTTAGAATGCTGCAAATTGATTAGGGTGATTTATAAAACCGCGCTAATATTATTTAGGTAGCATTGGAGGAGAAGGAGCTGTCTCGGGGTTAGCATTGCCTGTCTCAGCTGTAGCTTCGGCAGGGCCTACCAGTCTAGAACCTGGAGCTCTTTCCTCCCCAATGGGTTTTTATGTTGCGGGTGGCAAATCTATAATAGATTTTGCCCTCCCTTTTTTATCTCTGCGATGTCACAAGAGGATACACCAAAACCGAGCAGAACGCCAACCCTCCAGTTTGGTGGCCTGCTGACTCGTCATTCTCCCATAGGGTGCAGCGAGTCAATTATATCTACTCTGGGGACTTGTTGGTTGATCATACCTTCTCTTGGGATTCCTCCTTGGAGGAGGTGCTGAACGATCCGACCTCATCCGTTTTTTAGGTGGGTTCTTGGCAGGCAATTTCACTAAGGAAGCCCTGGTCCTGTCTGTACCCTCCCTTTCATGTTTGCCTCTCTCGACGGACTTTTCGTAGTCGATGAGCTTCTGCGCGACATATTCTGTGGCATTTGGGTCACACAAAGTTATCTTCCGATTGAAGGTTGGTAGTATGAATTTTCCTTTAAATCAGTTTAACATATATGTGAGAGGATTTACTTTTGTAATTCCTGAGAGGATTATGTAGGCTACTTTTCTCCGTTGCTATATGTTTTGTATCATTCCATTGCGTCAACCTCCAATAGTTGGAATTTATTGGTTGGTTGCCCGCGTGCGCAGCTTGACTGCTAAACTAGTTGCTAGTAATCTGTTCTTCAGCATATATGTGTTTTATATTCTATGAAATGCATAATTTACAAACTATGTCGACCAAATTAAACGATACAGCAGCACGCATAGTTTAGACAAACTGTTTGCGCTTGACGAAAATTATATTTAAATTTTAACTCTCTGTAGGGAAAACGCTGGACTAAAATATGATGGAATTTACGGCTATCTGCATTTTAAATGTTCGCCAATTTTGATATCACAGCGTGTTCAAGACAATATTTTGAAATAGTTATTGTGGAAATCATTGTGGAGATCATTTTTTTATGTTAAGTTTTAATGAATATTTTATATGAACATTTTTATATTAAAACCTTATATAATATGTATATATGAATTTCAAAATTTTGTGAATCTCTTTTTTAGGTAATTTAATTGATAATTAACGCTAAATATTCAAAATCTATTTTAAAAAATAGTTGTGCATGGTCGCATAACTATTTTTTATAATAGCTTCAGTATTTTAGTGTTTGTTCCGAAAGGAGCACATCCGGGTATTTCCTCCGCTTAGTTAGCAAGTACATGACCAATTTGGTATTAAATTTATGTTATTTTACTCGTATTTACACCGATTTACATTGTTGATTATTATACAATGTTAGTGTGCGGTACCTTGACCAGAACTGCACTACAAATAGAAATATCTCCGCACGATTCCAAAACTTTATTCATACTTCGTATGATAAATCATTGTGTTGTAATCATGGGTCAAATTAAAAACTTGTAGTTCCTTATTTATATGGATTCCAGGGTGTTAAATTTGAAAATTAGTAAAAGCAATATATTTTAATTACCGAAAATGAGTAAAATGACTTTTCATTTTTAATATTATATGATGCTTTTTCCATTCCAACCTTAATGCATAAAATATATATATCATATGAGCATAATTTGGAAGCTTTTAAATACCAATATAAAATACAATAAATACAAGGTGAATATTCAGCTAATGCTTGTTAGTCATTATAGTCTATTTAGTTCTAACATGGCCTACATTAATTGTATTATTAAATATAATTGATGAACTCTGTATAAATAATGGTGGAACCACTAACAATTACCAGTATGTGCTTCAACATGTACCTCAACATGACTTTTTGTGCAATTGCGTTGACTTTACTGTCATATTCATTCGTATCCGGTAAAGTAAGTACGATGCAACAATATCTATTTATATCAGGCGTTTTATGATATATGCATAATTGTAGTAAAGTAGAAAAAATTATTGCAAACGTAAAACATTTACTTTAAATTTCAAAACAAGTGCTCTCGATTGTCATCCAAACGAGGCAAATAAATAATAATGATTAAAGAATAATTTTATGAAATTAACGTAGAGAGACATTATTTTGTATTACAAGAAATTTGAAGTTTGCAGAACTAAATTGTTCGAAAACTGCTAACAGGAGCAAAATGTGAAAATTGTATTTCGTAGCACATGACTGTTGATGTTAAATGCTGACAGTTAATATAAAGTAAAAATCGTTTTTTGTAAACGTCTGTTAGGTTATAGGTTCCTTTAGGGTCACATTTTGATTGTGAATAACTTTTATTGAAATTATTTTCAGGTGCAATGCTAAATTATATTATTTAAAAAATAAACTAATGTAGACAATGCAGATTACTTCATCATACGTACCATAATAATTAAAGTTAAATATTGTTTTTAAGAAATAGAATCTTTTTTTGAGTAATAAAATAGTTTAGATTATTAATTCCCAATTATCGGGATTGTTATGTGAACCTGTATAAATTCCTAAATTTTAATTATTTATTTTTATAACTATTCTCAATATTTTCAACAAAAAACATACTTTATCTGAATTAATCGAATATTTTTGAAAAATTCACAGAGATAGAGTGGCATTCTGGCAAAATTATTTCACTATCACTAAGAACAAGCTGGAGATATGTGTAATAATAGCTATATGCAATATGTGGTTTAAAAATATGTATTATTTTTTTCGAAAACGTGGTAAACAAATATGTCACAGACGTATGGCTATATTACACACCTTTTGTTTCAACAAGGCCAAAAACAGAAATGACATGCATTATATCTCTTTAAATGAATCTAATTTGACAGTTTCGGAAAAAAGGTTCATCTAGTTGTTTTGTAATGTCGGAAAAACTAAGAAAATTATGGTGGTCGTTTTCAGCCGATATTTCAAAAAGATATACTAGCAACATATTTTATCCATATTTATCTCAAACTAGATTAATCAAGCTGTCTAAAATTGTATTGAACTTGATTATACCTAGTGAGACACAAATTATACATGCGACTGAAAAACAGTTGAATGTATTAGTCGCCAACTAAAAACCCTGTGTATGAAATAGGCTAAAAATTAGTCAGTTATTCATCATGACATAAAAAAGTTATATAAAATTTGAAATCGATCAGGCTGAAAAATAATTTCAGCCAAAACTGAAAATTATATATTTGGTTGTAATTTTTGAGATAAATTTTGCATCACATTTCAAACCAGATATTCTTATTACACATATCGAAATAATTGTAAGTTGAATGTTTCAGTCAAATTTTTCAGCTAGTTTATTTTTAATACCTAAAAAACTTCAAAATTCAACCTCTTGGTTTACAGGCTACATGTTTAAAAAAAATATATACATCAAACACAATTATTTTTTAATGTCTCAAAATAGATTAATAAAGCTATCCAAAAATGCATAATATACGTTCTTATCACTTCTTATCACACAGTAAGTAATTTTATAGCTTACTGAAAGAAGTGAAATTTTATTTTCAGCCGACTTAATTGGCCAATCATTCAAAAAGTGTTTGATACAAATGGCTACAAATCGTCTCCGATGTTGCAAATAATGTTAAATTTCATTATGCAAAAATCGATCGCAACCAAAAATTTTTTGGCATCTTAGGCATCTTCCGCGTTGGGGAATTTTTCTTTGCGGTCTTACTAGTTCTACAGATTTCAGTATTGCAGGGTTTAAATTTCACATATTTCTTTATTGTTTTGATTAGGCTCTAGATCGACAAAGAACATGTTCAGCTGCCTTGTTTCGTTATTAAGTTTAGTTTTGGCGTTTCAGATATTTATTGTTTTGTGTGTGATGCAGGCCCTTGATGACCGCACGAAAGCTTCGATTGCCGTTTGTCAGGTGATGTATGGTGCTTGACGTCTTTTCGGGGATAGCTTTGCTAGTTGTCTTATATGCAGCTTCATCTGCAGCTATCTCATCATTGGCTAGTAGTTTCAGTATGAATTTTCCTTCTTCAAGTGAGTTTAACATATATGTAAGAAGATTTACTTTTGTAATTCCTGTGAGGAATTTCTTCGTTGCTATGTCATTCCATTACGTCGACCTCCAATAGTTGGAATTTATTGGTTGAATGATTGTACCGCCCGCGTGCGCGGCTTGACGGTTGTAATGTATAAATGTATGTGTTTTATATTCTATTAAATGCATAACTTACAAACTATGTCGACAAAATTAAATGATACAGAACTATATTTTAAAATAGCTTGAGTATTTTTAGCGTTAATTATTCCGAAAGGAGCACGGGGAATTTCCTCCGCTTAGTTAACAAGTACCTATTATGACCTATTTGGTATTAAATTTATTTTATTTTATTTTATTTATACTTCGTATAATAAATTAATGAAAAAAATAAAAATAAATTATTTTGCAAATAATTTTTGTACTGTAATACAGTTTCTCTAATTGTGGAAAGTGGATTTGTTTTTAAAGAAAACATTTTACATTAAAGCATAGAGACATGTTACTCCGTCTCGCTTACGGTGTAAAACTCCTCGTCTCAAACTACTGATATTATGTGCTCTCTCTTCCCAGGCATCATATAACTATTTAAAATATATGTTTTTTGCGAAATATTTGAAAAATCATTTATTTATGTTAATTTTGTCGCTTGGGCCACAATTGACTGCACAGCTTTCATAAAAATAAGTATAGAACTTTATGGGTATGAGGTCGCTTATGTAACCTATATCAATGCGAACATAGTTCTGTATTTGTATTTTCCAATATTATATTATTAACCATTTAGTTATTTTCAGCTCTTTAATGGTCTCGATAGCACAATTATTGCCAAAGCCGAGAAAGGTTGCTATTTGGAAAGAGCATATACGGAGACGCATAACCCGCAAAATTGGAGAACGGAGAAGTATACGTTTAATCACCATGTTTTCGAATGTTGTCAACGGACAATTTTGTGAAAGTTATTGCATTTACCGAAAAGCTTGGCTACTTTACAACAATGGCACATTTATTATTGATCATGTACATTTTGAATTCGCAAAAGATATTATACTAAGTTGTCAAATAAATATTAAGAACATTCCCTTAACTATTTGCGAAGTAACAAACAAGATACTCGATTGCATAGAAGTGGGTATCCTGAAATTTATAAACACGACCATAAATACAAACGCACAAATATGTGCCAAGGAAGATGATGATCAGCAGATTTACACGTATAATTTTAATAAATTACCCGTATATTTTAAAATATTACATAGTTATGTGCTCGATTATAAGCAAGTTAAAAATCATTGTAATTTGGTGTGTATTCTACTTCGCATGAATCTAATAGACAATAATAATTATCCGCAGTTTAGAGAATTCATGAAAAGAGCGCCTTTACATAGGATGCACGTGTTAAGGTACGAACTCATTTATAACAAATGTGTGTCTATTCATTCAAGCGTGGAAGAACACTGTCGACGTGTAACGGCCACATTAAATTGCTTTTATGAAACATCACAAGAGGTTTATGTACAAATATTTAGAAAAATAGGGTTTGATCCATTCATTATTTCAAAACAGAGTATAAATATAGAGAACGACAGATTTTGGGCTAAGTTTTATAATCAAGTATACATATCAAGATTACAGTTATAAATGCACACATGATTTTGAATAACATAATAAATATAATAACATTATTTTATATTGTTTCAATAGTGATGTTTATTTGTGTGTAATTAATGTTATAAAAATATGTATTTATATTTGTTTTATTTCTTTATTTCCCAACAAGAAATATCCCGACGCAATACAACGTACAGCAAAAATAGTAATTTACTATATCTCTCTTCTCTATATTTATAATTAGCTAAGGAAAAACGGATCAATTGCATTGGATTAGCGGGAGCCAGGAGATGGGTAGATGGCTGGGAAAGGTGTCGCTTGAAAGCGCCATCGTTCTAAACGTCGGGAAAAATAGCTCGGGCATTGTGGCGTCGGTGGGAAAACCGGTGGAAACGTGGAAAGCCGGTCAGTTTGTGCGCGCTGAAAAGCCAACGAAAAATCGCGGAAAAAATATTAGAAAATATGAACCAATAGGCGTGTACTGCCGGAAAAGAGCAAAAATAAAAAATTAATTTGGGAGTTTGGGATAGAATCCAAAAATGGATGATGGATGACAATCTATCAAGCGGTAGGCGTTGTACTAGGCTAGTCGGTTACGCGACGTTACACAGTGGGACTAATCCCGAAAAGGTGGCCAATATTTCTAAACCTTCCTTTAGAAGTCCAATTTTTGTTCGTCGGAGGTTTTCGAGGTCGCTGATTACGAATCCTATGTTCGATTTTTAAAATTCAAAATGGCGGACCCGGAATTATATATATATATATATATATATATATATATATATATATATACATTTAAGGCCACTTCGCCTCATTGGAAGTGGCAGGGGATTACTACTAATCACACCGAAGAAACTGCTGGTTATTTCATACCTACAGCAATCAACAATTGTTTCAGCTAACAACCAAGTGTCCTGTCTTCAGGTTGGACGGGCTCAGTTCTATTTGTTATAGAATATAGCCGGCCAAGGGAACCAGATTCTTATAACAAATGTAAATTATAAACAATAGGCCGTTGCAAATAGAAAGTGACAAACTATAGAATGGTACGACTGGTAGTTGTTTGCTATGACATTTAAGGCCACTTCGCCCCATTGGAAGTGGCAGCGGTATAGGAATCACTCGAGGGAAACTGCTGGTTATTAGATAGCTACAGCAAACTTGTGTTTTCAACAATTGTTCAAACTAACAAAAAAATGTCCTGGCTTTATTTTTCAAGGCGCATTTCTATTTGTTATAGACTAGACAAGGGCTATAAAACGCTATGCGAGATCGTAACCCTAGAAACGGGGAAACAGACTCTAATAACAATTGAATATTATTAACCACATTCCATTGAAAATAGAAACTGACAAACCATAGAATGGTACAACTGGTAGTTGTTTGGTATGACAGTTAAGACCATTTCGCCTCATTGGAGGTGGCAGGGGATTACTAGGAATCATCCGGTGGGAACTGCTGGTTATTGAATAGCTACAGCAAAATTGTGTTCTCAACGATAATTTAAACTTGCCATGTGTACATATAGGACGACGCTGGTTTATTTGTTATAGACTGCAGGCGGTTAAGGACGATATAAGGCAATGTAAAATTGTGACTACTGAAAGCGGGGTGAAAGATTCTAATAACAATTGAAGATTATAAACAATTGGACGTTGTAATTGGAAACAGTCAAAACTATCTGGGGTGCGATTCCTGGCACCACTCGTTCCGAACATATTCGTTTAACCTTTGACAGTGAAACGAATATGTAAAATATGCACAATTCACGATGTTCATTCGAAAAGGCATGGAATATTGGTTTACTAGCCTTTAATAACACTAAGAACGGTTTATTTATTAAATTTCATAAATGAACGAACTTAATCGTAAATTTTGAGGAGTTTTGACAGTTAAACAAATACGTTCGGAACGAAATCGAATCCCGATAATAATACACTACAGGCGGTTAAACGATTGCTTATAGATTTGTTTGTTTCATGTAAAAATAATAACGCTAGTATTGTATAAATACGATATGGCGTTCACTTTCTTATTCATATGTATGCTCCGACCCTACGCAAAACTACTGGTAAATAGTGCTTGTCTCACTATAAATGTGCTTATATTTATGAACATATGCTCAAATGAAATATTCTGTGGTAGCATGAATATCAGTATCACAATATTTAAATTCAAATAATATCATCCATTCAAAGTCGTTGCAGGATTCTGGTTTTTTAATACACGTAAATCAGACAACTGGTGCCCTAATAAAATGAAAAACTAAATTGTTGCTAATAACGAGAGCGGGGACAATTCACCTCCGTACTGTTAATTGTTTTGCTAGCTTCATATAAATGTAATAACGCCGATGTTTTACGAATTCAAACCGTTCGCACGGCCAGTAGACTGCAATGGGGTTCTTCAATGACATCACCACCACACAGGTAACAACCATGATGAAACATTGGTTATGTAGAACTATCAAATGTGCTATATTAACAAATAGATGAATTTTCTAATTAGATGTAAAAACGAAAATTTCTAATCACATAAAACAAAATAGCAAAACCTTAAATAACTTATAACAACAAAAAGTAAGTCTCCAAAAATTAATTTTTTTATTTTTAAATTTACATATAACAAAAGATGTGTTGAATCTTCAAATATCACAATCTCAGAATTAAAAATCAATCGCAAACTAGTAAAACAGCAAACCATGATATGCAGTAAATTTTACCTGAAGGAACTTTCATATGTACTTAAATTTAAAATACAAGAACACATTTAAACGAGTTAAACATAATAACACGTAAAAGCTCTAAAAACAATACAAAGCAAAAGAACTGCACACTATTAGGCATTCCCATGGATATAAAAAACTTCCTGTTATTGGGAAAATAAAGGAAGAAGATACAGGCACAAAAAGACCACGATCAATAAACAATTTCTTTTCACAGCCTTCAAGTGGTAGTACCTGTTGGCGGGACGTCAGCAATTTCAACCAAGAAATTCTTAAATAAAAACCTAAATATCCTTATTTTTCCCTGACATGGGTGCAGTCACTGTTGCATTAGATAAAAATGAGTACATTTATAAAACTAATGTATTGTTGCTGGATAAAAAAACGTATAGGTTACTAGGTGATCCAACAATAACTGTCCAAAAACAAACTGCGAATACTATTAAATGAACTAACGGTTGGGTGAACTAACAGAAAATGAATTAAAAAATATTGTGTGATACAATGGGATAACACCAAAACTATACTGTTTACTAAAGATGCATAAGATAGATGTACTTTTAAGACCAATTGTGTCATGTATGGGTTCACGGATTTAAAATTTATCATGCTTCGGGTTCAAGTGATCGGGAATATGATGTTGACAATTCCTTTGAGTTTGCTAATGCAATGCAAAGCAAAGTTCTATGTAGTGTCATTGTTCACAAACATTTCCACTGGTACGGTTACATACATATTACATTAAAAAAGGTAACAGATTGCAGAACACAGGATACTTAGAGACAATTTCTTTTTTTAACTGTTAAAATTCATATTTGAACAAAGATACTTAGCTTTTAATGGTCAGTTTTTTGCACAAACTTTTGGAATTCCCATGGGTCCAATTTTGTTTGGCAAACGTGGTCATGCATTTCTGTCTTGATAATATCCTAGGCGTATTGCCCATTCAATTCGGTTTTATATATAATTATGTGGACGGCATAATATGCTGTTTACAGAAATACAGAACACCCTTAACACCTCGACATTCAATACGCAATAGAATGTGAGAATAATAACTAGGTATATTTTCTTGACACGTTACTAACCTCCGAAGGTACTGTTGTAACTGTATAGGAAATCTAGCAACTCCACAAGATTGTTGAATTTGCACTTAATCATCCACTACGACAATAAATCAATCTGTTGGAAGGTATGAAACGTAGGGTGAAAACTATCAACTATTTTTCCTATATTCACTAGAATGTCTGCCTGTTATTCTGCAACAATGGTTATCTCAAATCACTTATCCAAAAACAAATGTATAACCAAAGTGATAATGTGTTGGGGATCAATCACAATCCATATCCCGTAGAAGCTCCATACCTACCCCAAGGTACTACAAGTTGCCTTTAATTCCCTCTATCACTGTATAACTTACATATTCTAACAACGGCAAAGAATAAATGTGGCTTCTATAATCCTTTACCACTAGGTAAATTATTTTCCAATGTGAAGGATCCTACTAACCAGTAATTCTAATCTAACCTAATTTATGAGATCCCTTGTATACATTTACAACTCGCTGTTAGTTCCGAAACAAGTTTCAAGTTAATATCCAACATAATTATAAGATATACACCGTGGCAGCTCGTGACTTGATGGAATGGGAGGGCGACAAATAAAAATGAATGATTAGTATGATTTATTAATTACTTTTATAATTTCTAAGTCATAACTAGTAGTCAAAATAAACTATATCCGTATAGTTATTTAAAATATTGATATCAAGAACTAGATTGATTTTCAGCGAAATCTGACGTTAAGAAAGTATTTTGTATTTAATAAAAAAATGCATTTGTTTGTACAGAAAATTGGCACATTAAGATTTATTTTTATATATTTTTATTTTGCATATTAGATATACATTTAATTTAACGATATAAATCAACACGTCGTCCTTTTTGTTGCGAACAATGATACATTTTTCAATAGAGCACATAAGTAAAGTCATGGTACTTCTTAAAAATGTTTTAATGCGTTGAAAAGTTGAGAAACTGCATTCACTTTTAACGGTGGTCATAGCAATGTCCAGATACTTTGTATTATTTTAACTGTTTCTGAAAATGCAGCGCATATTTTGTTTTCAATGCTAGGGCTAAGATATCGAAATCAAGTGTGTATTCTTTAAATATTTAAGAACACACAGAGAGAGTTTATTTGACTACAGCTGCGTTTGACTATAATAGCGAACAAACTGCAACGAAGAATGCAAAATTAATTTGTGCGTAGGCAAAATCGCTGGCGGGGCGACAGTGTTTCACCCCGCGCACTTTTTAGGCTAAATCTCGCTCGATTCGACCGTTTGGTGGTCTAAATATTAGGCTGAAACGGGCGAGTGAGCTTTCGCCCCGGAGCGACTGCTCAGTTCCGTGTGATAGAACGGCATGCGCTGCGTATTTAGATCCCCATTAAAAATGCTGCCCATTGAAACGTTTTAATAGCTTTATTTATTAAGTAGATATGTATAATAAAATTAACTAGCACTTTGTTTCCCTTCCGTTAATGTTGGCGTGGCGGTGCCCCGTCGCCCTCCCTGCACCAGCCGCCACTGGATATATATATATATATATATATATATATATATATATATATATATATATATATATAATGTATATATAATCTCTGTTTCGAGAAGTGTATTGTTTGCTTGTTACTTTCCGAATACAGGTATTGTTTTGCCGACAACATGTTCACATTTTCTAACTAAGATTGTGGAAATATCCAACAACGTTCCGAGGAAAAAACTGCACTAGCAGGAAGGTAAAGTTGTCGTGAACAATTTGGAATAGAAAAAAAATGAATTTTCGTTACGTTTTATGCAAAATATAGTTGAAATAAATCCGATTTTTGCAATGCCTGTGTGGGTGGATGTTAGGATGTCTGCCTGTGCACAATTACGGGAAAACGGCACCTTTTGCACATATTGCGACCAAATTTGGCAATTAGCTGAAAACACTATCTGGTATGTCCCGAGAAAATGAATATATCCAAACTAATATAAACCAATAATAGAATTCTACATATCAAGTTCTTTGTGAAAAAATAAGAACAGCAAAGATATCTACAATTTAAACATTAAATAACATGCACGACCTATTTTACATCAAAACACGAAATTTGAACATTTCGGCATATTGACAATTTGACATTCTAACAATTTGATATTTTAACATTAAGGCATTTTCATATTTCACATGACCCGCACCAAATATTTTGTACTTATCGATTGTGCAAGTAATTTTTTATTTAAATAATGACCTAATGCCTAATATAAGTTAAGCTTTTCTAAACTAAATGTTTATTTTTAAATTATTATTTTTGATCTTTATTTAAAATGAATATATCCAAACAAATATAAACCAATAATACAATTCTACATAAGTACAAGTACACAATATCTGGTGTGGGCACTATACGACTTTGTGAAAAAATAAGAACAGCAAAGATATCTACAATTTAAACATTAAAATGATAAAAAATGTAAAAAACATCATAATTACTCCACTAATAAATCTGTTCAACGAAACAAATAAACATGGTAAAATTTCGACATGTTTTAAACTATCAAAAGTTATCCTACTACATAAATGGGACAACACAGACAATCTGGAAAACTATAGACCAATAAGTATTATACCAATAACAGCCAACATATTTAGAAACGAACGATATATTAAACAAACATCAGTATGGTTTCAGAGTAAACAAAAACACAAGCTCTGCTATTAATAATGTAATAGACCAAATTAACACTGGAATGAATGATGGAATATACATATCTTCTGACATGTGCGATCTAAGTATTCGACGTTTTATGCAAAACATAGTTGCCTGTGTGGGTGGATGTTAGGATGTCTGCCTGTGCACAATTACGGGAAACGGCACATTTTGCACATATTGCGACCAAATTTGGCAATTAGCTGAAAACACTATCTGGTATGTCCCGAGAAAATTTGAGCAAAATCGGTCCTCGAACAGAAAAGGAAACTCAATAAACACGAAATACTGCGCATAATTGGGCGGGGCCGCAGAAAAACAACTACTCACGGCGAGAAAATGGCACAAAGGATCGCGAACAAATTTGGAAATCGGATGAGAACTCGCATCTGGTGTGGGCACCACACGAGTTTCCGAATTACATGACCTATTTTACATCAAAACACGAAATTTGAACATTTCGGCATATTGACAATTTGGCATTCTAACAATTTGATATTTTAACAGTTAGGCATTTTCATATTTCACATGACCCGCACCAAATATTTTGTAATTATCGATTGTGCATGTAATTTTTTATTTAAATAATGACCTAATGCCTAATATAAGTTAAGCTTTTCTAAACTAAATGTTTATTTTTAAATTATTATTTTTGATCTTTATTTAGAATGAATATATCCAAACAAATATAAACCAATAATATAATTCTACATAAGTACAAGTACCCAATATCTGGTGTGGGCACTATACGACTTTCTTTGTGAAAAAATAAGAACAGCAAAGACATCTACAATTTAAACATTAAAATGATAAAAAATGTAAAAAACATTATAATTACTCCACTAATAAATCTGTTCAACGAAACAAATAAACATGGTAAAATTCCGACATGTTTTAAACTATCAAAAGAATCCTACTACATAAAAGGGGCAACACAGACAATCTGGAAAACTATAGACCAATAAGTATTACACCAATAACAGCCAAAATATGTAGAAACGAACGATATACGAGGAATATCCAGAAAGTAAGAGTACTGAGGCTCTCACGGTCGGAGGGATTTTATTTTCATCATGTTGGCCACACGGCAGTGTAGCCCTCCTCCCCTTTGCACCGAGACCGGTTCGAGATCAGTACGTCGAGAACTGTTGACACGACAACAAGTTTCGTGAATGTCAATCCAATCTCCCGCCAAGTCATCCGGCGTCATCCGTTATCTCGTTTGGAAGGGAAAACCTCCATTTGAGATTTATAATGAGGTGAAAACTGCATATGGTGATAAAATGAACAAGAAGAGAGGCATGCTGACAAAAGGAGTCTGCCTGCTGCACGACAATGCCAGACCACACACGGCCAGCACCACGAAGGAACTGCTCGCCTCGTTTAAATGGGATGTCCTGAACCATCCCGCGCATTCCCCTGATCTAGCACCTTCAGATGACTATCTCTTTACCTCCCTGAAGCTGCACATGGTTGGAAAAAGGTTTTTAACCGACGAGGAGGTAAAGGAGGAGTTGGAGAAGTGGACGAAGGAGTTGGCGAGAAACTATTTCGAGGAAGGCATCAAAAAATTGATACCTCGCTACACCACCTGCATAGAGGAGGAATGGCGACTATGTCGAAAGCTTCACGTAATTTTTTTGTTTAAATAAAAAATTTTAACACCTACAAAAATTCAGTACTCTTACTTTCTGGATATGCCTCGTATTAAACAAACATCAGTATGGTTTCAGAGTAAACAAAAACACAAGCTCTGCTATTAATAATGTAATAGACCAAATTACCACTGGAATGAATAATAACATTTCGGCATATAGACATTTAGGCATTTTCATACTGCCCATACCAGATATTTTGTAATTATCGATTGTACATGTCAGTCTCGCTCGAGCAGCGAACGCAGTCAGATGTCCGTGCATGCATCCCTATGCCGTACGATACCGAAAGACCACATCCAGCCGCTTTAGCCGCCCGGAGCAGGCTAAAACGCTCACCACCCTTTTTTTTTGTTTGGCGACAAAGACGAATCCCCTCTCTGTGAGGGGGACAGTGTCAGATTCTTACTGACTAAAAAGCACTCCTCCTGAAACATAGCGAAAACGTTAGTTTGGCCAGCCCCGGGGGGCTTCACGGTAGTTGGCCTATTCGCAATTTGTCCAGTTTTCACTGGGCAGCTTGCGAATATTTCAGGCCGAAGGATAGCTCAGAGTCTATGGTCCGGGGTGAATTGACAGTAAGTTCCAAACTATGTTTGCAACTGACTGAATCTCCACGGTCGTAGCGCCCTGAGCAATTCGGAGGGCAATATGAGCATCCAGGCGACGAAAACGTTCATCGCGTGGAATTTCAGGATCTATAAGGTCATTTAAAGTATAATTTGGAACGCTTGCCGATGGGGCTGGGATTGTCTGAGGGACTATAGATGTTGCCGGATGGGTAGAAGTTGTCGGTGGGACCGAGGTGGGCTGGGGCATTGGCGGGCTTGCCTTATGGGTAGTAGCGCGGGCGTAAGAGATACCCAGCCGGGTTGATGAGTCCGGTTGGGTTTAACGCTTGGGGAAGCTAGAGCATCCTCGATAATTGGCAGGGTGACTGCCGCCGCAATTTGCGCAGGTAGCGGGATCTGTTTCACGAGTATGTGTACACACCGTGTGAGAGTGAGAGCCTGCGCATCTAACGCAGGCAAAGTCACGTCGACAATTTGATGCGGAGTGACCAAACGTTTGGCATCGATGGCATTGCCCAACGTCTAATGATTTGGGTTTATGTTCCACCGTGACGCGGTGGAACGTAAAGATATTGGTAAGCTGGAAGATGGTTCTTCCAGCTGGGGTCAATGGTAATGTTAGCATTACCATTGGGAACACTCGGGAGTTGGACTTTTGGCCCATCTGGTGGGCCGAGATCGCGGGGAAACCCTGCATTTTGACGTCTTCCAGAACGTCTTCTGCAGATAAGGTTTCGGGAATGCCACGGAGAACTACGCGGAGGACTTTTTCGGAGGGTAGGGTGTAGGTGTGATATTTTGAACCCCTTTCTTCGAGGTATGACGTTAGGCGTCGAAAAACCGGGTAAAGACGCACCCCTTTAGCAGTGTTGACCGCTTTACTGATATTAATTTCGCGAAGGATGAGTCCGTAGCCCTCTTTAGTTTCAAGGACTACGGGGGGGAGAGGTTTTCCCTTTGGGCTGAGGGGTTGCAGAAACTGCGGGAACAGGTGCCGATATGGCCTCTGTTCTCGGCTGCTTTGCCGCTTTTTGTTGCGACTTCGGGAGTTGAAATGCCGCTTCGCGGGCTCCGTCTAATTCGTCATCAGACGCAACGCTAGTGGCAGATGAGCTGGGGCGTGAAAGGTCATCGGTTGCCTTCCTTTTCGGGACTGAGTGCTCAGTGAGCATGGGCTCGATGGTCTCTGGGGCTGGGGTGGTGAGCATGGGCTCAATCGGGTTGGCTGGGGGAACGAACATATCAGCGCCCGGAAGTGCGGGGAATTGTTCGCGTAATTTAGGCTTTTTAGGGCCCTGACTAGGGAGTGTAGCGGGTTTAACCTGCTTCTTGAATTATAGGTGAACACTTGATATCTTACTTAGATACTTTATTTGAACAATGTATCGGCAATGTGAAAGCCAGATTACAACTGCTGGATTGACATAATGTTAATTGCTATTATATACGAATTGATATTTATAAACATGCTGAGCGAACGTACGCTGATAGTAAATAATTATAGTAAAGTGTAATAGTATTTGTATCAGCGTTATTTTCATGGTCGTGATTGTTTAACAAACAATCGGGTCAGCGTCTTCGTGTCGATGACATGGTTAATTAGGATTATCCATAACACCTCCCTCCTCAAGAGAAGGCTGGGGTCCTTATAGATTCCAGGCTGAATCCTTCAGTCGTCGGCACTGGTTGTCTTCCTTGGATGCTGCGCTGGTTGGTGTAGTATTTATAAACAATAGCAATCGCGATTATAATAATTATTACATATGCGATAATATTCCATATATTTGGATATGATGTTAATATTTGATTGTTGGTGTGTTTTGTAGTATGAATTATTTTTTGTAGACCGTCTTGAATGTTTTGTGTGTCATCTAGATTGATTTCTTCTAGATGTAAGGTTCCGAGGGTGTGGTCTTCGATGTCGTCGTCGCTGAAGATAAATTCGGGGATCTGTATGATTTTGGTGGCCATTTGTCCTTCATGCGGTTGAATATTAACTCCTTTGATGTCGATATAGCATCCTTGCGGTATTTGTATTGTATATGTTCCATATAATTCTTGGTTTTCTATTTCTCCTTGGCAGTTAATATTAGATTTGGGAATTCTGTGATCCACATATTATTTTCTATCTTCTGAATTTTTTCTTTTTGTAGAAAAAAGTGGTTAGCGTTGCATTTTTCGAAGTGTCCGGTGGCACTCAGCAACTGGACTTCGCATGGTGAATCATTGTTTATTGGCATTACGTTTGTTGCCGTACACAATACTTCTCCGGTAGAAATTTCTTTACATGGTTCATTAACTAGAGAGTAATATTGTTCGCTCATTAGTAGGTATTTATTTTTAGGTACGATGATTTGGAAGAATTTGTTGCTGTTTGAGATTGGAAGTGGGTAAATGTGGTAGTAGTTATAGTTTAGGTTGTCCGTAATGGGAATATCCAATAAAAATGTGATTTTGTTGGATGATAGGTAAGCTTTAATATTGATAAGGTTTTCAAAGGAGAGTAATGTTGAGATTTTTGGTTCTAATGGCAATATCTTGTTTCCAATTTGTTTCTGAATTATGGTTAGTTCGTTGATGAGTTCCGTTGGATCAATAATAGATGGATGCATCGTATTTAATTTTGCAAATGTGATAGCAGTGTGAATATTTTCGATTAGTCGTAGAATTGAACTTAAGGCTGGGGCCTACTAGATTTAGAAAATGTATTTATTTGTTAGTACGATTACCAGTTCTTAGATAGCACTAGGATCGCATTTTATAGTATTTATTGAAACCGGAAGTACACGAAGCGATGTTAGACAAAGATGAAAGCATGCTTGGTTGAGAGCCAAGTACAGCTGTTTCTGACGTTGCGCCATGTTGACATTAGAAATATGCTGTTTAATTTAATATATTAACGCGGGGAAATTAGAAAGTGTCCGGCTTTCGGAACCCGGCATTTCTAAACGAAACAACGGATCTTTATCAAATAAATTGCATTTTTTTACATATGAAATTACCCAAAAACGGGTCTCTACAATTTTTTAAATTCGTTTTGTATCAAAAAATATATTTTATAACTTTTATCATACGTCATAAATTTAAAAAACAAAGTCACAGTGTATGACCAGCAATACACTATTGGGGGTAGTAAACCGACTTATATCAAATATTCCTTCGTATTGAAATGGGACGGTCCGAAAAAATATTGACCCAAATTGCAAACTTCAAATATTACGTGGTAATGATATAACCGGTAACTCATCCTACCAACCCAATTAAAACTTCACGATTTTCACGAGTGATGACACTAGTGAGATATTTTGGAACTAAAGCGTTATAATATGAAAATGGTCGGTGAAATACTATATAATAAGCGAGTGAAACGTTTCACAAATTATTGTAATGATAAAGTGTGGTTCATTCGGTAATTATAAATAATAATATATTTTTAAAATTATTATGTTGTGGACCTGACATACATAGTTGCCCAATATAATTATGTTTTGTTATTGTGTACATAACCTATAATTGATCCGCGCGGCTGAATATAACTTGTGACAGTGTTTTACAACATCACACGCCAATGTAGTACAGTGCCGAGTATCCCCTCTTATTAAGCGGGTGGCCCGGATAGTCGATACCATTTGTCATTGGAATACAATCAACAAACTTGAGTACAAAGTAGTAAGTCCGCCATACCATACATACACCATTAGCACACGGCAGAAGAGCAAGGTTGATAGCTATTAGCTATCACAGTAACTACTACTAATCAACAAATATGCCCTTCCAGAATACTATTAGAACAAAGTATACCAGTTCATTCCACACCAACACCACTCAATGCTGCAACTTTAATAGCACAATATATCCAGTCCCATGCATCACAAATGACTGTGGATTGAATAGTACAACTGATGTTGGTGATACACAGGGTTGGAATGATTGAGCTAAGGGTAGTCAAATAGAGAAATTGACATTGAGAGAAAGAATATGTATGTGTTCAGGATTTTCACAGGCTGACATGGCCAACCTAAAAGCTGCTGCAATAATATTAGACTAACACTAACTACATGAGCAGAAGAGTGCAATTATAAGTAGCAGATATGGTAATTACAAATTAATTAAGTGAATGCTGGTCTGCCTAAGAAATTGCTAGCCCTCACAACAAACGACACGCAGATTTATTATGCACTTTCAGTGTGGAAATGAGGAAGAATTGCATAATTGTGGGTGAATAACAAAGAACATTTGGGGACAGAATATTGTTAACTGTAATATTATTTTATTTAGTAAGTGTGGGATTTAGAGATTGTGATACTGTATATCATATTTATTTTATTTTATAATAACAGAATCTATGTCACATGTATGTGTATATGTGAATTAAGTGTACCAAACTGTTTGACATCAACAGCTATAATTGAAGGGTGCAGCACCTATTGCAACATATTTAACAGTTTTAATGTAACAAATAAGGTATCAATGTTTATTCTAGCTGTTATATTTTAAATAAAAACAGTAACTTGCCTTTTGTTATACAAATTACATACATTTGCCCTAGAGAGTTAAAGTTCTTTCCAATTTGTAGATTTATACTGTGCCATGCCTCCCCCAAATATGTGAAATTTCAGAAATAGATACAGACTATACTGTAGATGGTAATTTTGATTCCTTTTGATGAGTGCTAATTTAAAAACTAGCACTACATTAAAGTATATGGTGCTTCAATAACTAAATGCAGCTCTTCTGTGATCATAGTTATTTCACATACACCATGTATATATTGATAAATCAACAGTCAATAAAATTGAGTTTGAGTAATATTGTAAAGGAGCTTATTATACAGATAATCACATGGATAAGTCAGGCAAATAAATACTAAAAGCATAAAAAATAGTTTGGGTAAATAGTTCTTAATGTCTTGTCTGTAACAATTTCAAGATAAAGCCAATAATATCTCTGAATAAATACAAAGATTAAATACAAGGAAGGCAACAGTAGATTTACAAATTAAGATATTTTTATTTTTTGAAAAAAAAACACTGAATTAAAAAAAAACTAAAGTTGAAATGAAGCAATCTAAATAAAACTTTGTAAATTACTCTATAATATCATACTAAATGTATGTATTTAATTCGTGAGAATAGAAAATAAGTATTTGATAAGATGTATGTATGTAAAAGTCCTGGCTTTTTACAATTTGCTTGATTTCGCTTAATTATAGAAATTTATTAATCAAATATGTTTACTACATCTGAGAATTTAAAGCTTTTTAGAGCATTGTTATTCACTTGAAGGACACATTAGATTTTTTGCAAGTTTGTTGGGATGTATTTCCACTCTCGAACTATATGCAGCACTCATTCTGAATTTCTTCTTTTACTGTAGGAAGGCACAGATATAAGTGTACCTGCGTGCAATAGTTATTATTCAAAGCATGTTTTGGATCAATTTCTGGAGAATCCAGAGCTGGATTCTGTAAGCCCATATTGGCTTAATTACTGTTTTGTTATCCAAATTAAGCTGAGATAGCTTTCCCAACATCTAGTATAAACTACTTTGTTTAAGTCCGAATTAAATTATTTTCTTTTATTAAATATATGCTTTTGCCAAGCCCATGATCAAGGTTTAATGATGTCATAATGATTTTTTGTATATAATATTACATCGGGGCAATTTTACTTTTTCACTGTAAGTCTGTCATGGATTGACTGCCTACATTTGCTTTAATTTTCCATTTCATATGCCTCCGTTTGGAGCTTGTTCAATTGGCTTTTAGATGCTATAGTTGCGTTGGTATGTGATGCGAATACAGTTGTACGTCCGCAAGGGTTGCTACGGACGTTTATTAGGTTGTCGGTAAGTCGGCTGTAAAAATAGGTATAATACTGGTCCTAATGTACTTCTTTGGGGTACACCTGCTAGAATTCGATGCAAGTCTTTGATTTCGTTACCACATTTCACAAAGAAGTGTCTGTTAGATAAGAATTTAGGATTGTATGAATGTCATATGGTAAGATTATAACTCACGTGCCACTCTAAATCATTATTGATTATATTCACAATTATGTGTATTGGTTCAATTGTGCCGTGGTGATGATGAGTAAGAGCTCTGAATGCTTCAATTAGTAACTCCTGCAGTATTTGTTTCCCGTAATAAGGTCAAGGCCTGTATATTTCTTTAATTTCTTTATTTGGTTTATTTTTTTGAGTGCCTTTTTTGGGGTAAAATCACTTAACCGATGTTTCACATCCCTGTGATTTGCAGATATCTATCAAGAATGCGGCGGCCTTATGGTTGTCTCTGGCCCAATTTCCTGGTTAAACGGGTGCGTTTACTAATTGTGGTCTCTTTATTTTTTGTTGCTCTTCATAATGAGTAGATTGTCGTCTCCTTTTGTAAGTACCTTTGAACTGTTTGATTTTTTAATTGTAAATTTTTTTCATATCTTTTGATGCTTTGTTAAGTGATTTTTGTATTCTCTTCAGTTCTATTATTCTGCCTTCGTTACCTGAGCCATCTCTTTTTCGAATTTTATCTCTAATGTTAAAGGACAAGTTAGTCATTGATTCATCTATATCTTAAGGTGTATTTTGATCTCTATTAATTCTGTTAGATAACTTCTAAAAAGATCCAAATCTGTAAATCTATTATTAAGAACCTCGAAACAAGACTTATACTCTTAGTTACACGGAAATCAATAATATCTAGTTTTCTTCTTGACAGTGAGTAGACTTTCCTGTAGATAGATAGTTGTTAATAAGGAAGTGTCTTACTACTTGTGCGTGTGACTAAGCCATTAGTGTTCCATATTCCGATCCTTAGTGCCTGTGTCATTATGATATCTTGGTAACCAATGTTGTGATTCATCATTGTCCCCATTTGAGTTATTTCATCATGGTTTTCAGTTCCTCCATGACGTTTCTTTGTTGTATGTTAGTTGTATTTTCTATTATACACCCGTATATATGACCAGAAACAAATTATTATTATTTGTTGGCTTTTCCTGTGATATTTAAAGCCTCTTGTCTTTTGGACAAAGTTAGTCTCTAGCTCTACTGTTCATCGGTGTTCTGTTGTAAAGTTACCTTACGTAGGTTAGGGTAAAGTTTTTCTTCAAAATTGTTTGTGGTATACACAACCTTTATAATTTGCAGGGTGGTTCTAGTTGCTATTTATTTAGTTGTTTTTTTTATTTCCTAGGGCAGTCAGCCGCTGCATGCTGATTTGTACATTTCACATATCTTGGGATCCTTTGACATACATTTTTGCTCATATTTTTGGAAACGTTTTATTTCTACAAAAAACATTACCATTGGGTTTATATTATATTGTTTTTGGCATTCCATATACTGAAATATTGCTTCAGTGTTTATTGAGTAGTGCAGGATTTAAAGGCCTACACTGAAATCATATTGAGTGTTTTTTTGGTAAGTACTTTATTAGTATTACTGTAACCTTTATATACTATATAAATTTATAATTATACAGATAATTACTTTTTGATTACATGTTATCTCTTTCAGTAACATAATTCAAATAGTTTTTCTCATTAACAAAACAATATTTATATTGAATATTGGTTGTACTTGGTGGTAAATCAGCATCAACTTCAATAGTATTTTTAGCATGATTTAAAAGTCCATAAAATATCTTTAATTTATAGCACAATATATATAAAATTAAATATCAAGCTCAAATAGCATACTAAATATATATATTAAAATGATGACGTTTGAAAATTGAATTTCTCGCCTACTTGAATTTGATTTTAAAAAACTATGTTATAAAATCAACGAAATTCATTTAATATATTAAATTAAACAGCATATTTCTAATGGCAACATGGCGCAACGTCAGAAACAGCTGTACTTGGCTGTCAACCAAGCATGCTTTCATCTTTGTCTAACATCGCTTCGTGTACTTCCGGTTTCAAATAAATACTATAAAATGCGATCCTAGTGCTATCTAAGAACTGGTAATCGTACTAACAAATAAATACATTTTCTAAATCTAGTAGGCCTTGAATTCCCCAGCCTTAAATGAATTTCGTTGATTTTATAACATAGTTTTTTAAAATCAAATTCAAGTAGGCGAGAAATTCATTTTTCAAACGTCATCATTTTAATATGTATATTTAGTATGCTATTTGAGCTTGATATTTAATTTTATATATATTGTGCTATAAATTAAAGATATTTTATGGACTTTTAAATCATGCTAAAAATACTATTGAAGTTGATATTGTTTTGTTAATGAGAAAAACTATTTGAATTATGTTACTGAAAGAGATAACATGTAATCAAAAATTAATTATCTGTATAATTATAAATTTTCTAAAGCAAACAAGAAAAATTAAGTAAATTATAAATAAATATTTATGAAGGCAATAGAATGATATAAACTGAGACAGAAGAAACTGACTGAAGTGTCCTAAGGAGTAATTTAATCAGAAACCCATTTCATATTGAGGTTACTTTCTTTTCAAAATCATTATTACCTAATTACCCAAAACTAGGAAAGCTTACAGTAATACTAATAAAGTACTTACCAAAAAAACACTCAATATGATTTCAGTGTAGGCCTTTAAATCCTGCACTACTCAATAAACACTGAAGCAATCAAAAAGTGCATTAACTGGGATATTTCAGTATATGGAATGCCAAAAACAATATAATATAAACCCGATGGAAATGTTCTTTATAGAACTAAAACGTTTCCAAAAATATGAGCAAAAATGTATGTCAAAGGATCCCAAGATATGTGAAATGTACAAATCAGCATGCAGCGGCCGACTGCCCTAGGAAATAAAAAGACAACTAAATAAATAGCAACTAGAACCACCCTGCAAATTATAAAGGTTGTGTATACCACAAACAATTTTGAAGAAAAACTTTACCCTAACCTACGTAAGGTAACTTTACAACAGAACACCGATGAACAGTAGAGCTAGAGACTAACTTTGGCGAAAAGACAAGAGGCTTTAAATATTACAGGAAAAGCCAACAAATAATAATAATTGGTTTCTGGTCATATATACGGGTGTATAATAGAAAATACAACTAACATACAACAAAGAAACGTCATGGAGGAACTGAAAACCATGATGAAATAACTCAAATGGGGACAATGATGAATCACAACATTGGTTACCAAGATATCATAATGACACAGGCACTAAGGATCGGAATATGGAACACTAATGGCTTAGTCACACGCACAAGTAGTAAGACACTTCCTTATTAACTCTATCTACAGGAAAGTCTACTCACTGTCAAGAAGAAAACTAGATATTATTGATTTCCGTGTAACTAAGAGTATAAGTCTTGTTTCGAGGTTCTTAATAATAGATTTACAGATTTGGATCTTTTTAGAAGTTATCTAACAGAATTAATAGAGATCAAAATACACCTTAAGATATAGATGAATCAATGACTAACTTTTCCATTAACATTAGAGATAAATATCGAAAAAGAGATGGTTCAGGTAACGAAGGCAGAATAATAGAACTGAAGAGAATACAAAAATCACTTAACAAAGCATCAAAAGACCTGAAAAAATGTTACAGTTAAAAAATCAAACAGTTCAAAGGTACTTACAAAAGGAGACGACAAACTACTTATTATGAAGAGCAACAAAAAATAAAGAGACCACAATTAGTAAAGGCACCAGTTTTACCAGGAAATTGGGCCAGAGACAACCATAAGGCCGCCGCATTCTTTATAATATCTGCAAATCCCAGGGATGTGAAACATCGGCTAAGTGATTTTACCCCAAAAAAGGCACTCAAAGAAATAAACCAAATAAAGAAATTATAGAAATATACAGGCCTTGACCTTATTACGGGAAACAAATACTGCAGGAGTTACTAATTGAAGCATTCAGAGCTCTTACTCATCATCACCACGGCACAATTGAACCATTGACATTCATACAATCCTAAATTCTTATCTAACAGACACTTCTTTGTGAAACGTGGTTGTTACGGCCCCACACGGTGTGTGTGTGTGGGAACCATAACCCAAAATCTTCCCCTGTCTAATTATTTAGATATATTGATTTCTAGTTAAAGTAGGTACGTCTTTATTGCTAGTTCAAGGGGGCTATTGGCACCATTCAAGCCATAAAACGCTTTGTATTTTGGGTTTTTTTGAGTTAGGTAGTGATTTGCGGGTCAAATTTTCCATTCCCACATCTGGTTATCGGTGGCGCGACATTTGGGCACCAGATGTGGTTGTGTTGGCAACATCGCAAAAGTAGCGGTAATGCTACATGTTAGATGCACCAATCAGCATCAATATTAGACCGGCACTTAACCCAAAGGGGTGTCCCTTCAAGTTATGTCCACCCTCTCGATATCTTCGAGGGAGGTAGATAACTAGTAAAAATCATCGTTCGCTGAGCCACCGTACGGCGAACATCTTATTCAAGCTTTGCGGTTGTTGTAATAGTTATAAGAACCTATTGTGTAAATATACATATCTTCTAATTGAGTGTGATTTTAATTACTTTACGTCACATTTTTTGGTCCTTCGAACCGTGATCCAAGAGTTTTTTGGATCGAACCAAACCGGCGAAATTAATTAGTGATAATTATACTCGAATTATACACAAATCACCATCAACGACAGGGGAGTGAGTGCAGCAGTTACTTCGTTATAAGTTAGTGCTAGTCCTTTGCGAAACCTCGTCAGTGTCCAGGAGCAGCAGCGTCCCCGCATCACAAGGAAGCAAGGCGCCCTCCGGTCACATCATCTTCAACACGCAGAGCTACAGGACAAGTGTCGCAGAGTCAGCTCTCCAAGTCGCAACGCCCAGCAGCTCGTCGCTTAGGTAGGCCTCTCCTTGTTCCTAATTCTATCCATATTTTACCATGTCCGTAATGGCAGATCCCCAAATGTCCAAAGAGAGCGAACAAGCTCTTCGTACATTAACTAAGCAGCGTTTAAGCATAGAACGGAATATTGCTACAGTGCAGAAACATATAGATTCAAATTTAGATAGTGCTGAATTAATATTAGTGTTAATTGATGACATTTTAAATGAATTGCACGAATTTTGTAAACAAGAAACAGATAGTTTTGACGACGAATTCCCTGAACTATTTGATGTAGGTTTTGGGTTAAAATTTACAGTAAGGCGATTAAAATTTAAAATTCTAAAGTCAATAAATACGCCTCCAAAGCAAAATGTCGCTCAATCGGCAAATAAGAAATCAACTTTTATCGCGCAAGTTAAAGTGTCGAATTCCCCTCCGTGTAAAGATACATGCGAGTTGTTAAATAAGAATAACATAATTACTGGAAAACATAATCAAGATGAATCAAACAAGGCAGAAATTAATATTAGTCAAGCTGTCCAAATCACAGCATTTTCAAGGGAAATTCTTTTATTCAAAAATAATCAACCAGTAGGCCCGCACAGTAAATTGATTCAATTAAATCCTTTTTTAGACGAGTTTGGAATAGTACGTGTGGGCGGTAGACTGCGACACTCAAAATTAATATATGATGCCAAATTCCCAATAGTTCTACCGAAATCAAGCATGCTGACTGTATTAGTAATTCGTCATTACCACAGTAAAAATTTTCATATCGGACCGCAGGGAACACTAGCTTGCGTACGTACCAAATATTGGCCACTTTCGGGCCGGAACACGGTGAGACGTATTACGCGCGAATGTGTCACATGTTTTAAAGCAAACCCGGGGTCATCAGAACCAATTATGGGCAACCTCCCAGAGTTTCGCGCGGAACAATTACGACCGTTTAGCAAAACTGGTATAGATTACGGGGGCCCATTCCTAATTAAAGAGGGTAAAAGAAAAACAGCAAAATTAGTTAAGGTGTATATAGCGCTCTTTGTTTGTATGGCAACTAAGGCCATCCATCTAGAAACAGTAAGTGATCTAACTACTGAATCGTTCTTAGCAGCTTTACGCAGATTCATGTCACGTCGCGGTGTAGTAACGGATTTGTACAGTGATAACGCGACTACTTTTGTTGGGGCAAATAAAGAAATTAATAATTTATATACTTTTTTACGAGAACAACAACAAGAAGTGCAATCAGCACTAAGTATCGACCGAATTAAATGGCATTTTATACCCCCAAGTGCACCGCATTTTGGTGGCTTGTGGGAAGCCGGTATCAAGGCAACGAAGAGACATTTATACAAAACAGCAAACTGTGCTAGTTTAACGCACGAGGAGTTCTTAACGCTATTAGTTCAGATTGAAGCGATACTGAATTCTAGACCATTATGTCCGTTATCAAATGACCCGAACGACCTCTCCTTCCTAACACCCGGCCATTTCCTAGTGGGAGGCAATTTAAAGGCGCTTCCAGAGCCACGATTGGAAGAAATAAACATCGGAAGACTCTCACGTTGGCAGCGTGTTCAGCGTATTCAACAACATTTTTGGGCCAGATGGCACAAAGAATATCTCCAGGAGCTGCAGGGACGCCGCAAATGGAAGCAGTCGAGAGGTCATCCCTTGGAAGTTGGTCGACTTGTCCTTATCCAGGAGGATAATACACCCCCCAGCCACTGGCGTGTCGGCCGAATTAGGACAACGCATCCTGGAAGTGATGGTATGGTGCGGTGTGCGACAATCAAAACTGTAGGTGGTAGTGTCGTGCGTCCCACGGTCAAACTGTGCGCGTTTCCCCGTGAACAAAAACTTGATTCCCCAGTTAATTAAGCTATAATTGTGTTAGGTTGTCTCTAGTTTGTTACCAATTTCTCTCTATGTATAAACCTGCTATTTAGATATTAGTATATTATTGTTGAAAATCCGGCATTTCTGAAGGTAATCCCTGAATTCTGTTTACTGGTTTTATTTTTTTATTTATTTTGAAATTAAGTAATTTCAAGGCGGGGAGGATGTTACGGCCCCACACGGTGTGTGTGTGGGAACCATAACCCAAAATCTTCCCCTGTCTAATTATTTAGATATATTGATTTCTAGTTAAAGTAGGTACGTCTTTATTGCTAGTTCAAGGGGGCTATTGGCATCATTCAAGCCATAAAACGCTTTATATTTTGGGTTTTTTTGAGTTAGGTAGTGATTTGCGGGTCAAATTTTCCATTCCCACATCTGGTTATCGGTGGCGCGACATTTGGGCACCAGATGTGGTTGTGTTGGCAACATCGCAAAAGTAGCGGCAATGCTACATGTTAGATGCACCAATCAGCATCAATATCAGACCGGCACTTAACCCAAAGGGGTGTCCCTTCAAGCTATGTCCACCCTCTCGATACCTTCGAGGGAGGTAGATAACTAGTAAAAATCATCGTTCGCTGAGCCACCGTACGGCGAACATCTTATTCAAGCTTTGCGGTTGTTGTAATAGTTATAAGAACCTATTGTGTAAATATACATATCTTCAAATTGAGTGTGATTTTAATTAGTTTACGTCACACCCAGAGAATGTTCAAAATTATTTAAATTATACATTTTTAACACACTGGGATGGGATTAATCAGTTGTTTTGCATCATAATTGCACAAAAATTGCTGTGGTTAACATAACCTACTCTGTCTACATTTAGTACACAAGCAAGCAAGCGATCGTACTGTTCTCAAGTTCACGTGTTTGCAATTGATTGGTGTTATAGTGATATAATGCTTTCAATTATGTAACAAAGAGGTAAGTTTCATTTTATTTACATAAAATATATTGACCCTTATGAATTATTTATTGTTTTTTACTGTGTTGGGACTTATATATCCCTGCAGTGTTGTATTGCGAGATGTATATTTCCCAGAAGTATTTTATGATTATTTAATTGTAAAATAATTTTAGGATGAATCGACCATTATTAGATAAAGAATTAGAGGAAGCAGCAGCTAATATATATGATGTGGAAATACGACAGCGACGATAGCAAGGATGCCAATTATAAAGAATCTGATGCCTCCATTGCTTCGCAAGAATGTCGTCAGGAGGAATAAAAACTTTTGGGTTGTGCCTTGAAAGTTCCCACCAAGACTACTAACCTTACCTACGTTTTAGTAACAAATTCCTCTATTCAGATAAAATATGCTTAGGGGGTACGACTTAAGCAACCTGCCCACCTGCCCCTACTTAACACTCGAAATCCGTAAGTAAGTTTTCTGCAGACTATAGAACAAAATAAATTCACAAAGACGTATATTAAGGTACTAAGATTCAAACACTATCTTTTTTTTACTTCAATGTACTTAATATGCGAGTGGTGTACCATCCAATATGGTGTTGATTTACAGCCGTTTTTGCATGGTTAATCAACCATATTAACGACATAAATAAAGGTTCACAACTACCCTGAGATGAATAGATAATTATAAATGTATGTAAATTTGTGAACCCTGTTTTCTTAACTTAATTGGGCGAGTGTTTCCTTTCTAGAGAAAGGTATCAGTTAGTAGTGATTTAGATGTCTTATCACACGTTCCGAAAATTGGTGTATGTAAGAAATAGAGCGACAGTGGTTAGGGCCAAACAACACCAATGTTTGAGTTGAATAGCAAGATATTGTTAAAATAAAGCAACAATAATAGTATATTGGAAGTTCCAAACCAGTTTTGTGAAGGTGATGGTTATGTTTTTTTGCCGTTAAGTTTATATGGGAGCTATACAAAAATAATTATTAATAATTTTAAATAAATATTACATGGCCTAGCAACTGGTCAACGGTATCTACAATTAAATATAATAACATGTTCGACTGTGGAAAATCTTGTGCCACATCTCAAACGTGCGTCTGCAGGTAAAAGAAGGTAAATGGAAGACATTCCAACTAATCAAAGGGAGGCAATTAATCAAATTTTATTCAATGTGAGATCTGTGATATATACAGGGTATCCCTAAAGTATGGAATAAATTCGATAAAACCTTTATTAAGGGACATCCTGTATATACAGCAATCACATATCGACTGTGCAGCGCAAAGGGGGCCAATCTGCTTTTTTAACAAAAGGAACAAACTGATTTAAAGGACTTAATACTAATAGTTAACTTTTAACTATTGTGAAATGAATTGAGAATGAGCCGCAGGTTGACGTTTATTAAGTCCTTTAAGGGGTTATATACCTTTATTTTCTTTAAAAAAATTCGAGAAATTTTCATGGAGATCCGAGCAATAGATCGAAAGTTACAGCGTTTCGAAGCGGTGTGCGATGTTTCCTGGAACATCTACTCCATTCTTGATGATACAAATCGCGTATGTTTTTTGACAAATCCCTTATAATCAGTTGTATACGAGCTTCCGAAGCGTTAGCATCGATTATCGATTTTTTTCTCTGCTGCTTCTTTTGCCGCCTTTTCACAAAATCAGTATGGATTTCCGAAACAAAATTACACGCTAAACTCGATTATCTCGAAATGGTGTTTTTCAAAAGTGCATTTGCCGTGATCGCGATTGCCGAAAAACTATTTGACCGATCTTCTTAATTTTTTTTTTTAATTGTTTGTAATTAATGTTGTCAGTACTTGAACGATTCCTTTTTTATGCATAAATATTTTGCAAATACGAATTTTTTAATAAAAATTTTAGAGCTCAAAACATTGAGTTTTTGGGAAAAACGTTCCCGTATGTTGAAAAAACAAAATATTTATTTAAATAATCGTTCAAGTACTAGTAAGGTCCCTATACTAGTGAAATTTTTTGGGTTTAATGATTTCAATTGACCTGCTTGACTTTCATGATGATCTACGCAAGTCTCATCAAAAAATAGGGTTTCGGGGAAAGGGCCATAACTCTGCGAATTGTGAATTTTTTTGTATAAAGTAATACTTGTTTTGTTTTTCACTAAAAAACGTACTATTAATAAATTCTAATTTTGATGTAATAAAATTATACCTTTACAAAAATTCAAACTTTCTTCAATTTTTCCGCACAAAAAGTATATACCTTTCACCCCTTAAATTTGATTTTTTTTTAATATTGTAATTTTAATTGTGTTTTCAATAAATATATTTGCAACCATCAATATCGGTACATATTTTATTTATATACATATTATTTTCTAAAAGTAGCACTTTGAAGCAGGGAGTTGCCAATAACATGCTGTCACACGATTTCGTGTTTTGCGAACATTATTCTGTTTGCCATTACTCTTTTGGTTTCACAAAGGTTAGCTAGCCGTTATACAGTATAACATAAACGTTAAGACAGGGGCTTAACGTTCCCCGACTCCGAAAAGTTTCAGAACCCCTGCTTTATGTAATAGTGTTTGAACAATTAAAATACCGAAAGCTTACGCTGGATACCGAAAATGTGTACGAAGGTGCACAACACTATAACATAACGTATGGGCAGTGCTTTAACTTTCCTTGAGCGTTACCATGAAGAGGTGACGTTTTTTGAGCCAAATTGTTACAGGCAATGAAACATGGGTGGCCTACCGTACACCTGAATCAAAACAGCAATCTATGGAACAGCGGTATTCAACTTCACCCAAGAAAGTGAAGTTTAAGCAAACAATGTCAGCACAGAAAATCATGTGTACCGTGTTTTGGGACATAAAGGGGGTGTTGCTAGAGGACTTTTAGCCCCATGGTAACACAATCAATTCAATAACGTACTGTGAGACTTTCTGAACAAAAGGCGTGGCATTCTGAGTAAGGGCTAATCGAACCCAAGACCTCATCACATCTCTTCGCTTGGAACAACTCGATCACCCTCCACACCGATCTAGTGACCAATGACTACTACTTGTTCTTGCATTTGAAGAAACGTCTGTCCGACGGGTGGAATAACAACGACGATGATGTCAAAATGGACGTGTTGCAGTGGCTAATCAATCAGGCGGCAGCCTTCTATGACTGGTATGGAAACGCTCGTTGTACGATATAAAAAGTGCCTCATTATTGGTGGGAATTATGTAGAAAAGTAGATTAAAGTACAGGCATTCATATATAAATTAAATTGTTAAACAATCTGTTTTTTTTTAATTTAAAAACGATACTTACTTAAAAAACACGCCTCGTATAAGTAATGTGTATGTGCTAAACACATGTGGCTTGGCTGAATGCACACATTAATTCAAAAAGATGTGACTTCTGGATGACACCAGACAATGTTTGTAGTTAGGAAGTAGAATGGTTCTTATCAACATTTGAAATGAATTAAGAAGGGATACAATTCCACAAAACAATGTATAAAAAGCGTTTAGGGAGTTATGTGCATCATCTGAATGGTCCTATTGTTCTCAAAGATCCTTAGTTTGCTTAATTATAAAATATATATTCTATGTGTTCGCTTGCAGTGGTCGTAACTTAAACGCATAGCCATAACTTAACTTCGTAGTAGTAACATAGTTTAAATAAAATATATAATTGCTTTTAAAAAGTCAAATCCACGACGAGTGAATTTAATTAGGAGGTGTGACAATTATATTATAAGCCTGGGCGCATCAAAAAAACAATGACTGCCATTTTTTCATCAAGAACCTCTGGACAATTTGATTGGGAACATTCGAAGCCACGGAGTTCGCAATATTAATCCGACGTGCACTCATTCATAGTCTAATTCAAGAGTTTATTAATTAATAATTTCATGGCTACATATTCACCAGGGGATAAGTGTGAAGTGGGTATAACTGATGGAACTTAGGGACTTTAAAGGTACTCAACATTTGAGTAAAGTGTTGATATGGTACAGCAAGGTACAACAGGTGTCCAGGAATATACATGGCTATAGTGGAGGGTGTTTGGCCAAACGAATTAATAAACAAGTACGTGGTTTCACCACATGCAAAGAATATTTAATTAAATCTGCAACAACGAAATATTGCTCGGGCTAATTTCCCAAAATCATTAACCCGTCCAAATTCTAATGTTACGAAGTGATTTAAAAACTGCTCCCAAATATTGCATCACTATGTGCCAAAGAATGAATTGCATAAAAAACGAAATGGTCACGAAAATTACAGGCGCTTGTTTTACAAAATTTGGATATGTTTTGCGATAAGCATTAATTGCAAAATATATTCAGGAACATGATTTTGTATTTTATATTCTTCACTGGGCGAAGAATGTGAATCAGGAGAAGTATAGGAAAGAGCAGTCGGCTCAATTTATCAGAAATGGCCATTTATGGATCGATTAAGTTTCCTGGATGATGTCCAGTTTCAGAGAAAGACATCATACAATATAATCAGCAATAATAAGCTGTAATGGATTGTTCTATTATGGAATCTACCTTGGATGGTGACGGCATAGCTAATACCAGCTCAGCGGGTATATCAGCAACAATTTGATAATGACCAGTCACACTTCAAGACTGGTACAAAACTTCTTCAACTTCAAAATCTAAAGGAAGTAAAATTGATAACTGTTACCGAAATTAAAAGACCAGTAGGAGGCAACAGCAGCTTCGGAGAATACATTGCCAGTGAAGTTTAGACAGCATGATATCAAAATATAAATAATGCAGTAACTGTTACGCAAAACGTAAGAGAGAACAGGACTTGTAGGACAATATTTAATTTAATTATTATTTTGTGTTGTGGAAAATTAAAAGTAATGTATAAACTTAAAACACACTTCATCTTGCCAAGAAACACTTAAGCAATCTCTTAGCCCATTAATCTCATTGTACTCGTTTGAGTACAGTAGTAAAAAATTCACCATATGTTTCATTTGTTTGCTCATATCGCATGTATGTACCGCGCCATCAGTGACTATGGGGAAGCTATTCTGCGCGAGTAAGTAGCCAGTATTACGAGAGACACGTGAGATTAACATATTTTAAGATATATTTGTTTTATTTCTGTTCACACTAAGGTCCCTTTTCAAACAATTATGCCGAAGATACGAATGAATGTCAAAATATTATATATACAATATTATACATGGCTCTTCGAACCGGAGTTCTTTCGCCCCGAAGTATCCCGAACACCCCAGTACGAGTACCACACCGTGCTAGTCACACGGCTCCTGAGAGCTCGCCACAGGATGTCCAAACTCAATCGATAGACACGGGCCAGCCTCAGGTAGGTCGCGCTCAACTCGTCTCCACACCCCTTAGATTTTGTTCTTATTCTGGTATTTTCGATCATTTGATTTATTGTAAAAACATGGTCCTTTTCTGAACCCGCTTTGGGCTTTTCTCCAATATTTTCTCGTATGCTTAGGAAGCAGTGCGTAGTAGTGTAATACCTCGGTAATTTATAGTAATTTAATAAGTCTTGTGCCTCCCTTTTGAATATTGGTATTATTATTCCTGTCCTCCTGTCCTCAGACACTAGTGCATTGCTCCGTGATTTGTTAAGAATATTTGTGAACATATCGATACACTGTATACCAACGGGTTTCAGTATGTCTGGAGCAATCTTATCATGTCTGGCCGCTTTCAGAAATTCACCTATTTTCAGAAATTTTATTGCCTCCGATACCTCTTCTATCTTTATATGATTATCGTCCTTTTGCCTACTGTTTATTGTCCCATTCGGCTGGACTGTATTGTTTCGTTGCAGTTATTAATGTTCTGAAGTTGTTGTTGCTGTTCCTTTCCGCATTCCATTATTTATTTGCTTTAGGTCAGGATGTATTAATATTAATTAATAAATAAATTAAATAAATAATAATTAATAATGATAAACTGTTAGCCCTGATTCGTTAATTGGGGTCCTTGCATTTTAGACCTTTGTATCTTCTCTGCAATATGACGTCCGGCCCATCACAATCCTTATAAAATTTAATTAATTTTGGTTTCAATTCATCTAAAAATTGTACATTTTTTAAATCGTCTCCACAAATAAATCATTTTTAATAAATCATTTTTATCTCCACTGTATATAATGAAATAACATGTTTCTTTCTGAGATGGTTAATTGGCCTTGTATTTAAAATAAATATCACTTCCTTATTATTCTGTTATAAGTAATACAGGGTGATTCTACTAGCGCCGCCATGCGAACTCCCCGCAAAGAGCTAACTCGCATTCGCACTTTTTAATAAAGTCTTGTCGAAATCCGCCATCCCCGACTCCTGGAAGGTTACCATGACGGTCCTGGCATTTAAGAAAGGCCGCACGAATCTCCTGGCAGCTGAAGCCCCATCGAGCTGTGTGGCACGATATATAAAACCTTCACCGCGTTGCTGTCTCACCGCATCTCGGGTTTCTGCGACCGGTATTCAATCCTATCCAATGCACAAAAAGGATTCGGATTGAGTGAGGGCTGGCTTCGAACACAATTTCATGCCGCCAACAAAAACGTGCCATCATCGTCTGCCTGGATATGGCTAACGCGTTTGGATCAATCCCGCACTAGCACATCCACCAGGTCCTAAAGGAGATCGGGCTGCCAGCCCCCATCCGCGCTCTTTACCTAGAAGGTACGACCAGAGTCCGATGCAGCAACCAGACAGCCATGGACGCCGGTGTCCTGCAAGGGTGCCGACTCGGCCCATTGATTTTTAACTTAGCGATTGAACCAATCCTAGCGCGGCGGCGGCATGCAACCGCAACTGCACCCTCGGCGATACTACACTAAAGTTCTAGCATATGCCGACGACCTAGCGGTAATTTCAAACTCGCACGTGGACACCCAACAAACACAAAACGGAATAAAAAGAAGAACGGAGAAACAAACCATAAATAGAATGCAGCTAGTTACAAAATCAGATGTGTACCTATGGTACAAAAACGATTTACGAAAGTACGGCACAAATAAATGTAATAGTACAAAAATGGTATGGTAGAAACATAATTACGAAATGTTTGACTCTTCTGATGTTTCGAACGAAGTAAAATAATCACGTATTCATTCATTAATAGAATCTAATCTGGTTTGGGCATCCTATTTCTGACATCCCATTTCATGGAAGGATGATTGGGATTGTCGAGATGGATTTATCTCATATTGCAAGCAGGTTGTTCGTCAATGAAGACTTGTAATTTGGCTCTCACTGCCAGCTTTCTATCATTTTTTAAGTATGGATGAAGACTATCAGAAACTGCAAGTCGCTGTCGCTTTTCATTTCGGCATTTTGTGAAAGTAATTGTAATTTTGCTTTCTCAATTTCAATAAATCTTTCATTCGAAGTAGATTTATCCATAATCTTTCGTCTTTTGCACCTGCAAGAATTTGATGGGGTAGATGGGGGTCGCATGTTTGTTGCGTTTGTTGCAACCGATGGGATCTCCGTTTGCTGCACCTCAATTGCGATGTCCTGTTCGAATATAGAAGCTGGTAGAGTAGATGATTGAGAATATGATTGAGCAGATGCTTGAGAGAGGGAAGACTCAGCTAGATTTTCTAAAAGCCTCTTTTTGGGAGTTATTTCCTTTCAATTCTCTCTGTTCAATGACGTCACGCCTTTTTGTACTCTCGTCGAAATACATCATCACGTAGATCCTTCCATTTTCTGTTCACTTCCAGCACTAAAAAAATAATACATAAACAAAATCCATAATATAATAAAATTATTATTATTATAAAATATTTATTTCAGGTACTTGGCCACTGGATTTTTATTCAAGATATTGAGATACTCCTTTAGAATAGCTGACGTTACGGTTGGGAAAATAGTTAAAGTAACTTCCAAGGCGATTTGGGACAACTTACAGCCAATACGCATGCGGTTCCCAAAAAACAATAAAATTGATTCCATAATAAAAGGATTTTGAAATATGTGGAAATTTCCAAATTGTGTTGGTTGCATCGATGGAAAACACATTCGAATACAAAATCCTCATCATGCTGGCAGCATGTATAGAAATTACAATTATTTTCCATTGTGTTGCAAGGTGTTGCCGGTCCCGATTACAAATTTATATCTATTGATGTAGGAGCATATGGCAAAGACAGTGATGGTGGGATTTTTCCCATTCCAATCTTTCTGAAAAGCTTGAAAGGGGTGAGCTAGACGTCCGTCGGCTAACGTTATTACCAGGATCGAATATTTCAGGGGAATGAGGCATACCATTGAAAACATATTTAATGCGACCTTTTCCTGCATCTAAACTAGGACCATCAGAGATAACCTTCAATGGTCGGCTATCCAAAGCTCGACAGGAGTGCGCATTTGGAATAATAACCAACAAATGGAGGATAGTAGAGAAAAGTATCGAAGTTGAGCCTGATTTTGCCGATGTGAATGTGCAATGTATTTGCTTGCTTCATAATATTATTATTGACAAAGGTGACCAATACATTTCATCATTTATAGAAGAGCAGCGAGCACAAGCTAGCACAAACCAGCCACAAGCAGAATCAGGCAGAAGATTTGCTTCCCTATCCGGGATAAGTTTAAAGCTTATTTCACGTCGTTTTAAAAATAAACATTTTTGTATCATAAACTTAACTTGTAAAACTTAATCTTAACTTGTATCATTATACTTTTGTATCATTAACTTGTATTATTAAACTTTAAATCATTCAATTTTTCATTTTTTATATCATTCAATAAACGAAAAATCCTTTTTCGTATTTTTTGCCAAATTTTACTACCTTCCTCACCAAAACTTCGCTCCAGCATTTTCGTTGGACATCCCTCTGATGATATCCACGATCCTTCATGTCCCACAAAATAGCGCATTATCGGCCGTAGTCGCCCGCTCAAAGTCTCCGCCAGTGAAAGAGCATCTGTCTTTCCCCGCGCTGTGGGATTAGTCGCTACTTGTCGTGCGTATACGTGCGACTTCAAAGTCGCGCGACTACGCTTCCAGTGTACTAACAGCCTAATCCACAAAGACGCCACTGCTAGTAAAAGTAAGGAAGCACTCAATTCCTTTCTTGTTTCCATTCCCATCTCCTGAGATTAAATTTCAATATGACATCGTGAATCATATATCACATATAGATGTCTTCCATTTTATAGTATAAAAAACAATATTTAAACCAGTAGCTGCGTTGTTGATGCAGGGGCCGGACCGTATTCAACCTATTAAGAAAGAAAAACGTATACAAATTCTGTATATTCCTCTATGTGGTAAGATAGGTGATTTTGTCACTATCACTTTCACGTCAAAGTAAATTTTATCAGCTACTATGCCGTTTAATTGAAAGTTATAATTATCAGTTCATAAACTTTATAATTATTAAGGATTCATACATTAGGGACTAAATGTTCTTATTTTGTTGTTTGAATCACATTATATTTTTAAAATTTAAACTATGAATTATTATAGTAACAGGAGGGCGACGCACAGTGGGATAGAATCCCATCTAGCCGAAAAAAAACAAATTAGTTCAATTTTCTCAGAACAAACGGAAATGTGTTAAGAAACGTCCAAACCTTTGGGAAAAACGCAAATTTTCAGAAAATATTAAGCAGTATTTAATAGGCGGCATGTCAAAGTTGACTAAAACGCGAAGAATTATACTTGACGTTAGTTGAATTTCAGCGCGTCGTCTTCAGTGTTTTTCAGTAATATTTGTTCGTAAATATTTTTTGTTATAATGGAGGTTATTGTTCAAAAGAGATGCGGCATTAATGGCTAAGTAAGTTATTGAGCAGCGTCCTAAACGAGCATCCACATTTAAAAAAACATTATTAAGCAGCCCGAAAGAGACAACAACTGAAAAATGTACGAATGCAGAAGCCGTGGCTATGATAATAGATTTAAATTTGTCTAAGCACCAATACCTGCAATTGAGACAATTGACATTAAAGAAGAGCTTAGACATATACCCTTCTTATTGCAGTTTAAAGTCAGAAAGGGAATCTTGATACTCACCAAAAAGCAGTATTTCAATTACAGATATGTCTGCAGAAATCAAAGTACAAGCTCTATTGGACATTGCAACGTCACGACTAGTTTTGGCACAAGAGTCAGTGTTTAACACTTGTGTTTCCGAAATAAATGCCAATTCTATCGAACTTATTTATAAATAGGGGGTTGATGTATCATCGGTCCAAGTCGAATATAAAAAAATATTGAATTCCGAAGATGCAGAAGTATGTTCCGATAGCAGTATATTTATGGCATCATTAGTGCCTGTGCAGGTGAATGCTACTAAAAAAGATAATAGTGAAACAGTTATTATGTGGCAAAATGCCGGCCAATATTTTTAAAATGTTTAAAAGAAAATAATGCGCTTATTCAAAAGGAGATAAGAATGATTCAAGAACAAATATCGAACCTGCAAAACACAAACTTAACGATAAATGGTACAAATATATCTATACGTCACTCATTATTAACAATGGTTGATGGTAAAGTATGCAGTGCCTTGAGCGACATTTCAACATAAAAATGTTATATTTGCTCAGCAACTCCAAAAGAGATGAACAATTTAGAAATGCTTAGCAAAAGAAATAGTGATATTTCAAAATATGCATTTGGTTTGTCAACGCTGCATGCATGGATAAGATGCTTCGAATGCTTATTCCATATTTCGTATCGTTTAGAAATTAAAAAGTGTCAAGTTACAGATGCAGACGACACAAAAAATATGGCAGCGAGAAAAGAGAACATAATCAAGCATTTTCGAAGATAGACGGGTCTCTTAATACACACCAAAACAGGGCAGTGGCTCAACAAACGACGGCAATACAGCTCGCAGATTTTTTAAACATTTTGCGTTGTCTGCTAGCATAACGGCCTTGGATGAAAATTTAATAGCTAGATTCGGCACTATTTACAGACGCTTTGAAGTCGTTATCACATTGATGTTGTAAAATTAAAATATGCTAAAGCAACAACAGATTTGTATATCTCCTTATATAATTGGTATTATATGCCGGCTTCGGTCCATAAAATACTTTTTTATGGCTCGGAAATTATAAAATCATTTCTACTGCCAATTGGGCAACTCTCAGAAGAAGCTCAAGAAGCGAGAAATAAAGATTTCAAGAATTTCCGTGCTCGTCATATCCGAACTTTTTTTAGATTGAAAATCAATAAAGATCTTCTTAATCGCCTTCTATTATCGTCGGATCCTACTTTGTCTGCCATAATACCACTTCCGATGAAAACAAGAAATGGATTGTCAGATGAGGTGCTATATTTAGTGTCCAACAGCATCTGCACTTGATTGTAATAGTGGTAGTGAAGCAGATAGTGACGACGACATACTAGTTCTTTGGATGCTTTTTATTTAATTGTTAATTGAATTGTTTATTTGTTTTTTTAATAAACTATATTTCTGTCAATTTTTTTTTTATTTTAACCCTTTTATATATATTTAATTTTATAATATATACAAAAAATAAATTTAGACTAATTTTAATTGTTATTATTATTATATTTATATTATTTAGTTTGTTTCAGTTTTTTTTATAACAATTAAAACCAATATTTTAAATTTACGACAATATTTAGTCGCTGTCGGGCATCCATCCCACTGTGGGATGGAGGCAATCAGAGGCGGTTCAGACAACAATCCGAGGACTGGCGGCCCTTCCGCCAATGGCGCAGAGATCGGGCGGCCGAGACCGAAGCGCATCAATGGTAGTGACCCTGATCTGGAGTAGGGCCAGATCAGGGTCACTACCATCGATGCCAGGGGTGGCTGCCGAGGCCGAAGTAGTCGCTGCAGCACCCACTGCTGGGAGACGTGGCCGTAGGGCTAGTTTCTCGTATAATAAATGTTAATTAATTATCTACAACATTTTATTAAATTAAGCGACCCTTAAAATTTTCCTGGACATACATATATAGTCGTGCAAAGTTGGTAGGCCTTTCAGGTAGGAACTCCTGCACATTGTTGTTAGTTCCAGTTGAATAGAAGAATTATATGAATAATCGATTCATAATCAACACAAGGATTTATGGTGAGGGAGAAAATTTACACACACAAAGATTCTATTAAATCGTTCAAGGGTGGAAATGCAGTCCGCTACCTAATTAAACTATGTACACCGCTGTTTACTTATGCGCAGTCGTAAGCAGACACCGGGGGTGGAATTAAATATGATTTTGTAAAGTACCTTCGAAGCTATACATAAATGAACATCCAGTAAACGTCTATGTATTTTGATTTCAGAAAATGTTAATTTTATTCCTATTAAGAAATGAGCCAACATACAATAGAGATTAATCAAGTTAACAACGACAAAGAAACAAAAACTATCTGTTCATTTGGGGTTAGTTACTAAAGTGTCAATGTAAAGCTGAACAAGTAAACACAATACAGTTAAAATAACGTCTCCTGTACGACATCGTGCCAATTTTCAGTTAACATAGTTTGATTGTGGCAGAATAATCGGTCTACGAAAAGCCGCATTATCAATTCGTGATGTCGCTCGCGTGGGACGCAGTGTCGCCACAAATTCCCTACGTTGGCGAAGATGGTCAACAAATAATGAGGAACGCGACCTAGGAGAGGTTTAACTGATCATCAAATCTTCTTACCATCGACGTATCGAAGAATACGATCTTTTGGGCTTGGATCATACCAACTATTAGTTTGTTTACCTCTAACTCCACGCCATCGTAATGCACGGCGGCAATAGTGTAACGAGAGGGTGCATAGGAATGTGCAATGGAATCAATTCAGCTTTAGTGGCGAATCTCGATTTTGTTTATTTATAGGCTCATGATGGACCTAGATTGGTTAAAATACGTTCTGGAGAAATTTGCAGTTTTCTGTACGACATACTGCTCCCGCTAAAGGTGGGATGGTGTGGGGGATTACCTGTCATGGAAGCAGATATCCTCTAGTAGTTATACAAGGAACATTAAATGCAAATCGGTCATTAAAAACATGGAAAATTATTTTTTTCAGCAAGTGATACGCGGCCGCATACCGCAAGGGTTGATATGGAGTTTCTAAATACTGCTTCCATGGCCTTTTCGTTCACCAGACTTCACCAATCGAAGATGTATGGCATATGGCAAAACGCAGGATAAATCATTTACAGCCCCCCAAAAAATGTAGATCTTCAACAGCGGATTTTAGAAGCTTGGGATATGTATTAAAACTTTTAAATGTTACGGTAAACTGAAAGTGATATCATTAAAACTTTGGCGGCTTTAAAATTAATTTGAATTGAATTTGTATGTTCTTTTCTAAATTCACAGTGCCATGTTATTGTAGACTTGAATATAATAAACTCTTTTATTGAAAATAGTGAGGTACCCCTAACTAATAAGCAGAATTGACCCATCGAATTTAGGGCTTCCCTAAAAGCTTCCCATAGAACAATACCATTTCTATTTTTGGCCTTGAAAGTTTTCCTGGCCTTAGATCGGAGACAGTTGATCTCTGCACTCCACCAAGGAGGTGCAGAGGCTCTCAAGCCCGCCTTTCTTATGGGACAGGAGTCCTCATATGATGAAATCAGTGATTTTTGGAGGTGTTTCACACAGGCCTCCAAGCCGTCCACTGATTCTGGAATTTTGTCTGCTGCTTGATACTCCATCCTATCCGATAGGTATCTGCAAAATAGTTGTTTATTAGTTTTTTCTGGATTTCTGTAGGACGGTAGTTCACGTGGTACGAAATCTAGGTCGTAGCGTATCAGTCGGTGATCAGACATGGATACCTGACTTGATACGTGCCAGTTTTTTATTTTGCTTGAGATATTGCCCAGTGTCAGACTGATGTCTATCACCTCGGCTCGTTTTTGTGTTACGAACGTTGGTTCGCACCCTCTGTTTAATATCTCTATTTTTGTACTGGTTAAGTACTCAATTAGAGCCTTTCCTCTGCTGTTGATGTTGCTGCTGCCCCACACCACATGGTGAGCATTGGCATCACATCCGATGATGAGGTCAATCTTTAGTTTTTCACAGTGTTCCACCAAGTTTGCCAGTTCTGGGCTGGGAGGTGGTTGAGCTGCGTCGTACGGTAGATACGCAGAGGCTATATAGATCTCTGCGTCATCGTCTGTTTTCAGTCTGACAACTGTGAGGTCTGCAGAGATGAATTGGTGTAGGAGTGTACCTGTAACTTTAGAAGATCTTAAGATGCATTTCCTAGGTTTGTTTCCAGCAGCGCTGTAAAGCAGGTTGTTGTTATTGTTGCCGAGTCCGCATACCTTGTTTTTAACAATCCAGGGTTCTTGGATCAGTGCTATGCTATATTGCATATTCTGTAGATGGCAACTTAAATTAGCAGTTGCCACCTTAGAATGCTGCAAATTTATTTGGGTGATTTGTAAAACCAGGCCCATTTTATTCTGTTGGCAATGGAGGAGATGGATCTGTATCCGGGTTAGCATTGCCTGTCTCAGCTGTCGCTTCAACAGAGTCTGCCAGCCCAGAGATTTCCTCTCCGCCATGGGTTTTTACCTTGAGGGTGGCAAATCTATAATAGATTTTGCCGTCCCTCTTTTTTATTTCTGCGATGTCACTTGAGGGTGCACCGAAGACGAGCAGAACGCCATCTTCTTTGGTCTCCCTATGGAATTCGCAGCAATGTTTGACAGACAGTGTTGTGTTCTGTGCTGCCAGACGTTGTAGTATGACCTGGGGCTCGGCTGGTTTCCCTGGTACCCACACTGAAATTTTAGTTAGTTTAGGCAGTTGGTCTGCCCTAACAACTGCAAGTTTTGCACCTTCCCATAGGGCAGGTGCAGCCTTTATGTGGTTTGTCAGCCAGTCCAAAGACTGCTGATTCCCACATGTGATTCGCAGAATCTCTCCTGCATGTTGCCACTTTTCAAAAGTGGGGGTGAATATTGATGAGCTGGTGATTGTTTTATCCAGCTCCTCAGTTAGCCAACCCTCCACTTTGGTGGCTTGTTCACTCGTCATTTTCCCCAATAGGTGAAGTGAGTCAATTATAGCTACTCTGAGGTGGCTATTCACCACCGCTACGTAGCTAATCTTTGAATTGGTTGGCTGGTCGTACCTTCTCTTGGGATTGCTCCCTGGAGAAGGTGCCGATCCATCCGACCTCATCCGTTTTTTGGGTGGGTTATTGACAGGTGGCTTCACCGGGGAAGCGCTGGTCCTGACTGTACCCTCCCTTAGTTTCAGTTCCGCTCTTCGTCGTCGACGGGCTTCTGAGCCACATATTCTGTGGCGTTTGGGCCGCACAAAGTCATCCGCCGCTTGTGGGTTGACGTTGTCGTCAGCCCTCAGCATTGGGGACGTGTGTGCTACCTGCGAGAGGGTGTCCTGAGAGGACGGTCCCTCTGTTATCGCAGTGCCAGTGGCCTCACTCATGTCCTACACGTGGGTACATAAAGTGAGGTTATGTTCTAGAGAATAAACGCTAGGGTACTCAAGTACTTACCCAGGGGTAGCACGAGCAGTCACTAAAACACTTTAACACTCTCGGTTTTTTAAATTTACGTATTTACGTTAAATTTAGTTATAAGTTTGGGAGCGACACTTATAAACGTCTTGAACGTTGGGTTGCCAACCCATTACTCAATGTTTGAATCACTCAAAGTCATATTTGCTATCCTCATTCACCTCGATAATGGATTGTTATATCCAAAATCAGTTGTATGAAAGCGCTCCCTACAAATTATACGGCTTCGCGTCCTCATGCCTTCCTCTTGGACCCAGAATTTAATGCCACTGAGAAGAGATGGGCAGTTAATTTGATTATTAGTGATCTTATATAGAAATGTAAGATCATAACAAGTTCTTTTGAGGGCAGTAAATTGAGAGACGACATAAGTTTGCTGTAGTTTAGATTAGTTAAGCCAATCTTTAATTTGTACGCTGCTAATCGAAGAAATTTATTTTGAACCTTCATCAACCTATACAATAGGTCCAAGAGACGGATTTATTATTGTTGCGATAGAATGAAATAGCTTTACACCTGCTAGTATTCAAAGGTAAGTAATTTTTCTCGCACCAGCTTAAAATACGATCAAGATCTTCTTGAATCAGTTTACAATTATCAAGATTAGATATACTTCTAAATATTTTCATATCATCTGCATACAGTAACACACTACAATGCTTAATAACATCCACTATATCATTGATAACAACATTAAATAGAATTGGCCCAATATGCGCTCCCTGTGGTACACCAGATGGATACCCGGATAACATTAGAAACGCAATTATTAATTTTCACTTATTGTGATTGCGATTGCAAAGGAAAATCTGTATTTATTTTATAATTGTATCATTACAGCTAAGACAATTAAGTTTGCTCAACATCATTTGATGGCAGACTTTGTCAAATAATGATAATATCTAATATGTGTAAAGTAAACTTATACTTTTCATAGCTTAGGCCTTCATACTGATATAGAGTGTTACTAGACCAAAGGTAAGACAAACACAAAGGAAACATACCTGCTAATTCCTGTTTGTGAATATGATTGCACGGAGGAAACAAGAAATAAGAAGCGCCGAATAAATGAACCAATTGATGAAAAATTTTCACGTACAAGAATTCTTACTTGTTATCAGAAATTACATGTTTCAGTATATGCTGTATTACCTTTATTTTTAATATTAAAAATCCTACTTTTAGACAGCACAATAATGCAACCTTGGAACTTACACTGATAGGAAGTGTCAAAGGTGGCGATAGGGGCCACGGAGGTGGGGCGGTCGGGGTGCAAACTCCACAAACGGCAGGAATACAATGAATATAGAAAACTAAAAAGCAAGCAAGTTACCCTAGTGTGTTTGACAGTAAGCTCCTTAGAAATTTTGAATGTATAATAATAATCTGAGTCTATATTAGAAAGTGTTATTGTTCATGGTATGGCAGGACTGCCTGAATTTGATTCAATAAATTAGTTTTGTAGAAGACATTTTTAATTATTCACACCAAACTTTTAGATATATTTTTATACTTAGATTTAATTTTTAATAAAAATTAGCCCGTGAACGCGACAAACTAAAACTTTAAATTTAAGTATGAATAATATTATGCAAAACGCATATAAATATGAATTACACATAAAAAATCGTGCATAACAATATTGTGTGTATACTACTGTTTAGTATACCAAATTATATTCAAAGTTAGATCCGAGAAAATTAATATATAATGCTCGATTTGGAATTTTTAGCGATAAGTAATACAATTTAAATAATTCAATATACATATGATTCATATGATATACAATATTTCCTTTACAGCTTTCGATGTACTAATGGCTTCATCTTCTATTAATGCAATTGTTGTGAAAGAGATGGATTTGGCAACAACACCTAGAATGGTGACCCCATAGTGCAGAATCATACAGTCATGATGTATATAATACAAAACAGGCCTTTGTGCGTTTGAGATCTTTGATTTGATCAACGTCTATTCTTTTTTATGTTCTAGACTCTAGAGCTTAAAGTCTAAAGTTTAGACCCTCAGCTGCACATTAATCTAATTAAATTGTTGCAGGCCTTCAGCCTATTTAATTGCAATTTTATGTAATTTATTTATTGTTCTCTCTTGATTTGTGAAACTTTTTTTGCGAGATAGGAGTCTCGTTTTTATATTATCCGTCCGCATAGCCGCGACAAAACACCGTGTTTTGTCGCGGCTATTTTTATTCGAAGTTAAATGTAACACGGGTAATTGTGAAGCAATTATACGCGGTGCTATATGCTGAACGTAAGAGCTTTAACCGTCGACTTTTTTTGTCAAGGAATTTACGCCGTTGGTTTTATCACTGTTGCTCCCTTAGTGTCCTGTTTAATTATAGTTAGATGTAAGATAATATCGTTGAACAGGACCAAACCCTTGAGGTATCAGGTCGGTCGTCGCTCATTTTCGATTGAGTTTTTTTGAGATTTGGTAGTTAGGTGTAAGGAAATAGTGGCGATCAGGATCAAGCCTTTGTGGTATTAGGAGGTCGTTCGTCGCTCATTTTCATTTGTATTTTTGAGTTTAGATCTAATTAGGTGCAATTTTGAAATGACGGTGATCCGTATTAGATAATTGTGCCTTTATTAGAGGTAGGTGCATTGGTTTACTGTTTATTAACCCCTAATCCTTGCCAACGCAAGTTGGAATGCGCCCTTACTGCTGAGGGAAGCAAAGTTGTTCCTTTACTTCTGTAAGAAACAAGCGTTTTTCTACGTGTTCAACGTTTGTATTTCTTTTGAAAGCTCCGTGATTCATCCCATATTTTTATATTGTTCTTGAATTCCACATTCCTAGTTCCGAGGTTTATATTATCTTGCTTTACGCTTTTACATCGTTATCGAACATGCACACGAAAAGTGGGAAGCGCCCACTTCCTTACGCTGGCAGGGACCCCTCGGTCAAGCGCCAACTCCCCAATAGGGAGCAGCCGGCCAAGCGGGCCAAGTTAATTAACTGCCCCTACGAAGTCTTCGGCCCGCTTCCAGAAGGGCAGAATATGATATTATTACTTGTAACGGTTCCGTTTTCCGTAATTGTGGTCCACTTCAAGACTTTGCCGCCTGAGATACTGTTGACCACCATGGTCGGTGAGAGATGTCGTTTGGAGTTACGTCGCGACTACAGGATGAAGATTCGGAGAAATTTGTGTGCGGAAGTGTCCGAAAGAGGTGAAGTTCAGTGATCCCTGATGATTTTTGAAAGTTAATTTTGGTAAACTCGTTTTTATTTAAATTGTTATCGATGTTCTTTTGTACGGGCCATTTGCGTTCGAAAGCAACGCGAGCTAGCCGGCGCTCCGTATTGCAGGGTAAACTCACGGGTACTTGTGATTGAAGTACAATTTTAAGCGGCTTTTAGAAATGGTATTATAAATTATAATAATAATAATAATTATATAAATTATACATTTTTAACATACTCGGATGGAATTAATCAGTATTTTTGCATCATAACTGCACACAAAATTGCTGTGGTTAACGTAACCTACTCAGTCTACATTTAGTACACACGCAAGCAAGCAATCGTACTGTTCTCAAGTTCACGTGTTTGCAATTTATGAGTGTTATAGTGAAGATGTATATAGTGCTTCTAATTATATAACAAAGAGGTAAGTTGCATTTTATTTACATAAAATATATTGACCCTTATGAATTATTTATTGTTTTTTACTGTGTTGGGACTTATATATTCCTGCAGTGTTGTATTGCGAGATGTATATTTTCCAGCAGTATTTTATGATTATTCAAATGTAAAATAATTTTAGGATGAATCGACCATTATTAGATAAAGAATTAGAGGAAGCAAGAGCTAATATATCTGACGACAGCTACGATAGCAGGGATGCCAATTATAAAGAGTCTGATGCCTCCATCTCTTCGCAACAATGTCGCCAGGAGAAATAAAAACTATTTTGGGTTGTGCCTTCAAAGTTCCCACCAAGACTACTAACCTTACCTACGCTTTAGTAACAAATTCCCTGATTTAGACCAAATATGCTTAGGGGGTACGACTTACGCAACCTGCCCCTACTTCACACTCCAAACCCGTAAGTAAGTTTTCTGCAGACTATAGAACAAAATAAATTCACAAAGACGTATATTAACGTAAAAAGATTCAAACACAAATTTTTCTTTTACTTCAATGTACTTAATAAGCGACTGGTGTACCATCGAATATGGTGTTGATTTACAGCCGGCTTTGCATAAGTAATCAGCCACATTAACGATATAAATAAAGGATCACACCTACCCCGAGATGAATAGATAATTATTAATTTATGTAAATTTGTGAACCCTGTTTTCTTAACTTTAACATTGGGTGAGTTGTTTCCTTTCTAGAAAAAGGCATCAGTTAGTAGTGATTTAGAAGTACTATCACACGTTCCGAAAATTGGTGTATGTAAGAAATAGAGCGACAGTGGATAGGGCCAAACAAGCTTTTTATTTTGCAACACCAATACTTGAGTTGAATAGCAAGATATTGTTAAAATAAAGCTACAATAGTAGCATATTAGAAGTTACAAACAAGTTTTGTGAAGGTGATGGTTATGTTTTTTGCAATTAAGGTTATTGGGGAGCTATACAAAAATAGTAATTAGTAATTTTAAGTTAATATTGCATGGCCTAGCAACTGGTCAACGGTTTCTGCAATCAAATATAATAAAACTGTTACTGTGACTGTGAAAATTGTGGAAAATCTTGTGCCACATCTGAAAAGTGCTTGCGCAGGTAAAAGGAGGTAAGTGGAAGACATTCCAACTAATCAATATGAGACATGTGATATATACAGGGTGTCCCTAAAGTATAGAATAAATTCGATACAACATTTGTTTAGGAACATCCTGTATATAGCGCAAGGAGAGCCAATCTGTTTTTTAACAAAAAGAACAAACTGATTTAAAGGACTTAATACTAACAGTTAACTTTTAACTATTGTGAAACGAATTGAGAATGAGCTTTTAGATTTGTTTATTAAGTCCTTTAAATCAGTTTGAATCTCGTTAAAACATCACATTGGCCCTTCTTGCGCTAATTCGAAAGTATATCTGGAGAATCCGTTACTGACCATACATTTAGAAAATATGACCGTATCTGTCAGGCCCATAAGGAAATCTAAATCCGCCAGCATTAATGACTTGGACTAGTAATGCCGAAGCAGTTACAATTAGTGCTCAAGCAAGACAGCATTACTGAAATAGGTATGCTATTTCTTCTGTGTAACAGGGGTGGCCAAAGCGTCGTCCGCTTTGGTACGTATTCCCAGTCGACCGCCAGTTATTAATAAGAAAATAAAAGAACATATAGTATTATTTTATATTTATCAACTAATAAGTGTGTATGAAGAAATAATTATTTGCTCTTATTAAAATAAATTAATATTGAACTATAATTTTAAAAAACCGGTCGCCTAAAGTGATTAAAAGTTTGACAACACCTGCTGTACACGAATTCTGACGGCGGTCAAGCAATGCTGCTATACTATATAATATAGAAACCCATTAGGTAAAACTAATGACAACATGATTTCGTTTCAAAAATAATTACAGGTTAGGTAGTTCTACATACACTACTCACAAATATGTTCCCTGCTCTATTGGGTATTACATTAGATATAATCATGATTCCCTATCGACATTTGACATATATCGGATTACAGAAATATTTTATGGACCGACGACTTACAGTAATTATTATTTACCAATGACGATGACTGGCATTGTCTTTTTACGTCGGCAACAAATACAAAGGCGTCGCTCATTAAAATTGCTAAATCATAAATTAGCTAAACATATTTCGATCTTTTCATAAACGAATTGGCCAAAAGAATTGATGTAATTTTAATTAATAATATGCAAAATGAGGAAAAGAACAATCTTTATCTCCAAATTCGTTCAGGTGGATAGACAAAAGAATTAGAACTATAAATTACCATTATTAGATTCATGGCTTCGTTCCTTGATAAAATGGCAAATAATATAAAACTTGAAAGCACAACTGTTTTTAATATTCCACGTCCAAGAACTTTATTGTCTGGCTAGTTAGCTAGTCAAAAGTATCGGCAACTTTTGAGAATCGAGAACTTCGTTCTCGAGAAAATTTAGGAATCGAGAACTCGGAATCGAGTACTGAAAACGACAAGCAAACAACTTTTCTAATGTATAGAGTACCGAGACCCGCGCACCTTAGTAGTTTGTATTTACAACCCAGTACTTCTAACAACATAGTAACATACCGAGTTGAATTTAATTTTTAAAGGTTGTTGGTTCTAATAATAACGTACCCATAACAACTACATCCTCTTCTTGGCTTGCGGATCTCTATTAATTAAAATTAACGATTATCTGTTGTCGGTTCTCGCTCAAGTTCTCGAGAATTTTTAAGGATGGACAATATCGATTCTTGATAAGAATCGAGAACAGCTGAACGTAGAAGACATAACGGGCTGCCTTCCAGGACCTACACCACTGCGCTTATAAAGCTTGTAATCCCCGGCGTGAACTGATCCTCATCTACCTGATGAGGAAGACTGGCTGCTAGCTGGCCAAATTATATATATATGGGCAATATCTAGCTTTTCCCCAGGACTAGATGGAATATTCCCAGCACTGCTACAATGGGGGTTAACCCACATTATAAACACATTGGTATATATATTTAAAGGTTGCATTGCTTTTAGGTACATACCCAATACATGGAGAGAGGTCAAAGTGACCTTTATACCAAAACCAGGCAAAGTAGATTACACTCTTGCCAAGTCATTCAGGCCCATCAGCCTAACCTCATTTCTATTGAAGACGTTGGAAAGGCTCTGTGATCGTGAAATCAGGGACGGGCCGCTGAGAACGTACCCCATACATCCGAAACAGCATGCCTACCAACCAGGACGCTCAACGGAATCAGCCCTACATCTGGTGACTTCTAAGATAGAGGAAACACTGGAGCATAAAAGTTCGTTGCTTGCCACCTTCATTGACATTGAAGAACAACATTTAAGAGTATTGAGAATGCTCTAACATCTCACGGGATTCACCCCACTATTAGGGGCTGAATAAAAAATATGCTTGGTCTAAGAACAATCCAAGTAACACTAGATGATGTAACATCAAAAAGGTGGAGTCCTCTCACCCCTTTTTTGTGGGACCTTGTAGTTGATAGCCTCCTCCTGGAATTAAACAACTCAGGATACTATGCCGTTGGCTATGCCGACGATATAGTGATCATTATAAATGGCAGTTTTGAAGGTGTACTATGCAATCTCATGCAGATTGCCCTAAAAATTGTTGAGAATTGGTGCGATAGCCATTCGCTAGCAGTTAACCCAAAAAATACACAGCTGATATTGTTTACGAGGAAGAGGAAACTCGAGCTCATGAACATGCCAACTCTCTTTAAGGTCCCTCTGACTCTCTCACAGATAAAGTAAAATATCTAGGACTAATCATGGATACAAAACTGAACTGGAATGAGCATATAACATCCAAGCTGGAAAAAGCTTGCATCGCATTCTGGCAATGCCGCAGGGCGGTTGGTAAAACATGGGACCTGTCTGCCAAGATCACCCAATGGATATATACCGCGATCATAAGACCAACCATAGCATATGGTACATTAGTCTGGTGGTCGAAAACCAAACAAGTCACAACAATCTCAAAGCTATCACATATCCAGCGGATGGCGTGTCTTGCCATCACCGGCGCTATGAGAACAACACCCACAGCAGCTCTTGAAGCACTGTTATGTCTAGAACCACTCGACCTTCTCATAAGGGAGACTGCAGTAAAAACAGCATTAAGGCTATCTTCACTCAACCTGTGGCATGATAAAGGTAGAATCATTGGACATAGGAGCATACTGAGTGAAGCTATCAAACTAGATCCCCTCATAGAAGGTAAGTGCGACAGAATTCTACCCAAATACAGTTTCGTCAAACATTTTCAGACCATCACCACGACGGATGGTATCCCACAAGGCGCCAACATAACCATGTATACTGATGGATCCAAAACTAAGACGAGAGCTGCCTATGGAATATGTTCACCAGAACTCGATCTCAAGATAAGTGCACTACTTGGAAGACTCACGTCAGTCTTCCAAGCTGAATTAACAGGAATACTAAAGTGTGTTCAAATTCTAGCTGAACGGAATATTAAGGATAAACATATCCAAATACTCACCGACAGCAAAGCAGCTCTAACTGCACTAAATGCCAACACATTTGTGTCGAAAGAGCTATATTCATGTCTACACAGCCTGGAACTAGAACTCTGCTGGATCAAAGGACATAGTGGCATCAAGGGGAACGAAATAGCAGATGAACTTGCCAGGAAGAGATCCTTACATCCTCTAACAACCCAAGAGGATGAAATACTTTCTGCAGGTACTCTGAAAAAAATAATAGAGCGTAGGACACATGCTCTACACAAGGTAAGATGGCGAGAAACGCCGGGCTGCAAGCAATCAAAGGTAGCAATTAGGCAACTTTCTAAAATTGCCCGCCTTAACTTATCTAGAACTAATCTGAAATTATTAACAAACATCCTAACCGGCCACTGCCGGCTAAACAAACACCTACACACGATGGGTCTGGTAAACAGCCCGTTATGTAGAGGGTGCAATGATGAACTAGAAACAGCAGAGCATGTAATATGTCTCTGCCCAGCTCTAGTAAACATTAGGCATCTAATACTAGGCGAGTGCTGGCCTAGTATGGTCAGCATTGGCAGCTCCTCACCCGCCAGTTTTGCAGCTTGCACGCAAAATTGACTGGTAGGACGAGTGAGCAGCCTTAAAGGGAGGTTTCACAATGGGCCCATTTAGAGGCCGAAGTGTCTGTAGCTATGCTACCCTCCAGCCAACTATCCAGAATCCCCTGCGTGTCTTAAAGGACTGCTGTGAACTCTCTGTCCTAACTAGTAGATTGCAAAGCCTCAATTTCGGTTTCTTCATATTTTTTGTTTGACTAGTCCCGAGACTTTATTGAAAACTATTTTTCATACTCTCCATGTCTTTGCGTGTTTTTTAAACACTGCAATTAAGGCCGATAAAGGGTTTTGATGCGACTTGCGGGCGAGTTCGTCTGTCCTGTTATTGCCTCGGATGCTATAATATGATATACTTAAATTGTAATTAGTTGCCATATTGCTTGCGAGCTGCGCATTATAATGTCTGCCCTCAGCTCGTTATAGAGCGGTAGGAACTTCGCCCATGCTTTTTGCTTATGGGGGTTGGCCTTGCCTATTTTTCAATGAGGCTGCGTAGTGGAGGTGGGTCCAGCAGGACTTCCATTGCGGCGGTGAGAGTTGTTTTCATGTGCGAGTTCCATATTAATATTTGGTCATAGATGATTCCTAGGTATTTGGCCTCTGATACAAATGGAATTTCTATACATTTAAGAATCTGGCTTTTTGGCCTGTTAGTACTCTTTTGGCATGGTAGTATATAACCTAACACTGCGATCTTCTTAGGAAAGGCCGGTTTAAATGCGGGTCACCTAATATTGGGTGGTATTGTTGACAAAAATGGCATCAATGTTTATGTGGTGGCTTTATGTATTCAAACGCCAAATTTATCACAAGCTCCACACTGAATCAAGGGAGTGATCCCAGGGGGTCCTAACAACAGTGACGACCACTGCACTATCCAGAAAATTTGAATGAAGTTCAAAGCAGGGCCAAGTGAAAAATACAAACATGTTTCAGCAGTTTAGTTATATTGCACTAGGTTCTATCATAAAATATTTCAAAATGCTAATCAAACTTATTTTAATTAAAGAATACTATTAATTGCACATTTTGTTTGTTATCTGCCGGTTTCTTTTTTATTTCAGATAAAATCTGCTGGATTGTAAAATCATTTCCCAAACTGATTTGAAATGTTTATAGTCCAAGCAAAGTTTTTAAAAAAGAAATATGAATTCCACCCTTAGTTGACCACTTATTGATAGCAAGATGTACATACAAACGAAAGTTGGATGCAAGCACTATTGCAGAATTTCGTACCTATTTTTAAACTCTTAGAAATCCAAACTTTGCTTACAAATGTACATGCTTAGATTGTATAATTCAAGATTTATTATTGAACGACTTGCAATTTTACAGCTCAGAACTTTATATATTTTCCATCCAATTAACAGTTCGTTAATATAGTTGTTGTATTGGGATCCCACAATAATATTCTGTATTGTTCAAATAGCAAGGCACATTATGACCCAGCTATTTCCTGGGGTTTATAGTTATGGCGTACTTGGGATTCTTTGGATATGCAGACATTCAGCGGGCTTTATAATATCATTCCAATAATACAAAGCTGGTAGTTTGAAAATACTCAAACCAAGGAAAATAAAAATAGCCTGCCTTATAAAAAGGCCTGGATTCACACACTAAATGCAAATCAGACAAAATGTCCGCTATTTGTACGAAAGCGGGATTTAAAAAATTACTTTTGACAAAACAGTTATAAATTCCTATAGTTACTTCCGATGATTACTCAGGTACTAATGTTGACACTGAAACATAAGTTAGCGAACTTATATTTGTGGTTAACTTGTGAGGAACCTGGATATTTCAAATTGATGAGAGATGTCATGTTTAATATCTCAAAATTTGGAACTTCATATATTTATCATGGCCACAGAGCTTGATGATTCAAAAATACTAACTGAATTAATCAAAACAGATTTTTTTGGATTAAATGTACGGAGCATTACAATGATGATCATACCAAATTTTTACATATTACATCACCTTTTATTATAAAAAAAATATTTTTATAATAAATATTTAATAATATTTTTGTAACGCAAATAAACATTTACAAGAGTTAAAATTAAAACGGCACCGCGAATAGTATAAATTACGAATTTAATTCCTTTATATGTTAGATTTTATAAATTGAAGAATTCAAATTAGAAGTTTCGAAAGTCGGGCTATATAAAAAAATATTTCCTCGTGCACTTCCTATAGAAAATTTATTTGGCAAATCAGGGTCCAATCCTAATTGTATTTAATTTGTATCTTCTTTCAAGATCACAATCTTAAATGGTGTAGTGGCTCTACACTCGAGGGGATCAAATTGCAAAATTGATTCTGGTTAAATTTGATATAATTCCTAAAAAAACAGTTGCTGAAATCAGAATTTGCAAGAAGGCGAGATTTAAAAAATGATACTCGTGCATTTAATCAAGATGCTATTTAAAATCAAATTTGATCAAATACTACAATCAAGGTCGGGTAATATCAATACAAACTGTGCTCAATTTGTAGCTTCTAAAGATAACAATTTTCAATGGTGTAGTGACTCTACGCTCAAGGGGTTCAAATTGTGAAATAGATTCTCGGTAAATTTTAAATAATTTCTATAAAAAAAATAGTTCCTGAAATCAGAATTTAAATTGTTATTACTTTTAATGAGTTATAACACTTCCAAATTCCTATAGTCACCTCAGATGATTACTCTAATGCTAATATATATATATATATATATATATATATATATATATATATATATATATATATATAATATGTATATATATATATATATATATATATATATATATATATATATATATATATATATATATATATATATATCCATATCGAAATTGTGATACCCACAAGCTACCTGGTCAATTCGGGTAGAATCGCGCTCATCGGGCGGAGTGGGCCCCCACTCCGCCTGACGATCCAACGGGGGTTCGAAAGCGCGACTGGCAACCTACACATAGCCGCCGCACATTCGGACGCGGGATATCTTCAGTGCGTTAGTCCAAATAATCCGGCCCGGGCATAGCTGCTAGGCACGCTGCTGTTTATAAATCAAATCAATCAATCAATACTAGATTTCCTTATATATAGGACTAATATTGTCCATATTTACTTTTAGTTTATTTATATACTTGCTACTTACTATCCCCGGACAGTTTAATGAACATTCTAATCGCAATTTTAATTATAATCAATTAGCCGATGCAAATAGTAACAAACTATCTAATGGTATAATTTGTAGTGGTTTAGTATAATACTTTAGGGCACTTCGTCTCGTTGGAGGAGGCAGGGTAATACTTTCTAGTAAGAAATAATTCGAGGGAAACTGCTGGTTATTACATAGTTACATCAAACTTGTGTAGTCAACAATTGTTCAAACTAGCAAACAAATGTCCTGTACTCATTTTGGACGGCGCAGTTCTATTTGATATAAACTATAGGCGGTCAAGGGCCTTAAAATACTATGCGAGATGGAAACCTCTAAAAACGGGGAGACAGACTCTAATGACAATTGAAAATTATAAACAAGACGCCGATGCATATGAAAACTGACAAAACATATAATGGTACAACTGGTATTTGTTTGGTATGACATTTAGGGCCATTTCACATCATTGGAAGTGGCAGGGAATTACTACGAATCACTCCAGGGAAACTACTGGTTATTACATAGCTACATCAAACTTGTGTTGTCAACACTTGTTCAAACTAGCAAACAAATGTCCTGTACTCATTTTCGACGGCGCATTTCTATTTGTTATAAACTATAGGCGGTCAAGGGCCATTAAAATACTATGCGAGATGGAAACCTCTAAAAGCGGGGAAAGAGACTCTAATGACAATTGAAAACTATAAACATTAGGGCGATGTATATAGAAACTGACAAAACATATAATGGTACAACTGGTAGTTGTTTGGTATGACATTTAGGGCCATTTCACATCATTGGAAGTGGCAGGGGATTACTAGGAATCACTCGAGGGAAACTGCTGGTTATTATATAGCTACATCAAACTTGTGTTGTCAACAATTGTTCAAATTAGCAAACAAATGTCCTGTACTCATTTTTGACGGCGCATTTCTATTTGTTAGAAACTATAGGCGGTCAAGGGCCATTAAAATACTATGCGAGATGGAAACCTCTAAAAACGGGGAAACAGACTCTAATGACAATTGAAAATTATAAACAAAAGGCCGATGTATATAGAAACTGACAAAACATATAATGGTACAACTGCTAGTTGTTTGGTATGACATTTAGGGCCATTTCACATCATTGGAAGTGGCAGGGGATTACTACGAATCACTCCAGGGAAACTACTGGTTATTACATAGCTACATCAAACTTGTGTTGTCAACAATTGTTCAAACTAGCAAACAAATGTTCTGTACTCATTTTCGACGGCGCATTTCTATTTGTTAAAAACTATAGGCGGTCAAGGGCCATTAAAATACTATGCGAGATGGAAACCTCTAAAAACGGGGAAAGAAACTCTAATGACAATTGAAAATTATAAACAATACCCCGTTGCATATAGAAACTGACAAAACATATAATGCTACAAATGGTAGTTGTTTGGTATGACATTTAGGGCCATTTCACATCATTGGAAGTGGTAGGGGATTATTTCGAATCACTCCAGGGAAACTACTGGTTATTACATAGCTACATCAAACTTGTGTTGTCAACAATTGTTCAAACTAGCAAATAAATGTCCTGTACTCATTTTGGACGGAGCAGTTCTATTTGTTATAGACTTTAGGCGGTCAAGGTCCATAAAATACTATGCGAGATGGAAACCTCTTAAAATGGGGAAAGAGACTCTAATGACAATTGAAAATTATAAACATATAGAAACTGACAAAACATATAATAGTGCAACTGGTAGTTGTTTGGTATGACATTTAGGGCCATTTCACATCATTGGAAGTGGCAGGGGATTACTACGAATCACTCCAGGGAAACTACTGGATATTACATAGCTACATCAAACTTGTGTTGTCAACAATTGTTCAAACTAGCAAACAAATGTCTTGTACTCATTTTGGACGCAGCAGTTCTATTTGTTATAGGGTAAAGAGACTCCAATGACAATTAAAAACTATAAACATTAGGCCGATGCATATAGAAACTGACAAAACATATAATGGTACAACTGGTAGTTGGTTGGTATGACATTGAGGGCCATTTCACATAATTGGAAGTTGCAGGGGATTACTACGAATCACTCCAGGGAAACTACTGGTTATTACATAGGTACATCAAACTTGTGTTGTCAACAATTATTCAAACTAGCAAACAAATGTCCTGTACTCATTTTTGACGGCGAATTTCTATTTGTTAAAAACTATAGGCGGTCAAGGGCCATTAAAATACTATGCGAGATGGAAACCTCTAAAAACGGGGAAAGAGACTCTAATGACAATTGAAAACTATAAACATTAGGCCGATGCATATAGAAACTGACAAAACATATAATGGTACAACTGGTACTTGTTTGGTATGACATTTAGGGCCATTTCACATCATTGGAAGTGGCAGGGGATTACTAGGAATCACTCGAGGGAAACTGCTGGTTATTATATAGCTACATCAAACTTGTGTTGTCAACAATTGTTCAAACTAGCAAACAAATGTCCTGTACTCATTTTTGACGGCGCATTTCTATTTGTTAGAAACTATAGGCGGTCAAGGGCCATTAAAATACTATGCGAGATGGAAACCTCTAAAAACGGGGAAACAGACTCTAATGACAATTGAAAATTATAAACAAAAGGCCGATGTATATAGAAACTGACAAAACATATAATGGTACAACTGCTAGTTGTTTGGTATGACATTTAGGGCCATTTCACATCATTGGAAGTGGCAGGGGATTACTACGAATCACTCCAGGGAAACTACTGGATATTACATAGCTACATCAAACTTGTGTTGTCAACAATTGTTCAAACTAGCAAACAAATGTCTTGTACTCATTTTGGACGCAGCAGTTCTATTTGTTATAGACTTTAGGCGGTCAAGGTCTATAAAATACTATGCGAGATGGAAACCTATTAAAATAGGGAAAGAGACTCTAATGACAATTGAAAATTATAAACAATACGCCGATGCATATAGAAACTGACAAAACATATAATGGTACAACTGGTAGTTGTTTGATATGACATTTAAGGTCACTTCACATCATTGGAAGTGGCAGGGGATTACTAGGAATCACTCGAGGGAAACTGCTGGTTATTATATAGCTACATCAAACTTGTGTTGTCAACAATTGTTCAAACTAGCAAACAAATGTCCTGTACTCATTTTGGACGGCGCATTTCTATTTGTTATAAACTATAGGCGGTCAAGGGCCGTAAAATACTATGCGAGATGGAAACCTCTAGAAACGAGGAAACAGACTCTAATTACAATTGAAAATTATAAACAATAGGCCGATGCATATAGAAAATGACAAAACATATAATGGTACAACTGGTAGTTGTTTGATATGACATTTAAGGTAACTTCACATCATTGGAAGTGGCAGGGGATTACTAGGAATCACTCGAGGGAAACTGCTGGTTATTATATAGCTACATAAAACTTGTGTTGTCAACAATTGTTCAAACTAGCAAACAAATGTCCTGTACTCATTTTGGACGGCGCATTTCTATTTGTTATAAACTATTGGCGGTCAAGGGCCATAAAATACTATGCGAGATGGAAACCTCTAAAAACGGGGAAACAAACTCTAATTACAATTGAAAATTATAAACAATAGGCCGATGCATATAGAAACTGACAAAACATATAATGGTACAACTGGTAGTTGTTTGATATGACATTTAAGACCACTTCACATCATTGGAAATGGCAGGGGATTACTAGGAATCACTCGAGGGACACTGCTGTTTATTACATAGCTACATCAAATTTGTGTTGTCAACAATTGTTCAAACTAGCAATCAAATGCCCTGTACTCATTATGGACGGCGTAGTTCTATTTGTTATAGACTATAGACAGTCAAAAGCCCCAAAATACTATGCGAGATCGAAACCCCTAAAATCGGGGAAACAGACTTTAATGACAATTGAAAATTATAAACAATAGGCAGATGCATATAGAAACTGACAAAACATATAATGGTGCAACTAGTAGTTGTTTGATATGACATTTAATGCCACTTCACATCATTGGAAGTGGCAGGGGATTACTAGGAATCACTCGAGGGAAACTGCTGGATATTATATAGCTACATCAAACTTGTGTTGTCAACAATTGTTCAAACTAGCAAACAAATGTCCTGTACTCATTTTGGACGGCGCATTTCTATTTGTTATAAACTATAGGCGGTCAAGGGCCATAAAATACTATGCGAGATGGAAACCTCTAGAAACGAGGAAACAGACTCTAATTACAATTGAAAATTATAAACAATAGGCCGATGCATATAGAAACTGACAAAACATATAATGGTACAACTGGTAGTTGTTTGATATGACATTTAAGACCACTTCACATCATTGGAAATGGCAGGGGATTACTAGGAATCACTCGAGGGAAACTGCTGGATATTATATAGCTACATCAAACTTGTGTTGCCAACAATTGTTCAAACTAGCAAACAAATTTCCTGTCCTCATTTTGGACAGAGCAGTTCAATTTGTTATAAACTATAGACGGTCAAGGGCCATAAAATACTATGCTAGATGGAAACCACTAAAAACGGGGAAAGAGACTCTAATGACAATTGAAAATTATAAACAATACGCCGATGCATATAGAAACTGACAACACATATAATGGTGCAACTAGTAGTTGTTTGATATGACATTTAATGCCACTTCACATCATTGGAAGTGGCAGGGGATTACTAGGAATCACTCGAGGGAAACTGCTGGATATTATATAGCTACATCAAACTTGTGTTGTCAACAATTTTTCAAACTAGCAAACAAATGTCCTGTACTCATTTTGGACGGCGCATTTCTATTTGTTATAAACTATTGGCGGTCAAGGGCCATAAAATACTATGCGAGATGGAAACCTCTAAAAACGGGGAAACAAACTCTAATTACAATTGAAAATTATAAACAATAGGCCGATGCATATAGAAACTGACAAAACATATAATGGTACAACTGGTAGTTGTTTGATATGACATTTAAGACCACTTCACATCATTGGAAATGGCAGGGGATTACTAGGAATCACTCGAGGGAAACTGCTGTTTATTACATAGCTACATCAAATTTGTGTTGTCAACAATTGTTCAAACTAGCAACCAAATGCCCTGTACTCATTATGGACGGCGTAGTTCTATTTGTTATAGACTATAGACAGTCAAGGGCCCCAAAATACTATGCGAGATCGAAACCCCTAAAATCGGGGAAACAGACTTTAATGACAATTGAAAATTATAAACAATAGGCAGATGCATATAGAAACTGACAAAACATATAATGGTGCAACTAGTAGTTGTTTGATATGACATTTAATGCCACTTCACATCATTGGAAGTGGCAGGGGATTACTAGGAATCACTCGAGGGAAACTGCTGGTTATTATATAGCTACATCAAACTTGTGTTGTCAACAATTGTTCAACCTAGCAAACAAATGTCCTGTACTCATTTTGGACAGAGCAGTTCAATTTGTTATAAACTATAGACGGTCAAGGGCCATAAAATACTATGCTAGATGGAAACCTCTAAAAAACGGGGAAAGAGACTCTAATGACAATCGAAAGTTATAAACAATACGCTGATGCATATAGAAATTGACAAAACATATAATGGTACAAATGGTAGTTGTTTGGTTTGACATTTAGGGTCATTTCACATCATTGGAAGTGGTAGGGGATTATTTCGAATCACTCCAGGGAAACTACTGGTTATTACATAGCTACGTCAAACTTTTGTTGTCAACAATTGTTCAAACTAGCAAACAAATGTCCTGTAGTCATTTTGGAAGCAGCAGTTCTATTTGTTATAGATTTTAGGCGGTCAAGGTCCATAAAATACTATGCGAGATGGAAACCTCTAAAAATGGGGAAAGAGACTCCAATGACAATTCAAAACTATAAACATTAGGCCAATGCATATAGAAACTAACAAAACATATAATGGTACAACTGGTAGTTGTTTGGTACGACATTTAGGGCCATTTCACATCATTGGAAGTGGCAGGGGATTACTACGAATCACTTCAGGGAAACTACTGGTTATTACATAGCTACATCAAACTTGTGTTGTCAACAATTGTTCAAACTAGCAAATAAATGTCCTGTACTCATTTTGGACGGCGCAGTCCTATTTGTTATAAACTATAGGCGGTCAAGGGCCTTAAAATACTATGCGAGATGGAAACCTCTATAAACGGGGAAAGAGACTCTAATGACAATTGAAAATTATAAACAATACCCCGTTGCATATAGAAATTGACAAAACATATAATGGTACAAATGGTAGTTGTTTGGTTTGACATTTAGGGCCATTTCACATCATTGGAAGTGGTAGGGGATTATTTCGAATCACTCCAGGGAAACTACTGGTTATTACATAGCTACATCAAACTTGTGTTGTCAACAATTGTTCAAACTAGCAAATAAATGTCCTGTACTCATTTTGGACGGAGCAGTTTTATTTGTTATAGACTTTAGGCGGTCAAGGTCCATAAAATACTATGGGAGATGGAAACCTTTTAAAATGGGGAAAGAGACTCTAATGCAGGGCCATGGAAGTGGAGCCTTTATTTACGGTGCCCTTCAACAGATGGCGCTAGTGTATTAAGATTTTATTAATTTTTATAGGGTTTTCCAGGTTAAAATGTGTTAGTTCTTTGGTTGGCACTATCATCTTTGACACATTTGGACACATTTCATTTTTGGTTATGCGAAAGCATGCACAACCGTACGAAAGTTCTGAACGTATTTTTAATACGATTGCCTTCCTAGTGCCGTATCAGTGTTTATTGAATATGTGTGTTATTAATATTTTAAAACTTGTTTTAGTTTGCTGTATAGTGTGTAGTTTCTGAGAAGTGCCTTTTTGTTTTTAAAGTAATTATGAAATTTAGTAAGATTATTCGTAATTCTGTATATAATGTTATTGTTTAGTAGAATGGGCTACAGAAGGTGTATTGTTGAAGCTTGCAATAATACCTCACAACACTACTTGTGTAACCTACCTCCTAAGAACAGCCTGCAGTATTTACAATGGGTTGCAGTAATTGGAAATTCAGGCAAAATTACTGCTAACTCTCGCTGTCCATTTTGAAGGGATTATTAAACACAGGACTTGATGATACCTACCTTATTTTTGCCAGGTAGAGTATATCGATGATTGTAACCAAGTATTATTGTTGTTGCTACTGATACATATGATAATTATGATGATTATACCAACTAACTGTGGCTGCTCAACCATATGCAAATCTAGCAATAGAATTGGATTGTGATTCTGTAACATACGAGCTGCCTTCTCATTCAAAATACTAAGTGTATAAACAATAAAATCAAATATCATTCTAATACTGTTTCTTTAGGGTAGAATCTAATCAATTTTCAAGGATAACACTTCATGATCATCTATACTACAGCGTTTGCCCACAACTATATTAGCTTACTATTCTTACTATCATAAAATAAACATGCTATGTAATGTACTACAATAGTTATTTTTTCCTGTTACATGTTGTGTTTTCTTTTATTAGTGTCCCAAATATAAATATATATTTAAAAGGAACTGCATTGGAATTTGAAAAACTGTTTACTAAATATTTGAATGTTTTTAAATGTTTTTTGTTGTACATTTTAATGGGTAACAAGAACTTAATGTATTTAAATAATTTAAATACATATCATTGAATGCTTTACAAAAACACTTAATATAAAACATTAAGATATTTAATGAAACAGTACTCAAATTTCAACTGCAGTTTCAAAATACTCTTGTTATTGAATTTTCAGTGGAATGTGGTTCGCGTCTCAGCTTATTAGCTCAGACGCGAACCAACGTTTCAGGTGCCCTTCGTAAGATGGCACCAGAGCCTAATCATTTGACATTCCCATCTATAGTTGTCTATGCTCTAATGACTATTGAAAATTATAAACAATACCCCGATGCATATAGAAACTGACAAAACATATAATGGTACAAATGGTAGTTGTTTGGTATGACATTTAGGGCCATTTCACATCATTGGAAGTGGTAGGGGATTATTTCGAATCACTCCAGGGAAACTACTGGTTATTACATAGGTACATCAAACTTGTGTTGTCAACAACTGTTCAAACTAGCAAATAAATGTCCTGTACTCAGTTTGGACGGAGCAGTTCTATTTGTTATAGACTTTAGGCGGCCAAGGTCCATAAAATACTATGCGAGACGGAAACCTCTTAAAATGAGGAAAGAGACTCTAATGACAATTGAAAATTATAAACAATACGCCGATGCATATAGAAACTGACAAAACATATAATGGTACAACTGGTAGTTGTTTGATATGACATTTAAGGTCACTTCACATCATTGGAAGTGGCAGGGGATTACTAGGAATCACTCGAGGGAAACTGCTGGTTATTATATAGCTACATCAAACTTGTGTTGTCAACAATTGTTCAAACTAGCAAACAAATGTCCTGTACTCATTTTGGACGGCGCATTTCTATTTGTTATAAACTATAGGCGGTCAAGGGCCATAAAATACTATGCGAGATGGAAACCTCTAGAAACGAGGAAACAGATTCTAATTACAATTGAAAATTATAAACAATAGGCCGATGCATATAGAAACTGACAAAACATATAATGGTACAACTGGTAGTTGTTTGATATGACATTTAAGGTCATTTCACATCATTGGAAGTGGCAGGGGATTACTAGGAATCACTCGAGGGAAACTGCTGGTTATTATATAGCTACATCAAACTTGTGTTGTCAACAATTGTTCAAACTAGCAAACAAATGTCCTGTACTCATTTTGGACGGCGCATTTCTATTTGTTATAAACTATTGGCGGTCAAGGGCCATAAAATACTATGCGAGATGGAAACCTCTAAAAACGGGGAAAGAGACTCTAATGACAATTGAAAATTATAAACAATACGCCGATGCATATAGAAACTGACAAAACATATAATGGTACAACTGGTAGTTGTTTGATATGACATTTAAGACCATTTCACATCATTGGAAATGGCAGGGGATTACTAGGAATCACTCGAAGGAAACTGCTGTTTATTACATAGCTACATCAAATTTGTGTTGTCAACAATTGTTCAAACTAGCAACCAAATGCCCTGTACTCATTATGGACGGCGTAGTTCTATTTGTTATAGACTATAGACAGTCAAGGGCCCCAAAATACTATGCGAGATCGAAACCCCTAAAATCGGGGAAACAGACTTTAATGACAATTGAAAATTATAAACAATAGGCAGATGCATATAGAAACTGACAAAACATATAATGGTGCAACTAGTAGTTGTTTGATATGACATTTAATGCCACTTCACATCATTGGAAGTGGCAGGGGATTACTAGGAATCACTCGAGGGAAACTGCTGGATATTATATAGCTACATCAAACTTGTGTTGTCAACAATTGTTCAAACTAGCAAACAAATTTCCTGTCCTCATTTTGGACAGAGCAGTTTAATTTTTTATAGACTATAGACGTTCAAGTGTCATAAAATACTATGCTAGATGGAAACCTCTAAAAACGGGGAAAGAGACTCTAATGACAATTGAAAATTATAAACAATACGCCGATGCATATAGAAACTGACAAAACATATAATGGTACAACTGGTAGTTGTTTGATATGACATTTAGGCCCACTTCACATCATTAGAAGTGGCAGGGGATTACTAGGAATCACTCGAGGGAAACTGCTGGATATTATATAGCTACATCAAACTTGTGTTGTCAACAATTGTTCAACCTAGCAAACAAATGTCCTGTACTCATTTTGGACAGAGCAGTTCAATTTGTTATAAACTATAGACGGTCAAGGGCCATAAAATACTATGCTAGATGGAAACCTCTAAAAACGTGGAAAGAGACTCTAATGACAATTGAAAATTATAAACAATACGCCGATACATATAGAAACTGACAAAACATATAATGGTGCAACTAGTAGTTGTTTGATATGACATTTAATGCCACTTCACATCATTGGAAGTGGCAGGGGATTACTAGGAATCACTCGAGGGAAACTGCTGGATATTATATAGCTACATCAAACTTGTGTTGTCAACAATTGTTCAAACTAGCAAACAAATTTCCTGTCCTCATTTTGGACAGAGCAGTTCAATTTGTTATAAACTATAGACGGTCAAGGGCCATAAAATACTATGCTAGATGGAAACCTCTAAAAACGGGGAAAGAGACTCTAATGACAATTGAAA